>OZ009956.1:7829523-9029523 GCA_963932025.1 Erebia epiphron | reverse complement strand
TTGCAAGAATACATAATAGACATTAAATAGAAATTTTATTCGGTACTTTATAGGACATCGTTCGTAACAAGTAAATCTATATTTATAAAATTTTGTAACTTAACTAATCGATTTTGGAAATTGATACTGGGATAGGTTACAACTTACAAGCCGGGGAAGGATATATGCTACTTTTTATCCTCGAAAATTTAATGTGAACTACATATGATTTTAAAAAAAATCGAAATCACAGTAGAATAAGTTATTTAGGGAAGATTTGTAACTAGTATTAAATCCTAAGTAGTACGACCAATGATTTCAAATCAAAATGTTTTTTTATTCAACTTTTACAATTACTTCGTGAATCTACCACTGGTTCGGTATAATATTCCTACTGAGAAGAACCAGCAAGAAACTCAGTGATAGCTCTATTGAAAGGATGAATGAATTACCTATAATTACAATAATAAATAAAGTGTAGACTTGTAAGTCACCTAAAGTAAGTGCGGTTACTTATATGCACTGTTTGTACATAAGCAACCGCAATCCCACTCCCAAGCAGTGCTAGAGTGAGGCAAATCCAAGTTTTAGTCATCTACACATCAATTTTTTTTTTTTTACTAATGAGTACCAATTAAAGGTGCTCAGTATAATTACAATCTAGCCATACTATTTGACTAATAAGTAATTTTTCTTTAACCTAAGCTTATAATTATCTTATGTGCTAAGAAATTGTCCAATGACGTATCTTAGTTTTTCTTGTTGCAAATAGACACTTTCTTCATGTGTTCTTTCAGGCAGCACTATCACTACACTATCACTAGTCACTATGCACTAACTCAAAGGGTTTTGTCCTTTTTAGTCTTCTCACTAATTGCGTAACGTCGAGCTACTGGATTGCCTCAACGTTAACGTGATGGTGAAGCCGATGATCATGGACTTCTGCGAATTTGGTGATGACTTTGTCCACGTATTCAATTTTCAGGTCCCGATGAATTACGTCATTTCTAATGTAGCACTAATGTACCACGGAGCATTCACGATGTTACGAAGTACTTTGTTTTGGAACCTTTGTATTATTTGTATATTGGTTTTTTTAGTGCAGCCCCACAGCTGTATGCCATAAGTCCAAATAGGCATTAGGACTTGTTTATATAATATAATTTTATTATGTATTGACAAACAAGATGTTCTGCCTAGTAGCCAATACATATTTTTATAACGTATTTCTATCTGTTCTCGTTTCTTTTTGACATGCGTTTTCCACCTCAGTTTAGTCATATATACATATCAATGAAGTTATTGTAATTACCGGAATTTATCAGTCACTAGTATAAAAACCCTTGAAAGTGATCGATAGCAATAAGTAGATCTGCAGCAATATAAGCAAACAACCATAAATCACACGTAGACGCCAACATCTTTTTTCAACAAGCAAACTTCCGAACTCTACCGAAGAACTATATGCCAGCCAACGACAAATCCCCTGGTTCAACAGTCAAAGAACTAACTACAATCTAAAGTTCAATCGAAAACTTGGACGTTTGCAAATTGAACACGTACTTTTGACTGAAAAACACGCTGGTTGGTTTTACTAAAGTAACTTTTTTGTGATACTCAAAGATACCTACTAAAATAGTACCTACCGTATATTTTATCAATCCACGGTATCTTATGACCGTGTATTTCCAAGTGCAAGTAATATAATTATTTTCTACTCAATATGGCTCAAAGGCTCAAATTACGCCGTAGGTAGGTACTAGATTTTCTCCGATTTCCGCTCCGCTGTAAAATAAATTATCATAAGAAAACTTCTAAAATAATTATCTAAAACTTTACGTTAATAGCTTTTTGATAAAGGTTTGTGTATCAACCGAAACCCTTTATACAAAACTGCAAATACAGCATTTACCACCCTTCATCAAAGAAGTTATTTATTGTCCCTACTTCTCGAGTAATTAGGTTACCTACAGCGGCAACACTCGGGGCTAATTTGTCAAAATCTCTTACCAACTTTGTCTGAAGTCCACTTAGTTGCTTATTAGTTTTGTTAGCTATTAAATAGGAATTCCTTCGTGAGTAAATCTACTTTTAACTTTTTGGTAAAGTCATATTGCATTAACTCATGCACACTTTGAATTTAAATTATGAGGCAGCCTAGCCGTGGACCGAAAATAGTCATTAATAAGGACTCATAACAACTCAATTTTACCAGATATTACGTTTTTTTTCAGTCTACCATATAAAGTTGAGCTATTGACATTATTGACAGTCGGACAGACAACAAATTTTAAAATTGGTGGCGTGCGGGCATTATGGCCTAGCAGATTGAATTTTATACAGAACTAGCGGTCCGCCCCGGCTTCGCACGGGTAGCACTTGATCAAAATGGTCCATACCCAATAATGGTCAATTTTGTTCAGCAAACCGCTGTAAACACTTGGCACTTGAGTCTCCAATACGACGTATTTTCGCTGCCCTCGCCTGGGAACTATGTTTAGAACTAACAACTAAGTTGAGCCCTGGCTCTTTTAGGCATTTCGCAGTCTGTCTACAACAGTTAGATATTAAAATTTAAAAAAAAATGTTAGTAAGTTCTCTTGTATTTATTATGTTTGTCTTGACAAATATAACATAAAAGTGTCTTGCCAAATATGACATAAAAGACAGTCTAAATTAATAGACGAATAGAGGTTTAACGTAAAAAGTTAAATTAGGTGAATTTTTCCGACTTAATTCACATTATTGCAATTTTCGAAGGGATCTCTAATTTATTTTAAAATAAATTGCGGCCTATGCTACTCGCTGATAGAATAGCTTAGTGAAAGAATTTTTAAAATCGGTCCAGTAGTTTTTTAGTTTATCCATTACAAACAAATAAACAAACAAACAAACAAATCTTTCCTCTTTATAATATTAGTTTAGATAACAACTATATCCACGTAGGCACAATTAGTGTCCCATTTAATAAATTACAAAAAGCTAAACACACTTAAAAATATTTATTTAAAAATCAAAATCAAAGAAAGACGTTATTTTTTTTCATTATTTATGTATGCCGTACAATAACTCCGAGCGTCAAAATGCGTTTCATGAAGTTTATATAAATACCAAATAGAGACATATTATATCGAGATAATATATTATGCAACTGTTTAATTACTGTACTATACAACTGGGGCCATACTGCTAAAGCTATAGCCATATTGTTTCATCATTGTCGGCTTTCGTGTTTTAATTGAATTATTATAATCCTTATTTTAGGAACGTCAAGATACGTGCCATTTTTGAATACCTAGGTAATATTGCATAAGTATTAAGCGTTGGCAGTATGGCCCCTGACTTGCGATACATTTCTATACTTAGTATTTTTTGATAAAACATTCGTGCGTAGGTATACATTTAATATATATTTATTATGTAGAGTAGTAAAACCTGTAAGCGGCATCGTTCAGTCGGGATGTCTGCTGATTGCGACATGCTCGAACCTACGTACGTGTTTACTGTACGTATGTCTACAATGTAAAACTGCCTTCCGGTCTCGACGATGTCTCCTAGTCCTATTTAGGTCCCTTTTATGTCTGTTTAAACATAAGTTAGTTTCCTCTATTTGATGATAAGTTTATGGTATTACGTAAATAAATATTGAAATTAATCTTAATTCATATATTACTTAATCCCAAATGCTAAATGCTTGTCGCTTTGATCAAACGCAAAAGCATTGTAGTTACCTATCAGTATTTCACGATTTGTACGCGACTTTAAAGTCAGTGAAGTACCTATCATTTACCTATACGTACACGTAGCATCCGTGCTTTCCATAAAGCAACATAATAAAGCTATAGAAGGTATGTCCCATGTGGTATTTACGTCAAGTTCGTAATTAGATAACAATCGAGTCGGGCGGCGCGTTCGTGTTCGATTCCATTAATGACCACTGTGTTACAATACCGCTATCTCTGACCAATCTAGTGTTCGCCAATACCGTACGCTGTTTCAACGTTACACGACTATCATAGCTCAACGTAATTAAAACTAATAACTGATATAACAATGTAAGAGGCCAATAATGACTAGCCCGAGACGATCTAAAAAGAGTGGCCAGTGTGTTCTACAGCACTTAGACTGGGATTCTCCGTCTGCCGCAACCGGAACAGTCAAGAGAAGATCTTCATGTCCAGAAAACTCCTCGAAGAAACCCATAAGAAAAGATGAAGGCATATTTGAAGTTCAAACACCATCGGACTCCGGAAGCGGCACATCCAGAAGTCTCGATGAAAATGACAAGTCTGATTCCCTCATCGAAGTAGAAGAAAGGATATCTTGTATTATTAATGAAAATAGATCATCCCAAAGTAATTCTGAGGCCAGTGATGTAGATATCAATATAGATAGTATTTTGGAAAATCCAATTAACGACGAATTATCGGCTCATAATGAGTTATTTAGTTGTGATCGAAGCAAAACTTTTATAAAGTCGCCTAATCCTTTATTAGATAACAAAAATGTACATACCGAAGGTGGAATCAAAAAAACAAAAGAAAAAACTTTAAGCACCCCAGTGCCCATTAGAAAGTTTAATAAGTCTTTCGACTTTGTAAAGGGTCATGCCAAAACCTCAAAAGTAGAAAAATTAAATGATAAATCAAGCGTTCTTCCTGTTTATAAAAGCACAGTGCAGGAATGCGCCGTAGATTTAAGTGGCAACAACCAAAAGAAAAAGAATTCAAAATTAAAATTACCATTTTCTCCTGTGAAGGCCATGGACAAACCTAAGACATTTTTTCAAAGCAAAAATAGTTCACAAGAAGCCAAACCATCCCCTTTATTGTCCTCTCCGGTTAGAAGAACTATTTCTAATGAATATGTGCGATTAAAGTTTACAAACGACACTGTCATAAGGCGTACGATCGATGGGAAATCTGTGCAAAAGATTACACCTAAGATACAATCAATAATACCTGAAAGTCCAATAGACAATGAAGACCCATTTCTAAATCTAAGTCCAAACAAAAAGTATACTGTAACTGTTAATAACAAAGTAAGATGTGATAAGGATAACTATGTGATATTCGACCCAAAGACTGGATTTAAGCCCGACGAAGCATCTAAACAATCGCGAATTCCCTCCAAATCCGGCGAAAAATCGAAAATCCCTCAGAAATCACCAGTCGGCGAAAAACCTTCAATTACAAAGAAATCAGTGAGTGTTAGTGACACGGATAGTGGAATTTTGTCCCCTAATTCCCCAGGTGAAACTAGTGAAAAAGTGTCTACATATTACGTGAACGCTGCTGTGTTTAGTGAAGCAGCAAAAAAATGCGCATCGGATTTGGACATCAAAATCGTCGACCCAGCAGTTGCGAAAAAGGCTACAGAGCAAATCAAGGTTAGTAGATTCAGATTCATTTATTCGCACTTGACATGAACATTTGTACAATAATTGACATGCCATCCCGTTAGGGCATATGCAATTTGAGTGACAGGTAGGCACTTGGCAATTATTATTTTTATTTATTTAATACTAGTGGGCCCGGCAGACTTTGTCCTGCCCTGAAAATCGAACCCGATTGCAGCGCCCCCTACCCGGTCCAATTGTGAATATAAACCATCCCGGGGTCCAAACAAACACAGCAAAAAAGAATTAGCGAAATTGGTCCAACCGTTCACGCGTGATGCCGTGACCAAGGGAAATAGGGATTAATTTAGATTATTTTTCGGTAGGTAATAATGTCGAATAAATTAATCTTTAAGTCATCTTAGAAAAGTTAGCCATTGAAAAGTAGTTGCTTATTTACTGAAATCCATTTAAAAAAAAATCAAATAACAATTTCGTGCAATAATATTTGCTTATTACAAACATTTGATAATATGTAATTACTCTACACTTTTACAATTTAATAATCAGGATACTTAAAGTCAGTGACACGGTATCCATACTATATTACTATATTTTACTATATAATATTATAAATGCGAAAGTGTGTCTGTCTGTCTGTCCGTCTGTCTGTCTGTCTGCTACGCTTTCACGGCCCAACTACTCAACCGATTTTGATGAAATTTGTTACAGGGATAGGTTGTATCCCGGGGAAGGACATAGGCTACTTTTTATCCCGGAAAATTCAAGAGTTCCCGCGGGAATCGAAAATACTTGGTCCACGCGGACGAAGTCGCGGGAATCATCTAGTATACAATAAGTCTATACTTAAAACAAAAATTATAGTCATTTAACACAATGTCAATTTCAAAAGAAAATTTTATTCTAAAAAATAAGAAAATTTTAAAAGATGATCTTATATTTTTAAACATCTCTTTTTATGCATAGTCTTATTCTGTATTCAGAGGTCCTGGCGAGTAGTAGAATAACTAGCTTATTTTTAGCAACTTTCCTTTTCCTGGCGAGATTAACTTTTATTGCCATCTGCTGGTAAGTTGCTCAATATTCTCAAAAACAAGAAGCGTCAACAGCGGTGCCGTTATGTTAGCAACGTAGTTTAGCTACTCACTACGAGATGGCGCTTTTGTCTAGTTCAGAGTAATGCCCGTGCTTTTGCTTTACAAATTCCCCTTCATTTATTAACGTTTCCCGTTTCACATATCGCGTACGGTCTACACTAGCACATTATTCGGGAGCAATCGTGCAGTTAATTTCCAAATGGGCCCATTTAGCGCAAATAACGAACGGTAGGCGCGTGCTGTAGACTCGCTTTTGTAATTATCGTGGTTGCGTACGATATGCTGGCAATCACAACCTCACTGTCAGCTGCTATTACCGGTTAAAAAACATTTTGGTGTCATTGCTGTCTAAAAAACATTTTATTCATGAGACAATTAAGACTCAGAGTCATCAAAATAGAATTGCACCTCAGAGCCGTTTTACAGCTTGAGATCTGTTTTGACGACCTTCCTGGCATAGTGGTTAGCGCTGTACGGTCTTATACCGAATATGAGACCGAGGTCCCGGGTTGGGCAATTTATAATTTCTGTTTTTTATCTGGCCTATAGTCTGGTGGGCGGCTGCGGCCTGGGGTAGGTATTTACCACCGTATCGGCTGATTAAGGGTTTAAGCTTATTATAACTACCTACTATACCCCTAACAGTTTATCCCGCTACCAATTTAGACTGCATCATCACTTACCACCAGGTGATATCGACCTACCCCTGTACCAAATTTCATCAAAATCGATTGAACAGATAGGATAAAGCGTAGCAGACAGACAGACAGACACACTTTCGCATTTATAATATTATACTATGGATAATATGATGACAATAATTACGTATCTTTCGAATCGTAATTTTAAATGTGCAATTTGTTGTTGTGACGATTGCGTAGAGCGTAATAATATCTCATAAAATATCCTACGAGTAATAATTTTTTATTTATTTATACGTATAATTATATAAGTGACTAGCTGATGCATCTGACTTTGGACTGAGGCTTTTTTGGTTCCCGTGGGAACTCTTCAATTTTCAGGGATAAAAAGTAGCCTATCTCTGTGCCTTTCATCCAGATTCGTTCAGCCGTTCTGGCGTGATTGAGTGACAAATATCCATCCATCCATCCAAACTTTCGCAATTAATAATATTAGTATAGATTAGCACACATTATAACTATTACGTTTAAAGTAAGTACCTAATAGCACTGTAGATTCTTGAGAGGTTGCTTCGCAAATCAAATTCAGTGCAAGTCGATGAGAATGTTCTCCTTGATTACTGAGGGTGTACGCCAGGAATACTTGATGCAGCGGTCCGTGGTATTCTGTAGTGAATTAGTATTCTACTTCAAAATATCGTGTCTTGTATGTTCGCACCTATTAGAATTACTATTGACAAGCTCATTGATTTTTAGATAAGGAACTTTTAGGTTACGCGATGTGATATTAATTAAATTAAAATTCAAACTCAAAGTACCTATGTTTATTCAAAATTAGTACCTACAAAGTATACCTTCTGAACGTCACGTTTAAAAAATATAAGAAATGATGGTGATAATGAGCCACGGTATCTTAAAACTAAAGCTACGAGGGTTCCAAACGCGCCCTGGTATGAGAAGAGCCATATATAATAGAAAATAATGTATTGTAACTACTTGTATGATGAACCCAGATGGCGCACTATTTATTTTTCATGCACCCCCATGATATAGGTCTCAATTTGGTTTTGGTGGTCAAAAGGGATTGCTGAGAAGAATATAAATCAAAATTAAATTACGTCACAGTTAAATCAATATGTCGGACGATAAAAGCTTTTTTTTGAAAATCATTTTTTAAATATTGTCTTGTTTTATATCTACACCACACACAAAGTCACATCACCACTTCCTTTTCAACCGACTTTAAAAAAAGGAGGAGGTTCTCAATTCCACTGTATTTTTTTTATTTTTTTATGTTTGTTACCTCAGAACTTTTGACTGGGTGGACCGATTTAGATGATTCTTTTTTTATTTGAAAGGGCATACTTCCCATGAGGTCCCATATACATTTTATCGAAATCGGTCGAACGGTTTTTAAAATATCAACATAAAATAAGTACTTTGTATAGCGTGTGCTTGTTGTTGTAAAGTTGGCGCGGGAGTTTGAAGTCGGTTGTTTAACAAGAATTTTTTATATTAAATTATGAGATTTATTTATGTACCAATTTTTGGACAAATTATTAAAAAGGAAGGATTTTGTAGGTAATTTGGTAATGAAGAAGCACCTTACCACCTATTATAGTATCTAACTGACGGATGGATAAATATTATATTTTAATAATAACATAGCAATGCTGTGCGATGGGGTTAAAACCCTTCACTCCATCTTCAGATTCAGAAGGACCGTTTAAGAGTTTTCAAGAACGGAAAACGTATTTCAACATTTACGAGGGTTAAAGGGTGAAAACGTTTGTGTACAAATATTATTATACTGTAAATGTTGGATGGTGTTACTGTTGGAAACAAATTTTTCTGACAAAGTGTACGAAACTGGCCAATAGGATAGCTTAATTTTCAAACAGAGTAGTGCAATAGGAGTGCCAAAATAGTGAGACATCTTTTGCAGGTCTAGAAACGTGGCATGTGCTAGTATGGAGATAAATCAAGGTGCCCACTTTAATAACAAAAATATCATATTTTATTATCTACTAGCTGATGCCCGCGTCCGCATGGATTGAGGATTTTTGGTTCCCGCGGGAACTGTTTGATTTTCCGGGATAAAATGTAACCTATGTGTTAATCCACTATAATCTGCCTCTATGCCAAATTTCATCCAAATCCGTTCAGCCGTTGTGGCGTGATTGAGTAAATAACATCCATCCATCCATACATCCTAACTTTCGCATTTATAATCTCTATATATATATATATATATATAATTCTCGTGTCACAATGTTAGTTACCATACTCCTGCGAAACGGCTTGACCGATTTTTATGAAATTTAATATGCATATTCAGTAGGTCTGAGAATCGGCTACAATCTATTTTTCATACCTCCACGTGGACGGAGTCGCGGGCATCAGCTAGTATTAGTATAGATTTACAGAAATATACTTAGGGGGAAACTTACAGACTAACATACTATAACGTAAAACTCGTAGATTTTACTGAGAAAGGATTTACGGAAATTCAGAAATTCCCGAAGGCGTCCAAGCAGTCTTTTCTGCCCTATCCATAGTGTTTGTATAAAGTGCGAAGCCAGATACTCGCGAAGGAGGCCCAGAATTAAAAAAACGTGCCGCGTGTTTGTTATTTACACCATAAGCAGCTTTATAATAGAGGTTTTTAAAATATTTCACTTTTAAAAAGCGTTTGAAGTTCTACCAGTACGCATACTCTGAGTTTTTACATTGCAAATTCGATTGACGTAGTGAGCGTTCACTTACATTAGCGTTAAAATCAAAAATCAAAATCAAATTATTTTTATTCAAATAGACTTTTTACAAGTTCTTATGAATAGTCAAATGAATCTACCACTGGTTCGGAATGCCGTTCCTATCGAGAAGAACCAGCAAGAAACTCGGTGGTTGCTCTTTTGAAAAAAAAAAAAAATAGTATATGGTATGTTTACAATAATCTACATACAACATATACAGATACATAAGTAACCACTGTCCTGAGCATTGCTGGAGCGAGTCAAATCCATGCGCCTTTATCATTAATATAATCTTCGACAGTATAATAAGCTTTTTTTAGGAGCATTTTTTTAATGGTTATCTTAAACTTGTGTAAAGGCAAGTTTATAATAGGTTGAGGAATTTTGTTAAAGAATAGTATGCTCATTCCCACGAACGACCTTCGGACTTTAGTGAGGCGGAGCGATGGAGTCACAAGCCTATGACGGTTTCTAGTTGGCCTATCGTGCAGATCGCATATTCTTTTGTAATTCTGAATGTGCTGTTTTACAAAGATTAGATTACTGTAAATATACTGCGAGGCTACTGTAAGAATACCTATTTCCTTGAATTTCTCCCTAAGGGATTCACGTGGTTTTAAATTATAAATTGCACGTATTGCCCTTTTTTGTAATACAAATATTTTTCAAGATTCCGTAATACATAATACTATGAAAATAAGCAAAATATACAATCTTTGCAGTTTCAACGTCTGTTAACTGCCGAATCTTTCTGACAGCGTAAGCAGCAGAACTGAGTTTACCAGCTAGATTTGATATATGGGTGCCCCATTGAAGCTTAGCATCTAAGGTCACCCCCAAGAACTCGGTGGCCTCTTCTATTTTTAACATATCATTATTTACCACTAGATTAATGTTACGTGTATTCTTGGTATTGGGCAGTGCGAACTCAACACACTTAGTTTTTTTTGCATTTAAAAGTAAGTTATTTACAGTAAACCAGTGAGTGACCTGAGAAATGGCACTATTTACGTCGTCAAAATCATCCTTATTTCTATCGACTTTAAAAATTAAAGACGTATCATCAGCAAATAGCACAATATCGCAAGTATCCTGGACAAAATATGGTAAATCATTTATATATACCAAGAACATGAAGGGACCCAGAATGGAGCCTTGAGGGACACCCATTAATGAGGCTGATCCGGATGATTTCACATTGTTTACACATACCGTCTGAATACGGTCACAAAGATATGATGCAATGAGACTAAGTGCAGTGTCTTTGATTCCATAGTGGCTCAATTTGTTCAACAGTGTCTCAACAGTGTGTGTGTCTCTAAAGTAAAATGAACCTTAACATTGGTTTAGAGCTCATTTCATCATTTCGTGTATTTATTCACAGCCAGCGCTCCAAACGCTGAATTTGTGAATTTAAAGCAAGAGATTTTGGGTCCATTTTACTTTGACGCTAATGTGAGTGAACGCTCACTAAGTCAATCGAATTTGCAATGTAAAAACTCAGAGTAAGCGTACAGATGACCCCAGGGGCCATTGCTACGCCGCGCGCGCCGCTCACGCGCGGCTTTAACCAAATTACATCGCTGCAGGCTAGTTAGCGAGTGCTGATTGAGACGTAGAACCATTGCTAACTGAACTAACTTAAATCAAGCTCGATGTTAGTCACCAACATCTTTGAATATGTGGATTAAAAAAATAATTCAAAAAGCTTCCAAAAGCCTAGAAAAGAACTTAGTAAAAATTTAGATCTTAAAACTTACTTTAAATGGCCAATATTCTTGATTGATAGATAGACAGACAGACAGACAGACAGGTAGATAGAAAGATAAATAGATAGATAGATAGATAGATAGATAGATAGATAGATAGATAGATAGATAGATAGATAGATAGATAGATAGATAGATAGATAGATAGATAGATAGATAGATATTTTTTTTGGGATCTCACTTCTTCTAAGTATTTAAAATTCAATAACTTGTCATTCAATAGATTCTAAATCCCCAATGCTTAGGACTGGTACATACATACTAATTAAGGTACTTTTCTTAATAGAGGTTAAAAGCTTAATATTTCCGAGTAAGTGAGAGTCTATTTAGGTAGCGAAAATGTAACCATCAATTGTTGCCTAGATAGGACGATGTGATACCAAAAGAGACCGCGGGGTTCGTCCTCCATCACTCACGTACAGGGTGCGTAATCTAATTACAGGAATATAGAATTGAGTACCGGACGAGACCAGGCAGTGTGATTTTTAAAGGGAAATTAGTAAATGCTTAACATGCCTTAGTAAGGCATATTAAACATTTACTATAAGGCAGCCTTACACAAAATATGTATTGTATTCTCTTTGTTAACCTGTCATATGCCGTTGAGCTATTGTGATGATAAGGTAGATAGGTAGGTAAGATACGTTCATATAACTACAAGTTAAAATTGCGTGCCCTTGCGCTACGCAGTCTTTACGCCTACATTTCTTTATAGTAAATTTCATACACGAATCCAGTGTTACAGTATTGACGTACCTTCTTCAAAGTGTAGAAGTGTAGTAACACAGAATAGTTAATAGTACTATTTACTATATGTATATAACTACGGTTCGCGCGCAACACTCGACTCTAGTATATCTCAGGTCACGTGACAAGTGGAGTCAGGCCTGGTAGTAGTCTTTCCTGGCTTTTAGAGTTTTTTACTCTGAGCACGTACAAATCGAGTATTAGTGGGTACCACCGGTACATATGATTCGGACGTAGACTTTAGTGCTTTGTGTAACTATGTAGCTGAAAGGAACTAAGAATTAGTTCTGAGAAAGAAAATAGTCGTTTGGAAAATTTAAAACCCGATCGGATCGGGGCTTTGGCGTTCCTGAACCGATTACGTGCCTCGAGTTTATACTAATAACACGTCTTCTTACTAAAATCGAGTTAGACGTTTTCTTTTAAAACCAAAACCTTGAGGTACCATTATTATCAATACCATAATTGCTGTTTCAATTTAAAATCAACATTACAGCGTGGCCCAAGCACAATCAGTACGACAATGTTTTCTCAAGCTCTCTGTAGGTCAAATTATTTTGCAAGCGATTTATTTGCCAAAGTTCAGTTCAGCGGTTGAGTCGTGAATTGTAGTCGCCAAACAGACACAATTACACATTTATAATATCAGTATGATTGAGATTTTTTTTTGCATGCGAAAGTTTACCTGCAATGCACTCTATTTTAAAACGATTAGTCAAAACAAATATGGTAAAACTACCCTTTCACATTGCAGTCTATCTCGATGGGACTATTGCCAAGTTTTATGCCATAATTTGTGGTTTCCATGATAATTTGGCAACGCAATTAAGTGATAACTGCACAACACTTTCAATAAATAATTATTGCTTTAATATCGGGGCGGCAGTTATTGAATGAATTATATGATTGATTTCCAACGCTTTTTGTTTTGTCTAGGATGTGAGGCTGGTCATTTGCAGTCAATAAATGATTGTTTTCCAACGCTTTTTGTTTTGTCTAGGATGTGAGGCTGATCATTTGCAGTCAATAAATGATTGTTTTCCAACGCTTTTTGTTTTGTCTAGAATGTGAGGCTGGTCATTTGCAGTCAATAAATGATTGTTTTCCAACGCTTTTTGTTTTGTCTAGAATGTGAGGCTGGTCATTTACAGTCAATAAATGATTGTTTTCCAACGCTTTTTGTTTTGTCTAGGATGTGAGGCTGGTCATTTGCAGTCAATAAATGATTGTTTTCCAACGCTTTTTGTTTTGTCTAGAATGTGAGGCTGGTCATTTGCAGTCAATAAATGATTGTTTTCCAACGCTTTTTGTTTTGTCTAGAATGTGAGGCTAGTCATTTGCAGTCAATAAATGATTGTTTTCCAACGCTTATTGTTTTGTCTAGAATGTGAGGCTGGTCATTTGCAGTCAATAAATGATTGTTTTCCAACGCTATTTGTTTTTTTAGGGTTCCGTACCAAAATGGTAAAATGGAACCCTTATGATGCGACTTTCTCCGTCTGTCTGTCCGTCTGTCCGTCTGTCCGTCTGTCCGTCCGTCACACTCGATTATTTCAGTAACTACCGAAGCTATCGACATGAAATTTGGAATAGTTGTGTATATTAGTGACCCAAAGACACTGGAATTAAAAAAAATTGGAAATTATTTTTGTTCTTATTTAAAAAGGGGGGAAAATCGGAGGGTTGAAATTTAAAAGTGAGATAACTGTACTGTGTGGGGTATCATATGAAAGGGTTTACTTTGTACATTCTAAAACAGATTTTTAATTATTTTTAGTCATGATAGTTTTTGATTTATCGGGGAAAAAGTCTAAAAAAATACCGTTCCCCCCCCCTTATCTCCGGAGTTTACCAATCGAAAAATCTGAAATAATTATGGTCAATAGGAATTTATGTATATTTTACAGGAAAACTATAGCCAATGCTCTAACTAGCATAGTTTTTTTGATATTAATTAACAGTAAACCTCTACAAACAAAGTTAGTTTTGCGGTTCATTAACAAAGGTAATTATTACCGTTTTACATCTTTGGTCGTTATTTTTTAATACGTCATAAATCGTAAACCGCAATTTACCTTTCATTCAATCAACTCAAATATTTAAAAAAAACATTTAATTTAAAACTTACTACAGGTTTGTACGGAACCCTCGGTGCGCGAGTCGGACTCGTACTTGGCCGGTTTTTTTTTTAATATAAGGCTGATTATTTTGTACTGTAATTTCATAATTTTATTGTTTCAAACTCAAAGTCAAAGTATATTTATTCAGAATTGGTACACACAGTACACCTTCTGAATGTCAGGTTTACAACATTTTTTTAACTTTAAAGTTAGGCCTTGTCTGCGATCTCGTCTGATGATAAGTGATGATGCAGTCTAAGATGGTAGCGGGCTAACCTCTCGGGGGTATGGCAGTTATATTAAACCCATACCCTTAGTCAATTTCTCCACGGCATCGTACCGGAACGCTAAATCGCTGGGTGGTACGTCTTTGCCGGTAGGGTGGTAACTAGCCACGGCTGAAGCCTCAGACCAGACCAGAGAGAAAATTCGGAAATTATAATTTCCCAAATTGACCCTGCCGGGAATCGAACCCGGGACTTCTCACGTTAAAACAACAGCGCTCAACACTGCGCTAGAAAGGTCGTCTAACTATTAAGCTCTGCCCCCCTAGCATGGGCCGGGACATTTTCTCCCCGAGGAAAGGATAAAAATTAAAGAGTAACGAAAACAAGCAAAATCAAAAGCACAGATAAAAAATTATGACTCCTTGACATTAGTCGGGGACTAGTCTTTCCCCGCCTTATCACCGTCGATAATTATATCCACCCCTGTGCCCATACTCGGAGAGTGGATAAAACTGTCGGAGGGGATAAAATTTTTATCTCCGGCCCATGCTAGGGGGGCTGGTGGTTTATTCGTCCAATGCTCTAGTTTGTTACGAGTATTGGGTAGCGGCTGGCAGCGGCGCTGGCTGTAACAAAGCGGCCACTAAATAGTATCAAAAGAAGGCTTATAGCTAATAAACATGAAGACTCTCTAAAAAACCATTAGAACGATGTGGCGAGCGCTAAGTATTTGATGGAACCGCAGTTTCCTTGATAACTAGAGCTTTAATACAAACTATATACATGTACCCAAGAGATGGTAAAAGATCAAGAGGGAGGCAAAGAATTAGGTGGAGTGACGATTTTGTTAAAAGAATGGGAGCAACATGGCAACGGCTGACACAAGACAGAGAAGTATGGAAACGACTGGAGGAGGCCTTCGTCCAAAGGGCGTACTGAAAATAAGGGAAAAATCGTAAATAAAATGTAAAATGAATGAATAGAGTGATAAGTAAAATAAGTAGGATAAGTTATTTTAACAATTAAATTAAGTTATTGTATGTAAAATAGTTTACAAATATTGTATTTTTTCAGTAATAAAGGCTTTATTATTATTATTATTATTTGCATGTATTCGTAAGTATTTGTCTATACTATTTCTTTTTCGGTCTATGGCATCATCAAGCTCCTTCCGGCCAAATCTTGGACCCTAAGAGCTTATTTCTCAATGAAGCAAGGGTGCATCCGCTTTGTAGGCACCCCACTGAGTTGTAGGCACTACAGATCTATCTTTTATACGTATTTAAATAACCCAAAAAAGTTGTGAAGTCGCTGAGAATCTCATTGAAATTGTAAAAATATATTGAGGTGTCAAATAACTAAAATAATTTTGATACTTACAGAATAAATTAAGATCCAAAGGATTCCGCTCATACTTATTACTTAGTGACAGATTTAGGCACAGAAGTATAACTTGATAAGTTATACTAAAGCCTCTTTATGTAACGAAGAAATCTATTCTTAGGTATGAGGAGAATTTTTTTACCAAAATGAGGTAAGTAAAACAGTCAGTGGTGTTTTTTTTTATCCACTACAAGTTAGATCCCTTGACTGCGATCTCACCAGATGGTAAGTGATGATGCAGTCTGAGATGGTAGCGGGCTAACCTGTTAGGGGCATGGCAGTTATATTAAACCCATATCCCAATTCGGTTTCTACACGGCATCGTACCGGAACGCTAAATCGCTAGGCGGTACGGCTTTGCCGGTAGGGTGGTAACTAGCCACGGCCGAAGCCTCCCACCAGGCCAGACCAGGGAAATTCAGAAATTATAAATTTCCAAACCCTGCCGGGGATCAAACCCGGGACCTCCACACGTTAAGGCAACAGCACAAAGCACTGCGCCACGGAGGTCGCCAAAACCGGTCGGAGGTGATTTCTAACGCGAAGCCAAAATAAATCAAAGCTTAAGGTGAATACAGAAAGACCTTTAGGGTAGTAGTTAATAATGTATTGGGGTTACTTTGCGTATTTGTAAAGGGAGAGAGCAGAGACAGCTCATACTTTATTAAACTCTGGCAAAAATGTGACTGCCAGTCAATTTCATCCCTAATCCCGTATGTATACCTATGCGTGTACTTGCAAGATTTGTTATTCTAAGACTACGAGCCACCGTAAGGTCCGAAAGATCTAGAAGAGTATTTTCAGTATTGAACATGCGATTTACGTCAGCAGAATTATTTTAATCACGTCGTTATTTACTAAAGTTTGTGACTCGAGTGTAATTTTCATTATGTTACAACTGTACAAAGCATATTTTTTTAAGCTTTCAAGACTGGCATCTTTGTATGGTCTGTGTCGTGCACCTATGTAGTTTGTTAGTATGAAATATGGCATTAAAAACGCTGCTAAGTAAAATGCCATTTAATTTTGTATAATATCTAATTAAAATTTGCGCCTTGAGTGTATTTTTATCATACTGCACTTGTAGCATAGTTCTATTTCATACACTTAACCACCCTCACATAATAATAATGTCCTCCCAACCGAATTTCGGCAACGACGGCCTGTCTCCAGAGAGATTAGCTATCTGCAGGAAATATTATAGTACACAAGTGTGTGCGCATACACAGGTGAACTCTCTGTTCCCTTACTCTCATAGTCTGATGGGACGGATAATCCGACACGACCGGAGAGAGGTCAGGCGCAGGGCCGACAGCTTAACGTGCTCTTCGAGGCATGGGGGTGTAACACTGCCAACTTCCGAACTCTGAATGGCTAGTGCTCAGAATTTCTTGTCAGAAACATCCAATACTTGTTATGGCCCGACCCGGGACACGAACCCGGGACCTCGTCAGCCGCAGTCGAACATGCTAACCACTAGACCAACGAGGCAGTAACCCTCACATAAATACATGGTAGCAATAATATAATTTGACTCTAGTTTACTTTAAACTTTACAACTCATCTCGTATAGACTGTAAAATGTCCATATCCGGTTGGGTTAATTTTAGTTGTTTATGCTAGTAGCTATAAATTATTTTCATCCTTGATTTATAGCTGTTTGAAGCGACAGTTGGGATAGCTCAGACACCCGTCAATTCGTAATAGATGCCGATTATGTCGTCTTTTTAAGATTCAAGATTCAAGATTCATTTATTTGCGATAAACATGTTTACAAAAGGTGGAAGACATAAAATAACACAGAGAATGTTTCGCCTTAACATTATAGGCATGCAAAAATAAAACATAAGTAATATTACAATATAATAAAAATATAATAAAATAGGCAATGAATTATTGAATTTATAATACAATGATGTCATTAACTACTAAATGAAAACAATAGTTATTTGTTATACAAGAGTGAAAAGTTGTTTTTTAACCGCGTGCTCAATTTTGATGACCGAGCAAGCGAAGGATTCAAAAACTAGAATCCTGAGCGTCAGCGAGGGAATCAAAAGAGCACGAGGTGAAAAATCTTTTCACTCGAGTGCAACACGTAACTTTTCATCCCACCTCAGCGAGGAAATGAAATACTTCTCGCGTAATTGTTGAGGGAGAAAGCTCATTTCCGCATTTTTAACAGTTTCAGTCAATTCTGTTGACGTCAAATTAACTTCTTCGTCACTAGAATCACTCATTTTAGGTTTTTCACTTATTTTCAATTTTCTTATTTTTAATCGAAGGTTTTAATTTTAACAATATGACGTGAAAGAAAATGGTGCGCGCAAAGCAAATGAAAAAAGTACACCAAGAAGGTTACGAGTGTGAGTTTTTAACAAATTAAAAACGGTTGTATGGAAATTCGGCACCATAGAGGTAGAAGTAAATAGGTTTTAATGATGTTTTGAATTCACAAACTTCATAGACGAGTGATATTTACTAACGTGCACACGATGTTCTAAATTCAATTTACTTTATCCTCAAGAGGATAATAACGGCTTTTGCATTCAGATATCGAAGCGTGAAAATACTCTTTCCGAGATGGTGGGATGAAAATACTATTGTCACTCTTCATAAATTTTCAATTTATGTCAGTAAGGTTTACGGCTATGGGTTCAAAAGTTCTTGGACCGAGTAGAAAGTTTTCTGCAGGAGCCACTTCCTTAGTCTTAACTGAAATCTTTTTACTGTGAGTTCTTTGATATATTTTGGCAGTGCATTAAATATTTATACATACATGGTACCACAATTCTTTAGGTACAGAGCTGTCTTTAGCGGTTTATGAAAAACTAACCTGTTTTTGTTTCTTGTACCTCGTGGGTTATTATACTTCATATGCTTTTTTGAAATAGTGTGGGTTCAATTTCACACCGTCGCAGAAAGACTACCATAAATTCAGCCAATCATAACAATTGAGACTGTATCAATGGTACTAATTGCATAATAGGGCTACAGCTGGTCAAAACTATTTGACGGTTATTTACTTACTGTTCCATAAAGATCTACAATTTGTCAATATTTTGGCTTCCGTAATCATACTAATCATACTAATATTATAAATGCGAAAGTGTGTTTGTTTGTTGCTTTGCTGGTTTATTGGTTGGTTTGTCCTTCAATCTCGCCGCAATGGAGCAACGGATCGACGTGATTTTTGGCATAGATATAGTTGAGGACCTGGAGAGTGACATAGGCTTTTTATCCCGGAAAATTAAGGAGTTCCCGCGGGAACCCAAAAAACTTAAGCCACGCGAACGAAGTCACGGGCATCAGCTATTTAATAATAATTTATTATCATGATTTCAATAAAATTAAAAGATAAAAGCTATTTGCGGACAGTTTCTATTAATAATAAAAACTGTTTGATCTTACCTCCGAACACTTTTAAGGCTGTAAGATTTTTAATTGAGTAATTATTTTTTTAAATCCTGTAGCTGAACAAATCGTTTAAGTCCACTCGGATTCAAAGCTCTCTCAAACGCCCCGTTCCTTTCACTAATTGGACGAATCCGAGTCTATTGAACTTCAAATATTGACGAGCATTCAAAAAGATTCAGGTGTATTATCATTTTCCGAGTGCAGAATTGTTTGGCAAACTGCGTATTAAAAAAAAGGCAGTCATGATGGAATCGTCTGGTCTGGTTGAATAGTGTTGGAACGGGTAAGGGCCGCTTGCACAAGGACATTTAAACTGATTTAGTTAAATTTTGTAATGCTGTCCCTTTTTGACAAATGCATATTGTGGTTGCCAAAAAGGGGCAGCATTAAAATATTTAACTAAATCAATTTAAGAGTCCTTGTGCAAGTGGGCCTAAAGACTGTATTTTTTTAAAAAGCGCAAATAAACAAAAATATAAAATACATAAAAGATTGAAAATAACAGCTTGAGTGAAATCCTACTAAGAAAATGATTATGGTACGGAAGGATCTGCTATTTCTACTATTAATAACCAAAAGCTCTATAGATTGATAATAATTTTATCACCCAAGCAATTGTCAAATTACAAGCAATATAGCCGTTAATGGTGTAATTTTTCAAATAAATCACTATGGAATTTATCTAGATCCCTTCAGCGGCGGATGACGGGGACGATAATTAGTATCATCGTGCTATTCTGAGCTTCCCTTCCGAGCTAAAAATGGCCCAATCACTCAAATGATGCGTCCGTTTCGATTTGAAGGAAAGTGCTTTACTGGAGTGTCTTATTATTGTTTTCAAGATTTTAATGGCATTGTTAGTGTTTAACTGCGTGTTACATTTGTGTAGATAGGTATTTGAATATGAAGAAACTAAACAACTCTAAATTCGTCTAAGAAAATTAGAATTAAGTATATGAATCTGGGAATATTGCGAATTACCTCCTGATGGAACGAGTATGTCTGTCTGTCTATCTATCTGTAACCTGTTCATGGTCCATCCATTGACCAATTTGGATGAAATTTGGTACATATATCTTAAGAATCAACGAGTTCGTTGTGGGCTCTTCTCAGACCAGGGCGCGTTTGGAACCCTCGTAGCTTTAGTTTTAAGATACCGTAACTGATTATCACCATCAGATTTTATAAGTAACAAGACGTTCATAAGTGTACAGTGTACCAAAATAGAATAAATATACTTTGAATCTCGGATGCGGATGTAGTAGTATCTATTTTAATTCCGGAAAATCAAATGGTTTGAAAACCTTAATCGAAACGGAATAAGTAGAGGGCTTCATTTGGTTCATCATATTATTATTCTAGAAATAGACCAAAAAATACACCTACCTTTAAAACATACAAAGGATTCGTAGACCGACCCGGAACACCTGTTCTACGAGTATCACGATGAAAATGCGAATATCAGAGTAAAATCTCACGTAATACTAAAGTGAACAATCCTTTGAGGCTTTATTCGGATAAGATGGGGGCTTTTAAGAAACACGGCTACACTATTACACCCGTACAAATATGAGACGTGTGTAAAAAGTTTTGAATGAAATTGTTAGGGCACAAAGGGATAGAATTTTAAATCGAGTTTGCGGTAACCCATGTCCGTGGAATTAATTATTAGACATTATGTAGTGGTATTGTACGCTTTGATTAATATTCTGTTTGCTTTGTGTGATTGGCGTTTGATTAACTAAAGTGTTGAGTTTACGTTACGCATAATGCTGCCTGATAGGTTTTTGATTAGGTAAACAAATTATTTGGTTCATGAATTTGATCATGATCTCAATATGTTCGAAAAGCTATAAGTTCTCTGCTTATTCTAAATTTCGTATCAGCCATTTAGGTTACTTCTGCTTTTTTTTAAATTTTATTTTGCTAAATGTGAGTAGGTAGTACAAGATGGAGAATAAATATTACATAGTGCTTACACATTTTGGCAAACGTTTGGTGTGCAAAATTGGCAGTACAGTTACTGCTCAAGATACATAATTGCAATATAATACAAAGTCAAAATAAATTTAAAAGTTACTATACAAAAAAATAAATTAAAATGTCATATTCTAGTAATGTTACATACAATCCTTATTTAATGTCATCATATCTTACACCTAGCTAAAAATTCATTTACATTATAAAACATTTGTCAATCAAATAGGTAAACAATTTTTTCTTAAATTTAGATATCGGCAAACTTTTTGTGCTGTCTGTGAGTTTATTATATAAGGTACATACATAACATAGTAAATTTACAACATTGATTTAGATATTATCAAAGGCAACGTTCTAATGTTCTCAAAGGTGTGTAAACTCTGTCAATCCGCACTTTACCAGCGTGGAGGACTATGGCCAAACCCCTTATATTCTGAGAAGAGACTCCTGCTCAATAGTGAACAGGTGAAGATAAGTTTTATGAATGTCATAGCACTTTAACTGCATTTTCTATTGACCAATGAAAATGAGCCTAAAACGCAGTATTTCAAAGAAGCTCAATAATAAACTGTTCATTTATCAATCACCCCATTCACTGTATCCACACCGGGAAAACAAATTGAATAACTCACGGAAGATTCACGTATTCGAATACAAGGAACGACAGCCCATCACTCCGCGGTGACTGTCCCTTTGAAAAAGTATATTGAGTTACTCAAACTTGGAGAGGGGGTACGAACTAATGTCTTCTACGAAATGCGAATTGCTTTAAAATACTTTCTAGTTGTCAGATTTATTTCTAAGGATATTAAAGAAATATGCTCTACTAACATGCCTAGATTTTTAGATTTTCATAAGCTACAATGATTAATTTAATGAAACATGTGACATACTAACAGTGGCGGAAAATATCGGGGCTTGTACGTAAATGACAAATGATCTGATATTATGTGAATTTGAGTGTGGTTTATAGAAACGTTTTCACACTGTTTTTTCACAAATTTGGACTAGATTGATAAAATCATTACCAATATATGGAAATAAATTGTTTAAACTGACTACGAAAGACAAAGAAACTTAAAATTGATATGTACTAAGTAATGTACACGACAATATCTTACCGTGATAAACAAAATATAAACGATGAATTAACCTTATCAGAATTTTCAATATCGACTTATCACACAGACCAATAACATCCCAATTTCGTAGTCACATCCAGTTCTGCCCCATGCATCTGCATCCCCGCGGGAGCGAGCAGGGCGGAATCGATCCGCCCCGTGCAGTTACCGCTTGTACGTTCGCCGCGCCGCCCGCCCGCGAAGCCTCCGCGTTTACGCGCCAAATCTACGTTTTGTTTACGTTCACGTTTTGTACTCGTAAAACCGCGTGCATGTGCCATTACGTTCACACTTTCAATTTTTACTTGGAAATAGGGCTCTACTTATATAAAGAACTTTAATATGATTTTAAAAAAACTATTGGACAAAAATAATAGTAATGTTAAATTTATAGTAGAAACAGTGTTACGTTGAATGTGTGTTTTCGTAGATTTATGTGGTATGAGTGTGTGAATTATAGGTATATTATAGAGGGTTATTTCACTGGCGGTTAATGCTTTTGTATATGCAGCTCTTTTGTATAGATATATAATTTTATATTTTATGCATTATTTTTTATGCATTTGCTTTAATAATATTATCTAAGTCATATGATGGAGAATATGATATAATTATGTGATATATGTGTTATGTATAGTATGTTATATAAATTATCCTTATTTGTATATAAAAAATTTATTTTTAATATTATGGTATTTTAATTATCAAACTGTCAAATGATTACAATAGGTAATTGTCTATCATTAAGAACATACAGTATCTTACTTCTTACTAATATTATAAATGCGAAAGTTTGGATGGATGTATGGATGTATGGATGGGTGTATGGATGTTTGTTACTCAATCTCGCCCCAACGGCTGAACGGATCTGGCTGAAATTTGGTAAAGAGATAGATTATAGTCTGGAATAGCACATAAGCTACTTTAATCCCGGAAAATTAAAGAGTTCCCGCGGGTACCAAAAAACCTCAAACCACGTAGACGAAGTCGCGGGCATCCGCTAGTTAGTCATAAGATTAAAATATGTATTTGTTAAGAATGCAAACCTATATAGGTAATAGTATAACCAAAAACGTCGTGATAAAATAAAATATTCAGCATCGAGTAGCATGTCGCTTTTAAGAAGTTCCTCCCTGTAACAACTTATACTACTTTTCTATTATTTATTGGCGCAAAAAACGCCATTCGTAGCCACTTATTCCAAACGAAGCTGTATTATGATTTCCATAAACAAAACAAAGTTGGAAGTTCCCCCTTTAAGTTACAGGTCTCGTTTGTTATGAGGTTCGTTGGAAAATGACTAATTTTGCGGGTAAATTTTGTTCTTTCCCTGAAGGGAGGAAAATGGTTTATACGGCTGGAGTTTTCACCCGGAGGCATCTTGTTTTACTTTATTGTATTTGTTTCGCTTCCGCGATTGTTTCAATCGAAGGCCCTATTTATGTTTTCTTGTGTGAGATTTAGCGTGAAAGTAGAACTGAGTACCTAGGTACCTAATTGGAAATCTTTGTGATCCTCTTACTATAAAGTTAATGCTAACGACTGATAAAAATATTTTGATGCATGATTATGGTATAGGTGCCAGTAAATCATTGTTAACTTTAATAGGCGTATGGGGATTTTTAATCGAACAATTTTTTTGAGTGTATAAATAAATAAAGGACACTAACTATTATTAAAAGTCTGATGTATGTCTGATGTATTGTATACATCACTTCCCAAAATTACGATGAAATTCAAATAAACCCTTTAGCCCCCAACGTTTGTTTAATTCCTATTACGTCATTATAGAGGCCGTAAACAGAGTCTCTATTCGAGCCACAAAGTAATATATTATATCGTTTAATTATACACGAAACAATTACTCAACATAATGTGAGGTCTTTAAGCGAATGCGTACATATCAGAAGAGGCATTCCTCCATCAGGAACACGTCAGAGCGTTTAATCCCCACCCGCGTGCTCTAATCCCCGGAACACGCGAGCCCGCACCGAATTACGAACAATAATTTTATTTATTAATTTAATAGCATTAAAGACTCGGTCGTCTCAGCATTTATCGGTCAATGAATTGAATATGGCCCGCAAAACCAAATTATTACTGGCCTGACCCATGATTTTTTAAGATAATCGTAAATCGTAATCATCCATCCATTAAGTACGTTTGTCAAACGGATAATTTGAACTGTTAAAACTTAAGAGTTCAGAGATGAGTCATGTCGAAAAGCATGTATGTAATTCCTTATACAGGTCAAAATCTCATTTCTTCGCGACAAACTTCTCCACGCGTCGCTTCGTTTCCTCATCACCGAGGATCGTGACCTGTTTCTGATACCACCCTCTTTACTATATTCTTCCATCGACGGTTGTCTGCCGTGTTATAAGTACAGTAATGTAAGTGCGTACAACGTGCAATTTACGTTATGGTCTGTTTTCATTTTCGCGGGATGTATCAATTTCAGAGAGCTGATACAAAACCATTCCTAAGCGACAGCAGTAGGTACTCTGCTTCAGAACTTCCCTTACTGCTGATTTTACTACTTAGTCGCTCGTTATGAGTTCTTTAACAAGAGTGTCGTTGAGACAAAGGAAATTGCGCACTGATAAACGATATTCTTGAATTCTGTTAAAACTAACACGATTTCATGCCCGTCTCACAGTCATAAATAAAATAAAAAAATAAAAAAAGTAAAGTAAGTCTCACAGTCATAAAACTATAATTAATTAAAACTGAAGAAGGAGTAAACATATATACCAGTTTACTATTAATTATAAACTGAGCCCGGAAGCCGAGCAGGAGATGGGTCGTTTCACCGAAAAGGCCCATCGAGTCATTAAGTCCATAGATATTTTCAATTGGGCCGATACAAATTCGAGCTTATACGGCTTGTATCAGTTTAGAGTGTTTGGGTAGAAGAAAAAGAGAAAACTACGTGAACATCCTTTCTTATGATTTTTCATCTGTGCAAGAGCTAAGTATTTTTTAATTTTGCTACCGTCGTACTTTATACTAGCCTGGGATATTGTTAAATACTTAAATATCAACTAGCTTTTTTGACTATACAGCAGGGTTTTAAGACAAGTTTACGTCTTTTCAACCGACTTCAAAAAAAGGAGGAGGTTTTTTATTTGAAAGGGCATACTTCCCAAGTGATCCCATATAAATTTTATCGAAATCGGTCGAGCGGTTTTTAAAATATCAACAATAAAATAAGTACTTTGTATAGCGTGTGCTTGTTGTTGTAAAGTTGGCGCGGGAGTTTGAAGTCGATTGTTTAAAAAGATTTTTTTATATTAAATTATTTGACTTCGTGTGCGGTCTCAAAATAAACGCCCCCCCCCCCCCCTGGTGCGCGCAGCGTTTCACAGGTGTCGAATTTCGCGGCCGCCGGCGGGCTCGCGCCGCTTTAGAAAAATAACAACTCCTATTACTTGTACTGAAGCTATGTAAACAAACTACGTCATTCAAATCGTTACGAACTACAGCTGTAGATTAAAGTTTGAAAGGTAATCGCTCTTCTTTATGGTTTACACAGAAAAATGACAAAAATAAAGACCAAAAATTACCCCCTTTTTTTTTTGGTACCAATAAAATAAACAATATTACCCGTATCTATAGACTTTTTGATTGATGTGCACTATGGTCAATCATCTTAGAGTAAAAACACACGTAACGAAGACTCTGTCCCTTAATTCTTGCTCTAGAACAAAATCAAAAACAACAAAAAAATTTTTTTTTTTTAAAAGTTGGTGTCCTCCTCGCACAAAATTTCTACCCACCCATTGATTACATACAGTAAGAACGTCAAAAAATTCCTACTGTGTCCTTGTCTATCCTAGTATTTAATACCAAAGTTAGAGAGGAATCGAGACAGTAATCTATTTATAAGAAACAAAAATGTCGGCAACCGCGGTGGACGCGATCCGCCATTTTGTTTTAGCCATAATATGGTTACTTGCCACTTAACTCCGAAAACGCCCAGTAGCCATAATATGGCTACGTGCCACACGAAGGGCTAGCTAGACAGCAGGGTTTTAAGACAGGTTTACGTCTTTTAAATCATATTGTTTAATGCGAGGTAAAACAGATAGTAGGTAGGTACCTAAAATTTGTATACTAAGTGAAACATTCATGGCACCAAGATGAATTAGTATCATTATTATTGGACTTCTAAGGCCATGGCCGGTACGCTAAATGAATATGGATCGTACCGGTAATGCAAATTTTAATATAATTCAAGACTGTAAGTTGGTACCTATTTGCAGTGCCTCAATGGTACTCGATCACAAGGTTTGAGGACATTTTTTGAAAATGTCCTTATAAATAAATCATTTATTTAGTACTAGCTGATGCCCGCGACTTCGTCCGCGTGGTTTAATTTTTTTTGATCCCCTCGGGAACTCCTAAATTTTCCGGGATAAAAAGTAGCCTATGTCACTTTCCAGATCCTCAACTATACCCATGCCAAAAATCACGTCGATCCGTTTCTCCGTTACGGCGTGATTGAAGGACAAACCAACAAACCAATAAACTAACAAACAAACACACTTTCGCATTTATAATATTAAGTATGATTAGTAAGTATTAGTTAAATGATTTCCTTTTCTTACTTACTATCGTATCGTTTCCTTCTCCTAAAACATATTTTCGAGTTAGTCGCAGTACGGAAATGGTGTCGTTTCGTAGACACAAGGGGTTGATATAACTATATATTTTTAAAATGACGGGTACAAGTCAATAATATTATGTAGTAGCTAAATGATATGTGCTCCACACCAAAGTATGCATTCCTGAGGGCTTCATAGATATTTTATCTTAATTTATGCACTCACGTTGAGCACTTCAAATCAGTACGTCATTAAAATGCAAATGGTTGCCCCCCGATGGACGGCGGGCAATGATGTAATAATTATTTAGCATGATGCGGGGATTAGCACCCCACTAACACGTTCTCGTGAAATCTTCTTTAATATAAGGAGAAATTAGTACTATATTTAGTAGTAGTACTAAATTAGTAGTATTACTATCTGAATTAGTTGTATTAACGTAACAGTATAACTGTATAACGTAACAGTTTGAAACGCTGGGTTTAGTTTGTCACAGGAACCAGTTAATCAGTCAGGCTAACTTGTAGTAGAATAAAAAATACGCAGGTATAACTAGGACGTAATAAAGTAAGATTTTAGAGGCACTATAGAGTAGCATGAGCGGGAGATTTTAAAACCCTACTGAAAATGAGAGTGACGTCTGTAGCATCGAGTACACCGTAAACCGTGAGAAGAGGATAGGTTAAAACTAACACGTCCGTCACCTTATTATACGTGTTATGTAGTGAATCGATTTTGACGAAATTTCGTTTAGATATAGCTTGTTTCCTGGAGACGTTCATAAACTTTCAAGAGTATTCCTACTGGTTTTAAACAAAACCCGAATTTAGTCGCGGGTTTCAACTCGAGTAGTCCTTAATAAAGTTTCGTGAGTCTCCTCACGACGATAATGTTTTACAATAAATATGATGAAAAAGAATTAAAACTAAGCCAATAAGTACGCACTTCCGTCTTAATATAATGTGGGTAAACTTATTTGTCAACCGACTTCAAAAAAAGGAGGAGGTTCTCAATTCGACTGTATTTTTTTTTTTTTTTTTTTTTTTTTTTTTTTTTTTTTTTTTTTATGTTTGTTACCTCAGAACTTTTGACTGGGTGGACCGATTTGGATGATTCTTTTTTTATTTGAAAGAGCATACTTCCCATGTGGTCCCATATAAATTTTATCCAAATCGGTCGAGCGGTTTTTAAAATATCAAGAATAAAATAAAAACTTTGTATAGCGTGTGCTTGTTGTTGTAAAGTTGGCGCGGGAGTTTGAAGTCGGTTGTTTAAAAAGTATTTTTTATATTAAATTATTTATTAATAGATGAATTGTATTAATAAATCCAACTTAAATTATGTTGAGCCAGCTCACCCAGTAAGCTACAACAATAACTCACACTGTACCAAACCTACCGCATAGCTTCAAGCTACGAATAAATCTATAGCGTTATAAATTATAGCTCTTATGCAGTAGTAATAGGGACCATAATACGGTAATTCAGTATCCATCGAATGAGTTATTCCATACCAGAAGGGGTTCCCTTGGGTACCATGGAGCATAATTCGGTTCTTGACGCGACATCTTAATTAAAGTTGCCTTGTCACCACGCGGGTTACGGTTATTTCATATTACATATTATATTCTCCTGGTGTATGGAAACTGGATGAATATCTTAAGACATGTCTAGTTTCTGACTAAGTAAACTAGTAATGCAATACATAGTTAAAACTAATTTTTTCAAGTTTAAAAATACCTACATATTATTATGATTTTGTATTTGTCTAAATCACTTTATAGTGGCTTGCTAAATAATTAGCATTTAACAAGTCCAAGTATTTATTATGTACTAGCTTATGCCCGCGACTACGTCCGCGTGGATTGAGGTTTTTTGGTTCCCGCGGGAACTCCTTAATTTTCCGGGATAAAAAGTAGCCTATGTGCTATTCCAGACTATATTCTATCTCTGTGCCAAATTTCAGCCAGATCCGTGCAGCCGTTGGCGCGTGATTGAGTAACAAACATCCATACATCCATACATCCATCCATCCATCCATCCAAACTTTCGCATTTATAATATTTATTTGATTCTGATGATTTATTTTAATGATCTACATTGACTCTGTCCTGGTTGTAGCTCAGTCTAATTTATGGTACTGTACTTATGGTATGGACTTGGAGTGTGCCGAAATCAAAACGACCAAAAGATCTCTGACTAAACTATAGGCTCTCCTTGTACCTATCTCTATCAAATTGTTACCAAACTTAAACATCACTTGCTGTCATATTAAGAACGCTCTAAATATACAAGCTTAACCCACAATTCTTCCTGTTCTGCCTCGCATTCAACGGATGAAAAGACGACCAGTTTTAGTCTCGTTATAATTTCAAAATGTTTAGAATACCGTTTAAATTTACTAAGGCATCAAAGGGAATCAAACACAGAGTATTTCCTGTTTATTTCCGAATACAATAAGATAGTGGTTAAACCTAAAAATAAAGCATGGGTAGATTGTCAAGTTCGCGTCCATATGGGGGTGTTAGTCTATTTCTGTAGCGTAGTTATAGCGCCATTACGACTATTTTTTTATATCTACTCGTATACAAACCTTACAAACGGGTTCGTTGAACCGCTGTGACAGAGAAATATTACCAGTTCCTGAACTGTGAATGCTCGATTGATTGTGAAATACGAATGGAAATACTTTAAAAGGTAATCCCGTCGAAATGTAATGGTAAAGGCATCAGTACCTACTTAACTCTATGGCCATTTTAGCTTGATGTTCTATGCTGTCGCGCCGCCGCGCCGCGCAGGTATGACGATATGACTATTTTTATTGAAAACTGTTTAATATAGCAGGGACTTATTGAATACCAGCTGTTACAAACTCTAACTTTACCGGGGTGATAGTTAACCTTCATCTTCATGATCTGTATGATTAATTCGTAAACATCCGTCGCTCGAAAAGGCAGACAAACTTTCGCATTTACAGTATTAAAGTTGAAAAATAGATAAAGATTAGATTCGAAATGGTTTACCGTTCATTGCTGCAAGTTGGTAATGTGTCCCCCTTCTCTACATAATATATGAGCAAAGTTATAATATTTTAAAAGGCCGGGACTGTTAATTTTTTTTTTATTTTTTATTTATTGATCAAAACAAACTTTTACAATTTGAAAATCTTAATATCGGAGCCATCCTCTAAAAAAAACTTGGCGTTTATGGTGAGGATGGCGAGTTCGCCTTAATAAACTAATACATAATAATAAGAATATTTGGATGTACTTACCAGTTACACAGACAAATAATGTACATTATGTTCTTTATTAGGTTATTGAATTAGTTAGTAAGTATTATAATTATTTACCTAATAAATATCTTTTACACTTTCATAAATAAATATGTTTTTTTTCTTTGCTATTATATTGTAGAAACGATGGAAGATCTTCGAGAATTTTAGGAAGCATATATTTATAATTTCTTTTGCCGTATATATTATTTGTTTTCGCTAGGGTGAACTTTGCATAATTCGCTAATTTGCGTAAATTACTGCCTCGTTCTTTACGTCTTAGATATTGTAAATTATTAAATTCCTCCTTAAGTATGGCTAATTTTACCTTACTTTGCACTGGCAACACATTGCAGTATGTAAATAATTTGTGATAGTCCTCACAATATTTTAATTAAAAAAAAAATATATATTCGATTTTCCTTTTAGTCTCTATTCGACAGTCTCGTCATATAGATATTTTCAATGTTCAATCTTTTTATAGTAATAATTAATGCAACTAAATGTATCGAAAGGCAGTAAGTTTTGTCTTTTCATACAGTTTCGTGGTCAATTGTACAGCATCCCTATATGTCATCTCCAATTCGTTATGTCATCGAAATGTAATAAGTCCCCCTTCGGATCGGAAAGCTATTTACAAAGGCGGGGGAAGTCGACTGGGAATAACGGATCAAATGACTTCGTGGATACTACCTACCTGAAGTTGTTTCTATTTTGGCTACGGAGATAAATCTTACCGCGCCTTGACGTTACTGATGAGTTTATTTTTTTTTATTTCAGCTTTTAATTTGATTTGATAGATATAACATGGATCGAGATAGTTATCAACAAAAATTTTTTACAAAAAACTCTTACGAAGGAATGTAGGTTTAGCAATAATTAGGTGCTAAAGTTATTTTTATCAACTGAATAAGTTAGAGCTCGTAAACGGTACATAAATAAACAGGAAACCCAAATTGTCTTAAGACTTCGTGAACTGTTTATAAGGAGTTCATACATGCTTTAATTGCATTGCATTGCATAAAAAAATCGATTTATCCGTTAGACCAACGTAACTGATTACGATTTTCTTATAGAAAACTAGCTGATGCCTGCGACTCCGTCCGCGTGGTTTAAGGTTTTTTGATTCCCGCAGGAACTCCTTAATTTTCCGGGAATTTAGCCTATATCACTCTCCAGGTCCTCAACTATATAACCATGCCAAAAATCACGTCGATCCGTTGCTCCGTTGCGGCGTGATTGAAGGACAAACCAACAAACAAACTGACTTTCGCATTCATAATATAAGTATGATGATTAATTTAGTTAATGACCAAAAAATTTACCATAACCACTTTTCCTGAAAATGGTTTTGATATTTCAGCAACCTATACACTATGCAGTAAACAGTGTGTAATATAAACTCTAAATTGTACCCAATATAAAACGGTCCCAAAAGTTCGAATTGGGCGATCCGGTGTGTTACAGCGACAATAACACGGGGGTCAGTGTGAATTGACCGCCTGCGCCCTTGCAGATAATCGGCAGTCCGAATCAGAAATCAAACTATTGAAATGAAGTTATGAAGTCCGGGTTGATATTGACTAAGTACGTATCTAGTACCTACATTGTGTAGGGTTTATATTTTATTTAGTTTTGATATCTATGAATTAGAGATTCAGAACTCTTCATAAAAGTGTAATCTGCCGTTTTTTAGTATAGCGATCAAATAAATATTATAAATGCGAAAGTTTGGATGGATGGATGTATGGATGTATGGATGTATGGATGTTTGTTACTCAATCACGCGCCAACAGCTGAACGGATCTGGCTGAAATTTGGCACAGAGATATAGTCTGGAAATTTTTATCCCGGAAAATTAAGGAGTTCCCGCGGGAACCAAAAAACCTCAATCCACGCGGACGTAGTCGCGGGCATAAGTTAGTCTTATATAATTAAAAAAGTAATTTAATAGTATTTTTGAAAGCACGCTCCTACAAACTTTCGATACCTTAGCTTGACTAATATTGTAGCTTTTAAAAACCTTCCCCGTTCCCAATAATTGAATGAAACTTTGTAAAAGAAAAATTTTCGTAGCTATCACCTTGCAAGATGACAGCTTAATTGCTGTTAAGTTGGTGCGTGTTAATAAATACAGGGGGGACGCCCTTTGACTTCGAAAGCATGTCTACTCTATAATAATAGATTTAAGATACTACGTCGTTGTGGATTTTTAGATACGGGGTTTACTTTGAAAAGTTTGCCTACCACGTAGCCTTTTTATCACGAAAATTTACTAAATATTACTTGTTTATAGTACCCATTTATTCAGGTCAAACAGTTGCATGTAAGTTAAGTTTTTATGAAAATTTCTAGTTTCTATTCTAATATAGTTATGATATAGAATTAAAATTGATTATAATTATGAAAGAGCTGAAATATAATGTGCTTAAATATGATAAAATTGTGAAAAAAAACTGCAATGAAATTGTTGCAAATAAAAAAGTTAAATCGCAGCAATTTCAACAAGTTTCATTCAGAATGTAAGACGTGTTATACCTACTCTTACTTACCCAAAGAGTTTCACAAAGTTATGAAAGTATCTGGAAATAATAAAATGAACTCTATGCCACGATGACAAGGCTTTTGTGGATGTTTTTGTTAATTTGCACGCATAAGGTTAGGGTACAATGTTTACCCACGCAGCGATCGATCGGAGCCTCCGCGTGAAAATTGCAACCCGTAAGGATTTTCAGCTGAAATAAATTAACTAGATGAGATAATTCAAGAGTTTCGGCGAGCTATGATTAGACTTTTTTTATTGACTAACCAGTTACTACTAATAACATATTATAATAGATTGATAATAGTTACATATTACTTATTAAACCATTTTATTTCTTTTCATTTTTTTGCCTTCGAACATTATTGTAACTTGTAAGTTTAAATACTTACTTATAGTTTGCGAATAATATGCGACGCCAGTGAAGTTGACCTCTATATTAAACAGGAATAATATTGTAGATGATGAATAGTTATTAAAAAATAAATTGTAAAGGCATGGTATGGCAAGAAAATACATGGAGCGAAGATTTCCGAAGTCGCAACGCACGACTATCCCAACAAGTTTCAAAGTTCCGGAACCCTACGAGTTCTATAACAAAGCAACACCATTTGTGCAAAGGACTCTACTATTCGTCGCTGATGAGAGCACGGCACCTAAACCAAGTTGTAGTGCACCTAGTGAAATTCCACCGACTACTGAAGACATTTCCGAGGAAGCGAGCACGTCAAAGTCAAGTGAAGAGCAAGAAAAATCGCCTAAAAAGAGCTCATTTTTCTTTTCCCCCTCGAAGGGGGGGAAAAGTTGCAAGATTCATGGGCGCAGCTTTTTCCGGCTTCCGACGAGCCCAAAGAAGAAAAGTGAGAGTGAGGTAACTACGGGTAACAAGGCGGGCACGCCGGGGGGGCTGATAAGCTATGCCCCCGGCTGGTCCCTCAAGGGCGAGCATCTTATGAAATGGCAGGACTCCGGGAAGACTACAATCGAGGTAATTGAAACCCTTTTAAATTAATTACATTTTGATTCTATTTTTATGCCGGCAATAGTGCCAATTCCATTGTATCTACACCAATCCATATCCATACTAATATTATAATTGCGAAAGTGTGTCTGTCTGTCTGTCTGTCTGCTACGCTTTCACGGCCCATCTGTTCAACCGATTTTGATGAAATTTGGTACAGGGATAGGTTGTATCCCGGGGAAGGACAAAGGCTATTTTTATCCCGGAAAATTCAAAGGTTCCCGCGGGAATCGAAAAAAATTGGTCCACGCGGACGAAGTCGCGGGAATCATCTAGTTGATAATAAAAACAAAATAGATAGACCTGAAAAAACATTTTCCGAACATTTTCAGTGTTTATTTTGTGCGACCGAAATAGCACTAATTATCACTTATTATAAAAATTCAACTATTTAATTCCAATGGGTAGGTATAAATAATTCGTTGTTTTGTGTATTCAGGCGCATTTCAGACTTTTGATAAACATAATATGTGTAGTTATGTTAGAAGACTATTATTACTTTGCTATACAAAGTAATAAGTGGAAAAGAAAAATCTTTATCCTCTAAAAGGCGCACCAGTATCATATAAGCTGATTAAATGCATGCTACATTTCATGTCTTTCAAGCGGAAAACGTTTATCTTTAAACAGCGTTTCAGACCATAGAAAAATAGGAATTTCGAATGGAAATCTGTTTTGACGGTGAGAGGGGCGTAAAGCGGGTGTATTTTTTTAAAAAGAAAATGAAAATTTCAATCTAAATGCGCCCCCAGGTTGCTTCTCTGCAAAGGAATAAATAGCCTTGTGAGCTAAAGAGAACTTCTTGAAATTGAATTGAAGTAAATATTTGATTTAAAGAAACATCTAACTAGGAAATGTTATTGCGACAAGTAATAAAATTAAAAATTTTAAAAGAACCCACGACGAACTGCAGAGCTCCATTATACCTTTGACCTGTATAACTTTGAAACAACAATTAGAACTTAGCAAACGTATATATTACATAATATGTAAAACACAAAACTGCATCTTTGACGGCTCAGTAGTTTTTCTGACCAGCGTGGTGTACTATGGCCAAACCCTTCTCTTTCCGAGGCGCGCACGACAAATCAAAAGAGTCCAAATATGACGGGTTTACGATGAGTTCCTATCACCACCTCCTGGCTCCATCATGAGACCCTGGGCAGCATCTAGGTACAAAGTTCTTATCAAGACAAATCTAAAGAGTCCAAACGCGACGGGTATACGATGAGAATTTAAGAAGTTCCCATGATCGCCCCCTGACTCCATCATGAGACCCTGGACAGCATCTAAGTACAAAGTGCTTGTCACGACAAATCAAAAAAGTCTAAATATGACGGGTTTACGACGAGAACTTAAGGAGTTCCTATGACCACCTCCTGGCTCCATCATGATACCCTAGGCAGCATCTAGGTGCAAGCTAAATATATCTAAAACAAAAAGCCCGCATCTAAATCAGCACAGTAGTTTTTGAGAAAAATGGTAACATATTGAAAAAATAAAATCATAGATTACAGCTCAGCTTTGTTGTCTATGGTCCTAAAATATATCTAAGAACCTTCTTACAAGCTATACACGTCTAATGAAAAAAACCGCATTTCAATCGGCCCAGTACTTTTTGTGAAAAATTGTAACATATCGAAATATTAAAATCATAGACTACAGCTCAGCTTGGTTGTCTATGGTCCTAAAATATATCTAAGAACCTTTTCACAAGCTAAACATATCTAATACAAAAAACCGCATCTCAATCGGCCCAGTACTTTTTGTGAAAATTTTTAACATATTGAAAAATTAAAATCATAGACTACAGCTCAGCTTAGGTGTCTATGGTCCTAAAATATGTCTAAGAACCTTCTCTCAAGCTATATATATCTAACTAGTATTTCGCCCTGTGCGCGAGCTGCTACAGCAGCTCACGGGTTGTGGTTAGACTTACAAGTAGTACAGATTTTACTGTACCTACTAAACTGAATTCATTTATTATGGTGACAACAAAATAAATAAAAATGGCGCTGATTTTTTAAAACTTTGGTAAAAGTTTCCTGTTTCGTAACCCCAGGGAGTCCTAAATATCGATTTTGAACGAAATTGGTCAATTAACAAAGAATTTCAAAATGGCGCTGATTTTCTAAAATTTTGGTAACAGTTTCCTGTTTTGTAATCCCACGAAGTCCTAAATATCTATTTTGAACGACATCGGTCCATTAACAAAGAATTTCAAAATGGCGCTGATTTTTTAAAATTTTGGCACCAGTTTCCTGTTTTGGGAAGCCCTAAATATCGATTTTGAATGAAATCGGTCAATTAACAAAGAATTTCAAAATGACTCTGATTTTTTTAAATTTTGGTACCAGTTTCCTGTTTTGTAATCCCACGAAGTCCTAAATATCGATTTTGAACGAAATCGGTCAATTAACAAAGAAATTCAAAATGGCGCTGATTTTTTAAAATTTTGGAAACAGTTTCCTGTTTTGTGACCCCAGGAAGCCCTAAATATCGATTTTGAATGAAATCGGTCAATTAACAAAGAATTTCAAAATGGCGCTGATATTTTTTAAATTTTGGTACCAGTTTCCTGTTTTGTAATCCCACGAAGTCCTAAATATCAATTTTGAACGAAATCGGTCAATTAACAAAGAATTTCAAAATGGCGCTGTTTTTTTAGTTTGGTAACAGTTTCCTGTTTTGTAACCCCAGGGAGTCCTAAATATCGATTTTGAACGAAATCGATCAATTAACAAAGAATTTCAAAATGATACTGATTTTTTAAATTTTGGTACCAGTTTCCTGTTTTGTGACCCCAGGGAGCCCTAAATATCGATTTTGAACGAAATCGGTCAATTAACAAAGAATTTCAAAATGGCGCTGATTTTTTTAAATTTTGGTACTAGTTTCCTGTTTTGTAATCGCACGAAGTCCTAAATGCAATAACCGCATCTCAATCGGCCCAGTACTTTTTGTGAAAAATGGTAACAGTGGTTGAAAAATTAAGATCATAGACTACAGCTCAGCTTTGTTGTCTATGGTCCTAAAATATATTAAAGAACCTTCTCACAAGCTATACACATCTAATGCAAAAAACCGCATCTCAATCGGCCCAGTACTTTTTGTGAAAAATGTTAACATATTGAAAAAATAAAATCATAGACTACAGCTCAGCTTTGGTGTCTATGGCCCTAAAATATATCTAAGAACCTTCTCACAAGCTAAACATATCTAATGCAAAAAACCGCATCTCAATCGGCCCAGTACTTTTTGTGAAAATTTTTAACATATTGAAAAATTAAAATCATAGACTACAGCTCAGCTTAGTTGTCTATGGTCCTAAAATATGTCTGAGAACCTTCTCACAAGATAAACACATCTAATGAAAAAAACCGCATTTCAAACGGCCCAGTACTTTTTGTGAAAAATGGTAACAGAGGTTGAAAAATTAAGATCATAGACTACAGCTCAGCTTTGTTGTCTATGGCCCAGACAGACAGACAGACAGACAGACAGACAGACAGACAGACGGACGGACGGACGGACGGACGGACGGACGGACGGACGGACGGACGGACGGACGGACGGACGGACGGACGGACGGACGGACGGACGGACGGACGGACGGACGAACGAACGAACGAACGAACGAACGAACGAACGAACGAACGAACGAACGAACGAACGAACGAACGAACGAACGAACGAACGAACGAACGAACGAACGAACGAACGAACGAACGAACGAACTAACAAACAAACAAACAAACAAACAAACACACAACCAGGGCAAACACATATACCGTCTCCGCTTCGTCGAGGGTAATAAAAAGTGATACTGGCAGTTTGTAGTGTTTTTGTTAACTTTTGATTTTTTTTCTGGTCAAACTTTACTCTTGTAGCCGCAAAGCTACAATACCTGAGGCACATAATTCAGTAATGGAAAGCGACTGATTTTAGTTTTTTATTATCCACTACATGTTTTTTTTTTTTTAATGTATAGCGAGCAAACGAGCAGGCGGGTCACCTGATGGTAAGTAATTACCGCCGCCCATGAACATTTGCAGCACCAGAGGAACCGCCAATGCGTTGATATCTTTTGAGATATTGGTTTATCCGCCCTTTGAAGAGCCCCATATTATAATCATGAGGAAACACAGAAGATGGAAGCTGGTTCCAAAATTTGCGGGTACGTGGCAGAAATGACCTGGAATAACGGGTGGTGGAAGAGGACCAGGCATCCAGGTGGTGAGGATGAAATTTATTTCTGCGACGTAGGGTTGCGAGGTTAGCCCTTGACTGTGATCTTATCTGATGGTAAGTGATGATGCTGTCTAAGATGGTAGCGGGCTAATCTGTAAGAGGCATGACAGTTATATGAAAACTAATCGGTTTCTACAGGCATCGTACCGGAACGCTAAATCGCTTGGCGGCACGTCTTTGCCCGTAGGGTGAAAAATTCCCAAATTGACCATGCAGGGAATTGAACCCGGCATCCTGCGCGTTAAGACAACAGCGCTGAATACTGCGCCAGGGAAGTTTTGCTGATGTCTTACAAATTTATGATTAATAAAAAACCGGCCAAGTGCGAGTCGGACTCGCGCACCGAGGGTTCCGTACTCAAGAAGTAGGTATAATTACCTTTGTTAATGAACCGCAATACTAACTTTGTTTGTAGAGGTTTTGCTGTTAATATCAAAAAATTACGTTTGTTGTATGGGAGCCCCCCTTTAATATTTACTTTATTGATATTTAATTATTTATTTTGAAAGGTAATATGTAAAGTTAATATTCTGTGAAAATTTGAACCGTCTACCTGTTACCGTTTTTAATATTGAGCAAAAAAATACGAAAAAAACACGTTTATTGTATGGGGACCCCCCTTAATATATATATTTTTTTAATTTTTAGTATTTGTTGTTATAGCGGCAACGGAAATACATCATTTGTGAAAATTTCACCTTTCTAGCTATCTCGGTCTATGAGATACAGCCTGGAGACAGACAGACAGACAGACAGACAGCGGAGTCTTAGTAATAGGCCGCTATAACAACAAATACTAAAAATTAAAAAAATATATATATTAAGGGGGGTCCCCATACAATAAACGTGTTTTTTTCGTATTTTTTTGCTCAATATTAAAAACGGTAACAGGTAGACGGTTCAAATTTTCACAGAATATTAACTTTACATATTACCTTTCAAAATAAATAAAGTTAGCAAAATTATTGTGAGTAGTGTAGGTACCCGACTAAAACCTATAAAAGCGGGCAGGAACGTGTATAAAAAGCGCTCTCTGTATTACCGCGGGGTCATTCTTTTGTCACCTTCCGAGCTGTAAACTGCGTTATTGTGAAACTCTTAATGAGTCATAATTGTGTTCAGATTTAAGTGTGTTCCTTTTTAGTTATTTTATGTGTGATATGTTGTAATCGTTCACTAGAATAAATTGTGGTTTGTTATATTTGCTTAGTTTCACTTTACTCCACTTCTGTTTACCTAAATTCAGAAGTGGGATAAAGGACCGCTAAATAGGCCCACATACGAGATGAACCAAAAAGGAACATACCCAAATTTAAAGTGCTTAAAGTTGATCACGAGACCGATCAAGATATCTCTCGAAGGGTGACTCGCGTAATGTGCAGTGTTTATTTGTGTGCTAAAGTTGTGCTTTGTTTTCATGTGATTGGTAACGCTGGCTCGCGGAGTGTGGCCGAGATGTGGTGTTGCACAGCTCGTGTGCTTGAGGCGCCTCACGAGTGCGCTTGGGTGTGCAACTGTGCATGCCACGTGGGCGCTCTGGGCAGCGTTCACGAGGGCAATTCAGTCTGCGCGACACGCTGTCGTGCCTTGCTGCGTGCCTCGGAGCCGCGGTGCTGCGCGCTTTTCCGTGTTACGCCTGGCATTTGCCTGGAATGGTGGTGAGGTGATGACACCATCGAGCCTCTGGTGATATGACGTAATATGCAACATCGGTAAGACCATTTAATTTATTTGCTTAAGGATGTAATACCCACCAAGCGTAGCCACAAAGTAAATGAACAGTAATTCATGTTACTGAATTGACTGTTAATTGTGTTAAGAAAAGGTTTAGACCCCAATTGTATTTACGCGATTTCCATTTTATGATAATTTCCCACTAAATTAGCAAGCTGTGTTGGCTCAGTGGTTGTTATTGGCATAACGCATACATTTGAGTCCCTAAACCGCCCTGAATGCTAGTTTGTGAACAGTTTAAAGGGTCTAGCCGAAACATCTTGTTCAAAAGTAGAACCTTTGTGGGTACCGACCGGGTACAAAAATATTTTTGAGAAAAAGAGGTCACTCATACCCTAAGTTTGAATGCATAACTTGAAACCTCTAAGTTTGTTAAGTTTTGAGTCATAAAGTAATGTTTTGCTAAAACATGCTGTACGCATAATTTTTTTTTTCGCGTAATTTAGATTTTTGTTTTTAAAATGAGGGTTGTTATTTAAAACTCATGACCTAGTTACGATCGGACACAAACCAACCGCAATTCTAAAGTTTCATACGTAAACATAGCTAAAAGCCAACATCTGGGAATTGAATTGAATTACGATACGTAAAAATTGTTACCTACCTATTTTACGATTTCATTGTTTAATTTAACATGACATGTTACATAGAAAAAGTGTCTCAAAGTAAGATGGTTGTGTTTGTTCCTGAGATATCAATGCGTTTTTTAATAGTTAACGTGAATAGATTTTGCGAATAACTTCTCGATTTTAATAAAAGTTGTTATGGTCAGGTATAGACGAGCGGGTATTTGAAGTTAAACATAACTTGGGTTTTGGTTGGTTTCCTGAATATTACCGAAGCAGGTTACGTAATTTGGATGTTGCATTCTATTTTGATTAGAGAAGTTTTGTTTTTCTGCTCTCATGGATAGAAAGTTTGTTTTCGTTTTACCTGCGGTCAAGTTTTGGGTGGATCGATTACGAGTCTACATACCTACCTGTCCTGATAATATGAAACCGTTAAGGGGTTTTTGTGAAGTAAAATTGCTCGTTAAGGTTAATTTTCTGTGTGTTCTATGTTAATTTCGTCTTCGGCGCTCACCACGTGTGAGGCGTTCTGGTCACGCTGGGCTGCGCGCCCGCATGCCGCGTGTGTGAAGCGCGTCACTGCGCGTCTGCTGGTCGCTCAGGGCTGTGCGCTTGTCTAGTGCGCTGTGCTGCGCACTCGCCTGCCGCGCTTAAGGCGTGACACTGCGTGTCCACTGGTCGCGCAGGGATACGCGCCCAACTAGTGCGCGATGCTGCGCGCTCCTGGTTGCGCATGGCTGTGCGCTCGCCTAGGGTGCGATGCTGCGCGCTCGCATGCCACGCTGTGAGGCGTGACACTGCGCGTCTACTGGTCGCGCAGGGCTGCGTGCTTGTATAGTGCGCGAGGCTGCTTGTTAGCCTACTCGATATGGTTGAACATAACTGGTATGAGTAAACTTTCTTCATTTTCTGTGTTCATCGATGATGATGTTTGATGTTTTGAATGTTCAAAGTTGTTTCGACATGGTAAAACTGTGACTTTGTACTATGGTTGAGCGACCTTTAGTGAGGGCTCTACCAGCTTTACCGACTCTTGTTGCTCTATGAGCTCTACTGACTCTTTGTGCTCTACCAGCTCTACCGACTCTTGTTGCTCTATGAGCTCAACTGACTCGTTATGCTCTACCAGCTCTACTGTCTCTTGTTTCTCTACGAGTTCTACTGTGTCTTGGTACTCTACCAGCGCTACGATCTCTAGGAGCTCTACCAGCTCTATTGAGAGCTCCACAGGTTCTGTGGGTTCCATCGGCTTTGTATGTATGAGCTCTGCTGAAGCAGTCAAATAATTTTGTTGGTACCTGTGCTGGTACTGGTAACTGTGCTGGTAATGAACTTTTAAGTCAGAGAGCTTGTGAAGGTTTGGCGCCATGGAGTGGTGCCCTGGATCGGGGCCCTGGAGGTGTGCCCTGGAGTGGTGCCTTGGAGCGGGGTCCTGGAGCGGTGCCTTGGAGTGGTACCTCGAAGTCGTGCTTCGGACTACGCGGCACGTTCTTCGGTGACAGACACTTTCAACTTAATTTGCATAAACATTGCCTATGGCTCTGCTTGTTGTCATCCAATTTAGTTACATGCTTTCTCTAGTAAAGTTAGGTTAGTCGTAAATCAGACGTTAGGTCAGTTGTTAGGTCAAACGTTAGGCTACTTATTAGTTCAGTTGTTAGGTCAAAATGTAAGCTTACATGTTAGGTTAGGTTACTTTAGGCTCTGTTAGGCTAGTGGATGACAGCGGACAGCGTTGTATGTAGTGGGCAGATTGAGAAGAAGGTTATGTCGGCAGACCTGCGAGGAGTGTAGCATAGCACTCTGTCAGGTGGGTGGTAGAATGGCTACCACCGACAGGGAGGTGCAGCACAAATGTGTGTGTCGATCTCGGGTCCGGTGTGGACCCGGTTCATTGTGAAAATCACAATGGTACCCATGGTTTTGGGTAGGTGCGTGAGCGCACTAAAGACTTCTGCAGCTCAGTACATGGTTCCTTGGAAAGGAGAATGGTGTCCCGAGAGTTGCGCTGCTTTTTTTGAAAGTTAGATTCAACCGAAAATTTTAATGTTTTCTTATGATTACAGTAGCACGTTTGATGTATTTGGGTGTGAGGTGAATTGCCTTGCTGGTCGAGCTGTATGACTGGTGTTGCCCAGATGCAGCGTGCTTCCGAGGCTGGCGACCTAGAGTGGCTGGCTTCGAAAGTCGCGTCTCTTAGATGCGCATCAGGCTGTGTCCTGGCAGGCTGTGTCCTGGGAAGTCGCGTTCTCTGAATGCGCATCAGGCTGTGTCCTGGCAGGTTGTGTCCTGGGAAGTCGCGTTCTCTGAATGCGCATCAGGCTGTGTCCTGGCAGGTTTTGTCCTGGGAAGTCGCATTCTCTGAATGCGCATCAGGCTGTGTCCTGGCAGGTTTTGTCCTGGGAAGTCGCGTTCTCTGAATGCGCATCAGGCTCTGTCCTGGCACGTTTTTAACGTGGTGTGTGTGTGAACTTGCAAGTTCAGGTATGAGATTAACTGAGATGTGATGTCTGGAGAAGTATGCATACTTTTGAATGTGAAGCGTTTTATTTTGTGTAGCGAAAGTTGTTATTTTGAATGAGGGCCTCGTATGCGTGATGATTGTCAGAATAGGCAATAGCGTGCATCGTCATGAATAATCAACCATTTGTGTCTTATGCAGGTTCTGATGACAGTAACTGTGACGATGCGGGTGAATCTTTGGGTGCCCTCACTAGTTCAGGAGACACCGCAAGAGGGGGAGCTTATGATATTGGCATACGCACACCAGCTCTTCCTGCTTCTGATGAAATTGTTTCCGGTGCAGCCGAGGGCGGCGCACAATCAGGATAGGCCGAGTTAGCAAAATTATTGTGAGTAGTGTAGGTACCCGACTAAAACCTATAAAAGCGGGCAGGAACGTGTATAAAAAGCGCTCTCTGTATTACCGCGGCGTCATTCTTTTGTCACCTTCCGAGCTGTAAACTGCGTTATTGTGAAACTCTTAATGAGTCATAATTGTGTTCAGATTTAAGTGTGTTCCTTTTTAGTTATTTTATGTGTGATATGTTGTAATCGTTCACTAGAATAAATTGTGGTTTGTTATATTTGCTTAGTTTCACTTTACTCCACTTCTGTTTACCTAAATATAATTAAATATCAATAAAGTAAATATTAAAGGGGGGCTCCCATACAACAAACGTAACGTCCGTAACGTACGGACTCGCGCACCGAGGGTTCCGTACTCAAGAAGTAGGTATAATTACCTTTGTTAATGAACCGCAAAACTAACTTTGTTTGTAGAAGTTTACTGTTAATATCAAAAAATTACGTTTGTTGTATGGGAGCCCCTCTTTAATATTTACTTTATTGATATTTAATTATTTATTTTGAAAGGTAATATACAAGTTAATATTCTGTGAAAATTTGAACCGTCTACCTGTTACCGTTTTTAATATTGAGCAAAAAATACGAAAAAAACACGTTTATTGTATGGGGACCCCCCTTAATATATATATTTTTTTAATTTTTAGTATTTGTTGTTATAGCGGCAACGAAAATACATCATTTGTGAAAATTTCAGCTTTCTAGCTATCACGGTCTATGAGATACAGCCTGGAGACAGACAGACAGACAGACATACAGGCAGACAGACAGACAGACAGACAGACAGAGGAGTCTTAGTAATAGGGGTCCCGTTTTTACCCTTTGGGTACGGAACCCTAATTAGGCGTCCACGCCACGTCCCGGGCTCGCACCATATTATATTCCAAAAATGAAATACCTGATTGATAAAACTGTAATAAAATACAAATGTATTAACACATTATTGCTATATATTTCTCCCGTCATCGGAAGTTACAAGATTCGTTCCGTCGTTTTGCCCACAATAATAATATCGAATTAGGCGGCTCGTCACCCCCGCCTTCATTTTGTGACATAAGGTTAACTACTTATTTACGAGCAGATAAAAGGGATTATTTATCGCGCCTAGAAGACTATAGGTCTTCTGGCACTATGATGTTGATATCAAAGATTTATTTTGTTAATTCATATTTTATATAAATTTCACAATATTTAGTAGGATACAACATCGTCAATAGTAGAAAAAAAACAAAAAGACTACCCCTGGTTGCACCGGTATCAAAGGTGCCCAAGCTTGCAGCATTGCCACGCTGAATGGCGATGGTAAATTTTTGGACCAGGCGTACGGGTACTAGGTAGGTAGCCTAGGGCGTGCATCGCAGCAACTTCGTTTCCTCACCCTAGCAGCCTATCCACCACCAATGAGACAAAATGATGCACTAGACAAAGTTGTTATTTATTTTAAAGGAATTTAATTCTAAATTAAGGAATTCATAAAATTACAAAGTAGCAACCGAATAGTAAGACATGTTTCATATTTTCTCTTGTAATTTGTATTATAATTGGGTACGATAAGGCTGGCATACATCTAATAATGTAAAAGCCTATAAATAAATGATTAATAATTTAATATAAAAAATTCTTTTTTAAACAACCGATTTCAAACTCCCGCGCCAACTTTACAACAACAAGCGCACGCTATACAAAGTACTTATTTTATTGTTGATATTTTTTAAATCGCTCGACTGATTTCGATAAAATTTATATGAGACCACCTTTGAAGTATACCCTTTCAAACAAAAAAAGAATTTTCAAAATCGGTCCAGGCGTCTTCGAGTAATCGGGGAACATACATAAAACATAAAAAAAAAAAGATTCCGACGAATTGAGAACCTCCTCCTTTTTTGAAGTCGGTTAAAAACAAAATATTTTCTCTTGTCAGCGAACGTTACAAGATTTGTTCCGTCGTTCTGCCCACAATAATAATATCGAATTAGCCGGCTCGCCACCCCCCGCCTCATTTTTGTCTACCAGGCGGAAAAGTGAGGTAAGATTAGCAATGTAGATAGGATTTTATATAAGTAATAGGGGTTGTAACTTTCCGTTTATTGTTGGAGCCCGTCGCGACTTTGTTCGCTTCGTTTGAGCGCAGAGCGTTGAACAACAATATGTTGCCGTCAGCGATATTTTCTGTCCTTATTGTGATACAAGTGCGTCTTATAATGTTGCTATATATTAGAGGAATTATACTTGGATGAAACAAGGATTCATATTGAGAATATTCTCTCATCTGCGAATGTATTTCTTATTTTCTTTTTGTGCTACAAAGTGATAAACTCTCTCTCTGCGTCGCATTCCTCATTACTGAAGGTCGTGACCCTTTTCCATTAATCAAATAATTGGTAGGAGATTTCTTGGTACTCGTCCCTCAAACTAAACTGAAACTACAAAAATAAAACAATACAATACTGACAAGTGAGAGTATTGGGCCTGAAAAATATACGAAAAATTACTAACCTATCTACTTAACAACGTAGGCCATGTACCTACTGGTATGGATACTGTCGCATAGCGCCGTATCGAATCACGTTGTCGCATTTGTCCCTCATGAAGGACAAAGCCTGGGAACAAGTAACAACGTAAACCCACTATGGTCTAATTTAGCAAAACAAACGAAGAGTTAAGCACCTACAATAAATTCACCCAGCTTTGTTCAATCCTATTAAAACATTGTAGACAGAAATACCGCACGGCGAAAGTTTACCATTGTAAACCGAACAGACCAAAGTAGGTACATTTTGCAAAATTAACTAAAAGTGAATCCAATACCGGAATACGGTGGAGCTTATGTGCGCTAGAATAACGTAAATTTTAACGTGAATCTTTTATAGATCTTATGCTGATGTCTTTAAGGGTCATATCGCAGAGGAATTAAGCAATTCGGTTTGTTTGTCCTCAAACAATTTTGAATATGTATGAGAAATTGAGCCGGCATGTGCGTGACGCCTGCCATGGACCGGGATATCATGTGTAAAATGAAATCTTTGGTAACGTACAATGTACGAGTACATACTCGTATGAACAAACTTGTGTGTGTAACATTTGCGTGTATTAAATTTGCTACTAGATGATGCCCGCGACTTCGTCCGCCTGGATTGAGTATTTTTTTATTCCCGCGGGAATTCTTTCATTTTCCTGGATAAGTTCCGTTCCAGGAAAGTAGCCTATATTCCCCGGGATATAACCTATCCCTGTACCAAATTTCATCAAAATCGGTTAAATAGATGGTCCGTGAAAGCGTAGCAGACAGACAGACAGACAGACATACAGACAGACTGACAGACATACAGACAGACTGACAGACGGACAGACAGACACACTTTCGCATATAAAATATTACCATGGATGGAGAGCCGGTTGGTAGTGCTTGTGTTTAAGCTTATTTCAATGTGTCATTAATCAAAACCATATTTAAGGTTGCTACTTACAATGTTTGTTTATCCTCCTTTGCCTTGACCTGTCTGTTTATGTCTCTGTGCGTTGCAATACTTATTGCTGAGGGTCGAAATACCTTCTAGTTATCCGGTGTAGGTTTTAAATGAGGTGAGCAAGTAGCAACTAACTATCGATCCTTCCGCATCCCTGCATTTTTTACTTGTAGGTAATCAAAAAGTCCATAAATTTTATTTCAGTGTAAGTAAGCCAGTGAGCTGAGAATCTCAGTAATCAGATGATGTTATTTAAAAAAAATGACGCCATTTGAAATTTTATTGACATTGTCGGTTGTTTTATTAAACTTTTTTTAGACGCGGATGGCGGAATCGTACCGGATCTCTAAATTGCGAAGTAAATAGCCTCAGCCATAGCTTCCCACACAGGACCAGAACAAAGCCAACTTATTTAAAAATTGTAAAGAATTAAAATTGCCCCGCCGGGAATAGAACCCAGCGCTCACCACTGTGCCAGTCGTCGCCAAGGAGGAGATCAAATCTCAAAAAGTGTAGAACAGATCTAATTACAATTCTGTCGAAAGTATATTCGTCACAAGGTACTGTGGTGTTTAAGTTTACATAATTATAGTACAGCCAACATGAGCAAAGACTCTAGTCAGTTGTCAGTTACTAGTGTGTTTTTAAAGGTATGGTATAAAATTGTAGATTTTAGCTCGATATATGTACAGGTATGGCATATAATATGGCTATAAAAAGTTCTACTAAAACAATAGGAGTTTTTATTTAGAATAACGTCTTACTTCGAACAGTGCGCATCTACTGTTTATAAATGGGCCATCATTTATTCACCCCATTTCACAAATATACCGCTATATTTTTTCAAGATGTGCTCATGGGGTGATATATGAGTAATACAGATATTGGTGTTGAATTGAGATTTATTTGCGACTATTTTCTGCTAAAATGACGAACTGCCGAAGTGGATTATACCTAATATATCTAAAGGATAATATATGTATGTATGTATATCCTTTATTGTACACCACAAAAACACAAAAGAAACAATTACAAACATGAAAACTTAAAAAAGTAGGTAGGTACAATAAGGCGATCTTATCGCTAACCAGCGATCTTTTTCAGACAACCTTATCGATACGGAGACAATAAAGAAGTGGACAGTAGGAGGTGGTGCATAAAAATAAACTTAAATACTAATAGATGCATAAACTAACCAATATCATAAAATTATCTTATATATAAAATTCTCGTGTCACAATTTTCGTTCCCATACTCCTCCGAAACGGTTTGACCGATTCTCATGAAATTTTGTAAGCATATTCAGTAGGTCTGAGAATCGGCTACTATCTATTTTTCATACCTCCGCGCGGACTGAGTCGCGGGCATCAGCTAGTAATAGATATAATTTTAATACATATAATTTTAATACATATAATTATAATAGATATAATTTTAGGAGAATAAATAATTTGGTAATCCGTGTACCCAGCGGATATACAGTTTCTCGTGTAACATTCGATAGAGTATGTCATCAGAATGCACGTTGTCTCTCTGCCTACCACTGAAGTAGGTACCTAACCTCGAAAATAATCTTTAAAACTAGTGACGATTACTTCGTATTCGATTCGATAGAAAAATCTCAAAAAGCATCGATTGACTATTAAAGCAGCTCTTTGACGCCTCACTAAAGTCCGGGATCTATCGCAAAAACGTATGTGTCAGCTAGTTAATTATAAAACATAGTAGCCCTATTAGCAAGTCGAAGTAAACCTCCAGGCCTTTGTGATCCCACCTCAAAGCTCAAAGAACGTAGGTACTGTCACTAACAGAAGGCGAACACCGTCCCCTCCTTCCGCAGCGCCCTAACTACTTCCTTTGTATAATTAGCCGGATAATAAGCCCGCACTGAAATATTTACTGAACAACAAAAAGTGGTGCGTCTGCGTAAGCATTAAATTCTCCTCCAGGCCCGTGACTTATTTCACGCGTAGTAACGATTATAATGTGTTACTTTTTTAGGATAAAAAATACCTACTAGTCTAGATTCTAGATCACTTCCTTGCATAGTCCTTTGACCTGCCCCCTGAAGGCCATATCTAAATCGGCTCAACATTCAGGCAAACTAACAGATACAATCACTTAAAAAACGGCAAACGGTTACTAGGAGAATTTTACACTTTCTGTATGGAACCAGTCATAGTCCCAGTGATTGACTGTGAACATGTTCTATGCTTAAAAATTTATATTCGCTCCCTGAACTAGGGTAGATGTATCTACGAGTAGAGAAGAGATCAAATCATGCAGCGGAAATTAAGTTGCTCTTGAATGAATACTGTAAAGTCGAAATTGCAGTAAAAATTAATTTTAACTAGACTCTGAGTGTCCAAAAGTTCTGGTATTATGATACTACCATAAATTTTATTTTTATTTATTATTTGCCTCTTTACTTTGCATTAAATTAACTATGCGGTTACGTGTTACATAAACAATGGCTATGTAGTGCGACAAGTTTTGTCAGTGACGTCAGCATTTCCACGGCATGCGGTCATCGGTCAGCAGACATCGAATAAATTGCAGGCATGTTCGGATTGCGGACAGGTGAGCCTGTGGTCCTCCCAAAATTGCATTGGAATGCATCGCCATGGACGACTTAAAGATTCGACAGACGTGCAGCGTTTAATACGACTGCCGGTCAAATTTGATAACCGAACGTTTAGACAAGTGATTCCCTCACATATCAAAACGCTCGGTAATGACTTGTTACAATAATTCTGTACCCAGAAATTTAAAATAAAAAAAAACAGGTTAAAGTTAGCTAAACCATATTATTCTAAGTGAGAAACTGGATAGATACGTGAAAATTCTTACTCGAGAGCAAACTGTTTCTAGATCTAGGCTCTACTATTGGAATCTTGATTTGGATATTTAAATGTTTATAAAAACAGCTTTCCGAACCGGCGAGGTGGTAATCTTGATTATGCTTGACTTATCATAAGTGAATAAGTTCTGCATGAAATAAATAAATCATTTTACATAATTTATCATTTGTCATATCTCAATGAAAAAGAAATGTAACTTAACATACATACACATTACACATACACATCGTACAAGCAAATAGCGTTCAGGCTTAATAGATAGTATAATCATTAACTTTTTCGATTTGCTTCAATTTCGATAATCATTAAAGTTTCGTGTTTATCATACCATGAAACTTCATGTTTCTTAAATATTTAGGTTTAGATAAAAACAGACTATTTCTATAGAAAATTCAATAAAACCGCTTACTAGTGTGGTAGACCTTTATAGGGCTGGTTCCATTGAATCGCGGGAACGAACATCTTTTGTACATGCATTGAATTAATTTGAACTGACGTGTGCGCGTAATTTTATCGAGTTATTTTAAACAGAGAATTAATCTTTTAGTTTTGGTCGAACCCCCATGTTATTAAAGTGTAAACTTTTATTTTTTAGGTTGGTTAAAATTAAAGTTTCGAAATTCAATATATTTTAATACCTAAAGCTATAACATTAGGTCTCGAATTATGGATGTATAGTTATATACACAAACTAATTTGACCCGGTGACAGCGTCGCTAGGAGATATGAAAACTAAAATAAAAACAAAAACAGGCATAAAAATTATTTAGTTCCAATTATTTTGACCACCAGATAAGTTTGACGGACAGGAATTCTTTAATCCACTTTCTCGAATGTCAAATTCGAATCTCGAATGTTTCCATAGACTGCATCGTCATATTTGATGCGGCATCATAATTAATATTTAAAGCAGATTCCCTGTTCCATGATCATAACGGAACGCTCAATTACTTGGTAAACTATTCACGGCTAAAGACTCTCATAAGATCAGACTTAACCTGCCGAAAATTATTACCTATTACCTAATCTCCAAATTTCTCCTGCTAGGAATGGAATCCGGGTCCTGCCACCCTTTATAAGACTGAACCTCTCTCCAATCCGTTACGGAGGTCGTCCAAATATACCATGAGATATTTGTACAAACATCAACCTACTGAGTAACGTTTTTGGAGATTCGTATTGGCCAGTTTGGAAATTGAAGTCGGGATTATCGCCATAAAGTTACAACTTTATTACACTTCCACTTTAAACAAACATTACTTACTTACACCCGTAATAATATTTATATATTCGCATATAACAGGAAATTTAGCCAAAACGCTGATTTAAAACACGAGTAAAATATTTCCCCTTTGTCATAAAATAGCGAGTTTTAATGGAAGCGCCAATTCGATATGAAAAAGTCCATCCTTTCAACCAAACTGTTTATGAGGGGAAACCGCAAAAAAACCCTTGTTATTCTTGCATTATGCAGAACAAAACGTACGTGGAAGGTTTTTATTTTTCATTGTTTGAGAGCAATGAGAGGACTGGAAAAAATAACGTTGATTGGAGTCTTTAGTTTGACGCTTTGGAAAACGCTTGACAATTTTTATCTCTAGGAGCAACTAAGGCAGTTGCTAAAGTTCTTTCGTTTAAAATTTGTTCTTTTTATAGTTTTAAGCATATTATTACACACTCATTTTCAAGATGTGTTTTAAAAAGATCGCACATGCCGTCAAAAGGTTCGAATATTGCGGGTTACGGCCAGCCACGAGAATTGTAAGGACCAAGAGGCGTCAGAAAAGGCGGATTATTACTACTAAGAAAGTAGGTTAGTAGCTACTAACCTACATACTACTACTAACATAAGTGATATTAGCGCGATGTAAAATGTGTCGGCATTTTATTTTTTATTCGCCTGATGCGCCTTAATCTGCAGCTGTTGACGTCACACGCATTTTCAGCATTGAAAATGTTTCTTTGTACCATAATCCATACTTTTATTATAAACTATATGATTCCCGCACCTTCGTCCGCGTGGATTAAGATTTTTTGATTCCCGCGGGAACTCTTTAATTTTCCGGGATAAAAAGTAGCCTATGTCCTTCACCGGGATATAATCTACCACTGTACCAAATTTCATCAGAATCGGTTGAGTAGATAGGCCGTGAAAGCGTAGTAGTATAATATTAGTATGGATATGGTTAAGGATGCGAAAGTGTGTCTGTCTGTCTGTCTGTCTGTCTGCTACGTTTTCACGGCCCATCTGTTCGACCGATTTTGATGAAATTTGGTACGGGGATTGGTTGTTACCTGGGGAAGGACATAGGCTACTAAATCCCGGAAAATTTAAGAGTTCCCGAGAATAAAAAAGTCTTAATCCACGCGGACGAAGTCGCGGGCATCACAGCGACGAGTGTGTGATATTAGTAGTTCATATTATGTTATTACATAGGAGGTTAACAGTCAGGAACACGGCGGGTCCTCCAGGCGAACAACAGCAGCTGTTAACGTTGGCTTCGTGCAGATTGGAAAACCTTTTTTTTTGTAAAGACTATCTTACGTCATTAGAAGTGCTTATTATAATTATGGATTGGTACATACATTTAATCTCTCGCTCTATTTTGCGCCTCTTGTGGACGGTATGCGGTCAACTTTTCAATTAATTAGCTCTTCATTAATATCTATCACCTAGACGTAACACAAGATTGTCACGACCGCAAGAATGGCAATAATGAACATTGTTCAATTCACATGAATGAATTCACATTTAACTGCAACGACAAATGAATATTAACTAGTCTCATTCACGAGCATGCAATCTGCATGTGTTGGTGTAATTAGTATGGCACATATGGCTGAGTAGGCTTAGATCGCGACTCCGCACGTTTGGGATTTGATGGCCATTATTTAAAATCTATTTAGACAAAATTGCGAAAGTAAATGTATTTGAAAAACATCTGACCAATCATCTTGCCCGCGACTTCGTCCGCGTGGATTAAGGTTTTTTAATTCCCGCAGGAACTCTTAAATTTTCCGGGATAAAAAGTAGCCTTTGTCTTTCCCCAGGATGTAACGTACCACTATACCAAATTTCATCCAAATCGGTTGTACAGTTGGGCCGTGAAAGCGTAGCAGAGAGACAGATACACTTTCGCGTTTAATTCAATTTTAATTTAAATTTCGCACTATCGCTTTAAATGATATTATAAGGATTTTTTTCAAAATAAACGCTCTTACCACTATTTCATAAACAGACTAGCTTATGCCCGCGACTACGTCCGCGTGGATTGAGGTTTTTTGGTTCCCGCGGGAACTCCTTAATTTTCCGGGATAAAAAGTAGCCTATGTGCTATTCCAGACTATATTCTATCTCTGTGCCAAATTTCAGCCAGATCCGTGCAGCCGTTGGCGTGTGATTGAGTAACAAACATCCATACATCCATACATCCATACATCCATACATCCATCCATCCATCCATCCAAACTTTCGCATTTATAATATTTATTATTATATTATTTGAAAGCCAAAATACAAATTTCCATATTCCTAATTTTTCAAATTTTCATCCTCTACTTAATTTTCAAAAATTCTTATTGCTCACCTACTGCTACCCATCGTACTGCCAAGGAACTTCATGCTTCTAAAATGGTTGTAAGGACAATAATAGAAAATGTGAATTTTTTAAATTTATTTACTCATATTGAGGTGCGTTTCGACGCTCGTGAGGTTTAAAATCAGTCAAAAAAGAGGTTCTTAATTACGAACAATGTTGACAACAAAAACACAAACAAATTAAATTCAAAACACATTAACGGGATCGCGTTTCAAGCGCACCAGTAACCCGTGTCAATTAGGAGAAGCGTCTGCGTTCATATAGATTTATGTCAGCTACTAACTAAATTATTGTTAATCGCGATGCGTGTTTTTACTGATGATTTGTGTGCCATATCTTCTGAAACATATAAACCTACCCTCACTTACAAGTGGGAGCAAAAATGACATCTCAAATTGTATGTTGTGTGAATGCAATCGTTAATCATTTGACAAAATTTGTAATAACCGTTTATTTTCTTGACTGATGAATAATTAAAAATGCTTTTTGTCGTGTTTGTATTTTTTACCTACCGTACTTTATGCATTTTTATTAGACCAAGGAGACAAATTAAAAGTTTATTGGATAGAAGCAGGCGTTCCTTTGCGGAAGTCCATGATAATGAAGGAACTAGAAGTTTAATTTGCTACAATCCGCTACAATAGGTAAATCTATGTGGTACAGTGTGTATCCCGCACTTATAGCCCGCGATATTCATCACACCACAGATATCTGCCAAACTACTCTCAACGTACGTTTCACTCCGATACCGGAGCATCTTTAGGAGTTGTTGACTCGAAAATGCACGGTTCTTTACAATCGTGCATTGTCGAGTCAACATCGTCGCGGATTATTTATCGAATTAAACTTCTAGTTCCTTCAAAAGTTTATTTAATTAAATATGGGACAATTACTTACTAAATTGGTTTACTCATTATATCATTTATCTAAACGTATCGCTTCCGCGCCGTCCTGTAGTCTGGGAATGCCTGCTTTGTGGCGGATATATTAGTGAAGAACATAAAACATAAAATAGTAATCTACGGCTCTAAAAACAACGTTAGTATTCGGTGCACGTGTCATTAACGGTCCATTTCGATTTGCGGCAGTTAATTGACTTACCGTTGAATGCCGTGCCTTGAATTATGACCGGATCATCAATCTTTATATGAGTGCAAAAAATACTCTAATTTAATGTATATTTAAATTTGTAACAGCATTCAGTAACGGTGGTATTATTATTTTAATTTGACGAATTTAAAGAGCAATGGCGAAATTAGTACAGACCACATCTTGATTGTACACAAGTAAGGTAAAGACGAAAGGAATTTGCTTATTTTTTTATCAAGTAATCACCTTAATTAATTGAACCTAGGTAAAAAAATTAAATATTTAGCGAATCTTTTTTGATTATGTAGTTCCCGTTTCTCAATTTAGTGTTATCATTTCATATATAATCTACCTAGTAGCTAGAATAAATCTAAATTGGTAGATTACTTTGTATCGTTTTAAAAATTGTAATTATTTCATCTGATTGATGTTTGCATATACAATGGGATAGCCCTATTTTAATGTATTTTCTGTTATTTGAGAGCATTTTTTTTGTACCTAATAATCTCTAACAGAATGGTTAAGGCAGCACTGATGCTGATGGTATGTGTTTATGCCAATCAATGTTATATGGGTCTGTGGTTGTCTTGTGACTTGTCATTGTCATTGCGGTTTTCAGTGGCGGCTTACTTGCGTTGTTCCGTTTTTGTGGATTGTGGTGCTTTTTCAGATAGTTTTCCGTTTTATTTACTTGACCCGGACTGCTTGGACACTGATCCGTTTGACACGTATGCGCCTAACGAAGTTTTGACATTTTCAAAAGTGACATTATCACATAACCTACAAAACTTTAAAACGAAATATTATCTTTTTTTTCTAGGTGCATAAAAAAGCAATTCCTGCCTCGGAGAGCTTCGTATTCGACGCTTTAACAAAATATATCTTTTTCACACGTGTACATTAAAAAGAAATCTCAATACTATTGATGTATGGAACTTCGCCGATGCTCTTTGGCTCAAATTCCCTAAACTAAGTTAGAGCTTTTATAGTGAACGAATCAGAAAGGAAGAGAGTCAGAGAAGAACCAGAGTGAGCTGATATAGCATAGCTCAAACAAATTGGGAAGCAGAAGTGGAGGTAGTCGGGACGTAGAGTGGAGGACTGATAAACGTTTGGATCCGTACTTAGTGGCGACAGCTTAACGGATAGCGAAGTATTACTCAAAGGTACTATTAAGTAGACTCCTTCAGACACAGGTCACCAAATGATGGACAATGGAGGACTGCTGGCCATTCCAACACTAGTGTGGATTCATTCATTCATTTGAGCAGAGATAATTTTATACAAGTCCTTTCCCAATTCTCTCCCTTTAAGTACTTACCTCTGATAGGACTTAATTTTATTTCTAACTTCTAGCTAGAACATGAGAAAGAGTTCAATAAACTTTAATATGGTGGGAGGCTTCGGCCGTGACTAGTTACCACCCTACTGGCAAAGACGTGCCGCCAAGCGATTTAGCGTTCCGGTACGATGCCGTGTAGAAACCGAATAGTGGTATGGGTTTAATACAACTGCCATGCCCCTAACAGGTTAGCCCGCTACTATCTTAGACTGCATCATCACTTACCATCAGGTAAGATCGCAGTTAAGGGCTAACTTGTAGTGGATAGAAAAAAAGGAGTAATAAAATCAGAAAAAATACTTAAAATATTCTGCCCCATTCTCTTCGTTAAATCTAACAAGCACACTAGGTAAGGCATGGCACGTGAAAATTCACTGGTCCTGAAAATATATTCAGTCACTCCATCCCTTAAAATCATAAACCTACGATTTGTTACCGAGGCGCACACGTTACGCCTTCACCATTTACCATCATAATTGTTTCGAGCACACGAAATTATTTTGATTTATAACATTCTGATTGCTGCAATTCGATTATGAAGGGTCTTTGGGGGACGTTAAATTGAATGAAATGAAATATAAATTAGGCGCGTTGTAAAGTGGAACGGGACGAAAAATACAATCGGATGTAGGTATTGTGGCCTGTGGGACAATAAGACCAATAAGATCGAATACGAAAGTAGGTCAGGCTATTCTAACGTAGAATTACAATAGACGTTTTTCCATTTTGTTATTGGGTTAGTTATTGTGGGTCTACTGGTGATCTTAGGAAGAATATTTAAATGTACTATGTAAAGACGCGTAAAAGCGACCTTAGGAAGGATATTTATGTACGTAAAGGCGCTAATTAAGAGGTAAAGGCCACGGCGGTTTCCCCATACGATCGTATTTGTTTTCTCCGTGGCTCCGTAGTGCACCGTAAAATCCGTTTGTGTCCGTGCCATCTTCCTATGTTTTGATTTTTTCAATAAAATAATAAACTTAAGAACTAGGAACCATCATCCGATATCCCGCAAACAAAAACACAAATATAATCAATAAAAGAAAAACATATTGACAGAGCCTGAGTATTTCTTAATTTTTTTTAATAAAATTATAATCTATTTAGTTTTGGAGGAGGGAACAGGAAAATACGAGAGCAAGAATTCGACTGTTTTCATAGTTATATATTCGGTCCAAGCTGCAGTTTCCCTATTTAGTTCAGGTTTTTTTTATTTAGTTTTATGTAGGTCAATACCTATTCTCAAATTTTCCCGCTGATGGCATTACCTCTTAAAAGCGTCGTGTTTGATCGGAATTTGTGTCGTAAATATATTTTTTGCCGCAAAGTCTAGGTATGTAATCGTTGGATAAATAAATCACGCTGACCACAGCGTCATACGCAACGTATGGACAGGGCACAGGTACGGGTGTTTTCAGAAATGGGTGAGGTTTATTATTATACGAGTATTTCGCACTCTATATAAATTCTCGATGTAAACTAAAATAAACTAAGAAATTGATTACCTTTTGGTGTATCTTAATTACGTCTCGCTATCAAATTAAGCGCACATACAAATAAATTATCAGTGACCTTATAAATTATCAGCTTAAAATACGACTAAATATTAAATACCCGTAAATTTAAATTGCCACATATTATCTTCGCGGCGTTCGTGCAGCCATCATAATTCAGCGTCATTTGATACCGTATTAATGCGATAGGTATTAATGTCCTGCGATGGCCTAATTGAAGTTGTAATCACGATTTGTGATCATCCTCAATGTCAATGTAGGGACGAAATATTATCAAGATCATGCTTATATTTTTTGAATGCCTCGTTGGTCTATTGGTTAGCATGTTAGACTGCGGATAATTAGGTCCTAGGCTCGATTCCCGGATCGGGCCAAAAGTAGGCATTGTATTTTCTGACAAGAAAATAAAAAATTCACAGTACTAGCTTGGAGGAAGGAAGTTGGTGTTTCATGCCCGTGCCTCGGTGAGCACGTAAGACTGCCAATCCTGCACCTGCTCTCTCCAGTCGGGTCGGATTTTCCGGCCCAAAGGCTAAGGGAATAGAAGGAGCACCCGTGTTTGTGAACACACTTGTGCACTATTAAATCTCCCACGCAGATGGCTTTAAATATCTTTGGAGATTCAACGCCATGTAATTTGATAGGGATATTATCATCATCATCATCATCACTACAGCCTATTAATGTCCCACTGCTGGGCACAGGCCTCCACTCTTATAGAAGAGCGGGAATTAGAGCTTAGACCCACCACGCTGCTCCAATGCGGGTTGGCGGGCTTTTAACGACTATTATCATGTTAGTGATAATAACCGGGACCGACGGCTTAACGTGCTCTCTGAGGCACGGGGGTGAAACACCGCCAACTTACAACTCCGGGCTGGCACTGAAAATTAAAACTTAAAACTGTATCTCTTATTACAAACCTCTTGTAGCTACCACAGCTTGCAACAACTGGTAGTTGAAGTCACCCGTTTTATGTGATGTCCTGCCGTCCTTTTGCCGGCACGTGTCGCTGCCGTCTTAAATTGTGTGTGACAAGAGCTTTATAATGTATCTTGAACTAGCTGATGCCCGCGACTTCGTCCGCGTGGAATATGTTTTTTTTTTTTATTTCCACGGGAACTCCTTAATTCCGGGATAAAAAGTAGCCTATGTCACTCTCCAGGTCCTCAACTATACCCATGTCAAAAATCACGTCGATCCGTTGCTCCGTTGCATCGTGATTGAAGGACAAACCAACAAACAAACACACTTTCGCATTTATAATAGGTATGTATCTTGAATTCACAAACTTAGCTATGCACCGCTCATTCATAATTTAGCTTAAGTTCGCCCGATCAAAACCATTTATCTATTACAATGAACTCTCGGTAGTTGTTTTATCTTCGGAAATAGCAGCTAGAGTTTAATTCAGTCTAGTTGAGTCATTGTCTGACTCACCTACCGTTTACCACAAGCTATCGAATTATCGCCCGCTTTGCAGACGGGAATACCAACCTTTCATTGAACTAACCCAACATGAAACCTGTAAAATTTCTATGCGAACATAGAGACAATTTTTTTTAAATTCGAATCCGAATTGTAACAAAAATTAAAATCACATGCTTAAACGGTGAAGGAAAACTTCGTGAAGAAACCTGCACGCCCGAGAGTTTTTCATCATGCTCTCAAAGGTGTGTAAATCTGCCAATCCGGATTTGGCCAGCGTTGCGGATTATGGCTAAACCCTTTTGATTCTGGGAAGAGACGAACGGTTAAAGTGATGATGAATTGGCAATGTGGGAGAGATTTAATTTGATGGCATGGTCAACTTGGCCGGTGTAACTGCCTGTCCACTGAGGAGTACAAGGAGAGGAGAGGTGCTTAAAGATAAATAGTCCAGTGAGATTCCTGATAGGTGACGCGATAATTTTATCGAGTTACCTGTCAGGAAGCCGATTGGTCCGCCCAACACTCCGCTTCGCTTCAGACGCTTCAGTGGACAGGCAGCCTGAACCCTCCTTACAGAGAAAATTTTGTTTTTCCGGTGAAGCAGTGTGGGTGCCGCGCGTCTACTCTGGCCGCGTTGCCGGTAAATATATCAAAGCCATGTGAGGTTGCCGCGGCTAGTGTGGAGCCTGCTAATAAAAGATGCACATTCGATAAACATATCTGTTTCTCTTTCATGCTATTAGAGTAATTAGTGTCGGTAGCCGATGTCACTGGATGAAACTAATTGAAACCACCTTAGCTTTAGAGGACGAACTTTAGGTATTCCTTTTTGTCTCACATGTTTATTCTAAACTTGAAGAAAGGTGTGTGTAGGTGTGGACATAGACGTTCTTAGGTATATTAAGTCCATGATAATAAACAGTTATCAGTTAAAAAGATGATTTCCTTTATCCACTTAAAGTTAGCCCTTGACTCCAATTTCACCTGGTGGTAACTTGGTAAGTCCAGTCTTGATGATGCAGTCTAAGATGATAGAGGACTAACTTGTTAGGGGTAGGCATGGCAGTTATATTAAACCCATACCCTTTATCAGTTTCTACATGGCATCGTACCGGAACGCTTATTATCAATATGACGGCATAACTTAAAGCTACGGTCTGGTGGGAAGCTTCGGAAGCTTCCCACCAGACCGGACCTGAGAAAATTCAGAAATTATAAATTCCCATCTGTGACCTCCCGCTTATATAATATTATGTCAACAGCGCTCACCATTGCGCAAGGAAGGTAGCAGGGTTGGCGCTGTACTATAATTGAAACTGTAACAGGAAAATAAAAACTTATTACTATTAGTTTCGGATACATACTAGATAGCTGCATTCATAGTGAATTGTATTACCTACGTGCATTTCAGTCGTTGTTTTACCATCGAGAATAGCTTCTAGAGTTTAATTCAGACTAGTTGAGTCACAGTTGACTCATCCACTGTTTACTCGGAACCGAGCGACCTATCGGCCGTTCTTCCAGACGGGAATAAGTGAAAAAATAAATTTACTCGCAGCCAACACGTGTCTGGAAGAAAGAATGGATTAAAGATAGAGTTAAGAGACTTTATTAAGTTTTATTGTGCGAATGGAATTAGTTTGCTGGAAGCAGCGCTTCTTTCTTATTGTTTTTAGGGTTCCGTACCCAAAGGGTAAAAACGGGACCCTATTACTAAGACTCCGCTGTCTGTCTGTCTGTCTGTCTGTCTGTCTGTCTGTCTGTCTGTCTCCAGGCTGTATCTCATAGACCGTGATAGCTAGAAAGCTGAAATTTTCACAAATGATGTATTTCCGTTGCCGCTATAACAACAAATACTAAAAATTAAAAAAATATATATATTAAGGGGGGTCCCCATACAATAAACGTGTTTTTTTCGTATTTTTTTGCTCAATATTAAAAACGGTAACAGGTAGACGGTTCAAATTTTCACAGAATATTAACTTGTATATTACCTTTCAAAATAAATAATTAAATATCATTAAAGTAAATATTAAAGGGGGGCTCCCATACAACAAACGTAATTTTTTGATATTAACAGTAAACCTCTACAAACAAAGTTAGTTTTGCGGTTCATTAACAAAGGTAATTATACCTACTTCTTGAGTACGGGACCCTCGGTGCGCGAGTCCGACTCGCACTTGGCCGGTTTTTTTCTGCTTAATGGAAGCAGTGGATGTGTTACAATTTTACTTAAACTAACACTATACCACGATACGATACTCACCTGATGTAAGTCACCTCACCTGTGAAGTGTGTGGGGTAAGTACTTACCTCCTCGTAAAGTGATAATGAAATTGGGAGATGCTTGCCAAAATTCAATCTTGGTTGATCCTTTTAAAACTTCCAGTTTCAAGACCATTCTTATTTTTTTTTCTTATCTTCTCTTTTATCATGTGGAGTTAGATGTTATTTTCTAAACAAAATAGGTTTTACGGTATATTAAAAAAACAAATATTGAAGATTTTGTAGTTTGTATACAATCCATCCTTATCCTTACTAATATTATAAATGGGAAAGTGAGTTTGTTTGTATGTTTGTTCCGCTTTCACGCCGTAACTACTGAACCGATTGCTTTGAAATTTTGCAGACGTAAAGTTAGAAGTCCGGATTAAATAATAGGGTACTTTTTATCCCGGAAAATTAAAGAGTTCCCGCGGGAACTAAAACTCCTCAATCCACGCGGACGAAGTCGCGGGTATCAGCTAGTACTTATATAAGTGAAGTTTTATTATAAATTCACCTCTCTATTCTAATCTAATACTGTCTGCTACGCTTTCACATCGCATATTCTATTCAACAGATTTTCACAAAACCCAAAATCCATTTACCATCTAGTGAGAAATAAAAGTAGAATATTTTCCTTTTTGATCCATATCGGAATCAAATTATTATTATATTAAAGTTCCATAACGGTATCGGTTTCAGAATTTATTCAAACTTGTCCATTACTCGATATCGCTTCACTCCGTCCATCATTGTAATTGGATGGCATACGTGAGTCAGAATCACAATACGCTTATTTTACAGTTTTTTTCCCGTCCCCATGGGAAAATTCCTTTACTAAAATCGGAATATTTTGTTTGTGACTGTACCTTCAATGCTTAATTTATAGGAACTCCATTGAAATGAAATGACCGATATATGTTAGGGTCTTAAGGTATTGGAATGATGACCCCACGCCGGAAAGAGCCGGCCTCCCACTAGGCGGGACCCCTCAGGCGGGACCCCTCAGGCACAAGCACACCGCCCAAGTCCGTGGAGTGCGGGAATTCCTAGATCCTATCGACGCCGGCGACGACACGATTAGGTACATTGCGATTACTGTTTAGCAGTTATAGAACTTAGTAGATTCTTATTAATGACTAGCTTTTGCCCGCGACTTCGTCCGCATTTTAAAAAAGACATAAAAAAACTGCAGAAAACATAAATTTCTTAATTTTTCACCGAAAGCACAAATACCAAGTTTCATGGATATAAATTGAACCGCCTATTTAGCCTATTTATTTCTATACGTTCAGCCGTTTGGGCTTATTGTACTCTGAGCGTTTGGGCGGTATAGATCAGCTGTTTTATATACCTACCTATAGCCGTTATTTGGGCTAATTCTTCTCTGAGTGTTTGGGTTATAGGTTGTCTTTTAGTCCGGATAAAGCCTTTTATAGTTATTGATTTTAAATTTTTTCGACCTATCTGGTAGTCTATATACTATCACATAAAGGTACTTTAAATGTAATTAGTAGTATTTGTTATGGTTAGTTAGCTATTCAGACTTTTTCAATTTTCAACCGACTTAAAAAAAAGGAGGAAGTTCTCAATTCGACTGTATTTTTTTTTTTTTTTTTTGTTTGTTACCTTAGAACTTTTGACTGGGTGGACCGATTTGGATGATTCTTTTTTTGTTTGAAAGAGCATACTTCCCATGTAGTCCCATATAAATTTTATCGAAATCGGTCGAGCGGTTTTTAAAATATTAACAATAAAATAAGTACTTAGTATAGCTTGTGCTTGTTGTTGTAAAGTTGGCGCGGGAGTTTGAAGTCGGTTGTTTAAAAAGTATTTTTTATATTAAATTATTTAGTGAAAGTTTCAGTTTTTTCTTAACTATATAAGGTGATTTTATTTAAGTTATTCTAATTTAATGAAATGTAATTTAAATCTTCAAATTACCGCCCTGCTGACTCGAGTTCGAAATAAAATAAACAGGTGCCTAATTTATCCGCCATAAACACAGCACACTCGTTCGATTGCCACATTTGAACATTAAACGAGCTAGAATCAAACAAATATTGTGCGGTATGCAGCTATAAACCCAGTTACACACATACCTACCTTACACATAATATACGTGATACGAATCGTGGTGGAAGATCAATCGGAACGGGCTAGGGGTAATAAAAATTATATTTATCATAAAAAGTTTCAGATTAACACTAAAACCGTCGTAAACAACAAAATAAGACCAACTATTTATATTTGTGGCTCTACTCCGCTCAACAAGTTTTGATTATTTAATTTGCGTTGTTAAATTAAGGTGTTCCGTTTTTAAGTCAAAGGTAAAGTAGATAATAATATAGATAGAGAGTCGATAGCTATTTAAATAAAACACACTTATGATATTTTAGTACAGATCGCGACGATATCTTTAATATTAAAGGTATAGTAAACACAGAATATAGGCACACGTAAGCTTAGAATGACAAGTACAATTTAACTTGAGCAAGGCAGTGAAATGTTTATTTATGCCGATTAGTGGCAGCTGTGCAAATACGTCTTGTGAAATAGTTATTTTCATCCACCACTACAGCCCATGAACGTCCCACTGCTGAGCACAGGCCTCCACTCTCATAGGAGAGTGGGAATTAGAGCTTAAACCCACCACGCTGCTCCAATGGGGTTGGCGGGCTTTAACGACTATTATCATGTTAGTGATAATAACCGGGACCGACGGCTTAACGTGCTCTCCGAGGCACGGGGTTGAAACACCGCCAACTTCCTAACTCCAGGCTAGTACTGAGAATGTCTAGTCAGAAAAACCCAATACTCAATTATGGCCCGACCCGGGACTCGAACCCGGGACCTCGTCGGCCGCAGTCGAGCATGTCAACCAGTAGACCAACGAGGCGAGCTGCACTATCTAACTCACATAATGTAAAAACAGGTATAAAAATAATAAGGAAAAATTACCAAGACTAATCAATCCTATAAAGTCATTCATAGAAGCAGAGGCATGCAACAGATGTGTGTGAACTTTCAATTTACTCCTTCATACGATGTACGACTAGGTGTATGCAAATAAATAAAATTAGAGTATCATATTGTGTTTTGTGTGTGATTTATAAATAAATCCATTTTCACTGAGCATAGTAGGTATTACATTATGGTTATTTGTTTATTTAAAACGTCATAGTATAACGGAGTAGTTATGTTTATAAAATATTCTCTCAACATGAAGACAGATATTCAGTTCTGGCTTATCCAAAAAAAACAACTTTTACTAGATTTAAGCTACCTTTCAAGTTTAATAACGGAATACTGTGTCACGTCATGTCACGAGTGTAACGCGACTTTTTCTGCACGGACGAAGTTGCGTGCAACGGCTAATACAAAACAAGGAGGAAACCAATAAGACGAATAAAACCTATTACTTATAGGGCGATGTTGAGTACCGTAACGAACGAGTATGAAAATAGTTTCTTGCACCTACATTTCCGTACCTGTGTGTGGAAATAGGGCACGCAGATTCATTTGTGCCGCCTGCCACTGCTCTGATAAACCAGTATATTCATAGTACAACGTGATTCATTTGCATTATTAAAATAAAATGAGGAAAATTGTATCGTTAATTTAATTAACATTGTATTTATCTCTGCTCTTTATGGCAGGATAAAACGCAGGGATCAGGCCTCAGAAATCATTAGGTACCTTAATCGAGTAAGTATCATTTTTTTAAAAGATAGTTTAAATTATTTGTGATTATTTTAGTATAGTTCGATTTTAATTTTCGTGACTAGAAAATATGCATAATTTAATATAAAAAAATCTTTTTAAACAACCGACTTCAAACTCCCGCGCCAACTTTACAACAACAAGCACACGCTATACAAAGTACTTATTTTATTGTTGATATTTTAAAAACCGCTCGACCGATTTCGATAAAATTTATATGGGACCACTTGGGAAGTATGTATGCCCTTTCAAATAAAAAAAGAATCATCCAAATCAGTCCACCCAGTCAAAAGTTCTGAGGTAACAAACATTAAAAAAAAAATACAGTCGAATTGAGAACCTCCTCCTTTTCTTGAAGTTGGTTGAAAAGTAAACTTACTACGTTCCTAAGTAGTTGCTACAACGAAAATTATGAATAGGTACAAATTACAATCATGTACTTTCAATTTAAAATGATCAGCTTTTGTCATGATGTAAATCCAAATATAAAGGAAAATAAAGCTTACGCTAATGTATTCCAAGCAGAAAAAAATAATTAATATATTCATGTTTTTTCGTGCTGTTCCCAAACGAGTTGTCACGCGTCCCTGCTATACAAAAGATCTAAAAACGGCAGGTCAAGTGCTGGTTTCCCGGAGGTAAGGTCTCGACAAAGGCCTCGGATTTTTTAAATTAATAACCCCGTGACCGAGGGGTGCAAGAGTGTGAATGCGGCACACTCGTCTCGAAACTGTGGAGCCAATCAGGGCTACCGCGTTTAAATTCGCCGCTAGGGGCGCTAGTGTAGTGTGAGGTCCCCGAAATGTCAAATATCACTGGGCTTTTTTCGCGAGTCTAATTATTTAATTAATGTTATGAATATTTAGCAATAACCGATTAATTATGGAAGATGTAAGATACGTGCCAAAGAATGCCAGTGCTCTGTGCTTTGAAAGCGTAGCTAAGAAAAATAGGTGCAAAATTAAGCGGATTCTTTCGAACACCTAATTCATAGGTTAGTATTTCCCTGGTTCCTGTATGTTTACTATTTAAAAAAAGAGTTCTTTTTTTCAGAAATATGCTTGTTTACCGAATATACAGCTATACTTCAGGACCTTACTCGCAAGTGGCGCCAACTAGTGAGCATAAAAACGGTAGCCCTCATTAAATCATAACATCGACTGGAAAAATATATACTTACTTATTAGAAAAAAAAAATCATTTAGGTTCGGCAGTGAAAAATTCACGATGTTACATAATATATAAAAAATACGGACTTTTTTATGCGGCAACTACATATAAATTCAGAATTAAAAACCTCTGATACTATACTTAAAACACCTGGTGATCTTCAAACGGCTTAACAGATTTCCTTGAATCATGCAAATTAAATGAAAATTGGTTCATGGGATTTTTGCCAAAGACGGACGTTTGTCAAAGGCAGATACACAGTCACTGATACACAAATATGTTAAAACTGTATTTAAATACTCTCTGTTTGCGTCTGGGCTTAAAATGGAGAAGGTAGGTAATACTCGTATGTATTTCAATTTTGTTGCAGTTCATTCTGCCCACAGCATAGTAAAATATTACACCATAGAGTTCATTCCTCTATTTAACATCAGGCACATAATGATCAATATTCTCATAACTTAAATAGATACCACGATTAGAATAAACAATGGAATATAACATTTAGTATTGAATATCACGTGTGGGTGTCCAATCAATCGAAATGCAAATAGAAATTCAAAACACATAATACAATGAAGCAATCAGAATTCAGAACCACATCTCCATTAATTAAGAACCGCTTAATTAATATAAAAAAACCAGTCTATTCTCTAATTTTCTTTGCCTATAGTGCATCCCGTCCCATTCTGATTTCTGGAGTGCTTTTATAGTACTTTCGCGGGGCTTTGAGCTTCCCGCTTGGCGCTTAGTCAGAATAGCGCGCGCGCAAGGCACACGCGTGTCTGCATCGCGCCTGAAATAACGAATGTCACGTGGTAGTCGCGAGTGTGTTCAGTGGTTTATAGCGACATCGAATTTTAAATCTTATGATACTTTGGAAAATTCATTAGTGGTTAGACATCTGAGCGACATTATGCGGCATTAATCTAATTTAATCTAGTTGTCAATACTGCTATAGTATTACGACTCGGTTGTACTTTAAACCCCTTTTATTTAATTAAGTTAAAAAATGTAACATGGGAGTTACGTTAATTTGCATCATTAATATGAATTTAGAAAATTAGTTATTTTACCTAGGATCGTTAAGAGATCGCTTGGGGTCTATAATATGAACTGATAGATTTACCTCAAAAAACATTTTAGGTACTAAAACTTTTCACTAGACAATTTAATAGACTTAGGAATATGTACGATATGGCTTGGCTCATTTTAACTTTTTTTAAACCACAAATTCCAATTAAATAGGACTTACCTTACATTTACATTACTTTTACTTACCTACTCTACATGAATTTAATAGGCAATAAATCATAAATGTTCATGAAGTTATTCATTATTACCTCTTCTGATAAATTTATCGTCCTTCAATAAATTTAAGACGCTTTTGGAACAAGTTTCGTAATATAAAGCATGTACAAAAGGATCACAGAGTACAATTTCCAATCAAACGCTCATAAAGGTCTTTAAATAAATTACAAACGGTAGGTCGTGAGTGCATTCGGACGATTTATTGTAAAGAGTCTTGTGATCTTCTCTTTGTACTTACGTATGCAACGCGATTTAGAAAGATTTTCGGCTTCTAGGTACCTATAATGTTATACAAGTTCGATCGAAAGTTTAATTTCCTTGTGCTGAAATAATAATAAATAAAATATAAACATTTATTTATTTATTTAGCTCTTTCGAGATATATTATAGCAATACTATAGCTAGAGATAATAAGCTTGCTAAGGGTTGTGTAAAGAGAAAAGAGGTAGGTATGCAATATACCTAATAACACAGTAGCACACTACCTGTCACGCTAGTGTGAGCAGCTTTATATAAAAAGTTTTTTAATCGCTATTTGGCTAGGGCCTCAAAGCAAAGACAGATATTATGTCTAACTTTTGTCTATATCGATCGATACTCAAAAGCTCTCTGTATCTGTTACAGCAAATTTGATTATATTCCTGTAAAATTGATGGAAATATATAACAAAAATCCAGTATTTTGTCTTAAATAAGGTTAATTACTTTAGTAAATGATTATAGTATCCGTTTCGACAGACTGCGATATATTGGAAACGGAGGTAAACGGTTGACAAACGCAATATAGTGGCGATCATTTACCTACATCGGGACTATTTATAAGACACGACGGAAATGCCCCGGACACCGATGGTGTCATTATATTCTTTTTCTATGAAAACTTTTTAAAAAGTTCCCTTTCAAGTTTTAATAATTTTTTTTAAACATGTTATATTTAATGGACACTGAAATTAAATTAGTTGTTGTTAAATATAAAAATTGTTAAATAGAAAAATAATTAATAATAATTATAAACATACCAAAATGTATTACTTAGTTTAGAGTCTATCATTGTCATAATAGTATAACATTGTTACTTGTAGTAGGTAGTAGGTACCTACTTACCTACTTGCTTACTTGCTAAGATAACAGAGCAAAAGTTATTTTTGAATTGACAGTTGCAAAAAATTGGTAACACAAGTCCCGAATTTAAAGAAAACTGGCAAGTATCATTTCTATAGACTTATTTGGAACTAGCTGATGCCCGCGACTTCGTCCGCGTGAAATAAGTTTTTTCAATTCCCACGGGAACTCCTCAATTTTCCGGGATAAAAAGTAGCCTATGTCACTCTCCAGATCCTCAAATATACCCATGCCAAAAATGACGTCGATCCGTTGCTCCGTTGCGGCGTGATTGAAGGATAAACCAACAAACAAACTGACTCTCGCATTTATAATATTAGTATGATTCAGTGGTAGGTAGGTACCTTACTTTGATAGTACTTAATCTTATTCGGTCAGAGTGTAATCAAATTCATGTGGCGAACCTATAATTACTGCAAGTCAACTTGGCAGCACTGGCACGGATAAGTCACGGCGAAACTGCACTACGTGGGCGTGCCACAAACTTGTAACAGTGAATTACACATCTGTGTCCCACATTCTTTGAAAATGCTAGATCGACGGCCCATGCGGAAACACCAGCGAAAATTGAAAATGTAAAACAATTAATGTAATGATGTAATGACTAATTGTACAAAATATAGTATACTAAACCACCACCACCACCACTACAGCCTATTAACGTCCCACTGCTGGGCACAGGCCTCCACTCTCATGAGAGAGAGGGAATTAGAGCTTAGACCCACCACGCTGCTCCAATGCGGGTTGGCGGGCTCACTAAATAACCCATACTAATATTATTAATGCTAAAGTGTGTTTGTCCGTCTGTCTGTCTGCTACGCTTTCACGGCCCATATGTTCAATCGATTTTGATGAAATTTTGAACAGTTTTGTATCCTGGGGAAGGACATAGGCTACTTTTTATCCCGGTAAATTAGGGAGTTCTTGCGGGAATCAAAACTATAATCCATGCCTATGAAGTCGCGGGCACCATCTAGTTTTATATATATATATATATATATAGTACCTATAATTATGCAAAACAAAAATATACTCATAAATGCAGTAATTTTCAAACCACAAACCATAGCCGGGCTCAACTTACTAGACCATTGTCAGTTTCTCATACAATAGTGACCCTATGAATCCGATGATACTAAGATTTTGCGAGGAAAACAAATTTTCTGTGCAGCGAAATACAGATTTAGGTATTTAAAACGTCCATAGACAATTTATTGTAAGAAGCATAAATACAAATACAACGTTGATTGATAGACTGTAATATAATATACTAGATGATTCCCGCGACTTCGTCCGCGTGGACCAAGTTTTTTCGATTCCCGCGGGAACTCTTGAATTTTCCGGGATAAAAAGTAGCCTATGTCCTTCCCCGGGATACAACATATCCCTGTACCAAATTTCATCAAAATCGGTTGAACAGATGGGCCTTGAAAGCGTAGCAGACAGACAGACAGACAGACAGACACACTTTCGCATTTATAATATTAGTATGGATATGGATTATTGTGGGAAAATACCTTCTGTTACGTTAGTTAATACGAATCTTTATTAACTCTGATGTTTTCCTTCGCTTTCACTCGTTCATATTGGTGATCTCGAGCTCACAGATAACGTCATTATCGATGACCATTAATGGGCAAACGATAACAAAGCCAGATTGACACCTTGTTTGGACTGTCAATACGTAAACAAAGGGCTGCCTTCTAAGTTGAATCTCAACAATGGACCCACAAAGGGCTCTCTCTTGTTGTTATAATTAACGCTATACAATGCTGCTTCTGTTATTGCTTTTAGAGTATTCGCGTGTTTTGCAACCATTTTTTATGCTTCTCAACGTAATTTTATGTAATTTTCAGTGTTCTAAAGAAAATTAATTAAATGTAGCTCAATTCGCTTTCCGTTATTGTTATTTAGTAATGATAGATATCATATACTTCTTTACCTTGTGCTGTCTTTAAGATTTGTGTTTGTTTAGAATAATTGTCGAGCTCGCTTCGCGCGCGTATAATGATCTGAGGCATCTTCAATTTTGTATAGTGAATTTGCATTCGCTTTGCTTGCGGTTTTCTTAATGAAACCGATTTTTAAAGAGTTTGTGTAGCCACTACTATTAGGTTTGTTACGATGATTGTGGGATATTAGTGATAATAACCGTGCTCTCCGAGACACGGAGGCAACGAAAAGGCCGAATTTGAAGCTCCAAATTCGGTCACCCATCCAGTTACCGACTTGGGTCAACGTTGCTTAACAATCGCAATCGACTGATATGCGTTGCTACAGCTAAGCCATTCGTCCCTTAAAAATTGAAACATACTTGATCATCTCTAGTGGCAGTATAATATAACTTTACGTTTAGAATAGGGTAGTAAGGTCGTAAAAGTGTACTTTGCGCTCGTGACCTAATTATATGTAATAATGTATTGCAATAAAAAATGAAAAGCGACGCATAAATCCTTTTATGTCCAGTTTCACACTATCGGCATCCATCTACAAACCTTTTAGTAGCGTTTTGTTCATTTGTTGGTAATTTTTATTGACACGTTTTCATATTTACGTGTCGATTACTGAGTAAAAAAATATTGTACTAATGTCTTCATTGAGTAATTTTGTTTAGTATTGTTTCGTGCCCAACACTTTGTCATAAAAATACGCGATATAGCATTAAGTAGATCAAAATATATAGATAATAGGTATCTAGTATCTACGAGCGTAATACGTTCTAGTTATTCTCATACTATAGGCCAAATATTTTTATAAATTCACACTCCATGCCGATATTCTGATTATACTTGTCACAGAATATTAGATTATGCTGGCTAGCTGGGGGATTACTGGCTGGTATTTCCTACAAAGTATAAATTAATAACAAATCGAAAGATAAGTTTGAGAAAATAACTCGCAAGAATTCTTTGTTTTCCCGGAACGAATAAAAGACCGTATATTTTGCGACGACTCAGCTAGATTGAATAAAGCCGAAAACACTACGGTTAGGATACGACAATGCGTCCGCATATGTGAAACATGTTTAACATATCGCGCCGATGTGTGCAGTTGCATAAAAAAGTAAGCGCACTGACTTTTCGTACTGTCCGCAGTATTCGCCCTAAACATGCACCCTAATATTCAAGCATACAGATATCGTCAAGATAGTCAGATATTATTACCTTAAGGCTACGAGCCTACGACGCGACGGTTGTAAACTGTGGTTGTAAACGTACTCTCAAATAGTCGTGTTTAACGATTGTCACAAGTTCGTTGCTCCGGCGCACCTTCCGCGGCTATAAATACGCGGTGTGTCGAAGTTTTGACACGGGTAAACAAACACCGCGGGTCGGATGTGTGTAACGCACCTTTTTACGAGCTTTACGCATCATTACGCCATTTTAGCGATAATTCTAAATAGGTTGACTTAAAAATATCTGCGTTTGCGCATGACCTTATTTCTTTTACACAGAAGTGATAAAACTCTTTTAAGAAACAGAGACTGAAACGTGAGCAAGCTAGTGTAGTCCTGTATTGATTCATCAATATAATGTAGGTACTTACTCGTGGTTGTTTATAATTTTTATAACCTACCTAACTCAGGCAAAAATATTTTGTGCTAATAATATTATAATTACTTAAAATTAAAATCGTCATAGTGGATGACACAAACTTTTACGAAAGCTAAAGTTACTGTTGCTTCTACTACTACTTCTCTACATCGCGGAACTCGTCCACGTGTTTTTTTAATCCCGTCAAAGCTCTTTGATTTTCCGGAAAGAAAAGAAAAAAGAATAATGAAAAAGTTAGCCTACGCCCGTTCCCGGGATGCAACCTATTTCTGAACCAAATTTTCATTCAATTTTCAATATTTTTTTCCCTAGGAGGGAAAGTCACTGCAGCCTAAACCACAGGGTACCTATCCTAAATTAGGGCGCAGAGACCGACCATTCATTTTGTAGACCTAAGTCTTACTGTGTAAAATTTTGTGAAATAAATTATTATTATTAATTTGGCATTCAAGTGTTAACTGGGTTTATGAAATTGGAACTCATTGAAATTTTAAATCATATTCAACTATGATTATAATATCTTCATGAGGTAGATTCTATAAAGGGTCGTCACTCCGAACGATGACTGCTTTAAGTTGTTTTAAGACGTCTCGAGCGAAGTTCAAAGAGGTGCTAGAAACGGCTTGCGTCCTCTGTCGCTCTCCTTTGGGCTTTAACACTTTTCTTTTTATAGAGGCCATTTTCAACCTGTAACTCTATACATTCCCTGTGTTACCATAATGTGTACCATAGAATCCTATAAATAAAAAGCAGGAAGTACTTATCAACCTGCATCGTTGATTGCAGTGAACTTCTGTTGCAGTGGTGAGGATATTTGTTAAGCACCAGAAAGGCCCTAAGTTCTCGATCCTAAAGTCTCAGTTAATGTACCTATTTAAAAAATGAAAATGAAATTTAAAGGTAAAAATATTCGTCGTTTCACAATTTTGACGGGAACAATGAAGTAAGTTTGTAAAAACCTGTATCTCGGGGTCCCCGCTCTTCCTTCTCGGTGTTCATTTTCAAACAAATAACAAATATTTATCTCATTCTTAGTTATGCTAGCAATATCATAAATATAACGTTCTGTCCTGGATACACATAATAATCGTAACCTCATCTACACTAATATTATAAGGAGAAAAGATTTGTATTTTTGTATTTTTGTATGTAACGAATAAACTCAAAAAGTACTGGACCGATTTCAATAATTCTTTTTTCATTAGAAAGCTACATTATCACTGAGTAACATAGGCTATATTTAGTACTAGATTACTATAGAAATCTTTAGAAATTCCTATTAAAACCAACCGAAGGTGTAAAAAAAATTGCCATAAAATGTCTTTCATCGCATACGCTGCGAAGAGTATTAATGATAGGACAAAAAAATGTTTGACAATATTATAGAATATATCAATATCTACAAAAAACTTCGCGAGACCATGTGTCTAACTATTATTATAACTATAACTACTTTTTTACATTTAACAAATTGATAGAAATGCCGATCAAAATCAGACCGTGTTATCCATACCATTTATAATTTTTTGTCCAAATAAATAATTTAATATTCAAAACTGTCTCAATACCTGATGATTACTTTTTGAATAATTGAAATCGGACATTCCATTCAAAAGATATCATGAAATTAAAATAAAAATACCTACATGCCGGCGGCGGCCGCCACGCAGCGCATCGAGTAACTCTCTTCGTGAGAGGGGCAGTGCGGGAGAAGGGGGTGCACCATTATGAAAAATATCTGTACCTATTTATGTCTACCCGTGCGAAGCCGGGACGGGCCGCTAGTACTTAATAAACAAAGACATACGAGGTTTAGCCATCCATATTTTCCATTTGTTAAGTTGTACTAAGTGTTACTTTGACGTCAGGCAAAAAACCCTATGAGCCCAGCGAAGCGCTATCGACACTCCCGTGCTGTGCTAAACATTCATAAAGTTCGTTTAACTTTTCGATGTAGAGTAGGTAAGACCTTTCTAAAACTTTATAAGATTATCCCATAGCATAATCTAGGCGTGCCCTCTAACCTCCGAGCAGAGGTACTAAAGACAAAGTAACTAATAAACATAAAATTACTTCACTCCCACTAAACGGTACTCAGTCATTGTTTGAAGCACAAAATCTACTATATCATTTCAATATAATCGGTGCTACGGCGCCTACACGAAAATTATGCATTAATTGTACACAACACAACAGACATGGTGATGTTGAATTTGAATTAGAATTTCTATATAGAAGAGATCTTGCAACACCTACCTTTATCTTTTAGCAACAATTAAATCTATAAGCCTTCGAGGCACGTGTAAAGCATAAACTGCACGTGTACAAATTAAAGTATATAAAAATTTATATTGCACTATTTAACCTAATTGGGGGTGGAATGTCGAGAATTTCTTCCTTAGTTAGATACTTTGCGCCTAAGCATAGGCTTCTGCTGTATAAAGCGCAAGTTCGGCCCCACATGGAGTACTGCTCTCACCTCTGGGCCGGAGCACCCCAGTACCAGCTCCTTCCATTTGACCGGATTCAAAGGCGGGCAGTTCGACTCGTAGATAATCCCAATATTACTTGCATGCTGGAGTCCCTAGAGCACCGAAGAGACGTTAGTTCTCTTTGTGTGTTCTATCGTCTCTACAATCGGGAGTGTTCTGAGGAGTTATTCAATCTAATACCACCTTCCGTGTTCTCCAGTCGTACCCTACGTCGCAGAAACAAATTCCATCCTCACCACCTGGATGCCTGGCCCTCTTCCACCACCCGTTATTCCAGGTCATTTCTGCCACGTACCCGCAAATTGTGGAACCAGCTTCCATCGTCTGTGTTCCCTCATGATTATAATATGGGGCTCTTCAAAGGGAGGATAAACAAATTTCTCAAAAGCCAGCAACGCATTGGCGGTTCCTCTGGTGCTGCAAATGTTCATGGGCGGCGGTAATCACTTACCATCAGGTGACCCGCCTGCTCGTTTGCTAGCTATACATATAAAAAAAAAAAAAAAATTAGTACACCTCTAGAGTGCTCAAGGAATAGGGCAAAGTCTGGACGCCCCACTTTTTGAAAAGCGTTCTAATTTTAAATAATTCCTATTGGCATTCTTACCATATATTTTACGGGCGGAATCTACATGGTGTAGATATGCATTGTGAGAAATTCATACCATTCATCATAATCAGTTTAATAAGAAAGAAAAGAACACAAATGAGTTTTCAGTTTCTCTTATTTACACACTTATTTATAAACGTCTAAACGTCTACTTCTTAGAAAGCGCACGCAGACGTTATTAGTCAAGTCCGCGTGTCTTCTACGGGAGGTCTATTCTAACATCGTTCCATATCGCACAGTCCATGACGCAGTCCCGTCTCGCTCGTGGGCGTAGGCGCCGATCCCTAGAGTAACTATTCCAAGAAGAGTTTATCGTACAAACGTATCCATTCATTCATGAACCATGACGCATTATACAATTGTACCTGCGTGATATATATTTCCTCCACAGTGTAAAGAGCACGGCGGGTCGCGGAACGGTGGTTCGCGGTTTGTGTCAACGTCTTGACAAACTTTTAAACTTCGCTTACTGATAAATACCGTTAATCTAGTTTAGCGAACGTTAAAATTATTTTAATGTAAACAAATATTCGTTAGCAACTGCAATTGCTATCACAGTTGTGTATGTTTGTGTTTTACAACAGTGCGTCTGTGAAATAAAAGAAATTGAAACCTAATTTAAATAAAAATGTCGCTCAGGAATTAGTTAATGAAAAAAGGATTAGGATAATAGTATAAAACATGATGTAATTTAAACTGTTTGAACTGTACATCTCAGTGGAAATGATGCGGTGATAAAATGATACCCACTTGCATTCGAGCCCCTCGATCCATCCAAGGCTCTACTGATGACGTCACACGGCAAACTCGCTCCATTGTCCAGGTAATGTTCCATAAAGTACATTTAACTCACAACTTTACTCATAAAACTCCTTGTAAATATCTATTAAATTTATTGTGGGGATATAATATTTTATGAGTTCATTACTGACGATAACAATACATAATTATTGTTTTTCGTAGGAATAAAAATCATAAATTAATATCAATGAATATTTACCTATAAGTTTGGCAATATACTATACTCAATATTATCATTATGTATGTGAGAATTATTATTCATATCTTTCAATCGATTTTATCGATGATTTGATTTTGATGACTGGATCCACTAAACATTTACTTAATGGATTCGTTTAAAATTTTACATCAAGTGTAATATTATGCCATTATGTGGATAGGTTTAGTATCAAATGAATTTTTATTAATAAATTACTTTAGAAATCATGCCTTTTTTCCATGTAAAGGAAATAAAAGTATGGTAAAATAATATAATATATTCGAAATAAATATGAATTTTAATGCAATGTTCGCCATCTTTTCAACGAATTACATTGACTCCAAATGTTGACTAACATAGTACGTACCTACTGTTTAGATTGGCACCGTTCCAAGACAATCTCTTACCTAGTACTATAGGTCCTAAATAACAGTTCACTGGTAAAATACACGTAGATATACCTCATAATATGGTGCAGAATATAATATACGTATTAGCCAGTTTCTTAAAAAAATCATACTAATATTATAAATGCGAAAGAGTGTTTGTTTGTTGGTTTATTTGTTTGTTGGTGTGTCCTTGAATCACGCCGCAACAGAGCAATAGATCGACGTGAGTTTTTGCATTGGAAATTCCGTGGAAATTGAAAAGAACTTATTCCACGTGGACGAAGTCGACTAATCACAAGAATTGAAATCGTAACGCGCGTTGATTGATTCAGCTTTCACGGGATAGGGCTATTGGTTAAAAAGTTAGATATTACAGTGTCTGATCTAAACCGAGAAAATGCAGATAATCAACTGCGCTAAAATTACAGCTAGGTTAACAAATTAAATCTTTTTATAGACCAAACTCTTTTGTCGTAGCCAACTTATCATGAATTCGGCAATAATTGTTTGCTTGGTTGATTTTTTTTAGGGTTCCGTACCCAAAGGGTAAAAACGGGACCCTATTACTAAGACTCCGCTGTCTGTCTGTCTGTCTGTCTGTCTGTCTGTCTGTCTGTCTGTCTGTCTGTCTCCAGGCTGTATCTCATAGACCGTGATAGCTAGAAAGCTGAAATTTTCACAAATGATGTATTTTCGTTGCCGCTATAACAACAAATACTAAAAATTAAAAAAAAAATATATATTAAGGGGGGTCCCCATACAATAAACGTGTTTTTTTCGTATTTTTTTGCTCAATATTAAAAACGGTAACAGGTAGACGGTTCAAATTTTCACAGAATATTAACTTGTATATTACCTTTCAAAATAAATAATTAATATTCCGGTTTTATTCGCTGATGTGGCCTATTCGGATCAGTGCGCAACCAACCTAAGGCGAGACGCTCCTGATGTATGTAGTTCATTTGCTCATATAGATTTCAACAAACATAAACATTGAATTTTGATTCACATATTATGAACGATGTATTTTACTAATATTTGGGTTAGCCGCCCAATAAACAAGCGTTTACTCACACTCAGTTCAAACCAGAAGTTCCTACGTGCTCTATAATACAATATTGACTCCTACTGTATTAGATGGTATTAGTAAAGCAAACTGACCACAATAAGCCTTCCTTCCGTTCCACTATTCAAAGGATATGGTATCGATCAACGTTTGTACACAATGTGGTTACAATTTACAAGTCAATCGGCAAAGTTTGAAAACAAATTTTGTTTGTGTTGAGTAAACAAGCCATCCGCCTGTGGACAGAGATGGCATATTGCTATTATTATAGAAGGGCAAAATAAATACGCCTGGAATTAAAAAACAAACTTTAATTTACGTTCAATTTACATACCACTACCACCACTACAGCCCATTAGCGTCCCACTGCTGGGCACAGGCCTCCAGTTTCATAGGAGAGTGGGACTTAGAGCTTAGACCCACCACGCTGCTCCAATGCGGGTTGGCGGGCTTTAATGACTATTACCATGTTAGTGATAACCGGGACCGACGGCTTAACGTGCTTCCCGAGGCACGGGGTTGAAACACCACCAACTTCCTTACTCTGGGCTAGTACTGAGATTTTTTAGTCAGAAAACCCAACACTTAATTATGGACCGACTCGGAACTCGAGCCCGGGACCTCATCGGCCGCAGTCGAACATGCTAACCACTAGACCAACGAGGCAGTCAATTTACATAAGTAAAAGCAATTTACAGATCGGCCACAGGTAGGTACCATGGATGTACGCTTGGGTTATACTTGTCAAATCAAAACCTATCATATCTCGTAGTGTTGACACTTGAATCCATTCTAGTTACACTGCTGCTCTAGCCAAATACAACTCTCTGCCTGGGGATATTATAAGCTTGCGACCTCATTTCTGTTCCGGATTTACGTTTAGGACAATCATTGAGCTAGGGTTTTGATCTAATCTTGGGTTTAGCAGAACGAACAGAAGTTTAAACTTACCTACATTATAATTTAATTGAGCTTACTGACTAATAAAACAACAAAATCAACATAAAACCATTTGAATTTAACAGTTTAATTTAGTAACAAAATCAAATCATATCATACTTGTTTGTTGGTTTGTTGGTTTGTTGGTTTGTTGGTTTGTCCTTCAATCACGCCGCAATGGAGCAACGGATTGACGTGATTTTTGGCATGGGTATAGTTGAGGACCTCGAGAGTGACATAGGCTACTTTTTATCCCGGAAAATTAAGGAGTTCCCGCGGGAACAACAAAAAGCATAAACCACGCGGACGAAGTCGCGGGCATCAGCTAGTTATTATAATATATCTGATATTATAAGGGAATATATAAGGGAATATATATCTGATATATCAAGAGGTAGGTACAATATTGCATCCGCCCTCGCAATTTTCGTAGAGGTGATGCCCCTGCAGCATCAAGAGGAACAACTTAAATATTCTTTATCTACTCCAGCATCGAAAAGTTCCAATTTCGAATTTGACAACTATATCGAATTGAACCCTCTTTCGTGTTTGCTTCTCATAACGATACAGTTGTATGGGAGCTGTATCGTTGTGAGTCGTAGCTGTATCGATATGGTTATCTTCATAAATAGGATACCTATAGCTTAGCGGCTCTGGGTTCTGGCACTTGATTGATTTGACTTTTTTATTAATTTATAAAGTAAAAAATTATAAAGACGTCCTTGTCGTAGATAAAATCTTGTATGCAACTGTACGTAATTAAAAAACCCTCATTACGATACAGTTGCATAAATAGCTATTATTGTATTGTGTCTATTGGATTGGAACTATATTCTTGATGTAGTCATCAGTTCTGTTCGACTATTGAAATAGATTTCTATTAAAAAACATACAATACTGTTTAATATAAGCAGATTTGTAACTCTGTGGAAAACTGGTACGCAAAAAAGTAAAGATGTTCGCACTTGTGATACAATGATAAAATACTGAACAAATTAGTCCCTTTCGATATGGAAAAAGCCATTTTTTGCAGTCCAGGTAGAACTATAGAGTTCGTTTCAAATATTGTTCGTAGAAACACAAAAAGCTGCACCCGATCAATAAAAATGTCAAACAACTAATAACGGATGCGAGGCGGAAGGAAGTCAGAAGTGTTAATCTGTCAATAGGTCCCCTATTGGCTCCTGAATTCCTTCTACACTAGATGAAAGGAGTATCTTGACCAGATAATCCCTGCAATTTCCTTTCAGCATTGCTTTTATGGATTGGATATGTCACCGTAAGATTGTAAAAACCGTTAGATTATAATCTAACTCGCGAAATTGTAAACTATCGAATGATTACAATATAACGGATTATTTTTCGGTAGATTGTAATCTGTTATGTTTATTAACCTGATAGAACCTAAGTGCACTACAAGTGTAAGGGCACTACTTGGTTATTTATGTCGAACCCTAGCCTAACCTACAAGAAAGAGACAAGAAAACGTAAATACAATGAATATTTCAAAAATTGACACATAAAACATTGAACGGTTCACAATCTTTCGACTGTTTACAATCTATCGAAAAAAAAAGCGTTAGATTACAATCTTACGGTTTTTACAATCTTACGGTGAAAGATACACAGAACGCGCGATGAACACTCGACTAATGCGGTATTTAGAAGGTGTGATACAGAAAACTGCATAATGGTATTTACAATAATGCGCTTAGGGCATGCAGTCGATACTGCTTCTGAGTACCGGGAATTTTCGGACCGATACTGGCATAGAACCGGGAATTCCCGGTACTTTCGATACTTTCGATACTACCATAAATTATCACAAAACAAGGCAAATACATTACAGAAAGTATGAAATAGACCAACTATTTGACATAATATATAAAATGTCGCGTAATATTTCCACACAGGATCATAAATTCATGATTTTTAATGAACTTGTTCAATAATTCGCATCGTTCCAAATTTCAAACTTTTATTGTAGTTCAACGCGAAGGGCCGGCGTAGTTTTACAGTGATAGCGTGGGACATCTTGTCTGAAAATACACTTCGAAAAGCTGTTTTTTTGTATAGTGATAAGCTTATAATTTTATTTTTATAGCAATACCTCAATCAATTTATTACTACAAGCAGTTTCTAGAAAAAAGCCTTCTTTTTAACCATTTCCAAGTGCAAGTTCCAAATGAGAGTACAAATATATTAAAAGTGTCTCATAAATACATTCTGGATTGTCTCTTACACAATCGACCAACCGATCAAACAACCAATCGACCAACCGATCGACCAACCAATCTACCAACCAATCGGACAACCAATCGACCGACCTATCGACCGGCCAACCGACCACCGATCGACCAACCAATTGACCAACCAATCGACCATTCGATCGAATAACCAACCGATCGACCAACCAATCGACCAACCAATCGGCCATACGATCGAATAACCAACCGATCAACCAACCAATCAACCAATTAATCGGACAACCAATCGACCAACCGATAGACCAACCGATCGACCAACCGATCGACCAACCAATTGACCAACCAATCGACCAACCGATCGAACAACCAATCGGCAAACCGATCGACCAACCGATCGACCAACCAATTGATCAACCAATCGACCAACCGATCGACCAACCATCGACCAACCGATCGACCAACCAATCGACCAACCGATCGACTAACCAATCGACCAACCAATCGACCAACCGATCGACCAACCGATCAACCAACCAATCGACAAACCGTTCGACCAGCTAATCAACCAACCGATCGGCCAACCAATCGACCAACCGATCAAACAACCAATCGGCAAACCGATCGACCAACCGATCGACCAACCAATTGACCAACCAATCGACCAACCGATCGAACAACCAATCGACCAACCGATCAACCAACCGATCGAACAACCAATCGACCAACCATCGACCAACCGATCGACCAACCAATCGACCAACCAATCGACCAACCGATCGACCAACCGATCAACCAACCAATCGACAAACCGTTCGACCAGCTAATCAACCAACCGATCGGCCAACCAATCGACCAACCGATCAAACAACCAATCGACAAACCGATCGACCAACCGATCGACCAAACAATTGACCAACCAATCGACCAACCGATCGACCAACCAATCGAGCAACCAATCGACCATTCGATCGAATAACCAACCGATCGACCAACCAATCGACCAACCAATCGGCCATTCGATCGAATAACCAACCGATCAACCAACCAATCAACCAATTAATCGGACAACCAATCGACCAACCGATCAAACAACCAATCGACAAACCGATCGACCAACCGATCGACCAAACAATCGACCAACCAATCGACCAACCGATCGACCAACCGATCAACCAACCAATCGACAAACCGTTCGACCAGCTAATCAACCAACCGATCGGCCAACCAATCGACCAACCGATCAAACAACCAATCGACAAACCGATCAACCAACCGATAGACCAACCGATCGACCAACCGATCGACCAACCAATTGACCAACCAATCGACCAACCGATCGAACAACCGATCGACCAACCGATCAACCAACCAATCGACAAACCGATCGACCAACCGATCGACCAACCGATCGAACAACCAATCGACCAACCGATCAACCAACCGATCGAACAACCAATCGACCAACCATCGACCAACCGATCGACCAACCAATCGACCAACCAATCGACCAACCGATCGACCAACCGATCAACCAACCAATCGACAAACCGTTCGACCAGCTAATCAACCAACCGATCGGCCAACCAATCGACCAACCGATCAAACAACCAATCGACAAACCGATCGACCAACCGATCGACCAAACAATTGACCAACCAATCGACCAACCGATCGACCAACCAATCGAGCAACCAATCGACCATTCGATCGAATAACCAACCGATCGACCAACCAATCGACCAACCAATCGGCCATTCGATCGAATAACCAACCGATCAACCAACCAATCAACCAATTAATCGGACAACCAATCGACCAACCGATAGACCAACCGATCGTCCAACCGATCGACCAACTAATTGACCAACCAATCGGCCAACCTATCGACCAACCGATCAAACAACCAATCGGCAAACCGATCGACCAACCGATCGACCAACCAATTGACCAACCAATCGACCAACCGATCGACCAACCATCGACCAACCGATCGACCAACCAATCGACCAACCGATCGACCAACCAATCGACCAACCAATCGGCTAACCGATCGACCAACCGATCAACCAACCAATCGACAAACCGTTCGACCAGCTATTCAACCAACCGATCGGCCAACCAATCGACCAACCGATCAAACAACCAATCGACCAACCGATCGACCAAACAATCGACCAACCAATCGACCAACCGATCAACCAACCGATCAACCAACCAATCGACAAACCGTTCGACCAGCTAATCAACCAACCGATCGGCCAACCAATCGGCTAACCGATCGACCAACCGATCAACCAACCAATCGACAAACCGTTCGACCAGCTATTCAACCAACCGATCGGCCAACCAATCGACCAACCGATCAAACAACCAATCGACCAACCGATCGACCAAACAATCGACCAACCAATCGACCAACCGATCAACCAACCGATCAAACAACCAATCGACAAACCGATCGACCAACCGATCGACCAACCAATCGACCAATCAATCGACCATTCGATCGAATAACCAACCGATCGACCAACCAATCGACCAACCAATCGGCCATTCGATCGAATAACCAACCGATCAACCAACCAATCAACCAATTAATCGGACAACCAATCGACCAACCGATAGACCAACCAATCGACCAACCAATCGACCATTTGATCGAATAACCAACCGATCGACCAACCAATCGACCAACCAATCGGCCATTCGATCGAATAACCAACCGATCAACCAACCAATCAACCAATGAATCGGACAACCAATCGACCAACCGATAGACCAACCGATTGACCAACCAATCGACCTACCGATCGAACAACCAATCGACCAACCGATCAACCAACCGATCGAACAACCAATCGACCAACCATCGACCAACCGATCGACCAACCAATCGACCAACCAATCGACCAACTGATCGACCAACCGATCAACCAACCAATCGACAAACCGTTCGACCAGCTAATCAACCAACCGATCGGCCAACCAATCGACCAACCGATCATACAACCAATCGACAAACCGATCGACCAACCGATCGACCAACCAATTGACCAACCAATCGACCAACCGATCGAACAACCAATCGACCAACCGATCAATCAACCGATCGAACAACCAATCGACCAACCAATCGGCCAACCAATCGGACGACCAATGAACCGATCGATCAAACCAATCGACCAACCGATCGACCAACCGATCAAGCAACCAATCGGACAACCAATGAACCGATCGATCAAACCAATCGACCAACCGATCAACCAACCGATCGAACAACCAATCGACCAACCACCGACAACCGATCGACCAACCAATCAACCAACCGATCGACCAACTGATCGACCAACCGATCAACCAACCAATCAACCAACAAATCGACCAACCAATTGACCAATTGATAGATTGTTATTCGTTGTAGCGTATACGCAGTAGCGTATGCCATATTAAAAAGACCGACCCTATAAGGATCACTTTGTTGTCCCTCTGTCCCTCAAGGCTTTTTTCTAGAAACTGCTTGTTGTACTATAAATTGATTGAGGCATTTAATTGCTATAAAAATAAAATTATAAGCTTACGATACAAAAAACAGCTTTTCGAAGTGTATTTTCAGACAAGATGTCCCACGCTATCACTGTAAAACCTATACGCCGGCCCTTCGCGTTGAACTACAATAAAAGTTTGAAATTTGGAACGATGCGAATTATTGCACAAGTTCATTAAAAATCATGAATTTATGATCCTGTGTGGAAATATTACGCGACATTTTATATATTATGTCAAATAGTTGGTCTATTTCATACTTCCCCACTACCACTACAACCTATTAACGTCCCACTGCTGGGCACAGGCCTCCACTCTCATAGGAGAGAGGGAATTAGAGCTTAGACCCACCACGCTGCTCCAATGCGGGTTGGCGGGCTTTAACGACTATTATCATGTTAGTGATAATAACCGGGACCGACGGCTTAACGTGCTCTCCGAGGCACGGGGGTGAAACACCGCCAACTTCCAACTCCGGGCTGGCACTGAGAATTTCTTAATTGAAAAACCCAATACCTAACAATTTTTATGCCCGACCGGGAATCGAACCCAGGACCTCGTGATCCGCAGTCGACTACGCTAACCGCTAGACCAACGAAGCAGTCATTCATACTTACTGTAATGTATTTGCCTTGTTTTGTGATAATTTATGGTAGTATCGAAAGTACCGGGAATTCCCGGTTCTATGCCAGTATCGGTCCTCAGAAGCAGTATCGACTGCATGACCTAATCGGTTGGTCGATTAGTTGGTCGATGGGTTGGTCGATCGGTTGGTCGATTGGTTTTATCGATCGGTTCATTGGTCGTCCGATTGGTCGGCCGATTGGTTGGTCGATTGGTTGGTCGATAGGTTGGTCGATTGGTTGGTTGATCGGTTGGCCGATTGGTTGTTCGATCGGTTGGTTGATTGGTTGGTCGATCGGTTGGTCGATTGGTTTGATCGATCGGTTGGACGATTGGTTGGCCAATTGGTTATCCGATAGGTTGGTCGATTGGTTGGTCGACCAGTTGGTCGATTGGTCGTCCGATTGTTTGGCCGATTGGTTGTCCGATTGGTTGGTCGATTGGTTGGTCAATCGGTTGGTCGATCGGTTCATTGGTTGGCTGATTGGTTGGTCGATTGGTTGGCTGATTGGTTGGCCGATAGGTTTTCTGATTGGTTGGCTGGTTGGTTGGTCAATCGGTTGGTCAATTGGTTGGTCGATCGGTTGGTCGATTCTGGGTTCTGGGTGGGTTGGGGATACTGGGTTCGGTATCTCTTAGTATTTCTATGTCTCCAACCACGGTCCTCTCCGTGCGTGTGGTTCACTATAGGATCTTCCTATCATGTTTCCTATCAGCCACTGACTCTGACACTGGACAGTAAACTGGAGGCTCTTAAGCCTCCAGTTTACTGTCCAGAGTCCAGTTCCATATATCAAGATTGGATTGACCACAGTATTGGTTTTTTCACTAATTATCTTGGTTGGGTGGTCTTGGATTTAACGGAAAAACGCTGAGCATTTTAGAGAATTATGAATTCTTCCCCTCTGCCGTTGGTGTCAATGACAGTGGAGTCAAAAATCAAAATTTAGCAGCCATAATCCTGGTGCTTATGAGGTATATTTTATATTACAGTAAACTCAGTCATTCAATTTTCTTTCTTTTTTTTTGAAACTAAACTTTGAACTGAAATATAATACGATTATCAGAGTAGCATAAGTAATCTACTGTAACTCATTAAAGCAGAACAAATTTTATTGGAGTGACAGATTCATCAATTAATTGATCTTCAAAAAAGCTGGTAAATAATATTTAGAAAGACTAAGTATAAATACTCAAAGTAAAAATAGGATTTTTTATACTAAAACCTCGAATTTGTGATCATAAAATACAGTGTAGTGAACGAAGTTCTTGTTACATTCAGAAATATCCGCACTTAATTAGAGAAGTAATCTATTTAATTCGAGTCTCGAAAGTATCAAAAGTACCGGTTTTGTGGTGTGGAGAACCGGGACTGAAAATATTCAGAAGTCTCGGGAATTCCCGGTACTTTTGATACCGGTAATTCCCGGTAGCATGCCCTAAATGCGACACGCGTACACGCGAATACCAGATTATCGCAGATCGACAGCAACAGCCGTACAGCGCTCCTCTTACACAGCAGTTTAAACGCCTTGATATACAGTCCCTTGTGAACGAATTGCATTATCATATAATTTTTTAGGAGTTGCAAGGTAAAGACATAGCGAAGGAAGACCACCTTTAGCTCTCAGTTGCTACCTAGTGTCACCTCCATGTGAAGTACACGTAAAATCACGTACGCAAATTGTCAAAGGTTACCATTACTACACTGGGATACATAAGGCGCTACTTGAATGCTTATCAAGATGCCTTGGATTGTGAGTGTGTCTATTAGCATAGATTTGTTTTAGAGATAGAGGTGACATCCTGGCAGCTAAACAGCAACTGCGCTGTGCCGCGTTGAGGCGTCTCCCATATTCCTTACCCTTCAACACGTTTACGTTTTGTATGCCTAAAGTCTAAAGTACAGATAATTTAAGACAAACTGTTCTTTGAATTAGTGAGAGGCGCGATGAACTTTTGGTTACGGCACGCGAAGCCGTAGTGTGGGTTGCTGAATGTAAATCATTACTCGTGTATCTGATTAACATTACAGCAATGCAAGAAACAAAACAACCTTACGACCACTAAGGACAAACTTGTGAACATATTCGAGCCATACATTATAACCAATTTAAATGCTCGAAGGCGTATATAATATCATTCTGTTGCATTTCTTTTTAAAATAATTATTATGCCTTAAAAAGTTAAGGTTGCTTTTTAAATATTCTCATTTCTCACAGAACATGTATGACCCATAAAACGATTAAAATATCGATTCATCACTTAGAAATCAAAAGAAGATCCTTACAAAGCTCAGGCAAAGTTTTTATTATTATTAATAGTACTTACCTACTTTAATCATAAATGATACATGTTTCCTATTCAGTACTAATACAGATATTATATTATGAAAAGGCTCGTAGGTTCTAGAATGACTAGGATCTAAGCCTTTGTGAATCTCGTCAGTGAGATCAGGCATGGAAACAGTTTCATTGCCATTAGTTTAAATCGGCCCAATTATTGATGATAGAATAATTTCTATAATTGTTGATCAAATTTGTCTATCATGTGATTTGTCATTTAGGATTTAAACTTCATTGAACTCAATAAAACGAAATCAGAGCATGTAACATACTTTTTGCTTTGTATCGATTGAAACATCCCTCGACCGAGCCAACAAAAAGGGGTTTATTTAAGGCCTAAAGCTGCTGAAATGGATCGGTTTTCTCATCCATCTTAGCTAGACGCAATGGATGAGACTGCGGTTCCTTTATCGCAATAAATAACTACATTTTGGTTACCCTCGTCGTACAAACGCTGGTCGAGAAAAACAGGCTACTGTCCATCGTTTCTCCCTTAAGGTTAATAAGGAACTCTTGCAGCTGTTGCAGCTTAGGAACGGTTCGAGCAGCGCATATCTTTTTATCGAGTATCGACTAAGTATGAACTTAGGAGCGAAAGTTTAACTGATTTTGTTCAGGCTTCAGGCGACATCAAAGCAGCAATGTCTGCACCTCTCTATCAAAATAAACAAAAACCATGAATAACCAATGCTAAATTCGTATCATTGAACTTGTAAACGCTACGCTTCACAACCAGCGATGCATGTTTATTTGTTCAGAGCAAACGCAATTTTTGCTAACAATGTAAATGTGTATAAAGTTTATCGTCCCTGAAACGGGAGTCCAAAATAAACAACAGGACCCATTGACCATTGTACTGTACAATGCGTATACCCGTGTATTCCCCGAGCGAATTACTAATATTCACGCATGTTAGTGTGGGAACAGCGTTGAATATTCAGTACCTACTAAGTCCTGAAGTATAATTAGGCTTTCTGGAATTCTGGGTGGACAGTGTATACATTGCATCCTTATCTCGTTCATGTTAACACGTTTTATTTCTGACTCCACCTGGAGTTCATAAAAACTGCATCACCATTCACTGTATAGAGATGTATGGTAGGCACTAGGCAGAATTCGCATATATTATCATACTAGATGATGCTCGCGACTTCGTCTGCGTGAATTAAGATTTTTGATAGCTCATGTCCTTCCCCGGTACCAAATTTCATCAAAATTGGTTGAACAGATGGGCCGTGAAAGCGTAGCAAACAGAGAGACAGACGGACAGACCGACACACTTTCGCATTTATAATATTAAGTATGGATAATAGCAAACTAGCATAATTTAGACTATATCGATTCAGAGGTTGAGCTCTGAAAAATTAACAGATCTGTAGACTTACTTTTGCGTAGTCGGTTTGGAATTGGATATGGACTATCAAATTTGCTTTTTCATTTATAATGACAAACTTTCGCATTTATAATATTATAATGGATGGATTTAAGTAGGAGGATTTAAGTGTCTCTATCGCCGTAATATCCAATGTTACATTGGATTGATTATTATTATCATGATGAAGCTGATGATCTCCTAGGGATAAGCATCTTTTTGTAAACTCGGTATGAATGGGCCCTGATAAGAACCTATGACCTGTACTTTTACAGATTACTAGAGATTGATGAAAATTAAAAATTTAGGCCAGCAATATTATATTAGAAGTGTACGCTAGTTTACTTCCGCTATCGCTTTCCAAGTTTGCACCAATAAATATTGTAACACAATTACGCCGTATCCTGAGAGCCGGCGTAATGGCGATCGCCTCATATCGCTTTATTGCGAAAGGCTTTCAGGCAGCTGGGCTTCTAGCAAAATGTGTTTGCAGTTTTAAGTTAAAAGTGCAACTGACACAGAACGACTCAAGTGTGTATTACCTTCAACTATTTTATTGCAATTTAATTAAACATTATAACATATTTCAGTTTATTTTAACACAGAAGAGAACTATTGCATACACATTCCTCAGACAGAGATGGATTTTTTAACATAATAAAATGGAAATTTTACTTGATACAACCCTTTAATGGTATTATACTTTTTCTTATTTATAACTTTTGCCCGCAGCTTCGCTTACGTAAGTTTGATTTTCATAATAATTTCAAACCCCTATTTTACCCCCTCTAGGGTTGAATTTTCAAAAAGCCTTTCTTAGCATATGCCTACGATATAAAATCTATCTGTACCTATGCCTTGTAGCCCGATTCGTCCATTGCTTTGAGCCAGTGGCGTGCAGTTCATAGAGGTATAAAGGCACTGCTTACCCAAACGGAAATACGTCAATGCTCATTTTTCATCTAGACAGCTAGTTTGACTAACTAATGCCTACCCTAGCTTCAAAATCTGTGCACGCCACTGCTTTGAGCTGTGCGTTGAAGTTGATAGATCAGTCAGTCAGTCAGTCACCTTTTCGTTTTATATATTTAGAAGATCATAAATTAAAGGGGTTAAAATGAGTAAAATAAAAATCATAATTTCATATGAAGGGACGTATCGATGCATCAAGATCCGATAAAAATGTACATCTCACTAGATTTATTACGCACGAAATATCCCGCAGCAGCATTGAATAAACAGCCGTGTGAGATAATCGGCAGATAAAAGCCATGAATTGAAACGGATCTTATCTGCAATACCTTCGGAGTATCGGTATTATGATCGTTCTATTAAAATGTTCGATTGAGCGATAAAATATCGATCGTTATGGTAATACGTTCCGACAAGTAATAGGTACGCCCATGATAAGCTGTATGCGTGGTTTTTTGTAGGAAGAGCCAAGAAAGATTACATAAAATGACTTGAAGAATACAATAGTATGGTAGTCGTAACAAAATAGTTTCTTGTTTTTTCTTCAAAATCCTAAACTAAAATACCAACATCCTCATCAGCACATTGGCTACTAAGCTGGACGGCCCTCTCTGAAGGTGCTGGAATGGTGCACTTATTTGCACTAGGAGGCTCCAAAGAGCCTTGTAGTGGTGCCGAGGCTTTAGGTATAACCAACCAGTCCAACCTAACCCAACCTACTCTACGGTTGGGTCAGGTTGGACATATTATACGTGTGTCATATACCTACATAAGACACATAGAATTCTATGTTATATGATACACATATGGGTCATATTCATTTTAGTACCTATTTCGATGGTCATACAAAGGATAAATCACACAAGGATAAATCTGTCATTTAAATTAAAATATACTTTGTAACTAAGTAGGAAGATACAAAAACTAAATACTTACTACCTAAAACAATTGAACTTTTGTATATTCATAGCTATCTAACAGTACTTGTAAATACTTTCGAAGTTTCGAGTCGAAAGCGTGATTTTCTTCGATTTGCGGTAAGTTCCCGCAATGCTACTGTTCTGTTATTACCTACCACCACGTGAAAAGTGTGCGGTTTATGAAAGTAATCACTTGACTAAAATCACAATGACTAAAATGCAGAGGTTAATAATCTCAGAACAAAATATGACTATATTACTTAAATGATTTCCAGAAAATTTCCCATACGATCGTATGATCCCGCAATAAATATGCCAGTTCAATTGCTACCCAGTAATGATTTCAACATAAAAGCGCTCATAAAGCAAATACTAATGGATTTGATGCAATCTTTATATCAATATCAATTCAAATTAGCCGCCATCAAGACCTCGAAGTCAATTAACGATTGAGTGATGAGTGAGCGAATCGCTTCACAGAAGGTCTGAGTGGCTCCTGAGCCGGCGGCGCGTCGCACTGGCGCGTCTCCACCACTTGTCCTCATTCTCCTGCAAATTGACGCGAATATGACTTAATCCTTTTAAGAATTCACTCCGCTACCACATTACTCATATAATTCAATCATGGATTTGTAGACCCTAGAGATGCAGACATCGTAGGAAGTTAGGAACAACTCGTCTAAAAAGCATGTCAACCTTATTAATATAGTCTTAAGGACTAAAAATGATCGTTCTATTACTCTTTAAACATGAAACTTGTCTGCGATACATTGATGTAGAATTTTAGTACCTACTTGCCATATTATGATGTCAGACAGGTCCTTGCTGAAAAAAAGAACGATTCTCTAGGGCTAGGCACTCTAGGTGAGTGTAAAGCCCCTAAGTTGGGACCATTTTCTGGACATCACCATCTCTGGTATGTCGTACAGTGGTACGAACATATTTAAGGATGACCTCACGCGTAGTAAAATCTTTCACGCCATGAGTACACAATGTGCCATGAATAACACCCTGAGTGCTGGCGATAACGGCGCCATAAAATAAAGTTCATTTTTCTTCCATGATTCAGACTTACCAAACAATAGAAGATGGAGATTAAAGCGGTCAAGATTGCCTCTGATTTACACACTTTCTATAAAATTCCCGTGCAGAAATTTACGTTAACCCTGTCGTTAAAGTTTAAGTAGCAATTTCGAATCTTACGAGCATCGTCTTATCTACCGCTCTTTGTGCGTCAACGTATCTTGCTCAGTAGTTCCAGTACCTACTTCCCAAGCTTAGTCAGACTGTTGTCTGGATCAAAATGATAGTGATTTCCGTGTAAAACCCGTCCCATCTGTATCGGTTCAAGTGTAATTCTTCAAATAGGTACCTACTGCACTTGCTTCGCACCACTGAAAATAAACATGATAAAGTTATGCATTTTGTAGATACTTACCTACTTATATTGGAAACTGCAAATTAGGCCAGATAAGATGGTATCAATTTGGCATAACTGATTAGATTACGAATAATTAGTGATAATCGTATATATATAGCATATTATTATTATGCTGAAATGGGTGGATCTAAAATAATCAAAATCTTGGGACCTTTCCTACCCCAATAATAAAGATAATGTCCTCCCGAACGAATTTCGGCCACGGCGGCCTATCTCCAGAAAGATTAGCCATCTGCGCGGGAGATATTATAGTGCACAAGTGTGTGCGCTTACACAGGTGCACTCTCTGTTCCTTTACTCGCATAGCCTGATGGGACGGAAAATCCGATACGACCGGAGAGAAATCAGGCGAAGAACCGATGGCTGTACGTGCTCTCCGAGGCACTGGGGTGAAACACCGCCAACTTCCTTACTCCGGGCTAGTACTGAGAATTTCTTGTCAGAAAAACCCAATACTTGTTATGGCCCGACCCGGGACTCAAACCCGGAACCAACGAGGCAGTTTCCTACCCTACCCAATAGTTGAACACAGATATTCGGATTGAGAGAGAGATATGCGTCGGTTATAACCTAGTGCAAACACAATAACTAAACAAACAATTCCTTGCCAAGAATGACGCCCATATTACGTCTGATAAGCCCTGCTAGCAGGCAAAAGTTGATTGTGACTCTTTCCGCCTCGTGTAAAAAAATGTTGGTTAACCTGGTGTGCTTTCTTCTCTTACAGATCTACACAGACTGGGCCAACCACTACTTGGAGCGGGCGCGCTCGCGTCGACGGGCGGGCACGTCAGGTGGAGGCCTAGCCAGGGACTGCGCAGATGGCCTGCTGCTGGCCGATGTGCTGGAGGGTGTCACAGGGCAGAAGGTTCCCAGAGCTCATCGAAAACCACGAAATCCACAACAAATGGTAAGTTTTTTTCATTCCACTACAAGTTAGCCCTTGCCTGCGATCTTACCTAATCTAAGATGGCTAGTAAGCGGGCTAACCGGTTATAGACCAGAGAAATTATACATTATCAAATTGATTGACAATTGATAGTCCCACTTGTAAGGCAACAGCGCTCACCACTGCGCCAGGGAGGCTAAAATCGAATTTAAAATCAAAGTAATAGCTGTTTTAGAATTTAGACTAGTGAGTAAGTATTCGGGTTCAGCGTTGATGATAAACGCTATCCAGTTAACGTTCTTTTGCTGTTAATGGAAAGTTCAAGTTGCTTTAATCCGTACAAAATAAAGTTGCAACGCTTTCCAACCAATGTTAGTAAATAGCTGTTTATCCACAGGCTATCTTTAGGTCAGCAAATTAACTTTCTATGTCATTAGAGCTAATGCGATATGAAAAATGACAAATTGATATAGGAGATTTAAAATAACGTATGATGGGCAAATATTTAGTGCCTTTTTCTTCATATACGCGATCCGCTTAGTTTGCAATTTAACATTCTGCGTGAGTTTTCAAATAACTATTTATTTCAACTAAATATTGGGCATCCAAAAAAACAGATTAAGACTTGTAAAAAATGTGGTCTGAGTTGAAAACGCAAAAAATATTTATGTTAACAAGATGTGACCCTAGATTTAGGATTTAAAAAACTAGGAGAACTATTTGACTTTCCAGGCTATAATAAAGTCCATAATAAAGTTTTCCAGGTCCTCAACTATACCCATGCAAAGAATCATCTCGATTCATTTCTTTGATGCGACATAATTGATGGATAAACAAACACATTCGCTGTTATTATATTAGTAGAGCTTGCAACTGCTTTACACTTTTGCGGAGAGAGAGAACTTTTCTTACTTAAAAGCTCTTTCTTATCGTATTTCCTGCTTTAAACTCTGTTCGTATATTCAGTGATACGTTTGAATTTCAATCTTAACGACCTGCAATTGCAAAACAGTGAAACTGTGGGGTTTGAAACATGCGCCGATGTGAATTTCAAATGTGACTGTATAAATACCTTGATGACGTATCCATTTCACTTAAAACTTTAAAGTTTCTTTTGACATTACAACTCATTAGAAATCCGGGTTGCAACTACTGAATCTTGATGCTGTGGTGGGGTACAATCCATTAAAACCACAAGAGTAAGTTAGAGTAAAGGATGCAAATTTGGAATACCACTTTAAAAAAAAATCGTATTAATCATGGGTTAAGAGATAAAATGAGTAAACACTGCATTTAATTACAGAGGAACTTATCTTTTATTCAAATAAAAATAATAAACAACTTTGGCTTATTATAAGTAGGATAATTTTTGGTTTAATCATGAACTCACAGATTGGCATAGTTTAACCAAAGTGAATCTAATTTGGAATAGGGTATTCCAAATTATAATCACCTTAATAATTAACTTAAATTAACTATTTATAATTTAGCTGTAAACTTAAACATCTCAATTATAAAATTTAAAAATCTATTTTTAGCTTATATCTATCGAAATCAATTATATTTTTTTCTAGTCTTTGCAGTAATCACAAACGTAGCAACCCGAGTCATAGCCAGCACATTCGCTGTGCACCCAGCCATTGCACATAAAACATTGCACCCATTGCTCTCCCCTTTGATCTTCGGTAAATTTTCCATTACAGAAAAAACAAACACAATCATTTCCCGTAGGTCGTGTTACGTTAACGCAAGTGGGTATATCTTCTGATTTATCAGATGTGAATGTAGCATCACTATCAGACTCTGTGATTTGTTCTTGAAATATCTTTCTTATGGTCGATTTGCAACTTTGCCCTTTTCCCTTACCTTTCCCTTATCCTTGCACTTCTCTCTTCATTACCTTTTCTTTTTTTCTGTTCTTATCCTTATTTTCAGTTGGTATTTTCAGTTTTCTTTTGTTTTTCGCTTTTTCTAAGTCCTTTTTGTAGGGTGAACTAGAAATTATTTCTGATTTTCCTAGCTTATATATATTGATTAAAAAGACTACCAAAAGAAATTACGATTCAGAATCCTTTCAATTAGAAATAGAAACAGGAGGGCATACTAATGTGCACCTAATTTGGAATATTCCAAATTAACTTCACTTATCGTATTCCAAATTAGAAACTTAACAATTTCTAACCTAAAATATTTTGATGAATTTGTGTTTAGAATAATTTCTAAAATAAGCGCTGATTTCTATAGCTGATACACTAAACTGTGGATTTGTACAAATATAAACATATTAATATAAGTCACACTCAAGATGCAAGCCGATTTATTACTTACTTGGAAACTTTTCTCGTTAGCACTTTCACTCCGATGCAGTTTGTCACGGAACTGTCAATATGGCTGCTTCTAAGCCACCTCCAATTTGTTTCCTAATACACAGACTACGTAATACTGGTGTTCGTTAATAGATGGAGCTTTTCTATATTTTTATTATGCAGTATTCCAAATTACCAGCAGTATTCCAAATTAGCATCCTTTACTCTAACCGATTGTGAATTTATATTGTAGTAAAAAAGTACCTATGCTATTTGAAATATAATAGTTGTAAATTTAATAATCCTCACTAATATTATAAATGGGAAAGTGAGTTTGTTTGTATGTTTGTTCCGCTTTCACGCCGTAACTACTGAACCGATTGCATTGAAATTTTGCAGACGTAAAGTTAGAAGTTCGGGTTAAATAATAGGGTACTTTTTATCCCGGAAAATTAAGGAGTTCCCGCGGGAACTAAAACTCCTCAATCTACGCGGACAAAGTCGCGGGTATCAGCTAGTAGTTAATAAAAGCTAATAGTTAGTAATAGCTATGGTTCTGCACTGCAATTCCGTACGGAGGAAATCTATCGATAAAATGAATTATGAAATCTGAGGATTCAGTCTCTATACCTGCTACTGATGTCACAATTTTTATGGTTTATTTTCTTATCCACTACAAGTTAACCCTTGACTGTGACCTCACCTGATCGTACCTAAGTGTTGATGCAGTCTAAGATGGTAGCGGGCTAACCTGTTAGGGGCATGGCAGTTATAATTAACCCATATCTACCCCTAGTCGGTTTCTACTTTCTACACGGCATCGTACCCGAACCCTGAATCGCTTGGCGGCACGCCTTTGCCGGTAGGGTGGTAACTAGCCCCGGCCGCAGTCTCCCACCAGGCCAGACCAGGGAAAATTCAGAAATTATAAATTGACCCTGCCGGGGTTCGAATCTGGGATCTCGGTATATAGGCAACAGCGCTCAACACTGCGCCAGGGAGGTCGTCAAAATGGGCCATCATCTTTTTAACCAACGTTACATTTACAAATATTTCAAGAAGCCAATAATATAAATCATTCAGAGTCAAAACACCACACTTCCAAATATCCGGTTTTGTTTATTATTGAATCCAGCCAAAAATGAAAGCGGCACGGGAATATTTGGTTAGCTCAAAATAGCTATCGGCTCACAAATCATTTGGGCAGGTACATATCTGGGCCCTATATGGGTGCACATGTGGCAACGGAGATTTTACGTTCTAGCTCTACAACACATACCATATACAGCCTTGAGCTGATACTGATAAGGGTTGAAATCGTATGAAGTGTAATCATGTGTTTTCCATATCTGTGCCAGTATGGATACATTTATGGGATAGGTAGCCCACAAACCCGAATCATGTATCGTACCGAGGTGCTTCCGGCATGCGTCTGTATTTGAGAAAGTGGTGATAAGATTTATTGGTACCTACGTAAAACGTATTAGGGTGGATAATGGATTTCTTCTATGATCACGACTTTTTAAAACAAAGTGTATAGGTAAGTATTACTCATATATCGCTTTACACGTGATAAGTAATAGGTACTTAAATAAAAACTTACTAAAATACCTAACTACTTACCTAAATAAAATAAAATATTTTTTCTATTTATTGGATACTATATTGAAAATTATTTGCCCAGTATTGTAAAACAGGGGCTGTGTGTGAGGGCGCGTTCTCCCAAAGGCGATAGATAGATAGAAAATATTTTGCCAAGTTTATAATAAGTACATATAAATATTCTTTAATCAATAATTATACTCATAAGATCTGGATTTAAATAATGTGTAAAGGTAGCGGTAAGTTAAACATATTATCTTTGATGTTTAACGTGTCTTTTAAATTGCGTGGAAAAATGTTCATCGCACATGTAGTTCAGAGCTCTTGTTTAAAACCATTCAAATATACCAAGGGTCCTCGTCCTTTGCGGATGTGGCTTGCATTGTGCGTGCCCTCTTACCGCAGGTAGATTGAATTACAAAAATGTTGCGCACTTTCATAGTGAGTGCTTCGTAGCCGGTAGCTATAATGTAGCTCGGGATCTGAGGACAAATTGGGGCTGATTCTGTATAACACAATCTCTAAACTAAACTAAAATGGCAGCTTTAAATGTAGTTCTGTCCCTTTCCGTAGGGAGTATTATGAAAGGATTAGCAATATTTGTAATGCTCTAATTTTAGTTTAGTTTAGAGATTGTGCACTACAGAATCAGCCCCAATGTCTAAGTATATCGTAATCATTTGACAGCTTAAAACGTAGGTATTACTCGAACCGTTTAAGGAGTTCATACATGCTTTTTGACGTGCAGGCATCTATGAATTCCTTAACAGGCCGAATTATCCGTTTGACCAACGATAACGATTACGGTTTCCTTACACAATCGGGGGGCTTATGGCAATATCTATTATCATAAAATACTAGACTCCTGCGACTTCATCCACATGGATTTAACTTTTTTAAGAATTCTGTGCGAACTCCTTTATCTTCAAGGAAGTAAAAAAAGGGCGAAAGTAGTAACTAATCCCTATATCACTATAACTACACAAAAAATCACCAAAAACAAATAAATGGCTATTTCAACCACAGCGGCTGAGCTCAACGAAGACTAGCTGCCTGCTAAGGAAATAATATTACGGTTCACACATGTGTGTGAGCAAATATTAATATAGGTAGGTACACACATCCCTTCAGCAAGGTCAGTTTAGGGCAATTAACTTAAAATCTATTTGCCAAACGACTTAATAAATTCGACCACGAGCTCCCTAGCTATAGTAAGAGCTTTTTACCTCGTGGCTTCTGACATTGTGCAATGAAAAACTTGATGAACTTTACTCTGGAGACTTTTTGCAGTTTAACTCCTTTTGGTATGCACCTTTGCGGTATGAAGGGTACCTACCGTTTAAGTTATAACTTAATTTGCAGCCTGCAGGCTATTGCAGATTCAAATCCCACTCACGAACTAGAAACTTATTTTTTTATAATTTTGCTAACGTAGCTGGATGGACAATGGACAGTATATTTTTTTATTTAGTTAAAAACAAATAACAACGGTAAAAAGTTAGCACAGCACACAAACAGAAGACGGATTTGCATTTATCATACCTATTAGTTAGTTAGTAGTTATGGATTAATTTACATTTTGAAAAAATTTTGCAATGGTGACTCTCTCTCAGAGACTAGGGAAATATGTCAATTGTACCTTTGTAAATTGTAAATTCTGATAATTAAGTATTTATGTTACGTCTTTGGTGTACAATAAAGAATATTTCATTCATTCATTCATTCAATGAATGAATGAATGAAATATTGATGAAGTCAAATAAAGAATCAATAGATCTAGTTTCAATAGAAATTGTTCCTGGAAAAATAAAAACAGAACATGTTTTGTAGCCATCAGTAGGTGAATGTACTTTTAATAGTCAATTTCACAGTAGTTCCCATGGCATATTTGACCATAACATCACACGCCACTACGATTAAGTAGCAACAAGTCAAGAACAAGAGTTAAAATAAACAACCTGTAAGTTGACATGTTGTTTAAACTGGCATTGAACTATAAGTACCTATAACACTTGAGTACAGTTATCAAGAAAAGTATAATCTTAAATGAGTACACACTAGCTGATGCCCGCGACTTTATCCGCGTGGTTTAAGTTTTTTTGTTTCCCACTCCTTAATTTTCCAGGATAAAAGTAGCCTATGTCACTCTCCAGGTCCTCAACTATACCCATGCCAAAAATCACGTCGATCCGTGACTCCGTTGCGGCGTGATTGAAGGACAAACCAACAAAACAATAAACCAACAAACAAATACACTTTCGCATTTATAATATTAGTAAGATTTTAACAAAAAAAACGTAATAAGATAAACGTTATCAAGACACGCGGAAGCGTGTCCAGCCAAAGTCCAAAAAAGAAAGAACTGGCAGCACCGTGTGTAATATTACACGAACCATTTGGAGCCACTTTTGACCCCCTCATAACTCAAAAACTATTACACTTAAACATGTCAAATTTGGCTCAAATATTGAGACCCGCGAGATACATATGTGCTCCAAATTTCATAAGCACACCTCAAATGGTTATTTAGATATAAACGTCCAAAAATCGTCATTTTTATGATCTACCTACGGATAGATCAAAACTCTGACACGGGCCATACTACCATCGCTTAAAGCCGTATTATTTTAATATTGTTGACGTTCATGTTGTAGTGTTATAATCATTATTTTAAGGACGTCAAAGTACGTGACATTCAACCGTTACTTTGAAATAATACTGCTTTAAGCGGTGGTAGTAACTCCCTCGTCCACTTCCTGCGGCAACTTGCATTACATTCTACGCATAGTGCATGCACAACTAAATAAAACAAGAGTTGTTAAGTAAAAAAAAACTCCTATTACATAAATCATACTGCAGGTCTTTGTTTAAATTCGTTATTTTGTGTTGTTAACTATTGAAAATGACACATAATTATTATTTTAATGTAAATAATAATGAATAATAATATAGTTGCATTAAAACCTTACCTTCGTATTCACGCATTTTGTGCAACGAAACGTCATTGACAGAAAAGAAGAAGAAACGTATTTGAAGTCGTCAGTTCAAGTTGTCAGTCATTGTGATTTTTAATCATTGTTTATAGTGGTTTTAGTGATATCGACTGTTTACCGTGCTTGTTTTCAATGTTTCACTAAAAACTTTTGCTATACTATAATATGGATTCGATCTCGCCGACTTCGCGCTATATTCCATGGATGACCATTGTTTGCAATTTGGGTACGTTACGTTGAGGTGCATAAATTGTCACCTGAGTGTAAACAGGATGCTAAGACCTGTTGTTACCATGGGTGGGCTCACCATCGAAATGATATTGTTGCACCGGCAGCTTTCTTGATAATGTAACGACAGTGATTACCTATTTAATATGAAGATGAATAAATCAATGAACTAATAGAAAAGTCCTATTACAGTGTAAAGGATTATTTGAATGATAGCAAGGCATGGGTATGAATTGTTACAGCGGCTGATTATGTAACTGTTATATTGTATATATAATTTCAAATATTTGTGAAATGGTGATAATAAAACAAACACAGTTGAGTTTGTTGCGGGCTCTTCTCAGACCAGGGCACGTTTGGAACCCTCGTAGCTTTAGTTTTAAGATACCGTAGTTAGTTATCACCATCACGTCTTATGCTCTGTAAGCATGACGTTCAGAAGGTGTACTTTGTAGGTACCTACCTATTTTGAATAAATATGTTTTGAGTTTGAGATTGTGTTCAATAATTTCTGTACAAAAAGAAATGATATCCCATCAAAAACATAAATGTAAAATGAGAGCCAAAATCCAAAATTGTGATATGTGTATAATATATGCATTGGTTGTTGACTTCAGCGACAAAAGAAGTGAGATCTAAATGGGTGCCAAAGTTCAATGGTCAGTCCTGCAATTTATTTATAACAACATAAAATATTTTATAACAACTTAAAATATCATTTCTTCTTATAACTTAGGATAATATGTTGAAGACTAAGGCTTTGGCTTGGCTAGTTTTCATATACGAATTATAGCCTTCGCAAGTTGTAAAGCTGTAAGTTCTTATTTTATTCTTCCGAAAATTTGGCTTGCTAGTAGAAACTGTACTTTTAGGTACCTACTTAATGATAATTCGTATATGGAAACTAGCCAAGCCAAAGCCTTAGTCTTCAACATATTATCCTAAGTTATAAGAAGAAATGATATTTTAAGTTGTTATAAAATATTTTATGTTGTTATAAATAAATTGCAGGACTGACCATTGAACTTTGGCACCCATTTAGATCTCACTTCTTTTGTCGCTGAAGTCAACAACCAATGCATATATTATACACATATCACAATTTTGGATTTTGGCTCTCATTTTACATTTATGTTTTTGATGGGATTTAACTACATTATAAAAGTTGTCTGAATCCAATTTGCTGAAAAGTATAGTAAGTATAAAAAGGACCATTAAATCACTTGTGCATTCTTTCTATAAATAATAGAAACCTAAAGAAGTAAAGGATTCCAACTGGATATTAAGATACCTAAATCTACGCGGGTAAAATCTAGTATTTTATAAATTTACATATTATAAATGTTCGAAAATAATATTTTACCGAAAAGTTTTTAAGTACTTGTTATTGTTATCGTTGGAGCTTTTAGCACGTTTTATGGTTTTCTTATACAGTCTAGTGAATAGTCACGACTTTCTCATTTCAGTTGTCTAGACGAAGATCAGATAGTCTCAAATTAGCAGTGCCTAGATGTGTACAATTCTTATATAGATATATAGTAACTAACTCTAGTGTACCAACACAAAGCTCTGAATTGAGTCAACTTAAGGTAAAACTATCCTTTTCCACAAGAAAATTTGGAAATAGAATGTATGACTACTTTTAATAATTGCGAGTCAATGTAAAAATTTCGATAGGTACAAACAATATAATTATATATTATTAATATAATTATATCCAGTATCCGGTTTTATATATAATTATAATGAATATATCTCACGATAGTTTAAACGTTAAGGTACAAACAAGTTAGCACAATTATACCTACCCGTATTTATTTAACATTATATTTAAAACGCTTATCTTTAGGATTGTACGATAATATTTTAGTTCGTACGAGAATTTATGAAAAAGTTGAGTAGGTAAATGAAATACGACCTATTGAAATAGTGAGTACCTAATCAGTTTATTTTATGACTAGGCGTTAAGATGGTGTTAGGCTTATTATATTACACGGGTTGAACGGAAGTTAAGCATTGTTTAGCCGAGTGTTGAACGAAAGATATTATAGGCCAGTTTGTTGAAATATAGGACTGGCGCAATAATAGATAAATATTACAATTACATTTTGATAGTTTAATTCGAAGCGAATTTTAACACAACTTTATGTTTTATACAAGATTTATCGGTCACCATCAATTTTCATTCTTGCTCCAATTAAAAAAATACAAATAAGTTCCGTAATATGAAATATTTACCGCAGTGTAACATTATATAAATGTTATGATGCTCACTATTTTTGAGAAAAAAAATGTCATGAACTAGTGTTGATTGATTGGATTTGATTTGGTACCTACTAATGTGTTTTTCTCAGATAGAAAAGAAACACAAACGAAAATGTAATTAATGAATCAACCAAGAACTAGTGAAAAATGTAAACAGTAGAACCCAACTATTAACACAAAAGCGTCCATTTAAATGATCTTTTCAACACCAAAGTTGGGTACAAAAAATGATTGTGTGGCTTTTTTGCATACACCCGCGATCCATCATTACTCGAGAATCGAGATGACGGGTTACTGACAAACAAACGTATTGTTTGCTTGTCTATCACATAGTGATTTATTACAGCCTTGGATTTCAGTTAGTGATTCTACGATACTATGAATTCACAGTTATTTTACCTATGTCTACTTAATAATTAAAGCTGTTGTGGAGAAAATACTTCTTTGTAAAATTTATAGGATAGTTCCTTCGGTTTGTATAAACAATTGAACTTCATTATGTAACAATTACTAAAAATGATTTAAGAAACTGATGAATGTTAAATTTTTTGTCTTGAATGGTATATTTATTAAAAAGGTTGGTCCAAATAGTGACGTCCAAAGAAAAAAATTAGATTCTTCATACCTCCTATCGGAAAATGCCCCATGTTATATTAAACTTACATAATATAGGAACTTGATTAATAACAATGTTAAAAAGAAATAAAAGAAATAAATGAGAATAATGCGAGAAATTTCACCTGCGGCTACGTGTAAAAGTACCTAACTACATACCTACCTAAATTTGTTCATACTGCTATAAAACTAATATTAACTTTCTTATTTTTATTATTAGACATTTAAAGGAACCTGTCTCTAACCACACAATTGTCTGTACAATTATAATACACCAGATTTTGCCTACGGCTTTTTCTTGATTTCTCTTGTGCTACTTTACTCACAGTGAGAACTTCATTTTCACAGTGTGATTTCATGGTCTTCTTGATTTTTACGATAAAATGTTGCTTGAGAGATTTTATTGTTATCGGGTCCACCCCTATTGATTAATCCTAAAGAGACTGAATCATTTTTGTATTTTAATTGCATCAATACTCGGCTCAGGTACATTTTTTTTTGAATAATAGAATGTAGATATTCTTATTTTTTATATTAAAATAATGTTTCCTTTGACTGAAATTTGATATCTACAATATCTAATGTACTTTTCCTCCATGTCTCGTTTTTTTCCACCCTGTCTATACTTGTACTAGCCGTTGTAACTTGTACCATCCTAGATATTGTTTGTTAAACTCATTTGACGATGGTAGATGGATGGACGATACTTGATGTTGTTGATACCTATTATAATTGTAAAGAAAGATATCACACGGTAAAGGTTTTATCACTGAAACACGGTATTGTATCTCTGAAACATTATTCGTGACCAACTCAAGCGCAGTGTCCATGATAATCTCATCTGATCTGGAGGAAACTGCAACTGTGCCATTGTTATAGCTTAGGTTCCGTTACGAACTTACGAGGTTATGTTTATGTGCCTTATATGTAATGCGTTTCGTTGAATTCTATGACGCATGAGGTCTGTCTTTGTATATTATATTTGGGTTTAATTATAATATTTATATTTATTACAAAATTTACGTTTACTTACGCTTGGAAGAAGAAAATGCTAGACTGAATATCTAGCAATGGTTTATCACTTCGCATTACATTACTATAAACCATAGATTAATTATAAACCAAGTTTTATATATTGTCTTTGCTATAAACCATTTTAATATCGCATTAATAAGAAATTTGGATAATTTTAAACACTCGATGTTTTCAATGATAAATGATATAATATAATGCATTAAGGATAAATTAAGCGACATCTCAATCTAAATGTCTGTTAATTCAAAGCTTATTAAAATTTATTTTTGGCCAAATTGGCAATAAAACGCAAAACAAGATAAAGATATGGCGGTTAATAAAATTTAATACAACTTTTTAAAGTTAAAACAGCTTTTAACTTTAAAGTTCTTCGTTTCGAAGTGCTAATTAGTCGATTACTTGATACACAGCCCACAGCCTCAGTTGCTCTTTGATTCTTTGATGATTCCTTCAACAATCAAGCTCGTGCCTCGTAGTCATTTGAGTGGTTGACGCGCTCGCTAGCGGTTGCGTTGCTCGACTAAACAAGTAATGTATCGAGACCGACTAACTTAACGATGTTTTTTCATCCACTCCGATGTTCACCTTGATTCGAATTCGAATTTTTAAATTCGTTGTGACAGTTAACTGTGGGTTCGTGATTTTTGAACAGTGATATTTGTGTTTAGTTCACCGATTTGCAATAACTAAAATTAGTGATCTGCTATTAAATAATTGACAGATAGTGATAAATAAGAGTGTATTGGTTCAAAGGATATTAATAGCTGAGATACAGGTCAGTATTTCGTTTGAATTATGCCGATGTACTTAATGTTAGAAAAATCTGGTTCCGAATTGGATAGGAGGTGCCGTTAATTTTGTAACCATCCATATTTGATTTATGAAAGCCACAAACTTTCGATCCTTGTTTAAATTTTAATGGAGATTAGAGATTTGTGAACTTTCGTGGCTTATCAATTGTAACCTTCCAATCTAATATTATTATCTTTGATATAACACACTCTGGTGTAATTTTGATCATTTAGCTTGAAGAAAATATGTTTATACTGAATACAATGGCAATCCTTTTGCTTATTAATTATACGTTACTTAACTAAACTCTAAAGTATCCACAATTTTTGGAAATTCTTCTGTTTATCGAAATAATGACCGTCCTAGTTTTTAGCTACATGCATGAGAAGGTTAACTAACCCTTGTTCTGAGATTAATGATATTATTGTCTTTAGTTAATAATATCTTTGATATCTCTTTTAGACCAATTTGGGATACAGATTTCCAAAGTACCAAAATAATTGATTTTATGTAAAGAGTAGCATTTATTTAAAACTTCCAATTAGCGCAGTATTCGGTAGTATTTTTGTAACAAATAGTATCTAATAAAACCACTAAACAGGAAATTAATCTATTTTGAATATTTATTTTGCCTTTTTGCCAAAACAAAATAATTAAAATTCTATCCAGTAGCAATTTCAAGTTGCTCGTGTTTCCATAATTTGGACTGTAATGAACTTCCAATTTTATTGCCAGAATATAAAAGTCCAAATATAAATTGCGAATCAATAAAATGAACGATTAAGTTTTGCCCTACTTCTTGATTTGGACGTTAATTATTGTTATTTATCCACTTTTTTTATCTCACCTTATTCTCGTCATATCGATGCAAGAAAACGTATTTGCTGTAAGTAGCCAAAACCCAACTTTTCACCAGAGCCAAAAAACTTTAAAAAAGTTAGAAAAAAAATCATATCTTTTTATTTATCAGTGACAGAAAGATGATTTTTGGAACACGGTTTTGTCAAAATATTACTCATAAACAGCAATGAAAAAATTTTTGTTTAAGTTATTAGCAGTAGGCTTTTCATTACTTACAGCAATTTACTTTTCATTTTAAAGACCTAAAGAACGTTGTAAGTTTAGTTGAGTTTAGTGACTTCTATGGAGATAGCTAAGTTCCGTATATTTCCAGACATTTAAAATGCTGTAATTGAAATATTTAATAAATAACGTACTATTAAAGAGATGTAAGACTAATTCTAAAAAATTACTGATACCACCTAATTGGTATAAATAAAGAATACTTTTATGTGTGGTACAAATAAAATGCTGTAAGTTTATTATTTTGTTTATTACTGTTACATACAAATATAGCTTGCTCTCTAAGAACATACATTTTAATTTTTTCAAAGGGCATCTTGCACCAAATGCGACGGCGTAACCAATTTCGTTGTAAGTAAAATGTCAAACAATGCCTTAAATCTATCAATACATAAAATAAAACTGTAACAGGTCTGTTACACTGTATTCTGTATTCTGTACATTGAAGATATTTTGAAAATTTTTTTTGGAGGGCACTCATTATTCGATACTGTAGCCAAATCTGTAATTTTTTTCATTTTTGTCTGTCTGTCTGTCTGTCTGTATCTCGGCCGCGCATCACGGCGAAACTACTGAATGAATTCAAACGAAACTTGGCACGATTTGAGCCCATACTACGAGGTAGGACATAGGATACTTTTTATCCCGAAATTCTACCCCCTAAGGGGTGAAATAGGGGTTGAAAGTTTGTATGAAAGTCCTTAATTTCTCAAGTTATAGCCATGAAACTTGATATATGAGCTGCGGGTTGAAAATGAAAACATATGTGTTTCACAGTTTTTCAAAATTCCACCCCCGAAGGGGTGAAATAGGGGTTGAGAGTTTGTATGAAAATCCTTAATTTCTCAAGTTATAGCCATGAAACAGCATTTGGGCTTTCGTTAAAATATGAAGAAGTACGTGTTTCACCATTAAAGGGGGATTATACCGTGGGATAGTAATATAGGCTACTTTTGATCCCGGAAAATAAAGGAGTGCCTGTGGGAATTGAAAAAAACTTATGCCACGCGAATGAGTGATGCTCAATCACACCAGAACGGTTGAACGGATTTTGATTAACTTTGGAAACAAGATAGATTACAGTCTGGAATAGCACAAAGGCTACTTATTATCCCGGAAATTGGAGGTTTTATATCGAAAAAACTTAGTCCACGCGGACGAAGTCGTGGGCATCAGCTAGTACTTATAATAATACTGTAACAGTTCCAATTCTGTTCATTGAAGATATTTTGAACATTTTTTTGGACGGCACTCATTATTCGATACTGAAGCCAAATCTGTAATTTTTTTCATTTTTGTCTGTCTGTCTGTCTGTCTGTCTGTATCTTGGCCGCGCATCACGCCGAAACTACTGAATGAATTCAAAAGAAACTTGGCACGATTTGAGCCCATACTACGAGGTAGGACATAGAATACTTTTTATCCCGAAATTCTACCCCCGAACGGGTGAAATAGGGGTTGAAAGTTTGTATGAAAGTCCTTCATTTCTAAAGTTATAGCCATGAAACTTGATATATGAGCTGCGGGTTGAAAATGAAAACATATGTGTTTCACAGTTTGTCAAAATTCCACCCCCGAAGGGGTGACATAGGGGTTGAGAGTTTGTATGAAAATCCTTAATTTCTCAAGTTATAGCCATGAGACAGCATTTGGAGCTATAAAGAATATACATACATACAAAGGCTACTTTTTATCCCGGAAAATTAATGAGTTCCCGCGGGAATCGAAAAAACTTAGTCCACGCGGGCGAAGTCGCGGGCATCAGCTAGTGTACAATAATTATATCATTCCTACCTTAAAAAATGTGTTATTTCTTATTTTCTAAGTAGGTATTTATAACTCGCTAAAATGTAGTAACAAGGAAAATATTTTTAAAAGCATCAATAGAAAAGTGCTGTAACCTTATCGCAAACTTAAATTACAGACTGAAAGAATGCTGTAAGTAATCTTTTCACATGTTACTTTCATTCCATAAGAATGCTGTAAGTTATATCAGATGATTAATAATAAACCGCACTTTTGCTGTAAGTTAAAAGAGTGTTAAAACATCGTTTTTTTAGTGACTTACAGCAAATTGAACACGTAAACTTTTCAAAATTATACCCTATTTTAAAAGTTTTTGTCGTCGTAGCGATATGAGACCCAGACCATTCGACGCAGAATATTTTTCTGAATATAGCTGTGTATTCAGTCTACTTACGCCATTCTTGCTACTTACAGCAAATACGTTTTCTTACGTCGATATATAATAATTCGTAGGTAACTTCTAGGTAGACACAAGTATGTGCACAGACTACCTCTCTACGAAATTGATTGTAAACTTACGTGGCTTAAGCAACTACTAGAGACACAAGTGTGCACACAGACAACCTCCACCTATAGGTTTTGACGACCTCCGAGACTCCGTGGCGCAGTGTGTAGCGCTGTTGCCTTAACGTGCGGAGGTCCTGGGTTCGATCCCCGGCAGGGTCAATTTGGGAATTTATAACTTCTGAATTTTCCCTGGTCTGGCCTGGTGGGAGGCTTCGGCCGTGGCTAGTTACCACCCTACCGGCAAAGACGTGCCGCCAAGCGATTTAGCGTTCCGGTACGATGCCGTGTAGAAACCGAATAGGGTTTAATATAACTGCCATGCCCCTAACAGGTTAGCCCGCTACCATCTTAGACTGCATCATCACTTACCATCAGGTGAGATCGAAGTCAAGGGCTAACTTGTAGTGGATAAAAAAAAAAAGTTTAATTAATTAATTACTGACCTACAGGCAATTGGATTAGACGGTAGACCCTTACGAGGCGGTCTTTTGTTGACTAAATAGAAAATAGATTTTCTTTACAAAATATACTTATTTCTTAGACATTCTGAGGTGCAATCATGGAAGGATTGCCGATCAAATCGTATAAGTTCGGCTTCAAAGTAAAATAAATCATAAAGCATTGAATTAGATTTCAATTTCGTGTATCCATTCTTATACGTTTAGTCCATCGTACATACCTAAACGTATGAGAATGGATACACGAAATTGAGCTCTAATTCAATGCAGTTATGGTTTATTTTACTTTGAAGCTGAACTTATCCGATTTGATCGACAATTCTTACATGATTGGGGGGCTGATGTCAAACATCAATTCAGTACCTACTTAACTAACCTTTGTACCACCTAGCACTAAACCAGTAGTTTGTGCTTTTTACCCACATATCGCAATGTATCAAGAGACGGTATTTAATATGCGTCTGCCCTTAGAGGTTGTTTGTGTTTGTTTGTCTGTTCGTTTGCCCACTTTTTTGATACAATTTTACAGAAAAAACTACTGGACCGATTATTATAAAGTTCAGTTTTAGTACCTAGTAACTGGTTCAGAAATGTGCAGCGCAATTCCGAGAAAAAGGAATTTAAAATGTTAAGGATTCTAATTTGTCAATTCTTGTTAACTCACACACATAGTTATAATGAATAAACTGTCCTTTATGTTACTTACGCACTTTGATTCTGTATGTCCAATATTAAGAAGACTCCGATAGAATACAAAATATGTGGTAGGTATTGGAGACCGATTTGCCATGCAACAGCGATAAGTCGTGAATCGCCGGTGTAGGGTTGTCAGCATAAAGTTAATACTTACTCTGAGGTTGTCAGATAATAACCAAAGAGTATTAGAGTAGGACAGTAATAACTATAAATATACTGAATTGCTGCTGTTGTTGCTAATTGTCTTCAATTAATTAATAATTATACGAACTTTGACGACCTCCGTGGCGCAGTGTGTAGCGCTGTTGCCTTAACGTGCGGAGGTCCCGGGTTCGATCCCCGGCAGGGTCAATTTGGGAATTTATAATTTCTGAATTTTCCCTGGTCTGGCCTGGTGGGAGGCTTCGGCCGTGGCTAGTTACCACCCTACCAGCAAAGACGTGCCGCCAAGCGATTTAGCGTTCCGGTACGATGCCGTGTAGAAACCGAATAGGGGTGTGGGTTTAATATAACTGCCATGCCCCCAACAGGTTAGCCCGCTACCATCCTAGACTGCATCGTCACTTACCATCAGGTGAGATCGCAGTCAAGGGCTAACTTGAAGCGGATAAAAAAAAAAAACTTAACTGTAAGCCTTGCCTCATTCGAAGATAAGTGAGCAAACGAGCAACGTCATCGTGAGCAAACCCTTACATAACAAATAAAATAAGTACCACCTCAGAATTCAGTATTCTGAGTGTAACACCATATTATCAATAATGTTACAACTCACAATCAACTGTTTTAAATTCGGAAACACAAACAAGAGACACCCCTATTTGAATGCAGCTGTAAAAATGATACGGTTTGATTCTGTTGTGCTAAGTGACTTTTCACACTTGTCTGATGGGTGGTCGCCTGGGCGGCTTCTGATTGCCGGCGGGCCCGTACGTGATTTCTCAGAAGCCAACTTGTGACACTCTTTAATGATATGTTTTCATGCTTTATTGCAATATCATTTCGGCAAATTTGATGAGCTTACTGAGCGATTTAAGTTTTGAGAAATATTAATTTGTACAGTTTGTTTTTCTTTAGAAGATTAAAATCATTGTCCCATAGTATGGAATTATGTATATTAAATACATGAAAAGTTAAGTAAATCCACTAAATATTTTTTAAACTTTGAGAAAAAGTGTGGGAAACGATTGTTTCAAAGGTTTCAATAAATACTTGCTGTAAAAGAAGTGTCATTCTTTTTGTAGGGATAGGTAAACGATAAGTAAAATAATTCTTAAAGGACATATTTTTGTCACTTACGATAAGTCTTGTTTTGAATTTACCAGCGGTACGAAATATAGATTAGGTATATTGAGAAGAACTGGATAAAACTCAAAAAGTTATGGATGAACTAACAGTCATATACATATAAGAAGACCAGTATTTTACTTGCGACTTTCCTTGAAGAATTCAATAAATACATGAAAGTAGGTATAAAAGAAAAGGTTTATGCCGTGTATCGTGTGAAAAGACATCAGCGCAGGCGCCACTCGCACGACATTGCCTTGAACTGTCGCCCATGCTTAAAGACTAACATATTTAATGGCAGGGAGCTTACAATACATCCATCCAGTTTACACTGTATATAATATGGTTACGTTTCTGAAAAGTTTAAAAGTTATAATATATAATATGTCACCGTAAGATTGTGAAAACCGTTAGATTGTAATCTAACTCGAAAAATTGTAAACTGTCGAAATATTACAATATAACGCATTATTTTTCGGTAGATTGTAATCTCTTAGGTATATTAACCCGATAAAACCTAAGTGAGACAAGAAAACGTAAATACAATGAATATTTCAAAAATTGACACACAGAACATTGAACGGTTTACAATCTTTCGACAGTTTACAATCTTACGAGATAAAAAGCGTTAGATTACAATCTATTATATCTAACGGTTTTTGCAATCTTACGGTGACATAATATACCAAATTAAGATAAAATCCCAATGTTAAAAGTATTATTTTGCAGTTAGGTATTTCAAACTCTTATTCTACCAAATAATAGATAGTTTAAAGGTGTAGACGTAATGATAAAGAAACACCCCTGACTACCTACGAGTATGTTCGTCAACAGATTTTACTATCTGATGCCCGCAACTTCATCCGCGTGTGGCTTATGTTTTTTTTTGATTCCTGCGGAAACTCCTTAATTTTCCAGGATATAAAAAGTAACCTACGTCACTCTCCAGGTCCTCAACTATATCCATGCCAAAATCTCGTCAATCTGTTGCGGCGTGATTGAAGGACAAACGAACACATTTTGCATTTATAATATTAAGTAGGTAAGTAACATATTCAAAGGTACAAATATATTTTTTTAGAATTGTGTTTATGCTTATGGTGATTTAGGTGACTAAATCCACACAGGCGAAGTCGCGGTCATCAGCTAGTATTGTGTATCTTTTATAAAATCGTATAATATTATGTTACTACACCATCGGCAATCAAAAAAGAGTTGTATTATAGATTACGTTACATTATGATTTATGAGATATAGCTACGCGCACGAGTTGAATGCAGAGCTTATGTATGTGTCACATTAATGTAGAATTTTAGTAGTATGATGTGTCACCATACATAAGCTCTGCATTGAACTCGCGCGCGAACTATACATGATGGATAAGCAGTACATTAGTTATTTGTTATACGGTTGATTCCGTCCGTTCGTTCAATTCGGTGGTTTTCGGCGGAATTTTTTTTTTATTAATATAAAGCGCTCAAAATTTATTTTTATGTTATACACTAACTTATAAATAGATTATAGTTAAAGGGAACAAAATATTTTTGAAATTAAGAACAATATTTGATGGAATGTCATGAAGCCATGGAAGGTAATGAAATTCGTCTAGATGGTAATGAATTATGAATGGATGGCAATGATAATGACCTGGATGGTAATATTTGGTGTGGAAGGTAATGAAAAAAATGAAATATATTATAATCAAAATTTATTAATTAGGAAATGTAATCATAAATTTTAACAAAAAGAACTTGAAACATAATAACATACTTAAAAATCTAAAGAAAAATTATCAAAGCATTTGTCTTTATGCACTAAATATGAGAGATCTTCAATTCTTAAAGTTATCCAATTAACCATAACCTATTAGAATTACAATGAGATCAATCAAGAGTTTAATAATGAAAAGAGGTATTATATCAAAACAGTCATTATAAATTTTAGACATTTTCAAATTATTTATCCTTATAAACTAAGTGAGTAACATTAATAAGTATAATTACTATCAAAGAAGTCAACACTAAAACGAATAATCAATTTACGAAAAATTCTTAGGCATACAAAATGAGATCAATTAAGGTTTTTTTGTAATTATTAGAAATGCAATCTTAAAAATAATTGACCTAAAAAAAAGTAAAAAAAGATTTATAAAAAAGAGATACATGATGATGGATGAACAGTTCTGTAAAAACTGCGTATAAATAAAATAAAAAATATGATAGTATTCACTTATTTAAAACATAAATTAGGTAGGTTGTTGAATATAAATTGCCCACGTCTGTCAATTTCAGGTGAGGCTAGTGAACACAAAATTCGTGATTTTGAAACAACGTCTTCGTCATCCACAATAGGCCAAGAAAACTTATTAAGTTTGCCTTTTCTTAAAAACAAAATAGTGTAAGAATCTTCGTCTATTTCTCTAATTTTACCAATATATGCATAAATTTTTGACTTAATTTGATACTGAACGGCAACCCAGTCACCTATATTGTAAATAATATGGTTTTCTTTATTTTTTTCTTTCTTAGACTTTGTACCAAATTCTTTCTTGATATTAGTGATATCTATATGGTCTATCTCATTTTCTGTTGATTTGTTGTCATTGATGCTTTCCATATTTGTAATATTTATATCACTAATAAATTTTTCAAATTCTTGCTGATCATTAGGATTAAAAGATTTCGTTTGATTCTTGTAAAAAGTGTAACTCTGCCAATTAAAAGGTACATTCGATAGTATCTGCACTTTAGGGGTATCCTGTGTCCCTGTGACACATGTGTCATTGACAGTATCGTTTAAAAATAAATTATCGTCAATTTCATTAAGTAGAATATCATCGGTAACATTGCTTATATTAATATTGTTGCAAATTGTAGGAGAGTCAATATTAAGGTCTGAAATAGTTTTGTTACTTTGTGCAAGATTATTTAATGCTGCAACATCTGAATTATAAGTTTCAAAGTCCGTAACATCTCGACGTTTTGTTTCTTCAACGGGAGCACATGAAAGACAGGTGGTAGATGAACTTTTAATCCCAATACTTAAAACTCCCAAATGCTTTCCATGGCTGCAAGGCACGTAGCTATCTTTACAAATGAAGCAGCTGCGACTTCGCAAAGCAACACTGAATGGTAAGGACGTAGCCCAAATAACCTAAAAAGAAATATTTTACATAGATAACCAATATTTTATTGTAATGAAACATACATAAAATAATATAGAATACATACCTGATGTACATTCATTGTCCCTTTAAACGTAGGAATATTTTCCGGAAATTTTACACGCGTGATCTGATCTTCTGGTATGACATCAATGATAACATTTTTCACATTGCCTCAAAGGAGCCAACATCTCCACCATTTTTCACAAAATTATCGGCGGTCCGTTTGATAACTGCACCTATACCATCTGGGGCACCCTTGCCATGCCCTGCTTCTTGATAATTCCAGGTAATATACTCAACATCTGTCAGCTGCTCTTTTAATTTCGAGAGAATATAGAATACATATTTGTTTCTGTATTGACTTGTTGGAGAGTCCGAAAGAAAATGGATAGCCCTTATTTTCACTAAATCCTTCGCTATATTTAAAATAGGTTTTAAATGAGCCCAAACTGCCGCAGCGTCATGGTTCAAGCATTGGCTAATTGTACAAAAAGATTTAACTTCAACACAATTTTTAAGTGCGTCATAGTAGTATATAACACCTGTATGCAGAGACACTTGCCCTCTGCTACCACCAAAGTGGAATGACTGTATCTCTTCGTTATATTTTAAGCTGTAATTTTCACTAAAATCCACGTGGATCAAAATTTCGTCCTCCTTTAAATCAAATTTTAATTGTTTAATGGCTTCAAATTGCATTACTATGTTGCCAATGTGTTTCATAAATTTAGGCAACATATTTTCTAATTTTAGGATAATATTGCGAATAAAGTCATATTGCTTTTTCTTCGTTGTTATGTTTGCTTCTTTTGAGCCACTTTTGCTCTGATATGATTTTTTTTCTGCAACCCATTCGTAGTAATAGATTTTATCATTTCGAAATTCTTTATACTTCAATAGTTTGTTAGTGCAATTTGGGCAAGATCTGTCTAAGCACTGCTCATTGCTTGCATTACAGCAAATGCTTTTAATAACCTCAGAAGTTGAGATTTCATTGATAACATTAGCTCTTTTAAGAGCTGAAACTAATAATTCCATATTCGAATGTAATTTGCAGAGGCAAGTATCCCTTGAATTTGGGGACGACACCCAAAACGGACGGTATTTACAAAACGTAGAATAGCTTATATTACATTTCTCGGCAATGAACTTTAAATGCAAATTTTTCATACTATCATTGAGATACCTCTTCTGTTTTTTGATCCCATTTCTTGTAATGAATTCTTTTTTGCCAGAAGCCATTCTAGTATTACTGTCTTCTTCAAAGAAGTTTGTAATTTTGTCAGAAATTTCTTTAGATACGCTATCTCTGGTGACTGTCTTTGACCTTAAGGAAAATGGTAACTTTTTAAGGACTCCATATTTCTTAAATCTTTTTTTGTCATCTTTAATAAAGGTTTCCGCAAAAATTCTTTTATCTTTCTTGCTTAAATTTGTATAATTCTTCTTTAAAGTTGAAGATACTGTCTCTCCAAAAATTAATTTCTTCTTTACTTCTTCTACTCTTTCACCTTTTATATCCTTAACTATTTCGTTAACCTTCTTTTGTATAGAATCATTTACAATGTTATCAATAGGGCACTGACGTTTCATTTTATAATTTTCTCTTTTTATTCTTTCTATTTCATTTTTCAAGTCTTTAATCGTTTTCTGATATTTATACTGCATTTTACGCATAATTCCCTTCTTAATCAGCGAGGGTTGTGTATTCTGAGGACTACTTCTAGCACTTTCTTTTTCTAACGGATCTTGAATTGACACATTTTGATTATTTATCCCTAAACTGTTTCCGATTTCACTGTCTGGTGCTGAATTTTCAATGGTAACTCTTTCAAACCTATTTTTTTCTTCTTTGTTCTTTAAATACTGTCTACTATTTTTGCGCCATCTTTTTCTTTGATCTCTTTGCGCCCGAGGTGTCATATTTTTAATACTTGTAATTTTCATTTGTTGTTTCCGAATGAGGTAACGCTTTCTTTCTTTTTCTTTTTGAATAGCATATAATTGTGGGTCATTTTTAATCATTTCATATTTTTCTTTTTTACGTAACCTATCTTTAGCTAATTTTTCTTCTTTGGTTAATTTCTTTTTAGTTTTGGACATTTTTCTGTAAACAATTAGGTGAAAATGAATGAAATATAACTATGAAATTGAACTTGTTATATAATTTTGCTATTTAAATGACACGCATTATGAACGGATGCGTTAATTTTAAATCTAGCTTTTGCCCACGTATTAAATATTATATATAATAGCCTATGTTTAAATCCAGGTTATTAAGCTATCTATGTTCCAAATTTCAGCCAAACCGGTACAGTACAGCCAGTACTTGCGGCGTGAAGGAGTAACACACACACACACACACACTTACACACAAACTTTCGCCTTTATACCATTAGTGAAATTCTAATTTAAAAATATGATTGAAAAAATCATTCCGATCCATTTTGTATCATTACCTTCCGTCATAAATTTGGAAAGAAAAGAAGGTAATGAAATGGAGATGAATGAAATACAGAGACATTTTCATCAAAAATATCTAAAAATAATATATCAATCGTAATCAGACTATATATTTAGGTTACTTAATTATTAATACACAATCTTTCATATAAATTAAGCGTTTTGTATTAAAACTTACGGTTATTTATGATGGATGGTGATGAACGAAAGTTTGAACCAAACTGTATTTTGCTCGGAAAAATCCACATAAAAATTAAATAAACCGTCCACGACCTTCACATAGTATGGCACGCGCTCAACTGATAGAAAAATAATGCAAATTTGATTCACAAAGTTCAAACACAAGCGTACCTGCTGAAAGATGTTCTTTAACGCAATTGGCGCAGGTAATGAACTAAATCCGGGAATAAACACTAACAATTTTTTTTCTAATTTGTTTAGATTATTATTATTTATTTTTATGGTTTATTATAAAGTAAAATAATTATACTGTAAATGGTATAAGACCATTTTTCTGTTGAAGGTATAATAAAATAGATATTTGTTACGCAAGTTGCTTTTGCGATATTTTCAGCGGAGTGGAATGAATTTTAGCCAAGTTTTTTTCAAATAAATAAAAAAATTAAAAAAAAAATCTAGCTCTTATGTTGGACCCTTATACTGTTTATAATTATGCACATTCTTAAAAACAAATAGTTCTAATAAATAAAAACCAAAAAATGTTATTAAGAGTTTTATGCGAATTGAACGAACGGACGGAATCACCCATACAAGAGTGAAAAGTTGTTTTTTAACCGCGTGCTCAATTTTGATGACCGAGCAAGCGAAGGATTCTAAAATTGAATCACGAGCACAGCGAGTGATTCAAAAATTAGAATCCTAAGCGTCAGCGAGGGAATCAAAAAAGCACGAGGTGAAAAATCTTTTCACTCGAGTGCAACACGTAACTTTTCATCCCACCTCAGCGAGGAAATGACATGACGTGAAAGAAAATGGTCAAAGCAAATTAAAAAAGAACACCAAGAAGGTTACGAGTGTAAGTTTTTAACAAATTAAAAACGGTTGTATTTAAATTCGGCACCATAGAGGTAGAAGTAAATAGGTTTTAATGATGTTTTGAATTCACAAACTTCATAGACGAGTGATATTTACTAACGTGCACACGGTGTTCTAAATTCAATTTACTTTATCCTCAAGAGGATAATAACGGCTTTTGCATTCAGGTATCGAATAGTAAAAATACTCTTTCCGAGATGGTGGGATGAAAAAATATTTTACGTGTCTGTCACTGGCTTATTTTGACTTCTCTTTAGACACACAACACAACACACAACACAACACACAACACGTGTAACTGTAATGTCAAATGTGTATCCATATTCATAATCGCCAAAACCAGCCTCTATATCTAGGACACACTGATTAATAAGCTCGTTTAGTGTTTTTTGTGCTAGCCTTAATATGAGCCTACTTGGCTAGTGTTAAAGGGGTCAACCGCTCGGCTCAGCGGACGCCGTTAATTATGTAAATAAGTGATTTGATCGTTATAAGATATTGTTTGTCATCCCTCGAGATGACGGGATGAAATATTAAGTGATAATGAGATAGCAACTATGTACCTATGTATAGTATTTATAGTAGGTATTAGCGCGGATATTCACGTTTAACCTTCTTTAGTCCAATATTTGGAGAAGATATTAAAGTTTTGATATAAATAATTCACGATAGACCGTGCCAGGTATGCGCCCCGTCTGGGCACAGAACTATGTATTAAGGTGATGACTGCTAATGATAAGAGCAAATGCTGAGTTTATTGCCGGCTCTTGACAGTAGAATCTGCTTTCCAAACCGGTAATAGAGTCCAAGACCTAGCATAAGTGACACTATATACGGACAGTACATGATATAATTGAGTTAGATGCGTACGTACTACGTTATAGTATACGTACCTTCCTAGTTCGTACGAATCGCGTAAAGGCAAATAGGGACTGATCCAGTCCGTACCCAAGCTATGGCAATGAATCCTTAATTTTTTCCACTTTCTACGTCCATGTTTTTATAAATAATTAAATGTTTAAAACTAGGACATTTTGCTTAAATGAACGTAGTTGTCTAGTAAATTCTTAAAGTGATGGTATAGGTAAATAGAGATATGACATCAATTTGTTGGTAGCTGTATACCGTTTATCTGACTTGTCTGTTTAACTAGCAGGTCAAGAATTCACATCAATTTCTCGTTGTACCTGTAACCTTCACCTTGATTTACTTAAGAATTATTTATGTGAACCTTTCCTTTTAAATTCGTAAAGGTTTTTGTCATTATTTACCTCCTAAGTGAATTATTGGTAGGTAATATTAAAAATTGTTTTTATGCTTAAAGTTTCCTCGTGTAATAAGTTCAATTTAGTCTTCATGGGTTAGTATTATAAGACACAATTGTAGCGAATTATGATTCATGTCTTAAAATCATCTTACTCAACGGATTGCTCATAGGATTTCATTGTCAATAACTTGTTTTTGTTCGATGCAATTACTTTGGCCTATAAGAAACGATTCTCCGAAACTCAGGGTACCTACTAAGCGATGTGTCGGCACAGAAAAAAAAAAACCGGGCAAGTGCGAGTCGGACTCGCGCACGAAGGGTTCCGTACCATTATTAATAAATAATTACCTTTGTTAATGAACCGCAAGACTAACTTTGTTTGTAGAGGTTTATTGTTAATATCAAAAAAACTATGCTAGTTAGAGCATTGGCTATAGTTTTCCTGTAAAATATACGTAAATTCCTATTGACCATAATTATTTCAAATTTTTCGATTGGTAAACTCCGGAGATAGGGGGGGGGGGGGGGGGGGACGGTATTTTTTTTAGACATTTTCCCCGACAAATCAAAAACTATCATAACTAATAATAATTAAAAATCTGTTTTAGAATGTACAAAGTAAACCCTTTCATATGATACCCCACACAGTACAGTTATCTTACTTTTAAATTTCAACCCTCAGATTTTCCCCCCTTTTTAAATAAGAACAAAAATAATTTCCAATTTTTTTTCATTCCAGTGTCTTTGGGCCGCTAATATACACAACTATTCCAAATTTCATGTCGATAGCTTCGGTAGTTACTGAAATAATCGAGTGTGACGGACGGACAGACGGACAGACAGACGGAGAAAGTCGCACCATAAGGGTTCCATTTTACCATTTTGGTACGGAACCCTAATTACCATTCAGTTATTCAGAGAAGTGATAATGACCTATTTATCCGACTTCGGGAGGGTCAATGAGTTCATATTAAAGTTACGATACGTGCAGTAATATAATAAGTCTATGACGATACTTGCGTCTTCTAAAAGACAGATTCCCAGTTCCCACCCGATTGCCAAACTAAGTAAGTAAGTGTGTTCTAATTAGATTCAGATACATGCGGTTTCGTTTTCATAGTCTATAAGACGTCGCGACAAATCCTATAAATATGACTTTAATCCCTCCTTACAGCATCTGAAGCATTTAACTATTAAGAAAGGAAGTTATGTTTCAAGTAAAAGGACACATTGAATAGATACCGAAAATATAATACAAGTAATTCGCATAAAAAAATGAAAAATTCATTTCTCATTCATCAATTTTTCATTTTTTTTTTAGTATTTAGATATTTAGATTATTAGATTTAGGTATTTAGATATCTTATCTATACTTATGTGCTTATAATATTTATAACAGGTATTATAAATGCTGCCTTTGACTGCCTCGTTGGTCTAGTGGTTAGCATAGTCGACTGCGGATCACGAGGTCCTGGGTTCGATTCCCGGTCGGGCATAAAAGTTACGTATTGGGTTTTTCAATTAAGAAAATCTCAGTGCCAGCCCGGAGTTGGAATTTGGCGGTGTTTCACCCCCGTGCAGTTGTTATCACTAACATGATAATAATCGTTAAAGCCCGCCAACCCGCATTGGAGCAGCGTGGTGGGTCTAAGCTTTAATTCCCGCTCTCCTATGAGAGTGGAGGCCTGTGCCCAGCAGTGGGACGTTAATAGGCTGTAGTGTAGTGATGATTATAGATGCGAAAGTTTGGATGGATGGATGAATGTATGGATGGATGGATGTTTGTTTCTCAATCACGCCAGAACGGCTGAACAGATCTGGATGAAATTTTGCACAGAGATTATAGTCATGGAATAACACATATAGACTACTTTTTATTCCAGAAAATAAAAGAGTTCCCGCGGGAACCAAAAACCTCAATCCACGCGGACGAAGTCGCGGGCATCGGCTAGTAAGTTATAACCGAAGTAAGAAGTTGCTAATGACGCTGATCATTTTGGGGGTCGAGAGCGAACATCTAAACTATGTACACGGACCACCCATAAATCTTTGATTTATGCGTAGGTACTTATATAAATCTATAGTACAAAATACATTCTAAATGTGTGGTCTTGTACTGCTTGTAATCATGAGCAATTATCTTCCGTTATGCGTTTATCGAACACTCCAATTGTGTTGACAGCCAAATCAATTTATTGTATAGTGTGTACAGGCACGTACTTCGCGCCAATTATGGTTACGTCTTTAGTAAACTTTTTATAGCATCTTGCAGTTTTATCGCAGTTAACTACCTGAGTCCCACGGCTATGTCCGTCAGTAACACGCATAAAAATAACGAACAAGTAATTTCTAAAATTCATCGAGATAAATTATTGTAAAAATAATAGAAGTTACACATACTAGGCTGTCTTTGGTATATGCTCAAAGTCACACTCACTCACACACAACACACACTTAGCTTAAAATAGAGCCACACTCTTTTATTAGGGTTCCGTACCAAAATGGTAAAATGGAACCCTTATGGTGCAACTTTCTCCGTCTGTCTGTCCGTCTGTCCGTCTGTCCGTCTGTCCGTCCGTCACACTCGATTATTTCAGTAACTACCGAAGTTATCGACATGAAATTTGGAATAGTTGTGTATATTAGTGGCCCAAAGACACTGGAATTAAAAAAAATTGGAAATTATTTTTGTTCTTATTTAAAAAGGGGGGAAAATCGGAGGGTTGAAATTTAAAAGTGAGATAACTGTACTGTGTGGGGTATCATATGAAAGGGTTTACTTTGTACATTCTAAAACAGATTTTTAATTATTTTTAGTCATGATAGTTTTTGATTTATCGGGGAAAAAGTCTAAAAAAATACCGTTCCCCCCCCCCCCCTTATCTCCGGAGTTTACCAATCGAAAAATCTGAAATAATTATGGTCAATAGGAATTTATGTATATTTTACAGGAAAACTATAGCCAATGCTCTAACTAGCATAGTTTTTTTGATATTAACAGTAAACCTCGTACTCGTCGTCAAATAAACATATTGGTTTTTGCCTGATTGTTTTGCTTCAGTACCTATTTCTTGAGTACGGAACCCTCGGTGCGCGAGTCCGACTCGCACTTGGCCGGTTTTTTTTTATCCGGGGAAGAAGATAGCTATAGGATTAAAATCTAAGTGGCCTAGGTCACTGATACGAGTAAATGTTTTTAATAATAATTAATCATTGTAGCATTTCAATGATTAATTTGGTCTAAATTAATCTTATATTTTATCTCAAACCTCTGCAATCAAACAGATCTATAACAATAGTAATGTATTGCATTATAGCTTGAAGCGTGATAAAAAACGGACTGCAACGTGATAGTATTTTGTAATAGCTCAAACGCTATTGATTATATTCACTTTGTTAAATAGCAACACGTCTGCGAGAATTGGACGTGCTTCTCAATGAGAAACATACTCCCACCCTTTGAAGAATGCTAAATTCAATAGATCCTCAATACCATACTAAAATAAAGGCTCAAATCCAAACAGTCAATATATATCAACCTATGTGTGTACGTGAATCTATCTCCAGTAGGTATGCGTGCATTTTGTCTCTGTCTCTCTGTGCCAGATTTCATAAAGATCAGTTGACCGGTTGAGGTGTGAAAAGGTGACAGTCAGACGAAATCTCCCATTTATATAATACTAGCTGATGCCCGCGGCTTCGTCCGCGTGGTTTAAGTTTTTTGTTATTCCCGCGGGAACTCCTTAATTTTCCGGGATAAAAAGTAGCCTATGTCACTCTCCAGGTCCTCAACTATACCCATGCCAAAAATCACGTCAATCCGTTGCTCCGTTGCGGCGTGATTGAAGCACAAACCAACAAACCAACAAACCAACAAACAAAGTGACTTTCGCATTTATAATATTAGTATGAAGTATGATTGTTAGTAGAGATAGTAATAACTATATTGGCATGAAAACTGTGTGCCATGTGTAAAAATATTTGAAACCAAACGTGTTTTATAGATGTTTACCCAGAGAAGATCTGTACTTAGAGCAGAAAGTAGAATTAAATGGTTCTTGATAAGAGCAAATGAAATACGTAAAGCTGGTTTATTTACAGACATTTTTGCATTGATAGTGCAAGGCTATCAGAGAAGATGGATCTTATGAGATCACGCGTCGGCGGCACGTCGCCGGTACAATTGTCACGTCCGAGAGAATTCAAGTAGTTAATGCTCTGACATCCGTTCTAGTTTACTGGATAGCAAATTTTCCTTTTCTTATGTTTTTTTTTTAAATATTTAGTCGCAGGATTGTACCTAATTAAAGCTTATGAAAGTTATTTAAAGATTTGTTAACAACTGCAAGTTAGCAACCATTGACTAAGAAAAACAACAAACAAGCCTAAATTAATTATACGATGATAAAATTATACGCATTATATATCCCCGCAAGTTTCCTTTATCTACTGCCGATTGTAAGAGGCTTAATTAAGTAAGAGATTGTAAGAGGCGTAAGGAGGCTTTTAAAAAGAAAAGGGGCTCGAAAATTTACAAGATTCTTGTCTCAAGAGAAAAGCAATCCCGAATAATCTTACCCTGAAAACTCAACCAACTCATCCTAACTAGTTAAAATATCAGGATTCGGTGCAGATACAAAAAACCGGCCAAGTGCGAGTCGGACTCGCGCACCGAGGGTTCCGTACAAACCTGTAGTAAGTTTTAGATTAAATGTTTTTTTTAAATATTTGAGTTGATTGAATGAAAGGTAAATTGCGGTTTACGATTTATGACGTATTAAAAAAAAACTACTTACTAGATCTCGTTCAAACCAATTTTCGGTGGAAGTTTGCATGGTAATGTACAACATATATTTTTTTTAGTTTTATCATTCTCTTATTTTAGAAGTTACGGGGGGGGGACACACATTTTACCACTTTGGAAGTGTCTCTCGCGCAAACTATTCAGTTTAGAAAGAAATGATATTACAAACCTCAATATCATTTTTGAAGACCTATCCATAGATACCCCACACCTATGGGTTAGATGAAAAAAAAAAATTTGAGTTTCAGTTCTAAGTATGGGGACCCCCAAAATTTATTGTTTTTTTTCTATTTTTGTAAGAAAATCTTAATGCGGTTTACAGAATACATCTTCTTACCAAGTTTCAACAGTATAGCTCTTATAGTTTCGTAAAAAAGTGGCTGTGACATACGGACGGACAGACAGACAGACAGACAGACAGACAGACAGACAGACAGACAGACAGACAGACATGACGAATCTATAAGGGTTCCGTTTTTGCCAAATTTGGCTACGGAACCCTAAAAATGAATACATGTTCTGGTGCACTGAATCATCAACGCACCGTGTACGCCCTGGAGCGAGTCATGCAATTTGGGGAGTGCAATGCTCCCTTAATGAAGGCATCTCGCATACCTATCTACCGAATTTTCGCGAATAGTTTCTACACAAAATGATGAAGGGGAATAGTCGTCTAAGTAACTACTACCGAATTTCCAACATAGCTTTTCGTCTAACATGTAATAGGTATATTACATGTTAGGTTTTGCTGGTAGTCTTGGTACGTTCACTGCTGTGTTAAGTTGTAACTGACTTGTATGTGACCTATTCTCTGCTGCGTTAGTCAATAAGTCATGATTAATTGAACGGAATAGACTGATACAAAAGTTATCGATCAATAGAGGATCCCTTATAGTTAGTCGTGGGTTGTGAGAATATTATGAAAATTGGAAACATCACATTTTATAGGTACCTATTGCTAGTTTTTCTTCGATCCAAGTGTCAAAGTTAGACATAGTTTATAATATTTAGACTAGCGCATTCCATCGTACATGGTAGGCATTATCAGTTTTCATTAGATATTGATAACAAATTGATGGAAGGTCCTGTAAAACTTACATAATATAAAAAAATAAGTCCTGACTCCTGATTCACTTAAAATGTAAATAGGGAGCTAAGCCGAGGACAGCCGCTGGTAAATATAATAAGAGAGCTTACTCGATAAAATAAAGAAGACTAATTTCATATTTAAAACACATACCTACACAATACACGTTGCTTAGTGAGCCGAACACGTGCGTCGCAGACCTTGAACTTGTAAAATTACGTTGAATAAACAAAATGACGATAATACCTACTATCCACTTCGGTTCGATTTCAATCGGTCACATGGTTTTATTAAGGCCTGTGATAAAATTCCCAGTTCAATTAACAACATAATTAATGGGAGCACTGTTTTATTTTTGCTTCGAGAAGTATATTTGCAATTACTTTCTCTATTTATTTTACTCGAAATGAAAAAAAAAAAATGAAACGAATTTTTTTAAATGATGCCGTTTGCTGTCGTCTGTATAGTGTCAGTTGAGTTTTATCTTTTATTTTTAACCGACTTCCAAAAAAGCGCGTATGTTTTTTTTTTTTTTTAATGTATGCCGGTGCATATCTCCGTGGTTTCTGAATCGATTTGAATTTTTTTTCTATCAGTCGTTACAGGAAGCTCTCGAGGGTGTCCCATAAAAATTCTGATTCCAAATCCTCAACCCTGACTCTAAAAAGTTAAAAATAAAAATTCTTTCCAAAAAACCGTCTTTCAACGCCACTGTAAAGTACAAAATAATTTTGATTTCTACCCACCATGTTGAAGTCGGGCGAGTCTGATGCGTCAACTTTGCTTTCCTTGTGATACCTGCCCGACTTCAACATATAGTGGAAAGAAATCAAAATTATTTAATACTTTACAGTGGCGTTGAAAGTCGGTTTTTTGGAAAGAATTTTAAAATTATCGGTCATGTGGAAAATATTTAACTGAGTTAATAAGACTAATTGTATTTATAATTATTATCGTCTTTGCGAAAAAGGACGACTTCTTTGATATTACTCAATGATCTACGATCGACAATCTTAGAATACTTCTGCCCCCCTAGCATGGGCCGAAGATAAAAATTTTATCCCCTCCGACAGTTTTATCCACTCTCCGAGCATGGGCACAGGGGTGGATATAATTATCGACGGTGATAACGCGGGGAAAGACTAGTCCTCGACTAATGTCAAGGAGTCATAATTTTTTATCTGTGCTTTTGATTTTGCTTGTTTTCGTTACTCTTTAATTTATATCCTTTCCTAGGGGAGAAAATGTCCCGGCCCATGCTAGGGGGCTGCAGACTGGTTTTGAATAGAAAAAAATATCTTTGACATCCATTTTGTGTAATTAATACCAACTAATTTCAGTCAAACTATTTAACCATACACGTTTAGCAGTTAGCACTAATAAATGTCTACTAATAGTTTCGTAGTCAAACCACGCGTTGCAACTGCAATCGGCGAATATAGCAATGCAAACATGGCGGTGAAACTACAGAATGGGAACAAAACCATTCGCTTTATTGTTTTGGATTTCCGGGGGTCAATTAAAATTTTCTTTTGTTTATTGTTCGGCACAAGCTTGTGGCTTGTATTGGTAATGTTCTCAAACAGACCAACAAGATTTATTTATAATGATTGCAAGTTGCATTGACCGGGTTATGTGTTTACCCATTTATAGATATGTAGATGATTCCCACGACATCGTCCGCGTGGATGGTGTTTTTTTTAATTCCCGCGGGACTCCTTAATTTTCCGGGATAAAAGGTAGCCTATGTCTTTCCCCGGGATACAACCTCTCTCTATACCAAATTTCATCAAAATGGGTTGAAAAGATAGGTCGTGAAAGCGTAGCAGACAAAGTCAGACAAACGGACAAACAGACAGGCACCCTTTCGCATTTATAATATTAGTATGGATTTTTGAATCGCGCCTCGTCTTTTCCATATTTATTTACTATTATATTTTAAACCTATATCTTCTCCTAGTTCTACGTTTTCTTTTCCGCTCTTAGATGTAGTCATCTGTTGTATTGAAACCGCTGGTGCAGCTCCCCGATTAATATCGAATAATAATATAAACTGTATGTTACTATGTTTAGTATAAGAACTTTTATAATATACATCTGTTGGTGCCTTCACATAACTGACGTCTTTAAACATATTATAATGAAGTCTTTATTATCACTTTTCTTCATCCTTACATCCGGTTTAAAATAGTAACTTTTCAATAATTATGAAACCAACTTTATGATTTTTATACTCCTAAATTGAAAATTAAAAAGCTGTGTTTAAACGTGGTTTCAGTATATTCACAGGTGGAGAAATTCGCACATCAGGGTATTTTTTTCGAATACTTCCTCTAGTAGTAGTAGTAGTAGTTACTTATTCTAATAAGACGTAACGATGTATGTAGGATCAAAGTCAAGTCAAAGTCAAATAACGTTTATTCATAGGTAGGTATACTACACTTATTGACGTCGAGTTTTTTATAATATACTAGATGATGCCCGCGACTTCGTCCGCGTGAATTGATGTTTTTTTAAGATTTAAACTATCCTGTCTCTCAAGTTGGATCGAACTGCACATGGTGTGCGAATTTTATTATAATCGGTTAAGTGGTTTAGGAGTCCATTGAGGACAAACATTGTGACACGAGATTTATATATATTAAGATAATGGTGATAATCAGTAACGGTATCTTAAAACTAAAGCTACGATCTTTTCTCAAGTTTCCGTCTACGGCTAAGACTTAATGCATTTAAAAGCCTCTCAACCCACTACATTTAGAAAAGTAAAATGCACCATCAGGAAACCGCTATACATCAAATTTACTACGCCTTTTCATAAGTACACTTTTGAGCTCTCACGAGTGTTATGACTCACAATGCATTTCAAATGAGAATAGGATGAGCCGTTGTTTGTATCCATTCAGTATTACACTGGGAGTATTTATTTCACTGATGGAACTCTTCGGTTTTTACTATCCATATTTTAAGCTTGGTGCATTTATGCATAAAAATTTCTGTAAACGGTTGTTTTATATGATCATAATTTTTTTTTTTTTTTTTAGTATTATTATTATAATTATTTATTTAATTCGATAAACAACAAGAATTCTAGAAGAAAAAAAAACATTAAAATCTAAATTAAAAATTCTTCTTTTTTATCTTCGCCTCGATAGCCTGCTTGACTCTCTACCTACAGTAATACTCTCGGCCGGTTTCTGAATTCAGAATTTCATGTTGAGTCTGTCTCAAAGACTACATAAGGACTAATTAAGCAAATTTTTGATTCTGAATTGTTATTGTGTAAGGCTTGAGAGTTGGAGCTTGCTGTTTTTGCTTGAATGCTTAATTCAGAAACCGGCCCAATATCAATTCAGAAACAAAAATTTGCTTAATTATTTAGTTGTCTTTGAGACAGACTCAACATGAAATTCTCAATTCAGAAACCGGCCGTCTCTCTCTGAAGAGAATTTCATATTCTTGTAAATTACAAACATCGCATTTCTTTTATTTTGGTGATTGTACATACCCTAGACACGCCTATAATTATCATTGTAACAAAATTAAGGCACAATATTTTGGGGCCCAGAAATGCTTAACTACTGCGACACTCGATCGAATACATTGTAAGCGTACGAAACAAAATAAGTCAGTCACAGATTTGTTCCGGCCATCGGAACCGCGCCTCGGCCGAAAATGTAAGTGGGTTAATTTGTTACTTATGACAGATTTACGACTTTCAAGGAAGGTTGTGCTTACGTTGAAATTAATGGTGAGCACAGAAGTTTCTGTAAGAACAAAAATATACAAAGATTTGTATACAAGTTTTCAGGATGTTTTTGAAACTGCTAGTTTTTTTTTTTTTAAATATATAGGCTAGCGCTTGACTGCAATCAGACTTGCATGCGAGTGGTGATGCAGCCTAAGGTGGAGCGCGCTTGCCTAGAAGATGCTCACTCTATCATAAATGTAACAATTCATGACTTTTTTTCAATTAAGTAGGTACTGATAGAAATCTGAGAAAAAAGTTGAAAGACGCGGATTGAATTTTTATGATTCTTCATTATCTTTTTCCTATTTACTTCCCACCTGTTGTCCTAGGTGAGTGATGAAAGCGATGAACTGCAACGCGTCGCGATACGACTCCATTGAAAAGATAAACTTAGAACGTGACAAAGTCTGACAACGTATAGGCCACGTGAAGAGTCGGCTACTGTTTGAATGCTGTCGCGTATCGAGACGTACTTGAGACGTATCGAGTAGCGTTGTCGCGTTTGTCGCGCAAATTTTATTATCATTTTATTTATTTATCTTCGATACTGAAGAAGTGGCAAGAGAAGAGCGTTCCGTTAAAATAAACCAAAGTGTTTGTAGTGTACTCACAGCTTAAGAACACGGTATACGGGGAAAGCCGTTAATGGGTATAGGTCTTAAACGAAGATATAATGAAATATGAGGTAACTTGAACTCTCAAATAATAGTGAAGTGAAGTCAGTGGGTCACTGGACTCCTTAAGTGTTTTGACTCGAAAAATAGTAACACCGAATGTATTCTTCATAATGATTACAGTCATTATTTTATGTGAAAGATTAATTTAAAAAATATGTAGTAGGTAATTATGTATTAGCATATATGTTTACGGTTGTAATCATATTTTACAAAACCCTTTGAGTCCATGTGTTCTTTGCTCTTAAGGCCTAGACACATTTATTGTCAAAAAGGTTACAAAAAAAGAAGTAAATTACTTTTACTAAACGATTTCCTTTTATTACCTTTTACAGTTACACACAATAACCTACCTATTTTAATAACGGGTTATTATGCCCATATGTGTTCGCGTGACCGCCATCGCGCGTTGTTTTGTTAAATTGATATCTTTTCACTTCACCCCATAGAGGGGCGACTTTATCTTGATTTATTACGCCTTAATATGAAGGAAAATGTTTAGCCGTTTACGTGTAGCAGGTCGTAAATCAAGGATTCTTCTAGCATCGTTTTTCGAGCATGTTTAAAGACGATTTACGCGCCTCACTTCTCGCACGCGTATAATTTATGTACAGTAAGCCTACAGTATAATATTATTAACTAGCTTTGCCCACGACCTTGCACGCGAGGCTTTACTTATCGAAACAAGAGGTATTATAATATATAATATGAGTTTTTTTAATCCACTATAAGATTGCCCTTGACTCATGACTGCGATCTCAACTGAGTTCAGTAGTTCACGAGTCTGACAAATGCTGAACAGTGTGCTGACTCCTGTTATTGTTTGCGTTGCGCAAAAGTGCTTACTTAGTAGTTTAGTTAAAATGAATAACAGACTAACTATATAATTTAAATTATTATAGAAATGGCTACCGATTCAATTTTATTTAAAGATAAAATTGTTTAACTTTTGGAATTAGCGACAGGGAGAGGAGAACTTCGCCATGTTGTAGACCACTTTACTTTTGTCTGTAATTGCTACATTCTGTAGCGTAAGTAGATACGAGTATCATTGTACTTTTGTATCTTGAGAGTAAGTATAGTCCGACAAACTTATCTGACCCGGTGACAGCGTCGCTACTATCTATGAAAAATATATAAATATATAATAACAAAAACTAAACAGACATAAAAATTCGTTCAAATTTTGGCTACCGGGTCAGATAAGTTTGTGGGACAGTACTTACTTGAAAGTAAACAATATTTCCATGAATATGCTACTTTCAGTAATTCAAAGAAAAATTAAATTAAGTATGTCCAATTTACATAATAACACCTTACGCGCGCGTAAGGTGAAATATACCTACCATCGATAAGCTATCTGCTATGCCGTAGCTTGTTTATTAAAATTGAACAGTTATCGAGTTAATTACACGCCCGTCTGTCGTATGCTGGGTGCAAAAATCTGCGCGTACGCAGATAACAACTTCGGTTAGGGTTGAACAGCGGTACATAAAAGCTCCTGAAAATTGCACCTTACAGAACTAGCCTATTTTCATGAACTCGTTCGTATTGTTTATAAAATATTGTAGTAGCTTCTAAGTTATTAGAGAAACGAAAGTTATCTAAATTTTCTAGAACCAGGGGTTTTAGCTGCACGATGGCGTCTGTGTTAGTAAGGGTGGAGTGCGCCGACTTCTGTTTAAACGATATTTAGGTAATCGGCTGATTATTCTTCAACACCGTTTAAACAACCGTTTAAATATTTACTGTTCACGACGTTATTTTGAACGACGATCATTAAACCAGGCAATAAACAACCATTCACAGCAAATTGACATGAACTGAACGAATGGTAAAAGCCAACACATTTGCGTAGTCTCATTGTTTTAACTGTTCATGCTGACGTACTGTGACTTTTATATTTAGTAGTATAAAATAAAATGCTATCAACATGAAAAGTATAACGACACCATTGGGGAGGATAAACTACGCTGTAGTTCTGAATTTGGACAGGTAATACGGTGTCATGGCCCCTATTGTTTTGAACTGACAAGATATTTTGAATTGTGCCAGATGTGGCGTGTTTTGTTGCAGAAATTTGAAATTATTGAAAACACAGCTAAGCATCAGCCAAGTGATTTTTGTGGTTCTCTGCACAGTTTTTTTTAAATTTTGTAAATATGGAAGGCCAATAGAAGCGCACTCTCAATTTCACCAGTGACGGAAGCTCATTATTTAAATACTAGGGGTTCGCCCCGGATTCACACGTGTAGCACTCATCATAATAGTCCATACCCAATAATAGCCAGTCGGTACTGGGCAGCAAATCAGGTTTTACATTAGCACTGCGATATCTTTTCACCCCGCCTGCCATTGCATGTCGCGGCACATAATTCTATTGCGCGTTACTTTATTTCTATGATATCTTCTAAGATATTAATCTGAATTAAATGGTGTAAAGGGCGAATTTGGTCTATAATAAATACTTGAGATGAGAAACCACTTTATTTTGATAAGGATTCGACGACCTCCATGGCGCAGTGTTGAGCGCTGTTGCCTGAACGTGCGGAGGTCCCGGGTTCTATCCCCGGCAGGGTTTGGAACTTTATAATTTCTGAATTTTCCCTGGTCTGGCCTGGTGGGAGGCTCCGGCCGTGGCTAGTTACCACCCTACCGGTAAAGACGTGCCGCCAAGCGATTTAGCGTTCCGGTACGATGCCGTGTAGAAACCGAATAGTGGTATGGGTTTAATATAACTGCCATGCGCCTAACAGGTTAGCCCACTACCATCTTAGGCTGCATCATCACTTACCATCAGGTGAGACCGCAGTCAAGGGCTAACTTATAGTGGATAAAAAAAAGGATTAATACAATGTCAGTAAAAACACCTTGGAAAGTAAAGCTTTGTTTCAGAACAAATTTTAAAATCATAAAAATGGGTAATATTATATGAGACAACCTTAAAAGATAGATATATGCTATTGCGGACTTTTTTTAGAACTTTTTGAGAGGAACAATTCCACCATACATTGCTTTCGTGTAACTTTTACTATTTACGCAGCGCACGCCACGGAAGCTCTCAGATGAGACGATTTTTTCCGACTTCATTCACATTATTGCAATTTTCGTTTTTGAAAATAAAATATAGCCTATGTACTCGCTGATAAAGTAGCTATTCTATAAAGAATTTTTAAAATCGGTTGAGTAGGTGTTGATATTGTCCACTAACAAGCAAACAAACAAATCTTTCCTCTGTATAATATTAGCTAAGACAAATGTCAAAATGTAGTAATCGGCGTTTAAACGACCCCTCCGAGCTCGGTTACGTTAAACAGCCGATCAAGCGTTGTAAACAGTGGTTGGGTTGTGGTGAACAGTAAAAAAGATTTAATCAGTCGATTATCTGATAATCAGCCGATGAAAAAGTCGGTGAACTCCACCCTAAGTCTTAACTTCAATAAGTTTAATGAACTAGTTACTGGAATTCTATATTTAAATTCGGCGTCGCTATTTTTCAGTAAAAAATGTATAGTAACGTTATCGAAAGTATACCTACTTAATATCCATACTAATATTATAAATGCGAAAGTGTGTCTGTCTGTCTGTCTGTCTGTCTGTCTGTCTGCTACGCTTTCACGGCCCAACTACTTAACCGATTTTGATGAAATTTGGTACAGAGGTAGGTTACATCCCGGGGAAGGACATAGGCTACTTTTTATCCCGGAAAATTCAAGCGTTCCCGCGGGAATCAAAAAAAATTATCTCTTCAACCGATTTTGATGAAATTTGGTATAGGGATAGGTTATATCCCGGGGAATGACATAGGCTACTTTTTATCCCGGAAAATTCAAGAGTTCCCGCGGGAATAAAAAAGAACTTAATCCACGCAGACGAAGTCGCGGGAATCATCTAGTTATGTATAAGTACTTACTTAATTACTTATGTTCTTGAAATATTTTTTCTTATCTTACCAGCTTACAATTAAATTGCAAATTACTAGCTGTAGCTGCCTAATGAAGAGAGTAGGCACACGATATTATGACGAGTGAGTAGAAAATATTTAAACCGTGACCGTCTGTACTCTGTATGATTTTATTGAAACATAATAAGATACGTATTTACATGATATTGATAAGTTTTGTCGGCCTCGTACTAGGATACATAATATCACTTATTCCTTACCATCGGATAATAGTACCAGTAAACATTCGCATCGGGTATTGAACGTCGACTTATATACTTATTACTTTTGTATAATATTAAAAATATGAACGAATAAAATAATACCTACTTAATGATTTTCGCCGAACCCGACGCTTTACGTTTATTTTCATTAGCGTGAACGCAAAATAAGCGTAATAAAAATTTAAGTGTGTTTATTAACCTTATCACACGTTGGAAACCCTGTTTCCAGTAGCTGCAGGCCTCGACACACTTCCTACCAGTGTGCCGTGACCTAAGCCTGAATAACGGGATGCACTTGACTTTCAGCGTTCAATAGGCTATGTAAAACCTTTTTCGTGAAACTTCTCTAGCTGTACGGTCACTTGGTATGGGGATCATAGGTGGGCATAAATGAAAAGAACATCTTATTGGAACTGGCCCCTAAGAAACGGGTCCTCCTAGTTTAGGGGTCAGGAATTAATAATTGTATTTTTGTACTTTAGTTAATTTCATTATTAAATATTTCTATTTCTATTTAATAATATTTTGGCTGTGCTCCGCGTATTATTCTTCCGCGTTGCTGTCATAGTGGTGAAGTATCCTGGTGTCCCTCCATACCTCACAGCTTTTTTATCGCGTGAGATCGGAACAACCGCAGGTTAGTAAATCTATCACTGAGAGCTATAGAACGTAGTCTTACCTACAGACATGGACGTATAAGAAGTCTAAAGACATATTTCTGTCCAATAATGGTTCAGGCAGGGAATCATAATATTTAACCAAATCCAACCTAGATCCCAAGTCGAGACGGCCCGGTGCCTCTAACCTCAACCTGCATTATCCTGGAATGCTTCGCCATGAAGCAATGATGATAATATATTTTCGAGTTCAAAAAATCTTCAATCTCAAAGATACTCCTCCTCGGTTACTTCATACTTTTAGTTCTTACATATATAAAATATTGTACTTTTGGAGTAATATTTGCAAACGACTTAATCGCGTTCAATTTAAATGGCCTCAGAAAAAATAAAATGCTAAACGGTCGGAAACTGGTTTTTATTATTTGTATCGCATTTCCATTGTTGTTATGGAACATTCGGAATAAAATGTTTAAATCCAGCGTAACTGGAACCGAGCACGTGCGAATATGTAGATATTGGACCCTGACTATTAACTTTCCAGCAACCTGCTGCCCGCTACCGAATGACTTGCAAAGAATCGATATGAAATTAATTATATCAACAGCAGTGGCGTGCACAGGGTTCGATGCTAGGCATTAGGTAGTCAGAATACCTAGTCACTCATTTTTCATGATTGTCATGATGAAAAATGAGTATTGACGAATTTCCATTTGGGTAAGCAGTGCTTTTACGCCTCTATGAACTACACGCCACTGATCAACGGGCTAGTTGTTTAATCGATATCTACTTTATGGAACTACTAGATGATGGGATAAAAAGTAGCTCATATGTCTTTCCCCGGGATGTAACCTATCTCGTACCATATTTCATCAAAATCGGTTGAGTAGTTGGGTCGTGAAAGCGTAGCAGACAGACAGACCGATAGACAGACAGACAAACAGACACATAGATAGATAGACTGACAGACACATAGACAGACAGACTTTATATAAGTTTTTTTTTATAATTGATGCAGAAGTTATGTACTGATCTCACCTGATTTGATACAGATCGAGGTGTTCACAATATTCTGAAACTACCCTGCATCATAAGGACCTGCGGAGACGTCGGAATTTTCTCTCGCGGGAAATAGTCCCGTGTCTTCGCAGGTCCAAAGGAATTGTATTTAGGTTGTTTATTGTAAGTTATAACCATTGAAGACACTAACGAATCGCTGCGCTATTCCACGAGTGTCATATACATATAGTGCTTAATTTAGCCATCAAATATTAATCAACAAATTAATTATTTCGTCGCCATCTAAATTAACAAGTGTCCGCAATTTGGTAGCAACGCTGTGGATTCAAGCAGCTACATGAATCTGACATTGTCGGTTAATTTGGTTAAGGTTCACAATTGATTTAATTCTTGTCAACAACAAAATTGCAAGACCTCAATTTATTTTGTACTCGGGGCCGTCTTTAAGCTATTGGAGGCCCTGGGCAGTGGGCACATTAGGATAATGGGGCCTCTGTGAAAAGGCATATGCCTGTTTTGACAAAATAGTCCCTGTCTATTTTGTTAAGACATGCATAAAGAGTAGATAAGCAAAGTTCTAGAATGATTCAAATATTATTTTAAACGGTTACTTCAAAAAATCATCAAGGTCGATTTAAAATCTGATTAACTTACTATTGAGGTATATTTTGAATGTAATTTATGTGTATTGTTATCGTTAATGAATATCGGTTATCTATCGGTTGGTGATCTGGCAGTAACTAGGGGGCCCCCATAGATCGCGGGGCCCTGGGCACTTGCCCACAGTGCTCAGTGGGAAATAGGAGCCTGAATGTACTGCGTGATCGTCGCGAAACCGCTCGGATGTGCTGACTGCTGACTTGTTCTATCTATACTAATATTATAAATGTGTAAGTGTTTGTCTTTCTGTTTGTCTCACTTAGGATTTTAACTTACTCGTAGAATATAGAATAGTTCGCTCAACTAAGCACTCGCAACAAAAACGAAATTTGTTATCTCGTTGAACAAATAACTAGTTATTTCCGAATATTCATAAAATAGTCACAAGTAAGGACAGAGTAAATTTCTGTTTTTATTTCCTTTATTAATAATGAATTAAGTGATCATTTAAACGCTTTAAGCAGCCTTAATGTTAATCAAGTTAACAGTGATTACCATATCCAGCATGACCGAATATATTTTAAGGACAGCTGAAAGCTCTGATCTTATCTGCTTAAATTATGTTGCGGTTACAATATTGTTATAACTTCGTGACTTTGCCCAAATGTTTCTTGATTGCATGCAGATATTGTGTTCTGATGTCCAAGCACATTCAATGCGACACATATTATTATATCTCGTTTCTCGTGGCCCTAGCAACATTTTTTGCAAAAATTGTTTGACACGACATCTAAACTTTATTAAACGCGTCACAGGTGTCACTGGTTTTAGAACAATGTCCTCCCGACCGAATTTCGGCCACGGCGGCTAATCTCCAGAGAGATTAGCCATTTGCGCGGGACATCATTAGGTATAGTGCCCTGCAAGTGTGTGCGCATACACAGGTGCACTCTCCATTCCTTTACTCTCATAACCTGATAGGACGGAAAATCCAACACGATCGGAGATAGATCAGTCGCAGGACCAACGGCTTTACGTGCTCTCCGAGGCACGGGCGTGAAACACCGCCTACTTCCTGACTCCGGGCTAGTACTGAGAACTTCTTTTCAGAAAAACCCAATACTTAATTGTGACCCAACCCGGGACTTGAACCCGGGACCTCGTAGGCCGCAGTCAAACATGCTAACCACTAGACCAACAAGGCACTGGTTTTATAGCAATGGTTACTTACGGTCTTACAAACGTATTTGACCCGGTGGCCAAAATTGGAACTAAGTTGTATACCTGTTTATTTTTGATTTTATTGTATTTTTAACCGACTTCCAAAAAAGGAGGAGGTTCTCAATTCGGCGCGTATATTTTTTTTAAAATGTACATGTGCATATCTCCGTGGTTTCTGAACCGATTTGAATTTTTTTCTATCAGTCGTTAGAGGAAGCTGTCGAGGTGGTTCCATATAAAATTTTGTCTCCAAATCCTCAACCCTGACACTAAAAAGTAAAAATAAAAATTCTATTATAAATGCGTAAGTTTGGCTGGATGGATGTATGGATGTATGGATGTTTGTTACTCAATCACGCGCCAACGGCTGCACGGATTTGGCTGAAATTTGGCATAGAGATACAATATACTCTGGCACATAGGCTACTTTTTATCCCGGAAAATTAAGGAGTTCCCGCGGGAACCAAAAAACTTCAATCCACGCGGACTTAGTCGCGGGCATAAGCTAGTTCTAAATAAAAAAGGCATTGGAAGTTGGTTTTTTGGAAATAATTTTTATTCATATTTATACTAGCGACGTCAGATAAGTTTGCGGGACCATAAGATGAGCATAGAACAGGTGCCCGATACAGTATATAGAAACCCTATAAGTAGGACACAGGGAGTGTCCACATGCTATGTTAAAGTACACTCATGTCTTTTCTTTAAGGGAAAGTCGAAACCTTTGATGCTATCTCGTTAAGTAAAGCCGCGGACACACTATTGTCGTGTTGGAGAGACAGCTGTCAAACTGCGCCATACATAAAGAGAAGCCTATACGATTATAACTATAGATATGGGTTGGCTTTATACTGTCTATCCAAGTTTGGTATCATTCAAGTTATAATATTGTAAGAATTTGAATAGATTAATTATTAGAAATCAAGTTCTTTATAGCAGGATAAAACGGGATACCTTTGCTGGAAAAATGGTACATGACTAAACCCCCTCCCTCTATTATAGATAGCAAGAAACAGAGTACCTAACTACCTACCTGTATGTTATTATTTTAGATTTCCAAAAAATAAGCGCCGAATTGAGCACTCTTCCTTTTTGTAGTTACAAAGTGTAGGTACATTGATATCCATACTAATATTTTAAATGCTTAAGTATGGATGGATGGATGGATGTTTGTAACCCAATCAAGCCAGAACGGCTAAACGGATCTCGATGAAATTTGGCACAGTTTCCCGGAAAATTTCCCGCGGATCTTTGTTCCCGTGGTAACGATGTCGCGGGCACCTGCTAGTTCACCAAATTTAGAAAAATAAATTATTTGATTCGATTTAGAATAAGTTGTCTCGGGTTGTTGGGTCTAAGATTTGTTTTATAAAGAGAACATTGGACCCAAGCTTGATAAGGTTTTTCTGTGGGCTTAGGTTGTATAGGATTTGGAACAGCATCCACTTCTTAGGGTAATTTACCGGTTTCATCTATTAATACTCGCAAACTGCAAGACGTGAGAATGCAATTAAGTAAGTAGGTATATCTGAGGAAATAAAGTTAACAGACGTTTCATTTGCGTGGCACATTGCAGGCTATTTATTATTATCATTCTTTTTTTATCCACTACGAGTACAAGTTAGCCCTCGACTGCGATCTCACCTGATGGTAAGTGAAGATGCAGTCTAACATGGTAGCGGGCTAACCTGTTAGGGACATAGCAGTTATATTTAACCCATACCCCTAATCGGTTTCTACACGACATCGTACCGGAACGGTTAATCGCTTTGCGGTACGTCTTTGCCGGTAGGGTGGTAACTAGCCACGGCCGAAGCCTCCCACCAGGCCAGACCAGAAATTATTCATTCCCAAATTGACCCTGCCGGGGATCGAACCCGAGATCTCCGCACGTTAAGACAACAGCGCTCAACACTGCGCCAGGGAGGTCGTCAAAAACATTCCTTTTAAACTCGGGAGTCCGAGTAAGTATGTGACCTATGACTTATGAGATCAGTAGACGAGCCTTGTAAGGAGCGACGCCGGCCCTTCTTGCGTAACAAAACTGGGCTAATTTGGCTTTAGATTTGTAATAAATAATTTAAATTTCATCATAATTTCACGCAGTCTAGTTTCAGAGCAATTATTATGAACTTAAGTATAATTTTCTTAACTATTTTCTCATAAAAATCTTGGAATTTAGAGACTGTAATATTATACATAACTTAGAGGGAAAAGTTACGAAAAAACAGTGTTTGATGTGTACTTTTGGCAGATTTTCGCACAATGCATAAAAGTACTAGCACATAATATTTAATAGAATGTATACTATCATCATCATCATCATCATCAGGCAGTCATGTATACTATATACCACAATATTTTTGATAACAGCAGTTTTTACTACTGTTGCAAGCGATGACTGACGCCGTCTAAGTATACTATGCGGGGTCACTCTGTTCCATAGACTTTATAAATCCTATATGTATATTTCCTCAACTCATAGTAATTATTTATGATAAAAAATACATAAGTAGTACTAAGCACCCACAATCTACCGGTAAAATCGGCGCTGCAGCCCTCTGCGGGCCCGGGTCTGGCCCAGAAGTTTTTTCGTCTCTCATTGCGCTCGTTTTCTAGTACTTTAATCTAAGCCGCTTGGCGTCTTGGTCAACTCCATCTAATGACCGAAGTTTTGCTCGACCTTCGTTGATCTGGGTGCGATGACATTATTTTTTTGGCTCATTAAAGATATTATAGTGCTCAAACTTATATTGAATGCACCATAAAACCCATTAACTTGAAATGCACCGTAAATCGATCAGAACTCTTCTTTCAAATATAATATGCACTTCTGCATATTTTTTACTTATCGCTCAGCACTCACACACACTTTAATATTTAATGCAATCATTAAAAATGCGCCAAATTATCTTGTTTTTCATCGCCAATTAGGTTTTAATATGAATGGATATTTTGAAGACCTCCCTGGCGCAGTGTTGAGCCCTGTTGTAGTCCCTGGAGCAGTGTTTTCTTAACGTGCGGAGGTCCCGAGTTCGATCCCCGGCAGGGTCAATTTGGGAATTTATAATTTCTGAATTTTTTCCTGGTCTGGCCTGGTGGGAGGCTTCAGCCGTGGCTAGTTACCATCCTGCCGGCAAAGACGTGCCGCCAAGCGATTTAGCGTTCCTGTATGGTGCCGTGTAGAAACGGATTAGGGGTTTGGGTCTTATATAACTGCCATGTCCCTAACAGGTTAGCCCGCTACCATCAAAGACTGCATCTTCACTTACCATCAGGTGAGATCGCAGTCAAGGGCTAACTTGTTGTGGATAAAAAAAGAAGGATATTCAGTTACGTACGTCGTACAATCAATAATCATACTTAAAAGTTACGATCAATAACATTTCCTTTAAAATGTCCTCGAAAAGAAGAACGACCAAAGAATGCCGGTAAAATACAATATTACAACACTCATAACATCCATAACTTTTTAAGTGTTCCTTGTAACGCCTGAATACATTATGATAATATCTTTAAATAGCACTGATTTAGGGCTGTCACAATACATAAGTTAGAAACTAAAAACTGAACTGTCCTTTTGTTAAAGGTTTATTTTCCAAATCCTCAAAACCTTTTTAAGATGATCCTTTTCGTGGTAGGTAAATATACTCAATTTATTTTTCTTTTTTTCCAGCTTTTTTTGGTCATGTCTGCCAACCATAAGACGAAGCTTGTTAGGTCTTTTATGATGTTTGAAAATTAAGAAATAATAGATTTGTACATTTTATTACAAACTATAAAGTAACTAATTATTATTAAAAAAACCGGCCAAGTGCGAGTCGGACTCGCGCACCGAGGGTTCCGTACAAACCTGTTAGTTAGTAAAAGTTATAGTATTTTTATACCACTTATCTATTTTAATTTCAATTTAATACCTCTACGCGTTCATGCGGAAAGGGGTAGTAAGTTTAAATTTATTAAAAATACTTTTATTATATGATGTAACTAAAAATTTATGCTTTTCGCAATTCTTCCCATATCTGTGCTATAAGACGTTGCTTCGTACCAAGTTTCAAGATTCTGAGTTCACGGGAAGTACCCTGTAGGTTTTGATTCCCTTGCGAGTGTCGAAAATTTGCATAAAAACATTTTTATTATATGATGTAACTAAAAATTTATATTTTTCGCAATTCTTCCTATATCTGTGCTATAAGACGTTGCTTACCAAGTACCAAGTTTCAAGATTCTGAGTTCACGGGAAGTACCCTGTAGGTTTGATTCCCTTGCGAGTGTCGAAAATTTGCATAAAAATATTTTTATTATATGATGTAACTAAAAATTTATGTTTTTCGAAATTCTTCCTATATCTGTGCTATAAGACGTTGCTTCGTACCAAGTTTCAAGATTCTGAGTTCACGGGAAGTACCCTGTAGGTTTTGATTCCCTTGCGAGTGCAAGAAAATTCGAAAATTTACAGTATAAACGGCTGTATCTTTTGATCGTGTAGGCTTTGAAGTTTGATTTTTTCACAGCTCCAAGGGACAGTAGACCTGAGTATTTGATATGAATTTCAGCTTGATATCTCCATGCGTTCCTGAGAAAAAGGGTCTTGACACACAGACGGACGGACAACGAAGTGATCCTATAAGGGTTCCGTTTTTTTCCTTTTGAGGTACGGAACCCTAAAAACATTAAAAAATCCTTCAATTACTTACCTTTATAGTGGAGTAGCTACGTATTACATTTCTAGACATCTGCTAGTTAAATTAATACTCCGAAAGAGATGGTTTCACTCTGTAACATAGAAAATTTTACGTCCACAAAACGTACAGAGAAATCAAAATTAATATTTTGTAACTTGCAATCCTATAGGTAATTAAGTTTGCTTATTGGCAACCCTAGACGCGATGATATTAGTGCGGTTTTATTCCCAAACATAGTAAATTTTAACGAAAAAACATCCCAAAACAAGCGTATAAAGAAAATTATAACAATTGTTGTCCCATTCATGAAGATTTAACATACTAATATAACACAGGGCTTTACAATGGAAACCTTTGGCATTGTTCAACAGCTGCCAACACAAACATTGGTGACGTCTTGTACAATGAAAAAACTGTGTTCCCTTTTAAGTTTTCCATATTTGGTTTCTGTGAGATGTCGTAACAATAACAATTAATAATATCATGTAGAGACATTCTAAATGATTGTTTCTTAGTTTATCGAGGCTATGAAATAGATTGAATTCCCATAGGGAAAATCAAACAGGTACTTATTTACTCAACTCGTATCACAATACAAGGAAATAGGTACGATACGATACGGTAGGTAGTATGCGATATTCGCATAGATTTTTTTCCGCAACAACGGACAGATGACCTTAGAGTATACATTGCTACAGGTGTCCTATTGCCTTTAAACTTATATTATAAAATCCATACTTACTAGCGAAGTGTGTCTGTCTGTCTGTTATCTTTTCACAGGACATTTGTCAAAGCCGTTAGTTTAATTAAGCGATGAACTGTTTACTTCGGAAAATCAAAGAGTTCTCATCTTACTCTACGCGGACGAAGTTGCAAATCGCGTAAAAAAACAGGAAGTTTATAAATCCAGCCTGTTTACATGTTACATATTACAACAAAGAACAATTTGACTGCCTCGTTGGTCTAGTGGTTAGCATGTTCGACTGTGGCCGACGAGGTCCCGGGTTCGATTCCCCATAGCAAGTATTGGGTTTTTCTGACAAGAAATTCTCAGTACTAGCCCGGAGTAAGGAAGTTGGCGGTATTTCACCCCCGTGCCTCGGAGAGCACGTAAAGCCGTCGGTCCTGCGCCTGATCTCTCTCCGGTCGTGTCGGATTTTCCGTCCCATCGGGCTATGAGAGTAAAGGAACAGAGAGTGCACCTGTGTATGCGCACACACTTGTGCACTATAATATCTCCCGCGCAGATGGCTTATCTCTCTGGAGATAGGCCGCCGTGGCCGAAATTCGGTCGGGAGGACATTATTACAACACAATTCTTGCGATTCTAAAATGGAAAGTAATTCAGCAAAACGTTTGACGTGCAATGCACGCATTGTGATTGCTAATGAGTTAGGTGCGATTATTATGCGCACACGCATTGCGCGGCGCGACGGGAGTAAGCAATGAACCTGTCGCCTAAAATGATCCAAGGAGAAATAAAATCGTGTTGACACTTCGACTATTTTATCGGCCTTGCATCTAAATTGATCGCAGCTTTTGAATTTTAAAAGCTGCATTGACGCTGGGGTGGGAATTGGGATCTAGGTAGGTATCTACGGGCAAAAATTATAACAAACGAACCTACAAACAGATTGGCCCGAAGAGAGAAAATAACATAAATGTCTAATTAGGTCCAATTGAGTCCATTAGTCGTAAAATTACAACAACAAACAACAAACAAAAGTCCATTAGTCGTAAAATTAACCATTTTTATTAGGAGGAAGAAGAAAAACGAGTTGCATTTTTTCCTCAATTACCTTACTAGAGACCGAGAATGTTCCTATATACCCCAATTTATCTGTTCAAAGTTGATAATAATTGACTCTTTTTCTTTCCAGTTGGAGAACGTCCAGTGTTGTTTGGACTTCCTTCACGCGCAAAAAGTTCAAGGATTGGAACAAGTGACAGCGGTTGATATTCGGGATGCGAAACTTAAAGCGGTCTTGGCGCTCTTTTTTGCACTAAGCCGACATAAACAAGCGTCAAAGCAAAGGGCAGTGCCATCTAGCGGCAATGCTTCGAACGCGGGAAAGAGTGCAAACGACGAGGCCTCTTTGAGCTCCGTACAGCGCATAACAGGTGGCAGCAGTGATGAAATATTGACAGCTTGTGGAAACAACATCGAAATGACAACTTTAACAGCAAATAGGTAAGTAATTTATTTATATAAAAATATTTTTAATTTTAAATCGTTTCAAATCGGGTCATGAATAATATATGCATAATAAGTAACGTTACGCCATCTAGAGACGAGTAGCGGAACTCGTAGTTTTCGGAAGGTTTTTGGAAGTTGACACTAGGTGTCGCACTAAGATGTATTTCGAAACTCACGATCGTCGAGTTACGAAGAATTAGTGCTAGACTTGTAAAATAAAATATAAGTACCAAATTACCTTCACAATAATAATGAACACAGAGTAATTCTTACATAGGAGAAATTACCTACTAGAACAGTTGTGTACTAATACCTAAGTATTATAGTATAAATGCAAAGTGTGTCCGTCTGCCTGCTGTTTGATAGGCTTTCACCGCCCATCTGTGCAACCCATTTAATACAAGTATAGGTTGATAGGTTGCATCATACATAGGTTAAAGGAAATTCCTATATAAAGATAGATAAAAGGAAGCATTCCTATTAGGAATCTTGGAAAATCAAAGAGGATTCCGGTGGGATTTTCAAAAAAAATAAATCCACGCATACAAAGTCACGGGACTAATTTATAGATAGGTAGGTACCATTTTGAGGAAAAGAACCTGACCAATAAAATCACAATCCTAGTACGAGTAGGTAAGCTATTGGGTAATAACAATTTCTATTCTGAGATCTTGTACTCAAATTAGGTATTCTATCAAGAATTAAAATTAGACCAAAACGGAAATCATTAACTAGTGGTCTCATAAATCTATTGAAATGTTAAAGTGAAAACCAAGTGATGCAAGATCTTTACTTTGAAGATGAACCGAAATATTAAACTAGTGAGCGAAGCAATTTTTCAATGACTCGTGGGATTGTCATTGTAGTTATGCTTTTACTATTTAGCATGGCCAGCTAACTATCTATATACCTACCTAGCTAATTAATCATTATAATTTAGATTTAAGACCTGACAGACCTAGACTAAAATCATACTAATTACTAATTACTAATCATACTTAATATTATAAATGCGAAAGTGTGTTTGTTTGTTGGTTTGTCCTTCAATCACGCCGCAGCGGAGCAACGGATCGACGTGATTTTTGGTATGGGTGTAGTTGAGGGAGAGTGTTATAGGCTACTTTTTATCCCGGAAAATTAAGGAGTTCCCGCGGGAGTCATGTCACTCTCCAGGTCCTCAACTATATCCATGCCAAAAATCACGTCGATCCGTTGCTCTGTTGCAGCGTGATTGAAGGACAAACCAACAATCCAACAAACAAAGTGACTTTCGCATTTATAATATTAAGTATGAAGTATGATGCGAAAGTGTGTTTGTTTGTTGGTTTGTTGGTTTGTCCTGCAACGGAGCAACGGATCGACGTGATTTTTGGCATGGTATAGTTGAGGACCTGGAGAGTGACATAGGCTACTTTTTATCCCGGTAATGTAAGGAGTTCCCGTGGGAATCAAATAAACTTATGCCACGCAGATGAAGTCGCGGGCATCAGCTAGTAATATATAAATTCTTCTTCATAATATAAATAGCGAAGTGACCTATGAACGTTACTTCCGTCCGAAAAAAGATCCCCGAGACCTGCAGAGAAAAGTTTAATTTCAAAACTTCCTTTCAACTTCAAAGTCTCAGTCGATAGTTCACCCTCTTGACTCCCGGGTCCCGGTCAACGCTTTCCTGATTACCTACGCAATACGCAGACAATACGGATGTCACGTGACATCCCAAAGCTCACGACAAAAGACTAACAAGCCATTGTCTGTCATTTTCCCCGCTTCAATGAACGTCTCACGACCTTTGTGCTTAGAAAGAATAATTTGTAATGGAGTGTTGCCTTGATTGTACGCATAATAAGGGACTTTCATTCAAGATTTATTTAAATACGGGTGTTAGCACTTGATATTTTTAATTTCCGTTTTACCACTGGTGCCGTCAGTACATTCCTAGTTCCTCTGATCTCAACGGGCTACTTTACAAAATATTGCTTCTGCTCTATCCTTTTCAAACTAATCAGTTATGATTTCATCCACAAGAGACAAGAGAAATATTACTAGGCTAGTACCAGCTATGTAGGTAGCTGGTAGATATCTAAGTATTGGGTATTTCAAGACCCAATTAAATATAAAAAAGTCCCTACTATGTTTAGCAGCTCCGGGTTGCCCTAATCCCGAACTATGGCCCGTGAAGATGCTGATCCAGCTAGCTTTCGCGTCGGTCGAAGTGTATTCATATAAAGCAAAATACCTCGTGAAATAATAAAGCTAAACACTTCAAAGTTCAAACTATCTTACCCGGTAACAGAATCCTACCAATTATATCAGCTGGTGCTTCTATGATTCGTGTGTAGGTAAAAATCGTTATTGAAAAGTCACGATTATTCAAAACTAAGTTACCATCAAAGTTTGCAACTTGTTTCGTAACTTTTATAATACCTGGGATAGATTAAAGTATTTTGCGCGCCATTGCATGGCTGATTGTAATTTGCTCACCATATTACTTTGTAACACCATACTAACCTAATTACAAATTACAATCATGCAAACACATATATTCTATTCACAATTATGAGATCAAAAATTGAGTAATTAGTTCTAAATCCAAACGGTCACATTTCGAGACGCTAAAATTCCTTTATTCGCCACCAAAAAAACCTTTTCCACATAAAACTGAGAGCATTCCCGAACGAGTGGGCCATTTTCCATTAGAATTCCATGAGTTCTTGTGAGTGAACAACCGTCGCTCACAATGGGTCTACTTTCCTTACCGGGATGAACCATCTAAGGGAGCCGGCCCGACTGGGACTTAAATACCTACCACACGACCCATAATGCGAATGGTCACATTAGGATTGGCACATAACTACCTACATACAATTTATGAACTTAATTGGACTAAACCAGGACACACTTTTTCTATTGTGTCTATTTGTGTACCTACATAAACACAATAGAAAAATCACACTGAAATCTGTTGAGCTCTTCAATGTGTTTTTCAAAATCTACTCAAATTACTAAAAAGTATGTAGATTGTAGGTGAAGGTTTATCGGAAAAGTAATAAAAAGTTATTATTCTTGCCTCTCTGTGTCGCACCTATTTCCATCAAGCAAATAATGGTAGGGCCCAGGAATTTTCTAGTTGGGTTCATAGGTTTTTCCGCAGGGATCGTTATTCTAACGTGCTCTTCGAGGTTTAGGGCTAACAGTTACTAGGTACTGAAAAATAATTATATTATGGTAATTTTGTCATGTATCCAGCTCTTTCACTCTTATACATTAACTTGATTATGTTCTTACCGAGAGGTTATGATTCGCCTTAAGTAGCCATAATTAAAATCATTACGATGGAACTTTATTTAATGCAATCACTGTCGGAAGTTTATGATTTTTCGAGTACATCTTTTAAACGCTTGTTAATAAGCAATTCGTTAATTTGCTCAACCAAATCATTATATTTTATATTTTGTTCTGTCATTATATTGATCGATTTTTTTTCCTGGTATCTAATTTCTTTTTATTTGCTTGTCCTTTTTGTTTTTCAATTGTTTGAATAATATTGTTAAAGTTGTCAGTTATTTTATCTGCTATATCAATATTATGGTCTTAAGTAAGTATATATTTTTCTGTAATACTTAAAACATTTTTTATTTTATCTTGATTGTATTGATGTGAATCTTGCTTCACCGTTATCAAAAACGCGGTAACATAACGGTACATGCAAGTTTGCAACATCCCTGATCCCTCAATTTTTGTCATAATATTAATTTTATGAGAGTCCTTATGTTTGTTTGTAATAGTTTTATCTTAATTGCAGGCTGGATATTTACGACTATAACTGCTTTATGTAGCTGTATGTAACTATTTACAAGTTTTATTATAGGTACAGTATCTCGATGTTATATAATTAGCTTTAGCCTTTAACCTACAGCTACTGTTAAACTTAAATGCCCTATCAATTCTCTGCTAGAGGGTTCCGATCTTTCTTTACGAACTGATGAAGGTTAATAATTTGCGATATTGTTCCACCTATCGATAACTGCTAGCTAGCACTGCTAGGGGTGGTTTATTAGCATTTTTTATACCAACACACCTTATGGCTGCTTTACGTATGTGTGTTTGATCTAGACACATACGTAAAGTAAATGGACAAATTTATTTGATGGACTGCATTCAGTTAAGTGGTTGTGGTTTACCTAGTAATCATTATTATGTATTTAGTATAACAACCTAATAAATTAAAATCTGTTAAAATGTCATAATCTTGGCCTGATAACACTAGTATACGGGCGACGTCAAATACCTAAATATTGACTCTTTGAATGTCTAGTAGCAATTTTCACATTCTACAGACTTGTGTCCAATGCGACAGCTACCTGCTACTCCTTAGATGTCTTCAAGTCCAAACTACTAGGAGAAGGAATGGTAGAAGTACATGTCTAAAGCCATCTTGCGGTAAATTAATAAAATATACTAAAGTGAAATATATCTATTCGTTTAAAATAATTAGATGTCGAAATATAAAGATAGCAGAAAACGCCGCAAAAAGGATCTAGTTATGCCGTGTTTCCTCTCGCAGGCGATAAGCCGAGATAAAGCTCAAGTTACATGGGGCGATGTTTTGAAAAACCAATTATCGGGCCTACCCGATAATTGGTTGGGCCAGATTAGGTAGAAGTAAAGTCACCATGGCTTTCTAGATTTGGAGGATTAATTATTATTATTTAAAAAATATACTTTTCGATTCAACCGACACACATAAATGATTAGACATATTAATATTAATATCCAAGGATATTTAGAGAACACATAAATATCCGGTGAAAACAGTACCGACTATACGATAATTTAAGGGACCACTTAAGCTGAATTAGATGACAGATACCGACGTAATTACCTACGGATCCCTCAATTTTAGATGTCCCCCAAAATTCAGGGAGTCTTGGTGAAAACTGCCATCGGTCTTGTAAAGCTCCAGCGTTTGAGACATGCTTGAAATGCCCGTCTACCTAGAGAGGTTTCTTTCAACTTTGTTTTCCGGTTCGGGAGTCGGGACTACCATTCCAGCACTTTGTTAATCGAACGTTTAACGGTTCCCTGAGTTCGAAGATACATTCATTATAAGTCCTGATGACTTGATCAATATTAAATAGAAGTTGAAGTGAAGAGTAGAGAACAACATTTGATCGATTTGTCACAGGAAAGAGAAAGAAGAAATTAATGAAAATATATAGATCCCGAGAAAAATTTCGTTGTCCTTGGTAATCCTAGCCCGACAGCTGATCATGAATGAGCTAATGGGGTGTTAACGTGTAACGATACTTGAGTTTTGCTCTTGAGTACTGGGAAGTTTTTGCTGGTAAAAGGTCGAGAGACGCGCGTGCTTATTTGTGTTTTTATTTCTTGCTAACCGGCTTATATCGACGGCTGTGTAAATATTCGGATATCATGTTAATCATTAAAACTATCTGAGTATTTTTATTTAAATAAATTAGAATAATGACAAAATAAATGATTACTAATGGTTATAATTGAAAAGAGCTAATTAATCTTTGAAATCATTTTAACTCTATCTTTTAAAATATAGAAATTTAGTAAACTATTCCAGTTGTATTTGCTGAAAAATCTAATACGACTTATATTGTGTTAGGAAAATCCAAGCTTCAACTGTGTTGATTGTTATTTTTTGATGCAGGATTTACTCTGTCATCTGCTGCAAATTGGGATTTACGACGTTAGTTTAGGTGGCATGATACCAAGCTTTGAGCAAATGTTTGCGTTAAACCAACACAGTCAGTGGGCTGTGAGTGGCGAGCTGTGATGCATTGGAGCGATATACGACGTCGAAACCCTTTCAAATTTTTACTGCAATCGGTTCACAACTTCACACTATCTTCATTTATTCCAAGTCTTAGCGGGTCACTGAGGTTGCCATGAAGTAGAACCGGTTAAATAACTAAGGTAGATATCGCATTGAAATGCTCATCAAATACGTGTGTAGGTACTGCGTATTGACGACATGAAACGGGTCGCAAGAAGTCGCTAGAGCGGCACAAGACCGCGGTTAAAAATTACCTCAAGAGACAATGAGCGGTGGAAGTGGAGTCCTTGGAATAAGACGACAGCGAGGACAGCTAAATATGAAGCCAAGCATCTATACTAATATTATCATTGCGAAAGTGTGTCTGTCTCTATGTCTGCCTGTCTGCTACGGTTTCAAAGCCTGTCCGTTCAACCGATTTCCATGAAAGGTACAGGTATCGGTTGTATCCTGGGGAAGGGCTACTCTTTTATCCCGGAAAATTAAGGAGTTCCCGCGGGCATCAAAACACCTTAAACCACGCGGACGAAGTCGCGGGCATCATATTGTAGTTGCTTATAAAATGATCGCTGTCTTTTATGTCGTGAAGCATTGAGTAAATGGCAAATGCACCCTAGTAAATGTTGGCATGGAACGCGGTCACCGCGCCACTCGCTAGTCGTTAGCCTACCATGTCATATTTGTTTATGTTTATGATCGCTCAAAAACAGATCTGCTCTATCAACAAGCCAACCGAAGTGTGCTGCTCTATGATGAATACAAACATTTAAAGAGTTAATATTTAAAAACATAATATTTAGAGTTGTAAAAAGTGAACGTTGTGCAGCTGCCTTAGTGTGTCGCCTGCTTAACCAGAAAGTTGTAAAATCATCTTATTATGCATTATAACATTAAAAAGTATTTTAAAATCTAATCTATACCAATATTATAAATGCGAAAGTTTCGATGGATGGATGTAAGGATGGATGGATGGATGTTAGTTACTCAGTCGCACCAGAACGGCTGAACGGATCTGCATGAAATTTGCCATGATTATAGTCTGGAATAACACATAGGGTATTCCCGGAAAATTAAAAAGCTCCCATGGGAACCAAAAAGTTTTTTTGTCATGAGCTAGTTTGAGATATAAGATGACATGAAGCAAAGCATTCCGCATTGTGCTCAAAATATAATTACGAGATGTCTGTCTGTTTGGAATACTGCAGTAGCACTCAAGTTTCAGTTACCCTCTAGAAAATAAGCAAACGAAGGAAATCTAATCACTGAAATGGCAACGAAAAACCTTTAGCATTTTGAGAATCGTGATTCATTTTGTGAATATGAGACGAGCAACGATGGGACTTAAGTACCTACTGAGTAAAATGTTTGCGAATCGTGGAATAATACGAACTACTGCTAGATAAGGTAGCTAAATGAGTTTGACGTAACTCCTGAAGCTTCAATATTTGATAGTTAGAATCCGAAGTTCAATAAAAATTCACAATCGCAATCAGGGGTCTACAATAAACATGGGAAGGAAATTCGTGTCCGTAGGATTTTGACAAGAAATTCCATCTATGAGGAATCAGTTCAAAAGAAGTAGGTAACCCTAATCAATTGAAAGCTATAAACTCAACATAGATATAGAAAATGTAACAAGTACTTTTCTATTGTAATACCAAGTTCCGTTTTAAAGTCGGTTGAATAGTTATCTCTTCATAAAGCCCAGGATACATTATTTTCTCTGTTTGCGGTTCTTTTGCGGTAGGTCTTTGTTTGCTTCCCTGTTCCATAAAGAAGCTTTATGATGACAGTATTTTCTAGCGCCGCATTTCTATTTGTTTTAGAGGACGCGAGCATAGCTCATTTCTTGTTTTCAACCGCGGGAGATAACAAACTAACTTTATTAGAGTTACTTTAAACTTTAAACAATAAGAGTATTGCAGTTTGCAAATCTATTTTGCGATTTTTTAACACGTAATAGAGCCAAAGTCATTCTCATCAACAATTGTTACCGAATTTAATGTGTACGATGGTAAAAATGTGGTCTAGAATATGTAGTACGAAAAACAAGCCAAAATTAGTACAATAATAATATTATGAAAGATTTTTTAGAACTTTTTTATCATTTAAGAGAAACAGAATAGAGATTTATAAAATAGCTTTGAATTTTCCTACATACTTAAAAACAACCTCGCACAATTCAATTTCAAATTTTTGATTTATTTCTCATAAAAATTCCACAGAAACGTCAGCGATTCCTTTACGGTCCTCTTCGGTCCCCGTTCAAATCCCACTTATTAAACTTCGCCCTTTATGTCCTCGTAAATAACGTGTTATGGGTTCAATGCTTTCGGTTAATCCCGCTCTTGTTTTACCGGAAAAAATGTTTGTATGTTTTGTAAAGTTACACTAATTAGACTGGTAATTATCTTAAAAATTGAAACCGTATTTGATTTGATTGCTATCTTTTTAATATTTTAATTTGTATTGGTGCATAACAAAATATGTTTGTAATCCATTTTTTAACATCTTCAAGATGTTAAAAAACCGGGCAAGTGCGAGTCGGACTCGCGCACGAAGGGTTCCGTACCATTATTAATAAATAATTACCTTTGTTAATGAACCGCAAGACTAACTTTGTTTGTAGAGGTTTATTGTTAATATCAAAAAAACTATGCTAGTTAGAGCATTGGCTATAGTTTTCCTGTAAAGTATACGTAAATTCCTATTGACCATAATTATTTCAAACTTTTCAATTGGTAAACTCCGGAGATAAGGGGGGGGGGGAACGGTATTTTTTTAGACATTTTCCCCGATAAATCAAAAACTATCATAACTAAAAATAATTAAAAATCTGTTTTAGAATGTACAAAGTAAACCCTTTCATATGATACCCCACACAGTACAGTTATCTCACTTTTAAATTTCAACCCTCAGATTTTCCCCCCTTTTTAAATAAGAACAAAAATAATTTCCATTTTTTTTTAATTCCAGTGTCTTTGGGCCACTAATATACACAACTATTCCAAATTTCATGTCGATAGCTTCGGTAGTTACTGAAATAATCGAGTGTGACGGACGGACATACGGACAGACGGACAGACGGACAGACAGACGGAGAAAGTCGCACCATAAGGGTTCCATTTTACCATTTTGGTACGGAACCCTAAAAAAATGGATAAACTTGTAAAGAAACAAGCACTTTATTAATTAGATAGTTAAGTACGTTTAACTTTAAATTATACTTCGTCGCTTCATTCTTCAGATATAACCATAGACAACGTAGTTTCCTTTACTTATAGCAACCAATCGCACAGACTTCAGAGGAGTTATAAAAAAGAACCCCCACTACCCGCCTCTGTGTCGGACGACAGAGGAGCGGTTTCGATCGTCATTCCTTTTTCGTGCGTAGCAACGATCTCACGTTCCTACTTTCTACACACTTATAGATTAAAGATAATTTTCTCTTTAAATACTTACATATTTAATAATATTTAAAAAAAAAAAAAAAAAAAAAAAAAAAAAAAAAAAAAAAAAAAAAAAAAAAAAAAAAAAAAATGCTTTTTGCAGGTGACTCTTTAATCTTTCATTTTCAGCAATTTATTTCAGCACCACGTGTTTGAGTAATCATTATTTCATGCAGTGTTTATATTTTACACTAAAGGTTTTCCTGGCGGTTGTCCGAGGGTCAACACGAAGGAGAATAAACCTTTCAGCATGACGCGCCTAATAAATTATACTTTCATGCAGTGTTTGTTTACACTAAAGGTTTTCCTGGCGGTTGTCCGAGGGTCAACACGAAGGAGAATAAACCTTTCAGCATGACGCGCCTAATCAAGCATACTTTCATGCACAGTTTGTTTACACTAAAGGTTTTCCTGGCGGTTGTCCGAGGGTCAACACGAAGGAGAATAAACCTTTCAGCATGACGCGCCTAATCAAGCATACTTTCATGCACAGTTTGTTTACACTAAAGGTTTTCCTGGCGGTTGTCCGAGGGTCAACACGAAGGAGAATAAACCTTTCAGTATGACGCGCCTAATCAAGCATACTTTCATGCACAGTTTGTTTACACTAAAGGTTTTCCTGGCGGTTGTCCGAGGGTCAACACGAAGGAGAATAAACCTTTCAGCATGACGCGCCTTACTTTCATGCAGTGTTTGTTTACACTAAAGGTTTTCCTGGCGGTTGTCCGAGGGTCAACACGAAGGAGAATAAACCTTCCAGCATGATGCACTTAATCAATTATAATTGCCGGAGAGTCAACATGAAGGAGAATAAACTTTTTAGCATGGCGCGCCTAATCAATTATATTTTCATACAGTGTTTATTTACACTAAAGTTTTTTCCTGGAGGTTGCCCGAGAGTCACTGCGATAGAGAATAAACCATTCAGTACGACGCGCCTGAGGAATTGTGGTACAATACTATTACTATGTAAAATGTATGATTTCCTAAAGAGGGTACTTAAAATAAAAGTTAGTATTGAATCATCTATACGCGCTCATTACCTACAGGAATTATACTTTCATGCAATGTTAAATTGCACTAAAGGATTTCTGGGAGGTTACCTGAGAGGTAACACGAAAGAATATAAACGTTTTTCAGCATGGAACGCACTTAAGAAATTACTCGTCCATGTAGTGTTTAATTGCACTAAAGGTCTTTCCGGCGGGTTTCCTAAAATGTAACACGAAGGTTAAGCGTTTCAGCATGATTCACTTGAGTAAAATAGGTACTTAGACGAAGAAGTGCTAAGGTACGACAATGGTACACTGCGAGGTCACCCGCGAAGTAGCACGACGGAAATCAAACCTTTCAGCTAGACGCGCCTGGCGATGGCATCTGTTCAATTAGCAGTCCGGCGATGAAGAATTATTTGTCCACCAAATCAAGATAGCTGGCATTTAGCAAGCTGTTCACCGTTCTCTGAACAAGGGGGAAGGCGTTGAGGGTCAAAGTGGACCAACGATCGGATACGTCGCCAAGGCCCAGATTAGTAAGCCTAACACAAATTGATTTCGACCAATACTTGAGAAGTAACTGGGACTCAGGTAAATACTATGTACTTACCATAAAGAAGGTTACCTTCTACTTTATTTATCCTCTACTGTAAATTATTAACAATCTTCAGTATTTACTGGATCAAAGATTGTATGGATACTTACTTAATTCGAAATCAAAGCTAAAGCTTTAAAAGATCTTTCGTACCTAGGTGTTACCGCTAGTTATATCAAAATAGTGGACATGATTTATTCAATCACAAGTACCTATCATGTAATATAATATATTATATTATTAGTGTTTGCATCGCCTACCCTTTTTGCTTTGTCTTCATAGTTCATACACTATCACCGATAAGGCCAAGAAACCTTATACTAATGAGGTTCTGTTTTCAAGAATAAATCTATTAGCATGGGGGCACAATAAAAGTGTTTATTATTTACGGTGACAGATAAACAGAATACTTAGAAATATGTATGTATTTAATTTCTTTTAGCAAGTAAATGCAATTATTAATCTAATACCGTTACCACAAAGCCTTATTTTAAAATGTAAACCTATGGAACAGATTCCATGATATAATCTCTGGAGTACCGTCTTATAAAAAAGGTATGTCTAATCGACTATAAAGAAGACTAGTAAAATTCTATACCAGTGTTTTTACTTTCAATGAAACATTTGTGGTGGTTCTAGTTATTTCTGCAAACGTGACTTACATATCTGCCCGGATATAACATGAAAAGATCTAGCATTTCAGATTTTTATTTTTGAGACTGCAATATAGTAATATTGAAGCACTATTACCTACTTGGTAAAAAATATACATATAATATATATATATACAGCGTAACACCGCTTCTTAAGTTTTCAGCTTTTACAGATTTCAGCGCCTTTCAGTCTATAGTGACTGCACTATATAGGTACCTAAAAGAAACATAAATGTTTCATTCAGTGTATGCAGACTCAAGATCTGGGGTTCAAAATGTTCAGAATATGTAATTGTTTGCAAGGCCTCTCGGTATCAAACTTGCATACACCTGCGGAGTGGTAACGAAAGTTCAGAGAATTCTGAGGTAATAAATATCTTAATTTTTTTTTTAGCAGCTACTTCAGCAATAAATCAACTTGTTTGCAAATACTGTACATACAGATACGTCAAATTTGAAATAAAATACCTGCTAGTATTCTACCCTCAGCGTGGCAGGGGTATGCAAAGAACATTTACGAAGGAAATGTGTGGTAAGATTGCAAAAATTACCCACAAGTTTTATGTTTTGTCCCTAACAACGTAGGTACTCTCGAGTTTTACAACTTAATAGTGCCCGGGAAGCATATACCATACACCCGCTGACGTGTAATACGGTTGATTATGCTTAAAACAGTTCGAAAAACCAAAAACTAACAATGAACCTTCTGCTTTTTGGAAGTTGGTTTTTAAATAAAGAGAATCTAACGGCGAGTATTTTGATGACCGGATGTAGATTATAATATAACATAAAGTAATAGTGCAAAATCTCCACCGTAATTATTGTTTTCTTCTTTAAAGATATTTCGGGGGCATTTGTTTCTGCAAACACAGTAAAACGCGCAGGTTGTCTTACCCGAAACGGGAATCCAAGCAGGGTGCCAAGGGTCACTGGTAGCGATCTCGTATAGAGATTAGTGCTTCCTTGTCCACTATGTTTCTGTTTTTCTAAGTATTTTATAAGTTTTTGGTACAAAATAAAATAAAAAGAATTTTAAGTTTAAGATCCATTCATATAATTATATTCATTATCTACATATTAGAAACAATCTTCGAAAAACCGTTATAAAACTTTCGTTATAATAATACGTACGATGTAGGCATCGTAATCACTCGTGGCAAACATGGTAGGTAGTACAATTTACTCGCGTAAACAATAATATGCTCCCGCAACACTTGCCTAGAGCAAAATTAAAATTCTTGTTTAATCGATTCAGACCTTGAATGAGAGTAACCAATTAAGATATTAATGAAAAACAAAAATCGGCATGGAGCAGCGGCCGCAAATGTAACATTTGGATCACGCTTACCTCACATAGATCAGCCGTGTCATAAAATATCAGGGAATTAATGCATCCATTCAAAAATTATTATGAATTGAATAGCTTATAATGATGTTTAAAAAAAAAAAAAAAAAAAAAAAAAAAAAAAAAAAAAAAAAAAAAAAAAAAAAAAAAAAAAAAAAAAAATTTTCACAAACATTCTACATTCAATGACCTGCACAGCTAGGTTATCCATCGTTGAAAAGTATAGAAAGACTCCTTATATAAATTACTTCAAAGCACCTAACGTCAGTGGGGCTAAAAAGTTCAAACCAATTGATTAACCCTTCAAAGTCGATATTAGTAGTTTGTCACAATATCGACCGAATATTCATTCTTCACCTATAATTTAGGGCTAACTTTTACGCGGATAGGAATTTATTAAATTCCATAACCTTAATGACGATATAATTGTTCGACAAAAAACTTAAAACGGTATTTTAATATAAAATTTTACTAAGCAATACCCGAAATACCTTCACAACAGGACCAGAATATACCTGTTCTTTTCCCGCCGCACTTCCAAAAAACAAAATATGCCTTCTTCTGCTACTGGGCAGGATTTCGCACTTAAGCGTCCCATTGGACGTCTGTTGGGCTAATTGTGCAAATAAAATAAAGTATTGTCCCTGCTAAAATAAATTAAATTTACTTTGTAGTAGATTATAAATCTTGCAGTATTGACATCAATAACTAGTTCCATTCGCTTGCATCGAAACTATAATACGTTTATGCTTGTTACTAGCAACTAAAGCAAAAAAGCGCAAGATTGTATTATTGGTAAATTGAAAGTAATTTAAATTGAAACTTAAGTACAATAAATACTTAAGAGAAATTTTAAAGTCATATTAAATGTACGTAGATAAACATCTCGGGAAATCGGTACATGATTCCAACATTAAACATAAACTGTTTAAAACATTACAGCTCAAATAAGAGATAAGAAGAATAAATAAAATTATTGATAACAATAATTAGTATCTATTCAGCGTAGATATAGTTCTTGCAAAAATATATACCTATCTCTTAACATCTACGTTGTCTATGGTTATATCTGAAGAATGAAGCGACGAAGTATAATTAATGATTAAACGAACTTACCTGTAAGTGAAGTTCTATCATAATTATATGAGTCGCTTCATTCGAAGATATAATATTAAGCTCCCAACCCACCCATCCCGAAACATATTTTCGCAAGAGCTTTAAGTATAAGTATATCTCTAAACTAAATGACGATCGAAACCGCTCCTCTGTCGTCCGACACAGAGGCGGGTAGTGGGGGTTCTTTTTTATAACTCCTCTGAAGTCTGTGCGATTGGTTGCTATAAGTAAAGGAAACTACGTTGTCTATGGTTATATCTTCGAATGAAGCGACTCATATAATTATGATAGAACTTCACTTACAGGTAAGTTCGTTTAATCATTAATAAAATTTCATGCGCACAATGAAGTTATGACACTCGTTAACAATTACCCAAACTCTTCGGATGAAGCCTTCGTATAATTATGATAGAACTTCACGTACGTGGAAGTCTATGCTTCCATTATGACTTATGCAAAGCTTTCTATATAGGGTAGCCTTCTTCTTTCGCATTTAGCCTGTCTAGAAATATTGTGACTATATTTCTTGCCTAGTATGCCGATCCATTTCGACATGAGATGCTGACTCTCAACTACACTTTGTGCTTTGCAATATTTTCATATATTCCCCATAAACCATTCTTTTTTAATGTGGAAAATGTGGTTTAAATGTAGGAAAGCTACTTTTAAAGTAAGTTAAACTTCAAAAAGTTTTTTAGTTAAAACTATGAGGTCATTGTGTTCGTCAGGAATAAATGAAGCACTTCACAGTACTTCACCTAAAAAAATAATACCGCTACACCGAAACTGGACCAAACGAAGCTTCATTGATATGCATTGAGCAATTAGTATATTATAACAAAATATGGAAGCTGCGAGGCATGATTTCGTTCGTGTCTGAAATAAATTGCCATCACACAGTGTAATCGAGTGTAAAAGATTTGATAAGTTTTGACTTGAAAACCAAAGGTTCAAAGGATTTTCACCTAAAGACAAATAACAAAACCTATATAAAAATGTTCGGAAAGTAAGTAGGTACGTTTCTTCATTAAAACATTTATGATGGTTGTATTAAAAAGGAATTTGGATTTTGGTATCGAATACATTTATCATTTTACTGAAGGTACAGGAAACAGTGAATATACTGGGCATGGCCATAATAAATCACGCTCCATTTGTACGATGAATCGCATACATCCATCAATTTCCACTTATGTTCCACTTACGAGTAGGTACAGTGAAAATTCCGTGACACTTTTGGTAGACCACACAACACACTACCTACTATTAATATAAGAAGGAAAAATCTTAAGGCAACTATAACCCGAGTTGTTTCGCTTGTTTGCGAGTCTACAAGGGTTTCGTATTCAAAATTGAAGCTATGTATGTATTTCAAAATTACACTTTAAATCAATCTATACTAATATTATAAATGCGAAAGTTTGGATGGCTGGATGTATGGATGGATGGATGTTTGTTACTTAGTCACGCCAGAACGGCTGAACGGATACGGATGAAATTTGTTACAAAGATAGTGTGGAATAACACATAGGCTACATATTTTTATCTCGGAAAATTAAAGAGTTGCCGCGGGAACCAAAAAACCTCAATCCACGCGGACGAAGTCGCGGGCATCAGCTAGTTTTGTAATAATAATTGCTAATGCGTTGCTCTTAGCTGTGATTTCTAGTCAGTTTCCTTTTTGATAGTTTTCGAGATGAATAAAATTACTTTACCGCTAATCCTTATTAATATTATAAATGGGAAAGTGAGTTTGTTTGTATGTTTGTTCCGCTTTCACGCCGTAACTACTGAACCGATTGCTTTGAAATTTTGCAGACGTAAAGTTAGAAGTCCGGATTAAATAATTAAAGAGTTCCCGCGGGAACTAAAACTCCTCAATCCACGCGGACGAAGTCGCGGGTATCAGCTAGTAATATATAAGTAAGAAAGATATCTGCAAAAGTACAAATTGAACCAGTGAAACATCGCAACTAAAGCAACCAATGAAATAGTTCTTGGTACGCATCAATACGGGTTCGGAAACGCATATTCGAGCGTTTTCATAATAAATCACCAGTTACTTTTAGATGTTCCACGAATAGTTTAATCTCGGTTTACAAGTGAATAGGGAATAACTGATTTTTTAACCGCTGCGCGCTGCACCGTGCACTGCATTTCCGTGTTGGTCTTACCACGAAAATTAATACCTTTTTTATTTTAAACAGCTTTTGTTTCCAGATTGAGTACACAATTTTTTTGTGTCAAGTCTATATAGATATTACAAATCAAGATTACAACCTAAAAAAATAACATTTCTGGTTGCATTTCAGGCTGGGCGCACATTACAAATAGGGTTTAAATAAAAAAACCGGCCAAGTGCGAGTCGGACTCGCGCACCGAGGGTTCCGTACTCAAGAAGTAGGCATAATTACCTTTGTTAATGAACCGCAAAACTAACTTTGTTTGTAGAGGTTTACTGTTAATATCAAAAAATTACGTTTGTTGTATGGGAGCCCCCCTTTAATATTTACTTTATTGATATTTAATTATTTATTTTGAAAGGTAATATACAAGTTAATATTCTGTGAAAATTTGAACCGTCTACCTGTTACCGTTTTTAATATTGAGCAAAATAATACGAAAAAAACACGTTTATTGTATGGGGACCCCCCTTAATATATATATTTTTTTAATTTTTAGTATTTGTTGTTATAGCGGCAACGGAAATACATCATTTGTGAAAATTTCAGCTTTCTAGCTATCACGGTCTATGAGATACAGCCTGGAGACAGACAGACAGACAGACACAGACAGACAGCGGAGTCTTAGTAATAGGGTCCCGTTTTTACCCTTTGGGTACGGAACCCTAAAAATGAGCATAAGTAGGTACGTTAGCATACAAATTCTCTGTTTCTCAAATTCTATGTTTCCTAGCCAAAAGTTTCGTAAAATCGGCTTCTTCGGCTGTAAGTAGCGATACCTCAGGTGATAGTAGCTAATGTGTGCCCAGCCTTAGTTCATCCCACACATTAACATCAAGCGTTTTCATAATATTTTGTCTGACATTTTTAGATATTCCATAAATAGTTTAAATGCGGTTAACAAGCTTTCAACTTCTTTAATTATTATTTTACTGTAGTGGACTTTTTGTCTTAATTTTACTATATGACTTGGCTCTATGAATAGATTTCTTTCAGTTTTATTTTTGTTTGATACTAGGGTACATAAGGCAGAGTCAGAACATGACGTAGCATAAGAGACACTTGTATGTCCAGTTCTACTACTATTATTATAAATGCAGAAGTGTTTGTTTGTTTGTTTGTTTGTTGGTTTTATTGGTTTGTTGGTTTGTCCTTCAATCACACCGCAACAGAGCAGCGGATCGACGACGGATCGATGACGATGGGTATAGTTGAGAACCTAGAGAATGACATAGGCTATCCCAGAAAATTGAGGGGCGCCCGAGGAAATTAACAAAAAATTATTATACGCGGACAAAGTCACGGGCATCAGCTAGTATGAAACAAACTAACGTGACCGAGATATTGAGCTCTATCAAGAAGAAAAGCGAAGAATCTATTAGGACCAGTTTGTATAGAGTTTGGACAACTGGATAAGCGGGCCTTGGAGAAAGTTAGTCTTGTCTTACATAAGAAGTCAAATATCAAATATCAATCAAATAAATATTATAAACGCGAAAGTAGAATGGATGGATGTATGGATGTATGGATGTATGGATGTATGGATGTATGGATGTATGGACGCCCCACGCCGCAACGGCTGAACGGATCTGCATGAAATTTGGCACAGAGATAGATTATAGTCTGGAGTATGCTACTTTTTATCCCGGAAAATTAAAGAGTTCCCGCGGGAACCGAAAAAGCTCAGTCCACGTTTATAAATTACTATTTATAAATTACTAAAGTTTGCAGCATATTTTTAAAATATTCATAATTACTTTCCAGTCTATCGCGCTCTACAAAGTTGGCATAGGGTAAGAAAGTAAGAACTGGCACTTTAGATCTGCATTTGTTATCTGCAGTGCAGCTACCGCTTTGAAACTAGCCTCCTTTGTTTACGTCGCGTCGTCCCCATTTTACCAACTAGGTATAGCTGCAAAGTTTAAATTAATCAGACCTACTGTAGCATCTTCTGCCTACATTATTTCTATGGTTATAACAATATTAGTCTCGTAACTTTAATCTCGTGAATTTATGTTCTTGAAAGATCGTGTAGGTAGGATTACCTGAAAATCTTCTTGTAATAAAAAAGTAAGTACTTTCCTAAGTTGGATAGAAAACCCATAGGCAAAATTTCACGTTTCAAATTCAGAGGTTTAAGCTATTTTCTTGAAAACAAACGGAGCGTTTTTAGGGACTAATAAAGGAACGCGCGTGGTCGGTCGTGTAAATATTGTCTTTGTCGACATAATTTAACTTTTTTGGCCCCAAGCCATTTTTGAAACTTATTAAATTACTTAGTAAATTTAATTTTATTATAATAAATGTTTCATATTATTAAGTTTCCAACTCGATAAAGTTTAAATGGGGAAAGTATATTATGAGAAAAGTTAAACATTCAAAACAAGCGCCACGGAGTTCAAACGAGAGTTCAATCAATATTAATATTCTTCACACAGCTTATTTTTTAAATTTCGGTACCTAGGTTATTTTAATTTTCCAAGTGTTTTAATTTTCATTTCCTACATATCGGTTCTTGCATTATACTTAGCCCTCTGCTTACCTACGAAAGTCCCTGTTGTTGTATAGATCATGTAAATAACAATATCCACTATTATTAAGTTAGGCATTTTTTTTTAAAGAATTACAGACAAAAACTTAAAAATAATTATTTGTTAGATGATGCCCGTGCCTTCGGCTGCGTGGATTAAGTTTTTCCGATTCCCGCGGGAACTCCTTAATTTTCCGTGATAAAAAGCCTATGTCTTGCCCCAGGATACAAACTATCCCTGTACTAAATTTCATCAAAATCGGTTGAACAGATGGGCCGTGAAAGCGTAGCAGACAGACACACAGATACACTTTGGCATTTACAATATTAGTATAGATATCCAATAGCTTCTCGTCGGGCCAATAACAAAAGTAAGTAGGTACATAATATTTAGTAAATGGTTTGATCGTAAACAGTCCGTTCGTTGAAAATAATGGTGGTCATTATGGAGAGGTATGAATAGTGACGCAAAGATGGGGCGAGAGCGTGCGCACCCTCTTACTACAATACAAAATTATATTTCAATGCGAGAGGTAACCATTCATAACAGATGAGTTATATTTTTCATTTGCAGGAATAGAATTGATGGGAAAATGGGAATTGTTTTTTTTTACTCTGATTAGAAATTGTTTATGTTAACTAAGTATTTTGTAATTTGTAGCATAGTGAGGTTCATATTCACATTCATAAAAAAATATACCTCCTTTTTATTTTCTATTTTGGCCTCGTTATCAATACACACGTCTCTTGTGGTCTGTACTCTGTAGCAATTTTTTTCTGCAGAACACGGTAGTAGAACATTGGTAACGCTCTTATTTCAGAATCCCTTATTTTAGGGACGTCAAGGTACGTCATATAAAACTGTCATTTAAAAACAATACTGCTTTTAGTGATGGTAGTAAGCCCCCTGGTCGTCCGTCCACCTGACGGCTGGGCAGTCTCGCATCGTAAAGCATTTTTAGGTGCGAGATTTTATCTAATTGACTTATAGTCAGTGTGTAAAATTAATGTAAAGACGTATCACTTCATGTTTGCGACTTCTGCAGCTATGTAAGGAAATTTATTCGCCTCAAAAATTTACCAACCTACGTAAACATACATTTAGAGCAGATATTTGGCATACCTACCGCATTCATAGCTCTCTCGATTGCCCGCTGAGGGATTTTGAATTCAATATTATGTTAGGCATCATGTTTCAGAGCGATTCATTTCTGAAAAAAAAACCAGTATGATATTTTTTTTACTAAATTTTGAGTCACAACAATTCTTAAACTATACTGCACTTATGACCCTCGTTCACAAAGGTAAGTACCATAAAGCTTGTAAAAAGAGTAAGAAAGTCTTTTGTATCAGCAGGAGGTTGTTTACTGAAACCCTCCAGTGTAAATTATTTTCACCGTAGCTTGTGGGACTGATTTAACGAATAAGCCGCGAACCCTTCTAAAGGTACTGCATAATGTCATCCCGCTAATGCAAGGGCTCCCCGACACAGATGGCACCAGTGTTGATATCATACAGGATGTTGGAAACTGCTCTTTTTGAGTTCACTTCATTTTGAAATGTCATTTTTTCCCAACTTTTTGTTAGTTTTCCAATGAAGGCACTCACAGTTTTACACCAATTAAAAGGATTCGTGAATTTTAGTAATTAAAAGTTCTCTTAATATGTGCCAAAGTGCAAAACTATAGTTGGAGCCAAAATAACTACATTTATTTTTAATATATTCAGATTTATTTACTATGTCTAGGCCTTCTTGTGTTGTGGTTATTGTTAAGTACTGGTAGAGCTAGATAAATAAATAATTTATAGAATTAGGTATAGTACGCACGCTTTTTCATTAGTATTTCTTCAACCCTAACCTCTTCAGAATCTTTTCAGCGTTCCTCAATATTTTTTTTCTCAATTTAACACAATTAGTCCTCGAAGTTCATTTTTGTTAAACAATAGAAGTTGCACAGTTCAATTGCATTTGAAACGTTCGGGAGTCTTTTGTTTACACCCTGTGCATTGGCATTAGCATTTGCTGCATCCCGCGCGATCATTCGGAAGGGGAAAGGCCCTTCTGTTCTCACTTCTTGTCGAATGCCGTCTATCGCTCAGACGCAATGTCCGTGCGTGCACGCGTGTGACTGCGCCCTGCGCTTGACTCGGAGCGCCTCGCGTGTTTGTGACATATCGTATCGGAATATTGTTTATATGAGCAAAGTTGCACCAAAGCAGCTCTATTTATATCCCCGTAACCGTGTCTAGTCGTGAATATAAGTGGAGTTAGTGGACGCAATGAGAGATGGTTTGATGTTTATTTTAATTCAGTTGGAGTTAATTTCGAGTGGCCGGTTGTTTTGTTTACATTACGGCGTGATTCACGTCAAGTTCTCCGCGACTTGACTCGAACCTGAAGTTATTCGGATTTGTTTTCGAGTTTCATTATTTTTTAAGAAGTTTAAGCTTTTGAAGATGCTGGTTGTATTAGATCTTTACTGTCTATCTCTATAGTACAAATATAAGACTAATTTTATTTATAAGATAAGTTGGTAATAGGTAGGTAGTAGGTACCTACCTAATTTCTTTTGCAATCTTACTTCGGCTGACATTTTAAAGTGCGGGCGCAATGCAATGGATTTTGTGTAAATAAATAAATAAATGAATCTTTATTGACCCACACAGTAACTGACAAAATTTAACAAATGAACTCAATTGGTACATGATACATTGATGTAGAATTTTAGTAATGACATGATATGTATACCACTTAATTGCAGGTAGTTTAAAATAAATGTGACATCTCAAGTTATAATGAATCTTGTACAATTTTTAGCGGCCCATCCTATTTATTATATTAATACCAGTCCAAAATAACATTAGGAACAATACCCATTAATTTAAGCTGAAGTGAGCAGTTTTCAGTTCTTGTCAGGAGTACCTACCTGCCTACGTAGGAACTTACAATTATTCTAAAACAAACTTAAAGCCGTAGGTAGGTAAGTACCTACATGGAGAAATGGGTTTCGAAGCAGTTATAGATCTAGTTTGAAGATTCAAAAACACTAATTGTAAAAATTTAGTTGAATGAAAAACATATTTTGAATTGAAATGAAATAGTTATCTACGTAGGTACCTATTTGGTTTCAAAACGAACTAAGTTTAAGCAATTCCGTAGCAAAAGTAAAGAAGTCGGTATACCTAAGTTTTGTAAGATTTATCAATAGTCTATTTATATCGCTGGAGCAAGCACCAAAGCTCGTTAGTCGTTTTGCAATACGCAGGACCGTAGGTGTAAAGTATTCGCAATTGTATAGTGTTCCAGCCTCGAGGTGGCTTGTACGAAGTCGCGTTTTACTTATTGCTTCCACCGGCTCAAATAAGGGCTTGGGTAGACAGTAGATACAACGAGTGACTGCAATGCGATGGTAACACCGTAACACGTCTTCTAGAAATGTTGTAGTAAATTTTGTAATATGCAACAATCACCTTTTAGTCGAGGCATGCACACTGTGGAAAATGTGTTGGGAGCTCCAACCAAATAAAAATAAAAATAACTGTCTTGAATCTGTTGTGGGTAATTTATTTATCTATTTTGAGGAAAATGGGAGGCGAGACGGTGGCGGGGTATCTGTCCTGCTGGGCGTTAGTTTATCACTGTCCTTCAAATATCATTTTATGTAACGCCAACTTTATTTACAAGTCGTTAGTCGCTGTCGTATCTAACACGTCGCCATCGTTACGCGTTATGTTTGCCCAAGCCTTAAGTTGGTCCGGTATCTTACGCCCACGATCGCTGTTTGTGGCCTGCAAATATAGGTACATTTTACATTTCATTAAAAGTAGAATTATCTTCAATCTAATTTGAATAGCATTACCAGTTTGCCTATTTTTGATTAGGTCCATTTGCCTTAACCGATTTAAGTATATTATAAAACTTGTTAATATTAGGTTGCGATAAAATCTATACTAATATTATAAATGCGAAAGTTTGGATGGATGGATGCATGGATGGATGCATGCATGGACGGAAGGATGTTTGTTACTCAATCACGCCCCAACGGCTGAACGGTTCTGGATGAAATTTGGCTTAGAGATAGTCTGGAATAGCAATATGCTACTTTTTATCCCGGAAAATTAAACAGTTCCCGCGGGAACCGAAAAACCTCAATCCACGCGGACGAAGTTGCGGGCATTAGCTAGTGGTTCATATAGTTTTGCTGGCTTGACTTGTTTAATAACATTGAAGTTATGACTTCATTTCTTACATAATTTTTTCTGAAGAAAGAAAAATCTTACAATTCATTCAATTGAATACATTACTTATAGTACTGTACTAATGATATTTATAGTGCTATGTTAAAAATACTTTTATTAATTAATTTAAGATCTTTTTAGAACTTTTATGTTTGGACTAAACTTTCAAAAACTTGAGTAAGCACAAGCAAAAGGTAGAGTAGGCACTTTCCTATTAACTTTCAAAAACAACATGAATGTACTCAGGTACCTCATTTGAGTCCAACAGGCAGCCAGACTTTACACTAAAGTTTCAACTACTCCAAACTTACTAACAAGTAACAACAATAAACTTGGTAACACTTTAAGATTGCAAAACGCTTTGAAGCTTATCAGTTTGTTGCAAGCTATCTGAAATTATGAACTAACTTTAAATGCATAAAGTTACAACTAGACCACCTGTGGCATGACTTCATCTAGTACCTACGTAGTAGTAGTAAGTTATTCATTTTATTATCAGGTTAGTTTCATACTACATAATATTATAAATTGCGAAAGTGTGTTTGTTTGTTGGTTTGTCCTTCAATCATGCCGCAACAGAGCAATTATACAGCAATTATGCAGTATATTCCCGCGGGAATAAAAAAAACTTGAGTTGCAGGCATCACCTAGAATTTTATATTTTATATTACCTACTAGCTGACCCGGCGAACTCTGTTCCGCCCTAGAGGCAATAAATAAGCCGATTTTCGAATTTAGTAAGTAAATTTTTTTCTTAGAAAAAAAAATGAAGTACATTAATCATTTATTATTGTTTCTGCATTTCAGTACATAGGTTGCTCTTCACCTATGTACCTTGTGATACACGACATTTTTTGTTTTCTTATCAGGCGCAAAAACAAACAACGCAGATGGTCTTCCGACCCGTGAACATGCCACATATAATTGACCATGGGAAAAACATGGATGTTCTAGATTCAAACCACAAACTTTTATGGATTGGCCTTGTGATTTGTTGATGGTCATGGCAAATGCAAGACGGATCGGAAATTGAAGTCTTTTAAATTCAAACGGCAAATCGGTTGGGATCATCGGATCATCATCATCAAATTGTCATCCATACGTTCATTACATAGCTGTCATTTGTGTTTTGTTATTCCAAGTCTGATTCTTTTTTGTTATACCACGTTTTATAGTGACTGATGTTTTATGTCAACTCACGCGGGAACTCTGTCGAACGGAATAAATAGTATCCTATGTCCGTCTCCTGGCTCTAAGCTACCTCCTCACCAATTTTCAGCCATATCGGTAAAGCCGTTCTTGAGTTATAAATAGTGTAACTAACACGACTTTCTTTTATATAATTATTGCGAAAGTGTGTTTGTTTGTTGGTTTGTCCTTCAATCATGCCGCAACAGAGCAATTATACAGCAATTATGCAGTATATTCCCGCGGGAATAAAAAAAACTTGAGTTGCAGGCATCACCTAGAATTTTATATTTTATATTACCTACTAGCTGACCCGGCGAACTCTGTTCCGCCCTAGAGGCAATAAATAAGCCGATTTTCGAATTTAGTAAGTAAATTTTTTTCTTAGAAAAAAAAATGAAGTACATTAATCATTTATTATTGTTTCTGCATTTCAGTACATAGGTTGCTCTTCACCTATGTACCTTGTGATACACGACATTTTTTGTTTTCTTATCAGGCGCAAAAACAAACAACGCAGATGGTCTTCCGACCCGTGAACATGCCACATATAATTGACCATGGGAAAAACATGGATGTTCTAGATTCAAACCACAAACTTTTATGGATTGGCCTTGTGATTTGTTGATGGTCATGGCAAATGCAAGACGGATCGGAAATTGAAGTCTTTTAAATTCAAACGGCAAATCGGTTGGGATCATCGGATCATCATCATCAAATTGTCATCCATACGTTCATTACATAGCTGTCATTTGTGTTTTGTTATTCCAAGTCTGATTCTTTTTTGTTATACCACGTTTTATAGTGACTGATGTTTTATGTCAACTCACGCGGGAACTCTGTCGAACGGAATAAATAGTATCCTATGTCCGTCTCCTGGCTCTAAGCTACCTCCTCACCAATTTTCAGCCATATCGGTAAAGCCGTTCTTGAGTTATAAATAGTGTAACTAACACGACTTTCTTTTATATAATTATATAGATTTGTCGTTTTCCGGAACTTTGTAACTTTTTAGTTGGGCCAAAGATACTCGTAATTTTTCACTTAAAAGTTAATTTACGCCGTTCTCGTGAATGCAAGCCATTTCTGTGCCGAAAAATTTCATTATAAATTCGTAGTTAAGTAGTTTAGCCGCGAAAAGTTAACATACTGACGGACAGTAATAAATCTTTTGTGTAAATTGACTAGGTACCTATCTAATATAGATAACTACGTGATACATCTTGTTCAAATGAAAACAATTTGTGATGGAATTTAACTTTGTAGTAAGGACCTTAAACTGACGTTTATGGAATCTATAGTTAACAGTAATATTATGGCTTTGTTAGACGATAATTATAATGAATGAACTAGAAGTTTAATTCGCTATAATCCGGTACAGTCCGGACAAATCTGTGTGGTACAGTGCGTGTCTTTTACCTGCAGCATACAACACCTACCACCCAGCAATTCGCACAGGCACAGCATCACAACACAGAAATCCTCCAAATCACTCTCAACGTACGTTTCACTCCGAACCGGAGCATCTTCAGGAGATGTTATAGCATATAATGTTATGGCAACTTAGTATAGGTAATATTTTATGCAATTTTGACTCAGCTGTGTATCTATAATGACTTCGAACTGATTGCTATCGTTTAAGAGATTTATAGTTTCTGTCAGTGTCTCACTTAGATAAGTAGGTAATAACCTGTTCGAGAACATTTCGAGATTTATGATTTAAGTTAAGGCTAGAATACTATTTTGATCTGATAATTAATTTATTGATTACATTTTGCTCGATTCAATTTGATTTGTAGTTGTTCTCTTCAATCCGTAAGCTCAGCTAACGATAAATCATCATCGACTGTTGATTTTCCCTACTATTGAGTGATATGATTTTATAATGAGTATCTGTCAATCAAAAATCTTCGTCAGTCATACTTCCCTCCCTACTATTAATCCCTACTATTGAGTGATCCCTACTATGTTATCTCAGTCCATCGAAATTATCATCTTGAATCATGCTCTCCATCTTGACTTCTTATATACTATTTTTACTATTTACTATTACTATTATTAATATTATAAATGCGAAAGTTTGGATGAATGTATGTTTGTTACTCGATCACGGCAGAACGGCTGAACGAATCTGGATGAAATTTGGCACAGAGATATATTATTATAGTCTAGCTCTAGAATAACACATATGCTACTTTTTATCTCGGAAAATTAAAGAGTTCCTGCGGGAACCAAATGATTTATCTTCTCTACTGTTGCGGCATGCTTAGGTCTACGCAATCACAATGGTGATTTTATAGTATCCTTACGAAAATGCAATAGTAATAATAATAACATCATGTTGTTTGTCAGGGGTAAATCAGGTAGGCCGAGGATAGAATCGTTTCACATAAGCGTGTTTTTTTAAATATTGTCAACTATAGCTGAGGCCCTTGATTTGGTTCGGAATTTATATATTTTCTAATACGCTTGCACGGCTCGTCTGTTCAACCGATTCTGATGAAATTTGGTATAGGGATAGGTCTCGGGTAAGGACATACCGGTAAATTAGAGAGTTCCCCAAGAATCAAAAAGCATAATCCACGTGGACGAAGTCGCGGGCATCATCTAATAATATACAATATCAGTATCGACAACCTTTCAGTATCGTGTTATATTGCTGCTGTTATATAATGCCAATTGCCATTACAATCGTGATACCACATATTGTAGTCGACGCAATAATGTCTCTAAACTAGCGGCACGCTATGATGGCCGGTTTGACACCCGGTTTAATAAATAAATTTTGAGTCCTAAACCTAAAACTACATTCGATAAAATTTATGAATCTCTGCACATCACTATCGTCAATAAAGTAATACAATTATTTCCTTCAAAGTCGTTAGTCGTTATCAATTAATACGGAACTTCATGAGCGGACAAACGTCAAACCGGCCATCATAGCGTGCCGCTAGTGTAGACAGAATATGATCGTTTTACCTTTAAAAAGTACCTATGACACAGTACACACAACAAATAACAATCCAGTATCTATTTACTTAGCTTCCACACACAATAATTATTAATCACTGAACTTATCAGAAAACAAGTGTAAATAAGCAGGATAAATGCGTAAGCACATAAGATATAGGTGTGTAAAAGAAACACAAGATTTTTTGATGAATAGGAGGTAAAATACACGAGATAAAAAAAAATTGTGTGTCAGCTCCGACGCACGACTGGAGTTTACTCTTTACGAACGATTATAAAATATATAGATTATTAAATGAGGGTAAATGAACGCATTTTTATATCACTGAAAGCATGCGTGATACGTTTATTTATATTAATTAAATAATTTAAAGTCACCAAAATGCATTACATTATCATGTAAACACAAACAATTGTTATCATGGAAACATAAAGTCAGTAACGTAACGGAGAAATTTTGATTTTACTCCCCATAAATTTTCATAGCTCGGGCTTATATGTATATATTATATGCAAATCGATTCTAAAGGAGGTAAACTCCGAATATAACTAAAGGAAAGATAATAAATACAGACATAACCCGCAGTCGGTTTATCAAACGCTGTCAAGTAACTCATTTTAATATCTGTTTTAATTGAAACAGCACACTATCATCATTACTTCACTCATGCCTTGTATATGTTGTCATGTTGACATGTACAGAACAAACATCATAGGAAATGTCTTACTGGTATAAATAATTATTAATGAATAAGTACATTATGTTATTCAAAACTTAATGCCAATAGTATTGTTTTTAAAGCCATATATTATATTAAAGTATTTTACTTAAACATATAAGTAGCTCTCCTGCAGCTTCAACAATGACTGCAATAACTTATGGACTCTGGAGCATAACATTTTTATACAATTATATTTTATAATATCCATATGTCAGATTTGCGTTTTAAATTGAATTGAAATTTTGGAAAAGATAAAAGATTGTATATTTGTTTAGTGATGAAGGTTTAATTAGGCTGATATTTGACTCATTCGATGTATTTCACTAGGTTCGTTCTTTGGCGGGGATACGCCATATTGGAATAATTTGCATAAATGCGAGTATTTTGACGATTGAAAGTTAGTCTCCTACCGGCAGACTCAGCGATTATTGAATACTTTTGTGTTTAGATCGCAACTTGATTTAGAGCTTAGCAGTAGCAACTGCAGTCTGATCAAATGATTAATTTATTGTTGTTGTGATACTTTGGCCAAGTTTTATACTTAACTGTTTACATTAAATCTCTCGTGAAACCGCTACACGTTGTGACCATTCGCTCGTGGAAGTTTTAAAGAGAGTACAAACATATTTTAAAAATAATTTTAATTAATTGCCCACTTCTGGAATCATGCTTACACATAATAATGTTTTAAACTAGATGATGATGATTACGGTTTTTTGATTCCCGCGGGAACTTTTTAATTTTCCGGGCTAAAAAGTAGCCTATGACCTTCCCCGGGACACAAACTATCCCTAAACCAAATTTAATCAAAATCGTTTGAACATATAGGCCGTCGTGAAAGCGTAGCAGACAGGCAGACAGACAAACACACATGTATGTAGGTATATTCTTTATTGTACACCACAAAAACACAAAAGAAACAGATGAATAATAATATTAGTATGGACATAGATTAATTATAAACCAAGTATATATTGTCTTTGGTATGGATGAACAAAATCAGCTTTTTATTTTGAACAATACGAGAAAGTTTTGTTGACAGTTACATATCAAAGAATATTTATTCTGGTCTGTTTTTTTGCAAGGGAATACGTTTAAAAACGTTTTAGTACTTTCGAGGTTTTCGTTTCCTTTCTTTGCGTTTGTTTTGCATAAAGCTGCCATATTTGCATGTTTTCATTGAAAGCGTCGTACCGTTTCGTCTTTCGACTGAAGCTCACGTGGCTCTTTCTAAAAGGCTTTCATAACTTCTGTGAAAACTTTTTTTGCGTTTGCAAGGAGTGTGATTTGTCCAGTTTGCGAATGTTATAAATGGCGTCTGGTAATTTATTTGTGTATATTTCGCTAAATGTATATTTGGATGAAACAAACGCGATTGTACTTTTTATCTACGTACGTATTTAAAATATATAATTTTATGAGTAACAGAAGTTTTAGTTCTTTTTGTTTATAAACATTTTATATTAGTTAATCGGGCGACAAAACTTATTATCAACTTGCCATGAAAATCACTATGTTCTGATCTCTCTAAAAATGTTTTTTAAATCTTACACTCTTTACACAGAATACATAATAACCAATACTCAGAATTTTTCAGATTAACGATAAACTAAAGAAATAGTGCTATATTTCCAAAGAATTTATTCCGCACGTAGGAACTAGGAACTAACCGAGTGTTCCTTGAGATACGTTCGATTTTCTCTACAATAGAATCCAGAGCGCAAGTGGCTGATAGGAATTTGCGATTTCGCGAAATTGTTTGTGGGCATGTAAAACTGACCATGTTCTCAGCTAAACCTATTTCCAATGTATGTGGGTGCAAAGGCATTGCCTCTAGGGATTCAATTGAAGCATTTTATTTACTCACTATAGCTAAAGTGTTTAGTGGTCGGGAATGCTATGAATATACAAGTGAAAGTACAGAAAGCGACTGAATAGGTGAATCGAACAATCTTACATAAACAAAAATATTCAATGATGGTCTTAAAATCTTCAGTCGATTTCATGATCTTCCTAATTTAAATAACTTAGATAGGTTTTGTATAAACATAGACAGTAGAGTTACTGGATCTTAATAAGCTTATTATCTATGAGGTCTATCTAGGTAATTCTAAAGCGTTGTAACTTTGATTATATTTATTTAGTGCACAAACCTCTACACCCACACAGTGTGAAACCTTTAAGCATGGAGACTATTATTATTGTATCACGAAACGAATGATTACGAGTTCAAGATATAGTTTAAGAGCAAGCAATCACGCAAAACAGTAAACACGCTTCACAGTCACTTGCGTGTCACGTTTATTGTACTTACATCCAAATATTTTTTTAGTAAGCCACAAGCTTATTTTGGTCGTCAAAGAAACGAAATGTTTATGACAGTTTGAAACGTTAGTGGGACAAAAAAGTTGAATGTATACTTTTGGTCCGCTTTGCTTAGGGGGTGGAATAGGGGTCGCCACCCTAAAGATTCTGCTCCCCCGTCAAAGAATAACAATAGTTCACACGAATTAATCGATAAATATCGTACTTTCAATAACTATTGGGACCAGCGTAGCCGATGATTAGGTAATTATTGATTTAATGTTTACGTTTTTACATTTAAAAACAGGAAAGAAATACCTTGGTACTGACGTCGCGTAGAGCTAAAATTTAATTTTACTTAAATGAAACAATCTTTTACTTAACTTATACATATAATATCCTCTCTCAGTTAGAAATTGAGTTAGAGATATAGATATTATGTCAACCTGCCTCACAGAGTAACCGGAGGGCTGGAAGTTACCTCGGCCGTCATATTATAATTTCCTAGGCTATTCAGTGGGCTAGCTTAACCAATGGTCGGGGCACATAGCCTAGTGTAGTGGTCTAGAATCTAGATAATATTTTGAATATGACTTAAATATATTTTATATTAATCTACTTTAGTACTTACTTTTTATTCATATGCCAGTGTTTGAAGATTAAGTTCATTGGGTTTTTAACTATTCGAAGAGTGTTTTTCTCAATATGTTATAGTTGTTGTTTTGCATCTATTCTTAATATTTTGTGCGGACCAGTTACGCATAATGTATCAATGCCAATTAGTTATAATTGATACAAACTCGGCATGCTGGCTATAATCTGATAAACGACCAGTATAGCTGACATAATGCGCGAATATCCCGATGTAAATTATTTTCTACTACACTTCAATGTTGTTGTGTATTTCCTTTGTTCTCAGTTGCTAATGAATTCTGTTGTGCATTTCTATGTAGATTTTTACGCAAGCTCCGCATAATCTGGTAGTTTTAAGCTCAGCCGTGTTCTGCTGATGTTATCTACTTAAAGTTAGATATTTTTAAGTTATCTGTGTTTTTGTTGATCCTGAAATCATTTTATCATCATCATTATTAATTCAATAAAAGCCATTGTCTAGAAATCTTGACCAGAACAAGTATAATCAAAAATTCTAAAATATTTATGATAAATCAAGTCCAGTTTAACTTTAGTGAAAAAGATTTGTAGCAGTTAGTATCTTCTTGTCTACCCTAACTCAATTCTGTCTATTGGTCATCTATCTTAAGATTTGTAACCTAATAAAGTTTGAATAAATGCGTCTTGAATTGCAAAAAGCATGAGGGGTGAGCATAATAAATCTTTATTAACGCCAAGTCACACCCACAGGTATATATGGACTTATGTTTAATGAAAATATATGGAGAAAGAATCCAAGTTGCAAGATAAACAAAGTTGAGGGAATATCTATGCGAAGGGCGTGAAACTTTTAGTAAGTTCATGTTCAATTCTCGTAAAGATTAATTATTTATTAATGTATACAGGTTATTTTAGTCATCCAGGTAATCTATCTATATGGTAAATATTCTAGATGATAGTCTGCAATCATGCTTACCAGTTAGGTACATAATTAACGTATTTTTTTTTTATTTTACTTAGTTTACTTCATATATTTAAAACATTGTAAACATGGATACTAACGCGCAAATTGTTGAATAATCGCTAATTCCCTTAAAGATATTCTTCTTCATTAAAAGAATAACGCAAGTAAAAAGTGAAATAAAAGACAATAAGAACAATAAAGCACCAGCACTTCAGCCATAAAAATGAAAAACACAAAACACTTAATAGGATGAACAGGTGATGTATAAAACGCCATAATCACATTTTTTTCATCATGATGAACGCGGATTTTTGCAGTTGGAATTTCACACAAAAGGTTTTATAACATAAACGGACTCGGATAATGAAAGTAGATCATTACATTTGCTATGTAATGATGTGTATTAGGTTACAAGCGGTAATTTTTTGTTGTTTTTTTCTTAAATTGGCATTAATCGAAAATATAAAATAGCAATGATAACGATGCATCTGAAAACATCAACTATTTACATTTTTTGGGTTGTCAGAATAAAAATCGAAAACTCATCAGAATTTAAAGACACTCCAGAAAACTCAACTCAAAATTTTGACTCGACGAGAAAATCTAGAGTAGAATCTTAGTTGTTAATTTTCACGGTGAAACATTTCAAGACAGATGCTCTCATTTCAGCTACGAGTATAATTATATAACCTCTTTGTAATGGCAGTAAAGAAATCTACTAACCTTCTACAACTTGGACCCTAACGCAGTCTGCAATCCCCTTACTCTACCCTCCACGTAACGACAACCCTGTTTATTGCTGGGTATTGTATAGGCTTAATTAATTTGCTTTTATGTGAACAATCTTTGCGGTATTTGTTGAGCCATCCTCAGAAATTACAATCCCTTTTTACGAGGTGTCTAATAGATAATGTTACAAAATAAAATGAACATAATAAACCTTAGAATCGCAGCCATTTACATACAATGATCAATGCGTTGTATAATGTCGATATTATATTGAATACCAATATCGATGTCATACGGGATGTGCATTGATTTACAATGACATAAATTGTCGTACAAAATATAAATAGCTTTGCGTAAATGTACACGCACTGTAATTTTCTATGGCATATTGACAAAGACAGACAGATAAATAACTATATACATAATTATTAAAATGTACAATGTAAGTAAGGACTAAAATATTTATATAAGAAAATAATTTTATTTTAAAGATCGCACAATATAAAGCGCTTTTGTCAACGATTTTCTAGGGATACCTAGATCTGTCTCTTGAAATATATCAAGCATAAATTCGCATAAAACGTGCACTACTTTAATAAGGACGGTACTCTTATAGAACTTATCCCATTTGCCATAAGGGTCACATTGATTGTACTTAGGTATATACTTATAGGTCGGCGACCGTGCTTGCCTTGTCGGCTTCGGCTTCTACGAAAAGCAATTCGCTGTCGAACATAAGCGGGTAACTTGTTTGAGAAGCTTACAGTCTTTAATAAACATCGACCAAGGTAGTGAATCGTTAACAGGCGTTTTAGCAGTTTTGCTATTTTTCATTCTTAAGTTTCTAAAAAAACTTGAACATTTTCTGCTTATCTAGGCACAAGTTTGCTTTTGACATTTTCTTTAACAGTTTTGGCGTTCCTATCTATCATCTGCGACATGATTCATAATTACAGTAGCGGAAGGACCTGGGAACCCACCGCATCTCTATCCCAAGAAATCCCCTACCATTATGTGATAAATGGTAAGGGGTCACGACACTCAGCAATGAGGAATACGATGCAGAGAGAGAGAGAGAGCGCATCCGAGCGGTTTTATTATATTTCGTTCTGTAATTTATAAAATAACAATAAACACAGTTTAAGCTCGATTATATGGAGCTTTTGCCCGCAGCTTCGCTCACGATACGGTCGAATTTCATAAAACATTCAACCCCTTAGGGATTGAATTTTCAAAAATCCTTTCTTAGCGGATGCCTACGTCAGACAAAATATGTGCGATGCCTACGTCGAAACTATTTTTAACCGACTTCCAAAAAAGGAGGAGGTTCTCAATTCGGCGCGTATCTATTTTTTTTTTTTTTTTTTAATGTATGTCGGTGCATATCTCCGTGGTTTCTAAACCGATTTGAAAATTTTTTTTTACATTGGTTAGAGGAAGCTCACGAGGTGGTCCCATAAAAAAATCTGACTCCAAATCCTCAATCCTGATGCTGTAGGTGTACCTACGTCTCAAAAGTAGGGAGTTAGGAGTTTTGATGGTGAATTCATGACATCTCACGACCATTCTAAAATCCCAATACGATTTATCCATTGTCATCATGTGTAAGTGCACGTACTATAATATAGAGGTAGAAGATAGTATAAACGTCGGAGCTTAGGTGAAATGCTTATGAATTATTCAGAGGTGTATTTAACCGCACTTAGGGCAGTTTATCTTGGAGATAGTATTGTCCTTGAATTTCTGTCTATCATATTTACAGACTTCAAAAGTAGGTCTATTGAGCCTGTGTTAAAATAATATTACTTAAGTATGATATTACTTTTTTAATGTTTTTTTATTGTTATATTAGTTTAAACTAGGTATAATTATATTATTTTGAAGAAAAATATTTGCACCTATAGCCAAACATATTATTTTATCCAATAACATTTTAATAATTGTCATGCACTATATTACCAGTACTTAATTTTGCAATAAATACAAATTATAAGTAAATATAATATTAAATGTAAATTCGTGAAACATAATAATTAATTATTAGAACGTTCAGCTCACACGGCTGGGTCTAGTGCTTTATGATTTCCATGTGCAGTACATAAGCTCCATCTATAATCCCTCATAACTTAAAAGGAAATTCCATCCATGCGAAGCCGGGTTGGGTTAACTAGTGAAATATACAACTTGTAAAATATAATGTTATCCGTAACACCACTCCCTGCATCATAAGCTCATAACAATAGCTGTTAAAACTTTTTTAGGACGGAAGGCCCACAATAAATTAATCAAGTCCCTCACGATTGAATTGTTTCGTCACACTGTTCATTTTGTAATCACATATTTGGTCATTCGAATTCTGTGGTGTGTGACTTTTCGACAAACACGACGTAATTCGAAATTTATAGATCTAAAGAATTAAATCACAGTGTTGTCTCTCGTTGATCTTTTTTAACCATCTTCAAAACCCCTCGCCGGCTATGAGCATATTTTTCATGCTAATTCTGATAGAATTAGCAGGGTTCGGCCATAGTCCACCACGCTAGCCAACTGCGGATCGACAGACTTAACAGACCTTTGAGGACATTATGAAAAACTCTCGGGCATGCAGGTTTCCTCACGATGATCCCGAAGATCGAATCCTTGGCCACCTGAACGGGAAGCCGAACGTCTAAGCCTCGGGGCTATTACCGCTTATGTTTATCATTACATTTTAATGTCTTTGTAAGCTGCCAGGTGCAAAATTTAGATTTAATACCGGTTCAGCGATTGAGCTTTAAAAAATTAACAGACCAGTAGACTTACTTTTGCGTAGTCGGTTTGGAATTGGATATGGACTATCAAATTTGCTACTTTTGCCTGTTCTATTACAACTCTATGATGTCTATGTCACCGTAAGATTGCAAAAACCGTTAGATTATAATCCAACTGGCGATATTGTAAACTTTCGACGGATTGTGAACCGTTCAATGTTCCGAGTGTCAAGTTTTGAAATATTAATTGTACTAGCTGATGCCCGCGACTTCGTCCGCGTGGTTTAAGTTTTTTGTTATTCCCGCGGGAACTCCTTAATTTTCCGGGATAAAAAGTAGCCTATGTCACTCTCCAGGTCCTCAACTATACCCATGCCAAAAATCACGTCAATCCGTTGCTCCGTTGCGGCGTGATTGAAGGACAAACCAACAAACCAACAAACCAACAAACCAACAAACAAAGTGACTTTCGCATTTATAATATTAGTATGATATGATATGATTTACGTTTTCTTGTCTCTTTCTTGTAGGTTAGATTAGGGTTCGACATTGATCAGGTAGTGCGCGGCCGCAGGGCGGGCACTTGGGTTCTATCGGGTTAATAAACTTAACAGATTACAATCTACCGAAAAATAATCCGTTATATTGTAATCATTCGACAGTTTACAATTTCGCGAGTTAGATTATAATCTAACGGTTTTTACAATCTTACGGTGACATCTATATAAATTACGTCCATTGCATTCCTAGCCTGCCAATGCCAAACATGGTCCATTGGGTTTGGCCACAATAGCTGCAATAATAATTTCAATAATGCACAAACTGGAACTGTTCCCTTCCAATACAACGTTCCCTTCCAATAAATAGTTCGTTTATCATTTGTTTGCATAATACATGCTAACTGGATCATAGTCCCCATGCAATTCTAGATTAGTAAAAGGTAAATTGCAATATTTGTATGGCTAAAAATAAATAATAGCACAACAGTAGATTAATTTTTGTTAAAGAGCATACCTATTACTTGGTAGTGCCCAATGTAAATCTCAGTATGATAGGTCAAACTTTTATTATTTGGCTGCCTGCAATCGTAAAAAAATCAAGAATAGTCACAAATTACTAAGATACGTAAATAAAAAGGAAAATAGACGGTAAACCTATAAATAGGAATCTTGAGTTGGTCAAATTAAATACAGTAGCTTAAAAAACATACCAACCATTAAAGCATCTAAACTTCTAAAGGTATGATATTTTTTGCCGTTATATTATTTGGGACGTCGTGATTTGAGACTTGTCGAACAAAGGTTAACGAACCACCAAGCTCTCCGCGACATTGTAATTAAACCTTTTTGGTGCCCTTTCTTCTTCTAATGGAGACAATATGACGTGTAATCGTTCGGTCCCCTCGCACGGCGATCATTAGCTCAATAATTGTTGATTGTTGTAGCGCGACATTTTGAAGGTATTTGAGTAACAGCGCTACTGAAGGGAACTTGAAAACCCCTATGCTTTACTAGTACGGCTAGCCACCGGATTTAATGCTATCTAATCTAATCTAGTTTTTGCGAAGTTTATATGTAAGTACTTGGATTTAAGTTTTTAATGAATTTTTATTATATTATTTTATTAATACTACTACTCTATAAGACTCTTTCTTTCTTGCATAATCTAGTTTTATTGATTTTTTATTTTAAGTACTATTGATTATAACTGTTATTTAAAAACTTCAGTGATTCCATTCTATCCTTTCAAGTTAATTTACGTAACATGTCATTAGTGTAAATTCAGTATTATTTTGAAATGACAACTTAATATAGGTAGGCAGAAAGTGTCACGCTTTCTAACATTATAAACGTACACAGAACGGTTAGAATATTAGTGCAAAATCATTTCTTTAGCTATGAATGAACATGATAAAGATTACACAAAGATAACACGTGTAAGTACTCTAACAATGATAGTACAAATCGATTGTAATATAATGTAGGTACGGTCGTTTCACAAGACCTCAAACTTGTTCCCTGTATAATTCGATCCTCGGTTCTCGTAGGTGTATTGGTATATTGGTATTCAAAGTATGCCCAGTTACTCAGCCTAGACGCATCGATCTGACCTTTGAAATTCCAGGTACGGTTCAAGCGATGGTGAACAATGGTATTTATGGGATTCTGAACATCCAACAAGAAACATCCCTTCAATTGGCGCTCCGAGTGTTTAGGCTGCGTAATTATGTTATAAGTAGATGATGCCCGCGACTTCGTCTGCGTGGATTAAGGTTTTTGATTCCCGCGCGAACTCTTTAATTTTCCGGAATGAAAAGTAGCCTATATCCTTCCCCGAGATGCAACCTACCTGTATACCAAATTTAATCAAAATCGATTGAAAAAGATGGGCCGTGAAAGTGTAGCAGACAAACAGACAGACACACTTTCGCATTTACAATATAGTATGGATATAACAACCTATTACCTATTTAAATACTTAAATACCGATAAATTGTAGGTCGATTTATACTACCTACAGTGAAATATGGATTCCTACGCTAGGCTATAGTTTTTGGGTCACTGGTTTTTGTTAGGTATTTTGCTAGAAACGTACGGAAAAGGCCCAATGTTTCATGATTTACTTGCGATTTCGACGTAAGGTTGTGCATAGTACACAAAATATAGTACACAAATTCCTAGTGAATGCGTTGTGGCTTGCTTTACGGCTTGCGGTTGCGGCGCCCTTTGGAAGTCACCATCATCATTTATTTATTTTTGTTTGTTTATTTATTGTATTACGGTATACCAACGGCGAGTATACAAAGCGTTAATTAAAAATAGTACATAAGGTCTATAACCATGTGGCACGCCTTTTATAGGTCCACAGGAAAATTTCGATCAAGTTAATTTAAGAATTGAAATAAACATCAACATTATCACCGATCCGTGTAAAAATGGAACTGAAACCTATTAAGTTAAGTGTTAAAATAAAACATGAAGGAAAATAAGTGTGATATTAAATAAATTAAATATAATTAATCAACAATGGGCAACACAAATTCGGGACAAGGCCATCACCGCCAAAACAGCAAAAGCAGAAAATCCCGGAGTTTGCCAACCTCACCAGAAGTAAGAAGGTAAGTAACCTCCGAATGTAGACAAACATTTTATTTTAGGTATTTTTGGCATGTTTTCTATGTGCCAAATGTACAAATAATCTTAACAAAAACTAAGGGACAACAGTATTCAGCTTTGCTACCCAATATAATTCCCCTATCTCTGCATGTCGTTAATCCTAATCCTATATTACAACAGAAAGATGTCTATCACTGGTAAATACTAAACTCTTTCTCTTGTTAGATGTCTCGCTATTTTCGAAAGTATCATGCAGGTATTGAAAAATAAAAGATTTATTTTTGATCATAATAATCAAATTTAAAGCGATAAAAGATAAGTTAGCACATCAATTATTACGAATGGCTTAAAAAAATTGCTTCAAAGAGAAACTAATAAGCAAACAATATCCCAACGAAAACATATCCACCTCATTCCGTGACCAAGAGCTCTTTGTTAAGTCTCAACAACATCGGAGTGAAAATAGGAACACCTAGTTCACTTAGCTCAGCGTTCTAAAAATATCCAAGCCTGATTTAAGTCACAGTTCGTCGATCTTTACGAAGCATATCATCAATATCGTAACAGAGAAATAATCTTTGATCTCTCTCGACGTGTTCCTCGAAGGTATGTAATGTAGTAGGTACAGGCTAAACAATAAACAGGGCTTTACCTTTTATAGCTTTGTATTAAACTTTACCTTAAGATCTCTGAACAACTTTTACCTTTGTAATAGTTTGCACTGTGTCTTATTAAATCCTAAACGTGCTTTATTACGGAAAAATAGGTGGTTTTAATTGTTAGTTGGACAACGTTTTAGGACTGTTTTTTATTTTAATGATCTTTGCTTGCTTATGCGTGCTTATGCTTAGATTTCATCTCCATGACCCTTTGTTAAATTAATAAAAGTGGCACAACGATACCTATCCGTAATAACGTAAGCGGAATCCCATTTCTACGGTACTAAAACTACAGTACTAAAACTAACTACGGTACTATTATTTTTTTATCAAGTAGTTAGTTCTTTCTACCACCTACAGCGGTAGGTGGTAGAAATTGCGATCAAAATATAATTTATTATTAAAAAATTGCAGCGACCTCAATATTATTTAGTTGCTTTTGATTTTTGGATAATTAAATAGCCTTTGCTTATTTTAGAGGATAAAATCAATTATTAATTAAATATTAGGTTTTAATGGAGTTACAAAATTGAAGGCTACATAGTGCATTTAATTTAGGCTCGAGCCGTTGTGATATCACAGTGTCATTTTCGAGCGGCTCTCGGAAATTGCACTCACGCGTGACCTCTTTGATATTGGTATTTTAAAATGAAAATGCAGTGTTATTAAGTGGCATACTATGCATAATTTATACATTATAAGTAAGTATAGTTATTTATGGAACAAACTTGGTGGTACATAATTAAAAAGAATTCTTGCAATAGAAATAGATAGTTAGGTATACTATTTTACTGACCTCTAAGGGTTTACAAGCATCGCTTAAAGCAGTATTATTTTAATATTGTTGCGACCACGACGTACCATGACATAACCTAAAATAAAAATTATATAATACATGTCATAATTCTGATACAAGAGCGTCAAGATACCAAAATAAACCTAGTGAGCCCCTATAGTACGTCCAAAACGTGATATCTTTTAAGTCATATAATTGCACATTTTTAAAAATAAACAAACCTAGTCTAACCTTAGTCAGGTAACGCAGAAGAACCATGTTTTGGTTAATATATAAAGCACTTGCCTAATTCCATTGAGCATAAAACCGTTGTCACAGACTTGGACGTTTGTAGATTCAAAAGCCTATTTGATACTGTCAGGCTTTCATTTAATACGTCCAATTATAATAGTTCAGTATGTCCAGAGCGTGACAGACTCAATTTCCGAGCCGAGCCGCCCCGGAAGTCACTGTCACGCGCGATACCGTTCCGTTGGTGGACTATAACCAAAGAGCATAAAGAACCAGGGGTAGAGGTACAACTCCATACTTAAGCAAAAAGCATTCAAAATTTGCTTATCATCGCTGATACCCTGTAGTTCTTCTGCTTAGCTCTAGATGGCGTTAAAGCGAAAGTTTCGAAATAAACTTTTTGCTATCGGATTTTATGAAAATTTTATATTTAATAGTTAATTAAACTTAATAAATAAATAGGTAAATAAAGTAAAACAACAAAATACATGTTTTCATTGAGTTTCGGTTGATTTAAACAAAATTTATACTTATTCGAGACAAGTAACGCCATCTAAAATTTATTTTATAACTATGGTACCCGTTGTATGGAGTTGTACCTCTACCCCTGGTTCTTTATGCTCTTTGCTATAACGAAAACGTGGACTAATTCAAGCTTCTCCTGTTGAATATTAATATTAACTTTTGTCCATCTAAAACGAAAAATTAAAGCGTGGATATACACAACACGCGACGTGTCTAATGCTTTTTTAGCACTAGGGCCCTAAAAATACGGACAGGAGAGGAAAGCAACGTCAGCGCGTAACTTCCGCGTTGTATGGGAAACACGTTTCGTTGCGTAGCGCAGGTCTGTGTAGATGCATAATATAATAGTGTGCGCGCTGATGTTTCGCGCTGACATTTTGTCCTGCCAGTGCTTGTGTTCGTCTTAAATATACAAGAAACTGAAGGCGTCTGAAGGTATAGCAGAACTCGATTTAAAGCACGATTTACGAAAGCTGCGCGGCATCGCCGCCGCGCCGCCGTGTTTTGCAGACTTCACGACTTCATACATTTCCTTGAACACGCGTAGCTGCGTCATTGAGGTATAATGTACTAGCGTATAGTTTATATTACTTCAATGGTAGGGTGCATTTACTGTGACCTACGAGTAGCGTGAAGACCGCGAAACGTTTGTATGTCCAAGCCTTAAGCATGAAAAGGAAAAAAAAAACATCCTGTATCTTTCAGCTGAATCAGGCTTAATGATTCCATTTGTTTATGCAAAACACGATCATACAGCTCTGGGTTACTCGGAAAAGTAATTTAATTCCAGTGCTACTCGAGAGCAAAAATTAGATATTGCAGTTGCTTAATGCATCTTATTCGTCCACTATTTTTTAATTTATATATATATACGATTATTATAGATGCGAAAGTTTGGATGGATGGATGTATGGATGTTTGTTAATCAATCGCGCCAGGATGGCTAAATAGATCTGGATGAAAAGCACAGGGATAGATTATAGTCTGGGATAGCACATAGGCTACTTTTTATCCTGGAAAATTAAAGAGTTCCCGCGGGAACCAAAAAAACCTCCATCCAGCGTACGAAGGACCAGAATCCAGATGGTTACCAGAATCCAGATGACGATGACTAAAATATTTTAGGTTTACATTTTAGCTATTTTAGGTACGGCAGAGTCCTTGGAACTTGGAACCATGACGAGAAAGATCATAATTTTCATATACCTATAATTATTATAGTCACAATTCACAACAGTACCCCACCCGCGCGCATATTGTTATCTTACACAAAGCATGTCAAATGACACTACGGCACCAGATGTTCATTGTTTGAAAATGCCCTTATTATACGATACAAACCTTTGATCACGAAGGGACTTGGTAAAACAATCGTAAGTGAAGAAAAATATTAGTTAACTCCCACGATCAAGGGCACACTAAGATTTGATATCGATCAGACAATAGACATGGATTAGACTAGGGATGCATCCGATACCGATGCCGATGCCAAAATATCAGCGATAGGTACTTCGGGTTTGCCGATATATCGGCGTCGGCGATATATTTATTGCCGGTACAACGATACTTTTCAAATTTCGCGCCTCAAAAAAGTAATGTAAACGCGCGTGCTGTTTCGTCTATTTCGTTGCAAACTTGGCACGAACTATGCTCGGGGAATCCCCGTGCTTTGTTCAGTCTGTTGTCTCGCCCGCCTTGGCCTCACGTATCCCATCCCATTTCATTATATGCTTTTGTTGACTGTTGTCGCGCATATAATTTTTACCACGCGAAATAAAATACAGAACTACATAATATTATCGTTTTCAATTTGTGTGTGTATATAATTAACCAATTAGTTAGTTAGAATAAAATAAATAGTAAAATCATGTCAACTTCATATTTATTTTACCTTCATATAAATTCATTTGCGTATCGGTATCGGTATTGCCAATATTTTAATAAGAGTATCGGTATCGGTATCGTATCGGCAAACAGGTGTTTCGATGCATCACTAGATTAGACACAATTATAATATTATTAGCAGAGATGTTAGATAATAAGCAAGTAGTAAGTCATTACTATAATATTATTAGAAGAAAGACGATCTCTAGATTATAGATTTAGTCTTGGAAACCTTAAATCTAGGATCTCTTGTTACTTTCTCTAAACAATATTATTTTAGACTAGATCATGCCCACGACTTCTTTCGCGTGGTTATTGGTTTCCGCGGGAACTCTTTATTTTTCCGGGATAAAAATTAGTCTATGTCCTTCCTCGTATAAAAATATCCCTATACCAAATTTCATCAAAATGGGCCGTGAAAGCGTAGCAGACAGACAGACACACTTTCGCATTTATAATATTAGTAGGTATGGATTACTGTAACCCATTATACATACCTATAGACGTTGTATAAGAAAAAACCTCAAAAGCTCAATTAAAATCCGGAAGACCAAAGGTTTATTTGGTACCTACCATTTCACTATAATTATTGCCGTAGATAGGTACATATTATTACCGATTCCTAGTTAATATAGTTTAAGGTTATTAAAAGAATAAGTAATCGTTACTAAAGCATGTCTGATGTTTTTTTTAATAAATAACAACTAAACTTAGGTAAGATGTAGGTACACAATGGACATTGAAATAAGAAAAGAAAATTCGTCTAGACCACAGAGCGCAGACTATTGAATTAAGATATTATATTGTACCTAGGTTGGAATGACTTTTTGCTTCGTATTATTTATTATAATGAACGTTAATACATGTTAATATTATGTTAAAGATTCCCCGCATAATTGGGAATCATTTTATTCTCTCTCTCTCTGCGTCGTATTCCTCATTACTGTGGGCCGGGCCCTTTCCATTAATCACGTAATGGTAGGAGTTTTCTTGGTATAATAATGCGGTGGATTCCCTCGTCCTTCCGCATACGTATATATTTTTCTGCGAGATTCCCTAAGCAAGACAGTCTGAGCAGGGAGATAAAATATTTTTTTCAGGCGGCTCCTGAGATCTGATAAGAGAAGGTGGGACTTCTAGTGGCGCTGCTAGTGGTCTATCGTCATTCGTGTGCTCTTCATTTTCACAATCATATAAGTCAGATGATCTCCAGCTTCAGATAAAGATATTTTTGCAGCGTCCATGACCGTTCCTACTCCTTAACAGACGGTGGGATCAGATTTCACGGCAGGTCGGCAGGACAATTACGCAGGCCTCATTAAACTCAGAGTTTAAATTATTATGTTAGTAATTTAATCTTCGATCATTAGATATTTAACGTACCTACTACAATGATTGAATAATTTAATATAAAAAATTCTTTTTAAACAACCGACTTCAAACTCCCGCGCCAACTATACAAAGTACTTATTTTATTGTTGATATTTTAAAAACCGCTCGACCGATTTCGATAAAATTTATATGGGACCACTTGGGAAGTATGCCCTTTCAAATAAAATACAGTCGAATTGAGAACCTCCTCCTTTTTTTGCAGTCGGTTGAAAATGATAGAAACTTTGCGCCGAAAGCTTATTGATTAAGTAGCGACATCTTGTGAGTAGTAGCAATATTACGTAGAGAAAAGCTCAAGCGCGTTCTAGCGTTTCGTGATATTTTCGTGACATGACCACATTGCTAGGAGTTCCGTAAAAAGGTGTCTTTCTTTTTATTACTACTGAAATTAAAAACGGCCTTTCTTTTTATTAATACTGAAATTAAAAACGGCAGTCTAAAACGAGATTTATTTCAAGCGGTTTGGCATTTAAAAAATTTAAATTAACTACCTACTGTCAAAAAAGTTCTTTAGTACAACTTTATCTTAAATTATATTTATATGGAACTTGATGTCGTTTCAACTTTTAAAAATTAATTAAATTGGTTATTTTTAAAACTTTTACTGATTGCAATCAAATTACACAAGGATCTATTGGCGCGTGTCCAAAGTTGGAACTAACGTTGCTTTCTCAGTGATAATTCATATCTGCTTTTACCTTACTTCTAGCTTATCTTATTTTCACACCCACGCACCCTTCTTAGTCATTCAAGTGCCATTGTTGCGCTGTAAGGGCATTACATTTTTAGGGTTCCGTAGCCAAATTTGGCAAAAACGGAACCCTTATAGATTCGTCATGTCTGTCTGACTGTCCGTCCGTATGTCACAGCCACTTTTTTCCGAAACTATAAGAACTATACTGTTGAAACTTGGTAAGTAGATGTATTCTGTGAACCGCATTAAGATTTTCTTACAAAAATAGAAAAAAACAATAAATTTTGGGGGTTCCCCATACTTAGAACTGAAACTTTTTTTTTTTCATCTAACCCATGTCCCATACGTGTGGGGGTATCTATGGATAGGTCTTCAAAAATGATAATGAGGTTTGTAATAACATTTTTTTCTAAACTGAATAGTTTGCGCGAGAGACACTTCCAAAGTGGTAAAATGTGTCCCCCCTCCCCTGTAACTTCTAAAATAAGAGAATGATAAAAATAAAAAATATATAATATGATGTACATTACCATGCAAACTTCCACCGACAATTGGTTTGAACGAGATCTAGTAAGTACCTAGTTTTTTTTTAATACGTCATAAATCGTAAACAACAATTTACCTTTCAATCAATCAACTCAAATATTTAAAATAAAAATATTTTTAATAATTTAAAACTTACTACAGGTTTGTACGGAACCCTCGGTGCGCGAGTCCGACTCGCACTTGGCCGGTTTTTTTTTATTCAACAAAAGTCGCAGCAATAATAAAACTTTTAGATTTAAAAAGCTAAAAGTTTGGTAATGCAATTCTTTAATTTTGATCTTAACTTTCGACTTTATCAAATTAAAGAAAAATAGAAAATACTACTGCAGTCTCAGATAGATCGACCTGAACAATACGTACTTGAAAACATACTTAATGTAGTGCATTTATGTATTTATAATATGTTCTGTAGTACCTAACCACTAATAAACATTTACTTGGGCACTGTGCCGCTGTACCGACACCGCAGCGCTTAGCTCGCTCTACCAGCTTTATTTACTTTCCTAATTCCTTTGATGAAATGTCCGGTCCACTACTGTACGTCATAGTCGAATGCTCGAAAATAGCTCTCTCAGAATTTGTATTTTTGTTCTTATTTCATAACATTATTTTGTACTCGTATATAATTATAATACCTACAACAAAAACACACAATTCAATATCTCTAGCAGTTTCAATATGTAGTAGGTAGGTATACATTTTTTTTCGATCACAGTGGCGGCTTCTTCAGCCAAATTACGTTCTTTAGATCAATTTAAAATGGGACTGTCTGACATTATTCGTATTTTTGGTTTATTCTTATCTTCTCAATATGAAAAGTGGATAAAAAGATTATAAAATAAAAATACGTTAGTTAATAAGCCAATAATAATAGCCTAGCGTCAAGCCTTTAACGGTCAAACGTTATGTAGCTTATACCAGGGCAACATAATTAATAAGGCATTCTTCTTGTTCACAGGCAGGTGTCAGTGCTGCAGACATCGATACCTCTGCCGGCGTCAGCCGCAGCGGTACGGAGGGCGCCACCAGACAAACGACCGCTACCTGCTACCCCAGTGCATGGTAAGAAAATACCATACCTCACGTAGTTACTATAATGCTATAGTTTCAAACAAAAATAAATTATCAGTAGCTTTTTTAAAAAGAAGCAAAGACCACGGATGCTCAGAATTCAGATACTGAACTTTCGCAACAAACCACGCAGGATAGATAAAGATACACCTATTATGGCTGGTCTTAGTGTCAAATATCGAGGTTAACAATACGCTGAGGACTTTTCAGTAACAACTTCCTCGCGCTTAGGTACGTACAAGGAGGCCCGACCCATACCGAAATGAGCCAAGGTCAAAAAGAATTAAGATGGGTTGAGCTAGAATGTGAATTCTAAAACCTGGGATGGGGTGAAGATGAAAATTTAAAACTTAGTTTTATTTATTTAAATTTACGCTTTACACCTTGGCGGTTTGTAACTGCTGTGTCAGTTAGCCGTCCAACTCTCCAACAACGTCCAACATCTTAGTCCAACAGACTAAGTCACATGTCCGTTTAGTTTATGAGAACAGAACAGAACAGCAAAAGCTGCCATGCAATACTTAATCCCAATATACTTTAATACTTCAATTAAATGTAGTTCCTTCAATTATATGTAGTAAGACAACGGGAGCACGTAGACTACTAATACAATATGATTCACAAAGCTCATTGCGTGCCGTGACAAATGAGGCTTGGGTACAAACAGACTTGCAAATAGTGCTTGCAGCTAACACATGTTACATTATCAAATAGATAGAGGACATACAGCTGTACAATGCTTATATATGTCACGGTAAAATTGCAAAAACCGTTACATTATAATCTAAAGGTTTCTATCCCGCGAGATTGTAAACTGTCGAAAGATTGTGAACCGTTCAATGAGTTCTGAGTATTAATTTATGAAATACTTGTTGTATATACTTTTTCTGGTCTCTTTCGTGTACAGTTCGCGCGCGAGTTGAATGCAGAGTAAAATATGTATGTGTCACCATACATTTACTCTACATTTACTCTGCATTCAACTCGCGGGCGAACTATAGGTTAGGTTAGGGTTTGACATAAATAATAAGGTTTGACATACTAATATTATAAATGCGAAAGTGTGTTTGTTTGTTGGTTTGTCCTCCAATCCGCTGCAACGGAGCAACGGATCGACGTGATTTGTAGATGATGGCATGGGTATATAGTTGAGGACCTGGAGAGTGACATAGGCTACTTTTTATCCCGGAAAATTAAGGAGTTCCCGTGGGAATCCAAAAAAATATGAATAATAAATAGAACCTAATAGATTACAGTTTACCAAAAAATGATGCGTTAAATTGTAAGCAGTATGTTACGGTTCACAATCTGTAGACAGTTTAAAATCTATCGAGATGAAAAACGTTAGATTACAATAAAACGGTGACATAATATACATTCCTGCCAATTATTTGAGCTGTCTGCTCGAAAATAATCAATTTATGAATTCTTGATTGAAGTTTTACAGCACCGTAACCTTCAAATCCAAACATAAATTCAAACTTTAAGCGGTAGCGTGCAATTTTTGATATGCTATGACCGTGAGGCTATATTATAGTAAGTAAGTAAGTGTTTAGCTTCGCTAAGCCTAAAGTATAGAACCTAGGTTATACCTGGTTTATACAGGCCGTGCTTTATGTAGAACTGCCTTGGTTGGACACTGAGCTTAGATAGTTTAAGTAGAAGTCTTTTCTATAGACAACTGGCTAAAGCCCACGACTTCGTACGCGTGGATTGAGGTTATTTGGTTTCCGTGGGAACTCTTTCATTTGCCGGGATAAAAAGTAGCCTATGTGCTATTCCAGACTATAATCTATCTCTGTGCCAAATTTCATCAAGATCCGTTCAGCCGTTGGGGCGTGATTGAGTAACAAGCATCCATCCATACATCCATCCATCCAAACTTTCGCATTTATAATATTTATTTGATATTTGATGATTAATACGGATACGTCGCCGTTACGTAAAAGTCCTACTATGCATCAGTATCACATCTTTGCCACTAGCCACTTCATAACCACTTCAGAGATAACCAGAGGTTCCCTTAGGTACCTAATTTACTTGTAGTGGGTTATCAATACAAAATAATAAAAAAACGAGACATTAAATATGCGTAAGCTTCGTTGCATTACCAATAAAAAGCATTGCAATCCTGGACTTCAATTTATTAGTCGTAACTACTCGACTGGTACTTCGTAGAGATCACTCAAATTGAAAACGAGATCGAGAGCAACAACATACCTAAAGCTTTATTCACTTTTCCGCTTATCCCGATACCTAAGTGGAGAACATCATCCATTTATTGCCGGCTGTAAATGTGACAGTTTCCAGCGAATGAATCCGAAGACTTCTCTTGTTAATAGCGTTCAAACTAACTGGATTATACAAGAAACGGAACTTAGAAAATACTTACTTATCTTAACAAATACTTAATCAACCAAACTGATCTGACAGCTTAAAATTTATCGAAAATCAGACAGTAGCTATAGAAGTCTATACTATGAACACTTTTATGTGGTAATAATAAAGAGACGGGAAAAGTTAGTCAAGATTCATCAAAGAAACTTGATGATAAATGAGTTTCTTTCAACCAGTCAATTAAAATAACCTAAATAGAGAATGTTCGTCATAATCACAATAGATTTAGGATTGGTTTCAAATCTCTAGACTAATTCTAATACTAACTGATGATTACTAATTACTCCCGTAGTCATTGATATACAATATATACATAATTTTAGATGCCCGTAGATAAGTATGTAATATGATATGATTATTTAAACAAAAACAGGACCTAATAAAAAGATTTTTCATATTTTGCCTATGAAGCATAAGCTGGTAATACCGTATTGTACTCGTAACTACTAATTTCAAAATCAATTCTCTCATCAAGTTTCAGAGTGTTGGATCGTCCTCGAACAAGTATTAGTTTAAAGTGTGAAGGTATCCCATGAGAGAACAACCATAAATCATTGGTATTTACTTTTTGTATATGAAATCTATTTTGTTAACATATTTATGTACCTACGTTTAATGTAATTTAAAGGTTAACTAAGCTTTCACGACAATGAAGCTGAAATATTATAATAAATTGGTATAGTAGGAATGTTTCTCGTAAAACTTTCACGTACATCTCAAAAGGATATTATCCATTAAAATAAATTGACACTTGTCAATAGAGTTATGATTAAGCCACTTATTATGACTCTCACGAGTCACTGAATGAAAATAATCTTACAAAAAAAAAAGGATTTAGTTAGTGTTTGTTTCTTTAGGATTTGTTTAGCGTTCGAACGATCGTGTGCTTCAATAGGCAGATGCAACGTCAGTTGATGTGCACTTCTCGGAGAGGGCACTCTTTTATAGCGATCACTGATCAATTTGAAAATCGAATTGATTAACTTAATTAAAATTCATTAAAAAAGTGTTAATTGCTTATTTTGGTGGTGTCAAGTTATAAGATAACCGTGAGAAAAAATTTTCGTTTGGCTCACGATTTCAAATAATATTATAGATAATATACTCGTAGGTTTAAAAAGTTTTGTACTACTACCGACAAAAAGAAAAGTGTCAAATATCTACTCTTCATAGTATGTGTTGTTACATGGAAAAGTAACATTGAAAAAAAAAATTGTGTGTTATAGTGGTGTTTGAATGATTATAACATTAACTAAGTATGAAGTGGAAATCTTAATTAGTTATTGATGGTGCAGATTATCTCATTGTAAGTTTATTTTTAGATAGAAAGAGGCATGTGTGGATTTCAACGCCTCTGTATTAAATATCTTGAGCTCTTTTGATTATACTAAGATGCTTAGTAACTCATTAAGTGTTATTAAACTTCTACGAACCACAAATGTTGGGTTTTGATCTATTTATAGATATTAAGCTCACGATAAAGCTTTCAAAGTCTCTTTGAGCGATCTTGATTACAATTTTATGGAATATCGATTTCAGATTAATGAAATATTATCATGTTGAACTTAATAAATGTTAATGAGTTCGTGTGATTTCAATTTCAGTTTCTTTGGTTTATAAAATCAAAGTAACGGTTCCCAAAGAATGGAAAGAATTTTCTCATTTGTAATATTATAGGTCATCAAGTTCAAGATGCCCTGCTTGCTGATTCACCACTTTCTCCAGACAAATTCCTTACTCATTAACAATTATTACTCAAAGTTAAGCACGATTAGTATCATATTTCCTCATTTTACATTAGCGGGTTAATAAACCTATACGTGTTTATTGGTTGGTATGTTGATAGAGTCTATCGAAAGTTAAAAGTCCAGCTATAGTCATTTTGTAAACTTAACGAAATTCTTAATATTTAATAGGTTGTTATATTAAATTTGTGGAAACTACGCTTTATGGAAACTTATAAAGGCAGAGCAGAGGTACCTACAGCGTTTTTCTTGACATCAATCCAAAGTAGACTTTATTTACTTCGGCAAAATATTCCATGTTTCATTTTGAGATTACCAATTTCAACCATAATATAATATTACTATATGATGCTCGCGACTTCGTACGCGTGGATCGAGGTTTTGTGGATCCCGCGGGAACTCTTTAATTTTCCGGGATAAAAAGTAGCCTATGTGCTATTCCAGACTATAATCTATCTCTGTGCCAAATTTCAGCCAGAACCCTTCAGCAGTTGGGGCGTGATTGAGTAACAGACATCCATCCATACATTCATCCAAACTTTCGCATTTATAATATTTACTAGCGAATGCCCGCGACTTCGTCCGCGTGGTTTGAGGTTTTTTGATTCCCGCGGGAACTCCTTAATTTTCCGGGATAAAAAGTAGCCTACGTCCTTCCCCGGGATACAACCTATCCCTGTACCAAATTTTATCAAAATCAGTTGAACAGATACATTTGTTTGATTCCCGCGGGAACTCTTCAATTTTCCGGGATAAAAAGTAGCCTATGTGCTATTCCAGACTATAATCTATCCCTATGCCAAATTTCAGCCAGATCCGTTCAGACGTTGGGGCGTGATTGAGTAACAAACATCCATACATCCATACATCCATCCAGACATCCATCCAAACTTTCGCATTTATAATATTTATTATTTGATGACAAAATAAACAAAGCTTAAATCAATTCTGTGTTGGCCCCTAGAGTAACAAATCATATTTTTTGGGAAACATTTTAGCTATGTTAGCAAACATGAAATTATTGATGTAAGTACCTACATGGGGACACAGCTAGCAATGCTAGACAAAATAATTGTCATAGGCATACTCTAGTGCAAGTGGTTGACCGCCGACCGGTGAATGGTGATGTAAATATGATGGATCGGCGAATAAAGAACGGATGCTGGTCTCTTCATTGAGATCGTTCTGATGACGCAGGACTTCCTTCTGCAACTCACATTCTCAATAAGCACTTTGTATAAGTGGTGATAGTCCAGTAATATCAATTGTTATAATTAAATGAACCCTGTGTTCATGGTATTACAGATTAAAATAATTAGGCGATTGTTTGTAAACATGTCTATTATGGTCTGAAATAACACATATGCTACTTTTTATTTCGGAAAATTAAATAGTTTCTCCGGGAATCAAAAACGTAACACAACACGGACGAAGTCGCGGGCACCAGCTGGTAATAATATTATTGTGAGAAAAAACACAAAGTTATCAAATAAATTCGTTAGGCAGTGCTGCTACTATTCAAACGAACTATTCACAAAAATAGATAGATATAGTATAATAGATAGAATATATAATAGATAGAAAATAATAGATAGAATAGATAGATATAATCTTTTAATTTAAATATCATGGGAAAAACTTCTAGCAAGGGATAAAAAAAACGAGGTAAAAATATGGAAATCCTTAGTAGTCCTTATTAAAAACCAGATGATGCCCGCAATTTTGTCCGCGTGGATTCTCACTCTGCGTAAAATTTCATCGAAATCGGATGAAAAGGTGGGCCGTAGCGTAGCAGACTAACAGACAGACACACTTTCGTATGTATAATGATAAGTACGGAAAAACGTAAATAGCATAGGTGTTCACTGGGACCGAGTAAAATCAATAACAAAAACAAATATATGGATCGACCGCATTGTCTTTCTAATGTACCAAATTGGGGGTCGTATGTATGAACCGTGTTCATATGCATGACGTCAATTATTATTATTACTTTTTCGACACTGTGCAGATCAATATGGGCAACCAATTTAATGAGGCCCTCTATGGTCAGCTGACGCTCGCGTAGTTTGATTAATTGGAAAGGGGCAAAAAGGGTACAATGGCTCAAAGTAATTGGTAATGATAACATACTGAACTTTTTCTGTGACTTGCGATTAGTACGTAGGGACCGCGGCGAGGGCCACCCGTGCTGTATTGACAATATTTGACAGTACTTATCTTTTAAATTGACACTTGACAGGGTAGTGATAAATATGGATTATTTAACTTGTGATAACCTACACGACTGTTCGCCTGAGGATTTTAATTTTTATCATTTAATTGGTTACAGGAGGCAAGAGCGGTTTGTCGGCAAGCTCTAGTCGATCAACAAGTCCACTTGGTCAAGGAGCAGTCAGTTTTATACCACGAGCGCCAAACTCTTCATCAGGGTTCGTATGATCACTTTAAAAAAGTATTTCAAGAGAAACATAATTAGCTATGCACAATTTTGATTGTAATATTACCCAACAAATTACCTTTACATTATTTATGGTGCATGTTAAATAATTAAGAATAAAATTGAAAGTACTATATTATTGTTTCAGCTCTCGGCCCAACTCATCATTACTTGCACCTGGTAGTAAAATACCCTCCACTTTAACCCAACCCCAACAACATTCTCAAAATACAAACAGTCAGAATGGAACGCCAACAAAGCAGTCCATGCTAGATAAATTAAAACTCTTTAATAAAGATAAAATTAGTAATGAGAAGCAAAGTAGTAAAAGTACTGCAGTATCAAAACGCACAAGTTCCTCGAGTGGATTCTCTTCTGCCAAAAGTGAAAGATCTGATTCCAGTTTAAGCCTAAATGAATCTGCAAATGGCACAAACACACATATCAAATCATCTAATCTAATAGGACCTAAAAGTATAAGGCAACAGAACGATACCTTGTCTAGAGATAAATCAAGTAAAAATGTGAAAACGAAATTAGTTAATTCAAAAGTAGTTAAAGAATCTTCTACAAACTTAAGTAAGTCAAATGCTAAATCAAATAGCAATGAAAAATCAAGAAATAGCCCGAAATTACCAGCCCGAGATACTAAATTATCGGCACCTAAAACTAGTAGTAATACAAAATTGAATCAGTTCGATGACCATTGTAGAAGTTCTAAATCAAAAATTGATTCGAAAATGGTCAAAGTGTCTGGAAGTCAAATTAAGCTTAGCGATCAAAGAATAGAAAACAGTATGGATAGCAAGACCTATGAAAATACAAAAAACCAATCTAATCAATCGCAATCACCCTCGCCATCAAGTGGTCCACCTCTACCATTACAAAATCATACTGGAATTCCTAAACCAACAGCTGCAGTAAAAGGAACATCAAAAATATCAAAAGAGGAAAGACATAACATCATACATAAAAGTACAAACAGTCAATTGAGTCCAATACAAAGCAATTCTAGTTTAAATTCCACTAACAATGTAAGCGCTCATCCATTTTCTAGAGAACAATCTAACCTAAGTAAAGAAGTTTCACAGAAACAGACACTAGCTGTTTCTCCGATGCCCGTGTCTAACTCAGGTAATCAAAACCCTACTTCACAAATGTCAGAAAGTTCTCATTCAAATTCCACACACAGTACAACTGGACAGCAATCAAATTCTAGTGACGGAAGTGTCATATACCGACCATCGAGTGAATCAGGTTCAGAGATATCTAAAAGTAGTAATATGGCCACTAACAGAAGACTTGATATGAATACGACATACATCAATGATGTTATTAATGAAGCTGAGAATTCAGAAAAAGAAGCTGCTCAGAAGAGAATGCTTGATAGACCAAGTCCTAGGCCAATATTTGAGCTGAATAAAACACTAACAGAATATGACAAAAGTGATAGTCGCTCGAGTACTCCTACACACTGTCGAGATAATTCTCTTGGAGATGATGAAAATCCAATGATGAATGTATTGCCTATGAGGCCTTTGCTAAGAGGATACAACAGTCATTTAACTTTGCCAATGCGAACTACTGGTTTAGCACAAAAAAACATTCCTGGTTATCCCCATCACGCAAACACCGTCAAAGCAAATTTCGGTCGGGAAAACATGGGCTTGCGTGAGCGTATGAATTACGGCCCCGGTTTTTCGAACCCCGACTACTGCGACCTTGAAATCGCCTCTGGCTATATGTCAGACGGTGATTGCTTGAGAAGAATAAACGTGAACGAGATAGAGTGTGGGCGAAATAATGATATTATGGATGGTTATATGTCAGAAGGTGGTGCTTCTCTGTATGGACGAAGAATAAACTATAATCAGCAGCCATCGCAGTTCCAGCTTGACGAAAGGTGAGTTTAATTTGATTATTACTTCAAAACATTTGTTCACGAATATTAATACTAGGTATATCACGTTTTAAAGGCGCTCTGTAAGACATGGATCAATATCGGCTATTTAAAAACATTGTATCCTACTGCAATCCACAAGTGGTCGGCCCGCCCTCTCTCATTTATACCATACATTATGTCCCACAGTTTTATACATGGGGTCCTAAATTTTATCTTAACACGTTTACGATTCAGGTATCTCTGCGAGGTACACAGATTATAATTGTGATTAATAGACTTTTTTAATTTTTGTATCAATTCTTAATATTGTATTTGAGTTGAGTTTAAAATAAGCTTACTAAACTTTTCCATTAATAGAGGTACAATGAATAGATAACTTTAAATCAAGAGCTTCTAAAGCAGACATCAAACAATTGGTCTAATTTCGCAAACTTGCGGTATTGTGTGGATGGTTTGTTAGTATTAGATCAGCCGTGGTGTACCAGCGTTCTCCCAATGAGGACTCGTATGGCGCACTCACACTGTCGCATCGTTTGGGGAGAGGGCGAGGTGGCCAAAATCGATACTCCTACGTCTCACACCGCTCCCCGCGCCACTATTTACCACGCCTCGACCCTAACCACCCCTAACAGTAACGTACCATTCGAGACCTTAACGAGCACGGCATAAAATCCTACTTCCTCCGCGAGAAAACACAATTTAAGTACTTTTTGATCAATTTTCTACACGTTACTCTAATGCTTTCTAAGTATTTATATTTCCAGTCTTACTACAATTTATTCGTTTATAATACGAAGTACACGTCCTGAAGTTGTAAACGCTGTTGTTAAAGTGGGTGGAAGAGTTAAAGAAGCGATCTCAGTTAATTAAATGACGGCGGCGGTCTCCAAATAAAACGATGTCGATTTTATTAATATCGGTTTAAGTGATTATGTAAATGGGGTAAGGAAGTCTTTTGTGCGGAGCAGTTTTCTGCCGTTCCGGCGGCAACGGCAGCGCGGGTAGGGCGGGCGGCACTCGGCGCCGCGCACTACGGGCGTGCGGGCGCGCCGTACCGCCCGCGTTTCGATACGCACGTGACAAACTTTCCCGATTTTCGCTACGGAAAATGTAAATCTGTTACCAGCATCGATCGTTCCGTCGCCAGACGCACGCTCAAACTCGCCGATCACAGCTGGCGCCGCTGATCTGGACCGCGCTTAACAAAGACTTGACGGGAAAAGATCGCGCCCCTTGCGAATCCTGTGAACTGCGGTTCATCGGATACCTCGCTTGTTTTACTTTGGTGTTATATTGGACCATAATAATAGCTGTGCCTTGTGTAGCTTGATCCTGAACGGGAAATGTCTTGGAAACAATTAATTTGCTAAAACATTTTTTTAAACTTAACCCTGTAACAATAAATTCGCGAACATTAGTGTTAGGATCAGTGTTGCCTTGCTATGTGTCTTCGCTTTGCTGTAGAGTGTAGACGTTTATATATACAACGGTGCTTCATGTTTTACTAGATGTAAATTTAAAAACATTTTGTATTAAAGCAAAATATAAACAGTGAACTGGAAATTGTATGAAAAACTTTTATAATTGGTTGAAAATGCTAGCAACGTGATCGGTAAGAATTTTACTTAGTTATTAATTATGATTATATTTCTATCTTCACATGAGGCAAACGCTTGCCGGCATCTGGACAGTAGCGAAGTCAACGTCTTGCTACATGTGGTCACCAATCCTTAACTATTAAGCTAATTATGTCAATAACATTATAATTGTATCTATGGAAGTTATTCATTCTCTGTCTGAACTGGGACATTTTCAAATATCTATCCCGTTGTTTCTCGTTGTAAAGGAAATTCATTTACAGGGAGGTCGTTCGGCTTCGATGCAATTGATCTAAGGTTATTAGTTCGGCATCTGTAAGGTTATGGGTAGGGGCGGAAATCCCTTTCTCGTCTCGAATTCAGTCGGATTGAAATTGTTTAGCTTGCCCACTGTTTCGTATTTGAATTGGTTCTTTCAGCGTTTTATGTACTTTCCGGTTGTCTGTACTTGAATTAAGCATATCACAATCGTGCTCAGATCCCAGTGTGATTATATTCTAACCAAATAGGTTAAATTTATCCCCAAAACAACATTTTGCTTCTAATTATTACTTTATTTAAAACTACAAATCAAATATCAAATAAATATTATAAACTAGATGATACCCGCGACTTCGTCCGCGTGGATTGATGTTTTTGATTCCCGCGGGAACTCCTCAATTTTCCGGGATAAAAAGTAGCCTATGTCCTTCCCCGGGATACAACCTATCCCTGTACCAAATTTAATCAAAATCGGTTTAACAGATAAATTTTTTTTGATTCCCGCGGGAACTCCTCAATTTTCCGGGATAAAAAGTAGCCTATGTCCTTTCCCGGGATGTTACCTATCTCTGTACCAAATTTCATCAAAATCGGTTAAGTAGTTGGGCCGTGAAAGCGTAGCAGACAGACAGACAGACAGACGGACAGACAGGCAGACACACTTTCGCATTTATAATATTAGTATGTTTTTTGATTCCCGCGGGAACTCCTCAATTTTTCGGGATAAAAAGTAGCCTATGTCCTTCCCCGGGATGTTAGCTTTCTCTGTACCAAATTTCATCAAAATCGGTTAAGTAGTTGGGCCGTGAAAGCGTAGCAGACAGACAGACAGACAGACAAACACACTTTCGCATTTATAATATTAGTATGGATGAGAAAGTTTGGATGGATGGATGTATGGATGTATGGATGGATGTTTGTTACTCAATCACGCCCGAACGGCTTAACGGATCTGGATGAAATTTGGCACAGAGGTAGATTATAGTCTGGAATAACACATAGGCTTTTTAGGCACGACTTTTTATCCCGGAAAACTAAGGAGTTCCCGCGGGAACCAAAAAACCTCAATCCACGCGGACGTAGTCGCGGGCATCAGCTAGTCTTTTATACATTTGAAACAACTAGACATTGCCCGCGACTTCGTCAGCGTGGATTATTTTTTTTATTCCCACGAGAAATGTCCGGGATTAGAGTAACCTATGTTCTTCCCCGGGATGTAATCTCTATACTTACCAAATTTTTTCAAAATCGATTAATAAATGAGCTGTGAAAGAGTAGCATACAGACACATATTCGCATATTTAATTATTTTATAATATAGTGTGGATAAACCGACTCACTGGTACAACAATTGACAATGTAGACTGTAGAGCCTAGACCGCTGCACTGGGTCTATAGAACTACGCTAGTAATATAATAAGTCTATGATAGAACTAGACTTGAGATTTTGCATGTAGATTTTCTTTTAAACCCACCAAGAAATGATATACTTAGTACTTTTATAGAGATTAAATGCAACCGAGTGAAGCCGGGTAAACAATAAAGAGTTAAATACAATACGTCCTCCAGTAATAAAAATTATATTTTACCGCATTTGAAGCAGTCCCTTCGTGCCCAAACTAACCGATCAAAATAAGTTTGCATGTTTAATCGTACGAACCCAAAGAACACAACGACTCCCGAACAAGGTCGGGTGTTGCGATTAAATAAAAATGCCTTCCCCGAGCTTGAGCTATTAAAATTTTTGTTTGTATATGTGCGTGTATAGTCAGTAAGAGTTGGGGTTCGCCAAGAGTGAATCATTGTTTTGTTCAAGTGGTCGGTCTGCCGTATGCTCACAAAATTGAGTAATATTTGCTTAGTTTCGAACCTTTGTTTGAGGTAACAATAATGAATTTAAAGTAATCTCGCAAAGATCTTTACTATTTAGTGTGATCTTGGTATTAAAGTAACATTCTCTCTTTCACTTAAGTAGTTTTATTTTCTACTAGCTGATGCCCGCGACTACGTCCGTGTGGGTTAAATTTATTGTTATTTCGGCGGGAACACCTTAATTTTCCGGGATTAAAAGAAGCCTATGTCACTCTCCAAGTCCTCAACTATACCCATGCCAAAAATCACGCCGATGCGTTGCTCCGTTACGACGTGATTGAAGGACAAACCAATAAACCTACAAACAAACACACTTTTGCATTTAAGTATAATATTAGTACGAAGTATGATATGATTTATGATATTATTTCTATATCACTTTCTTCGTCGGCAAACATTTCTACAAGAGCAACCGCTAAGTAGGTACAATACTTATGTCGATAACAAGATCAATACAATCTAACAGCTATGTGACAGCTACTCGTTTCAAGTCTATCACTCCGGTCTATTCATGCGAAGGTTAAAAAGGTATCTGGGAACGAATCATGGTCTAAATACCTAGGACTCAAGCGAGGCCTTCATAATATGATTGTAGAATTATGTTTGGATGGTTTAATACAATACTTTGTTTACCATAATAGTCTTGTGAATTGACGGAAGCGCTACAAGTCAGATATTACTTCTATTAATAATGTAGGAGGTGGGTATTGAATGGTGATCTATATTGGCATTCAATGCTAAGTTGTTACTTAACAAAACATATTTTTTTCCAACTAATAATACATTTAAACCACGACAATTAGCAGGCAATTTCCCGCTTTTTCGCCTCAAAAGGGCAAGATTGGCCAGCATATAGTATAACTATGTAATAACAATTAATTGTACTGGTACCTTTGAAGGGATGTAACATCATTGGATGTGCAAGACTAAACTTCCAACTATATAAAGACTACAGATCTGTTTATAGTCCTAGGACTGATCGCAGATGGATAAAAGCGGGGAAAAAATATCCGCTTCTATAATATATTTGTATTTGTATTATACTATAGGAAACCGATAAGCCAAAAAACAAACAAACATACAGACTGCAAAATTTTAGTACCAACTCGTTGTCAGATTAATTTCCTACAGCTGCAAAACGTATGGTAAATATTTTACAAAAATATTCGGCCAAATAACCTCCCTATGAAAATTTCCATAATAAAAAGTGGAAATCCGCGGAAGCGTAATAAATATCCGGTGTAGGACAGCTTCACAGCTTTTATACGACAGAAATATTAATGAAAAACCTCACGCTTCTGTTGAACTGAAAAATTGTAATATCTAGGCTATAGGTACCATTTTTTGTAATTATTATAATAAAAGAATATTTTTGTTTGTTTGTACATTTTATCGTGATTACAAAGTTCACGTAACTCACGTTTCTATTCTCTGTTTCGATTATTTTACGGTTTAAAAATGCGTAGAGTAGGTACGTTTTATTATTTAGCAGTTCCTATTGGTATCGCGCGCCCGATGCGACTAACGTAATTCAGTTACAGGCTCTTACCCCAATAGCTTGGGCGGTTCTTGTAGCAGTCTTGAGTGCATAACAAACTTACTCGTAAGTCGTATTTATATAACGATATCGATAAATTCGGATTGAATGCGCTAAAAGGAAACCCGTCTGGTTCGAGCTGAAAGCAGCGAACATCGTTTATAACTTCTTAGATGATAACTTACTTCCCTATTCAAGTCAGATAATGGCTCCACCTTAAGATACATTCTGTTTTAGAGCCGGATGTCTTCAATAAAGCACTCCGTTGCAGAAATTACGAGTAACTCGATAACGAATAATAATTAGATACTTAGTACTATTAAACAACTGAATTTTAGGAAATTGCGTAATTTTAGGAACATCATTAGTGTAAAGGCGCATACCTAGGAATTTAAAAAAAATATATATTTGGCTTTTAGCGTGTCAATTTTCTGACGCATATCAATTTAATATTACAATTATTCCAATGCGGTGCGGTATCGCCTATTAAAGCCAAATTAATTATTTGACTACTGCGTTACAACGTGTATAAAATATTGTATTGCAAGTGCAAACGATTTTTGGTAATCCCAATGTATACGCTTGTTGTATATCTCTTTTTTGTATTTATTATTTCGCAATCACTTTATTTCAACAATTTGTACGATAATAACTCGTATTGTATATAGTAATCGTTGCGTCGAGCCATATTGATAGTGCAATAAAAATACCAATTTGAGACGTCTTAACCGGGAAAAATGGGGAACTCGCTTCGAGAATAACGAGTGTTGTTCAGTTCACATAATGAGAGGCTTGAAGGGAACTACGAGCTCCTTTCAGATCTGTCATCATTAGTAAGGGCTGGAGGCGCCGGGTTTTCATTAAGACGTGAATATTTTCGAATGACAAAGCAGCCGTATGCAAGGGTGGAATGTTCGACTTGACGCATCCCTGTGATTATTGCTCTGCGTTTATCCTGCTTAAACATTTTTGTATAATTAAGACAGGGGATGCTTATACTTACTGAAGCATTTCAAGCATTTTAAGCAAGTTCTGTTCTCGTCTCTTCAGATCAGGTATTGAGAGATGTTATGATAATTCATAACACCTGATTGGACTATTCCATAACATATTTGCTCAGTTCCATTCGTCTCCACTTCAACCAAATCGCACCCTAAATTTTATAAATTACGCCTGCATTGTGGTACCAGCTACAGAATACTGAAAACCTTCCAGATTATTACAAGCCATGTATTTAGTCTGAAGTGGAGATGTACCAGTTTGTTCGCTAAATATATTATATCGGTGCTTAATCAACCGTTCACAAGTTGTTTTGTCCAGAAATACGTCCATTCATGTCGATGCAACGTACCCACATTCTAATCAGGCTTGGTAACTCAAGCCAAACTTCTTACCCTTTCTAATCATGTCGGACTTTCGGAGTATGAATAGTTTCTATTATTCCGTAGATAGGTAGCATATCTTATTCAAAAATATCTCCAATCTCGTAACTTCAGTGTAATTTATGCAAGCAAGAGTATCTTATTTAACTGGTTACTGGATTATTTTTTGTGGAAAGAAAAAGCTTTATTTTAAACATGTTTTCATTTTCTCCTAACGCGGAAGAAAATGATTATGTTACTCATGCTGCGTGCTTTCACGTGCTGTATACAAATAAGTTGTTTTTCTTTTGTCTTATTTCTATGAATCTAAACTTTCTCATAATAATTACCTGTTAAAATTGGTTACAATTATAATTTTCTTGGGAATAATACAAACCAAACGCCGTTTAAACTTTTGGTTGCTAGGCCAAATACTATCAGCTGTTACTAAATATTTCTAAGGGCTTAATGTAAATCCGCTTACAACAGTAAAACTTGCTTTTAAGTACGGACGACGGATTAAAAGGGTTTACGACTACGATGTATCGTATCTGAGGATTTATGCAAGTAAAGTGGTAATGCTATGTTGACTAATCACAAATTATCAATTTATGTTGTTGACATTTCTTGTATAAAATTAAGCAGGCAGAGCGTTATCAGGTAGGTAAATACAGAGGTCGTTGGTAGCATTCGTCGCCTCGTTAAAAGTCTATAATAGCTATTTATGCAACTGTATCGTAATGAGGGTCATTTTAATTCGAGTGCTGTTTTTTGGAAAATAGGATAGTACGAGAATTAAAATGACTAATTACGTACAGTTGCATACAAGATTTTATCTACGACAAGGACGTCTTTATAATTTTTTACTTTATAAATTAATAAAAACCAAAAGTGCCAGAACCCAGAGCCGCTAAGCTATAGGTATCCTATTTATGAAGATAACCATATCGATACAGCTACGACTCATAACGATACAGCTCCCATACAACGAACTGTATCGTTATGAGAAGCAAACACGAAAGAGGGTTCAATTCGATATAGTTGTCAAATTCGAAATTGGAACTTTTCGATGCTGGAGTAGATAAAATATGCTACGACTTAAACTCAAATCTCTTTGCCGTGTAGGGCGTAGGCCCAGCAGCGCTTACGCTACGTCATCGGTCATCATTCATGACTCTACCACTGACGAACTCTTCATATGGGAGCTTATATGATATACTGAATTGTGACGTCGTGAACATCAGCCTCGTTGGTCTAGTGGTTAGCATGTTTGACTGCGGCTGACGAGGTCCCGGGTTCGAGTCCCGGGTCGGGCCATATTAAGTGTTGAGTTTTTCTGACAGCACTAGCCCGGAGTTAGGAAGTTGGCGGTGTTACACCCCCGTGCCTCGGAGAGCACGTTAAGCCGTCGGTCCCGGTTATTATCACTAACATGATAATAGTCGTTAAAGCCCGCCAACCCGCATTGGAGCAGCGTGATGGGTCTTAGCTCTAATTCCCTCTCTCCTTTGAGAGTGGAGGTCTGTGCCCAGCAGTGGGACGTTATTGGGCTGTAGTGGTGGTGGAACATCAGCGCCTTCTTTACTTCACTCGATAATTTTAAATGGCTATCAAACTTAAAAGTTTTTTTCTGTACATAGTGATGTTCCTATGCCACCTTGAAGTTTCTTCATAAATGATTCCTTTAGGTGATATGCAAAGGCGGTGCAAGGAAGTCAAAAGTGATGACTAAGAAGGCCGACGTAAAAACATGCATGATACTTACTCATCTTTAGAAGTCAGCGATGAAAAAGCAAACAAAAATCAGTTAGAGATTTATTTTTAGCCACATGTAGGTCAAGCCTCTATCCCTCAATGGAAAGTCATTTAAAATTCTCACCCGGTTGACTCAGGTAGGTGCCGACGAAAGGAAAAATAAAAGTGCCTTTTCATTTCCGCCTACATAAGCTCCCTCGAAGGGATGAAACTTGCCTTTCCCTTTTTTCTGCAACCAAAATGCGAGGAATAGGTCTAGTTTTAATTTCAGTTAATGGGTTTCTTCAGTCCAACGCCTTGGGTACGAAGGATTATTTTCTTTTTGAGTGACAACAGCACAGCCATTGTGTTATTCGAGTTTATGATTTTACTTACATTTTTTTAAGTTTCGTTAGTATTTAGATTTTAATGAGTCTTAATATTTTTCGAAGTGGTAATAGTGTGTACCTGTGTAGAGGTACAATTATCGGCCATGTCATGACTCCGCATTTCCGCATTTCTTTTATGATTAGGCATCGAACTGAAAGTGCGAGTTTTCCGCTTGGACGAATTAAGTTTTCAAGTACATTAATTACATTCTGAAATAGAGTTTGATAAATAATCGTCGAATAATATTAATATATCCAACAAATATCAGTATTCCTGTCTTTATCGGCCAAGCTATGACTCATTAGTTTCTCGATTTGTTTCAATTTTAATTAGGAATTTTAATCAAATCAAATATAAATATTATAAATGCGAAAGTTTGGATGGATGTATGGATGGATGTTTGTTACTCAATCACGCTCGAACGGCTGATCGGATCTGGATGAAATTTGACACAGAGATAGATTATAGTCTGGAATAACACATAGGCTACTTTTTATCCCGGAAAACTAAGGAGTTCCCGCGGGAACCAAAAAACCTCAATCCACGCGGACGTAGTCGCGGGCATCAGCTAGTAAATATTATAAATGCGAAAGTTTGGCTGGATGGATGTATGGATGTTTGTTACTCAATCACGCTCGAACGGCTGAACCGATCTGGATGAAATTTGGCACATGGGTAGACTATAGTCTGGAATAACACATAGGCTACTTTTAATCCCGGAAAACTAAGGAGTTCCCGCGGGAACCAAAAAACCTCAATACACGCGGACGTAGTCGCGGGCATCAGCTAGTTAGGAATAAGGATGATATCACAGTTTTTAAGATTCGAATTACAAATTGTGGATATTATGACATATATAACTAATAGGCCTGTTTACGGAGGTGACCTGCTTATACGGCAGTAAAAATAATGAGCTACGATCTCCGTATAATGGCTTCGTTGATTTGGAATGATATGCAATATGGAGTGATTGATGATCGTTATGAATACGCTCTTTGTACTTTATGTGTGCCACATAGTTTTGCTTCGTGTTATTTACAAACTTTACAAATTCCAAGCAGCTTTGTATACAGCTTAAGAATTTTACCCCAATACAAGGGTGTTTGGTTGTTATGTGGTGAAATTAGATACGTATATTGGGTAATTAAGTTGGTTGCTATAGGCATGTGCTATAGAATATACAAATGCCGTATAATTATACCAATTTTCTGATTCTATTTCACCAGTATATTTTACAGTAAGTAGATATTATGTTTTAGTTAAGTACCTACGAGAAAATGGTGCTGTCTTGTAAGCCTATTAAAAGTGATTTGTTTATTCGATTTTATAAGCGTCGAGTGACATAGCATAAGATGGGCTGGGGTCTGGGCATAAGGAAAGAGGAAGCAAGAGGTATAAACAAGATTTGTATAAGTTTTTTTTAATTGGAACTTGTAGCTTCCTTTGCCATAGATGGGCCATTTCGACACCCAGTTTGAGTTTACCAATTACTCTAAAGTAGGCCACGTGTTGCGCGTAGGATGAACACCCTCTATCAGCTATATCAATTGCCTTTGTTTCAACGCCCAAGGTTTAAAGCACCCTATACAGCCCACTTCCATCTCCAACAAAACACTTTCAAAAACAATACTCAGAAAATCATGTCGGGAAATCTTTTGTTGCAATTTAGACCCTAAAACCTGTCCATAAGAGTCAGGGGTGCTAAGCTGTTTGTTTTGTGGGTACGTCGATAGAATTTTAAGGTATACACTGGTAAACACCTCTCTAAAGAAGTGTGGAAAAGTGTACGGAAACGAAGCGGAGATAAAGTGTATTCTTTATTCTATTAAGCCCCAAAGTAGATGTCTATTTATAGCGCTCGCCATATAAAGATAGTTTGATAGGATAGGTTATTTGTATTCATATGTTGTGTAACTTATAATTAACTAGCTGATGCCCGCGACTTCGTCCATCTGGAATAAGTTCTTTTCAATTCCCACGGGAACTCCTTGATTTTCCGGGATAAAAAGTATCCTATGTCACTCTCCAGGTCCTCAGCTATACCCATGCCAAAAATCACGTCGATCCGTCGCTCCGTTGCGACGTGATTGAAGGACAAACCAACAAACAAACACACTTTCGCATTTAAAATATTAGTATGATTACTTTTACTCTGCATAGAAAATCAAAGACGTTCTATCAAATCACTAAAACATATGAATATCCTTTTTTTTCTAAATATTTTGCTCGTACGAACTTATTAAGTAGATACCTAAGGCTTGATGAATCAACGAAAAGGGCCCAGCACCCCTTTTGATGGGGTTATTTTCATAAAAAATGAATCATTTTAAACTACGGCAGGGAAGTTACTAAGAAAATCGATGTTATGATTTACTTACAAGCTGTTGCTCAAGAATTTATCGAGTTCAAATAGCTTATCTAATTCAATTCTACTTATTATAGTCAATAATAGTCTTATAAGACTTAAATCAGCTAGTTTCTGATATAATTTTATTTCAAAACTAAGGAAGATAGGTACTTTATTTACTAGTATGTATTACATTATTCGTTTATATTTTTACAAGTATAGATAAACAGCATGGTTTTTATCTTAATTTGTAAATACATCTAACCATCCTATTCCTTCCATCCCGCAAGGCAGCAAGGATACCGATCATGCCCATCGCGTAGCGTAGAGCAATGACTGTTGTAAATTACGTTTAGATAGGACTATTAAATGTTAATCGAAGGTCGAGTAATAAATGAATGGGCTGACCACTTCCAGTAATAGCTTCCCTTAATGCTCCGTAGACCATAAATTCTTTATGTTCTGGAAAATCAATACTCTTATTGACCAACCGTTTACTCGTACTTTCACACGGCTTACAGTGCTTACTTATGAAAGAACAGTGCTTACTTAATATGACGATGCCCGCGTCCTCGTCCGCATGGAAGTTTTTGCAAAATCCCGTAGCATACTTACCTTTAATTATCCAGGGTTAATCGTATACCCTCGGCTCGTCACTTGTCGTGTCCTTTCTTGCAAATATGTTTAAGTTTATAATATGAACCTCAACAAACATGCTTTGCCATGCTGCTGCCTTCACACTACCTATGTGTTGGTCCAGGCTTTCAACATATTACAACAATTAGTATTTCTGCACAGATTTCTAATGAAGCTTCTTCGTGTCACTCGTCACTTGGACAATACCTATGCAATTTTCAACCGACTTTAAAAAAGGAGGAGGTTCTCAATTCGACTGTATTTTTTTTTTCTTTTTTTTATGTTTGTTACCTCAAAACTTTTGTCTGGGTGGACCGATTTGGATGATTCTTTTTTTATTTGAAAGGGCATACTTCCCATGTGGTCCCATATAAATTTTATCGAAATCGGTCGAGCGGTTTTTAAAATATCAACAATAACATAAGTACTTTGTATAGCGTGTGCTTGTTGTTGTAAAGTTGGCGCGGGAGTTTGAAGTCGGTTGTTTAAAAAGAATTTTTTATATTAAATTATTAAATGTACGTTTTGTCTTCATTACAGACGCGGTGGCGTTCGCAGAGGCATGGAAGGCGGTAGTGGTGTAGTTTACCGAGTGGTAGGCCGCAATCGCAGTAAGGCCGACTGTGGACAGCAGACCGAAAGGCAGCCACCGACCCCTAGAGATACCACGTGGAAGAAGTACACTGACTCGCCTGGTGTTGGAACCCCGCCATCGGTGAGAGACTTACAATAAATATTCTTATTCCTCGTCCGTTCATGGTCCTTAAAAAAAAGATCTATAAAAAGGGTTTGATAAAAGACCAAGTCAAAGTGTCCATTCGAATACATTGTTAACGGAATACCTACGTTTAGTATCTCAGTAGAGATAATCCACTTACGTATTAGACAAATCCTTGTGCCTATTCAGCTGAAATATACTCACACCTACAGCATATTCCTGAACAAGCAAGCTTACAAGTCGTATATGATACAGAGGGATAGCTTGACCCTGTGTTATATTTGTGCCACCTTTGAATATAGCGAATTTTAAGCAATATTTCTGTAACCCTTGTAAGTACATCTGCCCCCCAAATATGTAAGAATTGCCGATCACATCGTCAAAGTTCGGCTTCAAAGTAAAATAAACCATAAGTGCATTGAATTAGAGCTCAATTTCGTGTGTCCATTCTCATACGTTTAGGTATGTACGATAACCTAAACGGATGAGAATGGATACACGAAATTGAGCTCTAATTCAATGCCGTTATGGTTTATTTTACTTTGAAGCCGAACTTTGACGATTTGATCTACAATTCTTACATAATCGCACCTCTGTTCAAAGTATGAAAGATCATCGATCATATGAAATCTCGATCATCGAGACACTAGCAAGCCAGTGTGAATTGGGTGATTAATGTAAAAAGATTTTTCAATATTAACGATTTCGAAGATTCCGTTTAGGGCGCGAACCTTAAAACTACTGTTACGATACGCGATGAATATTACACAAGATTCTGAAGTTACACTGCTTACATGTTTTCCAGAACCAACAAGCACAAACTCCTCCCAGTCCCTCTCACGGGCGGAAGGGTGAGCGTCGTACGGGCCACCACTCGCCGCAGCACCACAAAAGGGAGAAGCTTACGGCTGCCCAGCAACTTGGCATTGCGCCACATCCTCAGGTACCTATTCTTTTTATTCATGTGACCTAATCTTTACATCACTTTATGCTATTGGGTCAGGGATGACGAACATCGATTACTATTTATGCCATCAAGAATGCTATATTTTTGTTTTTTTTTATCATCATTACACTACGTACCTATTCTTCGTGCATCAATTATTGTGCTGCATGAATTTGCAATTAATGCAATAATTATACTCTCAAGTGGTTCCTTCATTACCTAATTAAAGAACACCGTCTTCACTGGAGCAGTTACAGATGTTGGAAACCATAGTGCATAGTTGGTGCTCGAACATACAAAGCTTTATGATCGCAATCTCAAAGTTGCCACTTTACCTATATCGTTTTTTTTTGTTATAGTATGCTCTAAAGTCTGCATTTTTATTTTTCAGTATCCCGCTCCTAACTCATCTAGTCAACATTCTTCACGGGGTGGAGGTGCTCAGGTAAATCAATTGCTTTTCACCTTCGCCAGGATTGCAAGAGAAAAATGAGACTTTCCTACTCATTTGTTTTTGTTCATGGACTATTTTATTCACAATCACCGTAAATGACCTGTGACCTACGACATCTGAAACTAGTTTTTTTACCAGTTAGCCGTAACTTGATTGTTTTATGTACTGTGTATTCCTATTGAGTTTTGTGACTTATTTTATACTAGATGATTCCCGCGACATCGTCCGCGTGGACAAAGTTTTTTCGATTCCCGCGGGAACTCTTGAATTTTCCGGGATAAAAAGTAGCCTATGTCCTTCCCCGGGATAGAACCTACCCTTGTACCAAATTTCATCAAAATCGGTTGAATAGATGGGGCGTGAAAGCGTAGCAGACAGACAGACAGACATACAGACAGACAGACACACTTTCGCATTTATAATATTAGTATGGATTGGTTTTTATATGTCTTTCAATAAAATACTTTATTATTATTATTATTACAAAATTTTCAAATGTTTTTTTTTTGCTCAGCTACAGTCTCCCAGCGGGCCCTCGTCTCGTCCATCAAGTGTTTCAAGCGGAGGCAACGGCAGCAGTTGTTCCTCAAGCAAGGCCAAAGTCCCTCAAAACTTCGGTTACGTGAAGAGACAAAATGGCTCCCAACCGCCGCCACCGCCGCCTCCAGCAAACGGCCCTCCTCAACATGGACATGGTAACATATTAATCGATTCATACTAAACTAAACAACTCAAGTGTTCGATAGAAGTCCGGATATACAGCTGGATAAAACTCTCTTGTCGGTATTTCCATATACTACGAAATTATGCCATTTGTATCCAGCGGTTCCCTGAGACTATCATACTAATATTATAAATGCGAAAGTGTGTTTGTTTGTTGGTTTATTGGTTTGTTGGTTTGTCCTTCAATCACGCCGTAACGGAGCAACGGATCAACGTGATTTTAGGCATGTCGCGGGCATCAGCTAGTCTATCATAATAATAACATCAACATAATGATAAAATATGTGTTATTATTGGTAAATTGTGTGTCATATTAGATTAATTAAAAGTTTGTTGTTATTCTGGTATGGCGATGGCACTAATTAATTTAGATTGAGTGGGTCATGCCTGTAGCTAATGGTGAGTGAGGCGATTTTCAACCGACTTTAAAAAAAAGGAGGAGGTTCTCAATTCGACTGTATATTTTTTTTTTGGTTTGTTACCTCAGAACTTTTTACTGGGTGGACCGATTTGGATGATTCTTATTTTCTTTTTCTTTTATTCTTTCTTCTTATTCTTCTTTGGATTTTTATCGAAATCGGTCGAGCGGTTTTTAAAATATCAACAATAAAATAAGTACATTGTATAGCGTGTGCTTGTTGTTGTAAGTTGGCGCGGGAGTTGGAAGTCGGTTGTTTAAAAATAATTTTTTATATCAAATTATTTAAAATTAAAATCCGGCTTCCCTATTTAAAATTTTCACCCTTTGCCACTGATAAGATGCAACACATCCAACAGAAAGCACTGATTTATATACTCCAGGTATGAACTAAGAACAGGGATGATAAATCTAGTGAACGTGTCTACGAATATTATTACTTACTAGTATATTTTAGCTTAACTTTGACACAGATACAATTCACAACACCTACAGCAAAAAAAATCTTAGTAAGTGATGACACCCATGAATTTAAAGGAACTTGATTGGCCAATTATTTTTCTTTTTCTAGCCGGGAGAACAGCCCAAGTGTCAGCGGTGCCTCGAACGAAAGTCAAAGTATCAGGTGGTACGCAGACTTGTACACAGGACCTACAAATACATAGTAAGTATAGGACCCATTAGAACATTAGAATTTAGACCTTGGGCAAATTAGTTTTTTTGGAGTAATATTAAAAATTGGTTAGGGCTAAAAAAATATGGCCTTTATTTTTTTATTGTCTGTGATATGATTATTCGTGTGCTAAACTATTATTTAAAAGTGAGGCGAAAGCAGCGTAATTTTTTGAGTTGCGTATTTTCAGTCGTGTGCCAGTAACAACTAATTATTTGTGGTCATGTGGAAAGCCAAGCTAAACTTTGGAATAGTTAAGCAACTGAAAGACACGACTCAACTTTGGAATACTTAGTTACGCAAATGTGGGAAACCACTCACATAGCAAAAATAACGCTCGTTTGGTCTCACCATAAATTTCATGAAACGAGGGCTATGGGGCGTTACATACCATAATTTAGGCTTTTGATTAGCTTTGAAAGTTTCTTGCCTATGGAATTGGAAATATGACAAGAAGTAATTTGTCCTGCAAGTCACTCCCGTAATTTTCAAAACACTCAAGAAAAATCCAATACTTTATTCATCAGAAAACGGCATCGGACCAAAATCTTATTCTCTCGGTGGTACAGCGGCTGCCCAGCTTTCCGCGTCCGTGCGAGAGCGGCTCCTGGGCTCGCAGTCGCTGCCCAAGCCTGGCACACACGAGTTCGCAGCTTTATTCCATCACCACAGGTGAGAAAATTTCCTGCGTGATGCAGGAACCAGGATATACGGCCGAATACTGAAAAATCATTATTAACGGTTAAGTTTTTTGTCGCTGCATAGACAAAATGCTAAAACAAAAAACTTGAGAGGTGTCAACTGTCAAGGGACACCCGATGGAACGAAGTACCAAAAGTTGTAACGACACTTTTTGCTATAGTTGTAAGCCGTGCGGCGTGTGCGTGTTCCTCTGTGTAAATTTTATTACAATTCCTTCACTAATTAATTGAAAGGAACTTCGTTCCACGTTCGGAAACGAATAACTAGCCTATGTAACTATTGAAAACATAATTCTTTAAAATTATTTCGCCTTTTTATTTTAAACAACTTGAACTCAACAACATAAGTAGTCATAGCAACCAAAATCATCTTTTCATAAAAAGTGTCGTTACAACTTTTGGTCTTAATTTTTTCCGTCTAGCCCCCTTTCGTAACGCGGGATAAGGAACTTCGTTCCAATAACAATACACAAAACTCTTATGATGCGTTTCAGTATTCGGACATATCCATTTCGTAAGACTTATATGTCTTGGTTGTTCGCTACAGTCGCTACATTTTCATATTCTAGTTACTTACGGCGAGGCTGTGCCTATGATGTGAAAATTACCATAAAATACCTTTTGTTTGGTGGAAATAAGACTTGGCTTTATGAACTTTTAGTCGTATTTTTCTCAGTTAAGAGGGATATCATTTACATACAGTTTCTAAAACTGTATGTAAATGTCAAAACCGAGTCAAGAATTTTATCTTATCACATCATGTAGTTGTCTTTAACTAATTATACAAGGAATAAAACAGTAAACAGGGAATCATTATGTACAATAGAAAATGACATCATATTCTCAGCCTAACTAGAAGGTAAAATTATATCAACTAGACAGTAGAGACCATCACAGCCAATTGGTAAACCTAATTAAATGAATTAATTTAGCTATACCTATCGCCTTTAATTAGTTTGCTTCGTGTTAGACTGAGAAACTAGACGTGCAAAATATTCTTGCTATTTTTAATTGATGGGCCTTAGACAGGACCGTAACTAGTACCTAATCATTTAATCGTAGAATAATAATTTTGCTCTTTTATGGACTTTTGACAGTTAAATGATAGATGAAATCTTAAAGCAGGTAGATACATAGTTTTATATTCTCACATACTAGGTATTTGTGTTGGCACGATATAATATAATGCAATTTGCGGTAGCTGTTTGAATTGAGTTCGATAGTTCTTTGTAAATCACCTACCTTACGTCTGTATTTCATAAATTAAACCAAACTTAAACTATTTTAAAGTGGCTCAATGTCTACGTCCTACGACCTATGTGGGTCCTACTGTGGGTCATTAAACTTGATAAAATAAGTTTAATTAAGTTATGACCTCGATTTCTTTTTATACTCACTCTACTAACGTTAACTACTTCCGATTCTAATCACGAGAATCGTAACCTTTTAATGAACAAATAGCTTAAATAAACACACGGTCTATAATAATCATTACTATTTTCAATTACTTGTTTTTTTAGAGTACGTATCTGTCTGTCAATTGTGGTTTGTTTTATAAAGAACGCGTGTAAGGCTATTGTGCTCGTTAGATATCCAGTATAGAGCAGTGTTTAAGTAAAATAAGATTAGTTTCGGTGTTGACTGGCTGTAGTATGCCGTATAAAACTGTGTAATTTCTTTTCTTATTTCTTTAACTAATATGAAATTTGTTAAATTAATTTTAGTTCGCAATTTTCCTTAAAATTCAAATAAGTATTTCAACGTTTTTTTAGGTTTAAGGTTCCCTTATCTTATACGTTGGACAGTGATGCTCGAGACAGGATAGTAAATAAGAATTTCTTATCGATTGGAGAACTTATTTACCTAGTTTTATAAGTCCGTGGGAATTCGCCAGTTTTTGACCAAGCGTCTCAGATATCGTACATACGTTTGGTGAAACAGTTTTTTTTTTAAAGTAAGTACATGAAGTGTGTGTGTGTGTTTGTAGGGCGGTTCCTCGAGGCGGGATGAAGATCAGTGACGGAAGTCTCTCTGACACCCAAACATACTCCGAGGTGAAATCCGACTACGGAATACCCTACGCACCATGGCTGAGGCATAGGTAAATATCTGTAAATACATTCCGAATGAGAGTGGTTTGCGAAATAACTATTTTTCTATTCTATATACCTTGTAAAATGTAAAAATTGTAACTACCCTATATTATGTTTGTACCTATCAACATCGATCACTCATTGTACCTTGGTCATTTTTATGTGCTGTGTGCATTTTGTGTGGTTCCCTTGAGGTAACACATATCATTCACACGATCATGCTTTCGCCACAAAATAGAGAGGTAGGTAACAGAAGAACCACTCATTACAATTGCAATACCATTCCTATCTATATTCCATGGTTCTTAAACATGGCAGTGTAGGTACGTTGGCAATCTTAAAGCACAGTTTTATGTATTGTAAAACTGGGCTTAAAGTCAGACCAATACAGGCTGAGTTCAATATGCTGAGCTCGCAGTTTCACGAGTCTTATAAAGTATACAGCTAGGTCATGCTAGCGTCTATTTTCGCGCGATTTATAAAACGGATCTTCTGTAACTGCATTTGCCTCTCTATTTCGTACTTCCGCAGTCCCTTCCACGGCCAGTTGTAGAAAACGATTTGTGTATCGCGTTGTGTGTGCACCTGGCCGGCGTAGCATGAGCCTTCATCTCGTTTCCCCCATTTCAGCAACACTTACTCGGCAAGTGGTCGCCTGTCTGAAGGCGAATCGATGGAGTCCCTCACGTCGCTCCATTCAGCGCAGGCGCACAACCACACATCATCTCCTAACTCACACCATCGCAGCTCACTCACACACAATAAGCTCATCATGCACCGTGATGCACAGGGTACCAGGCTCAACAGAAGCAACAGTATTAGGTGGGTCAACATTATCATTTCATCCTGTGGCGTAAACATAGGGTGGCTGAACAAGCTTTTAAAATATGTAGTGGCTTTGGGAAATCTAATCATTGGTTCGGGTCATATTATTATGACAATAATTTTTAACTTGCACAGTGAATAATTAATTCATGTTCTCTACTTTGATAATGAAGGCATGGACCCTTGAAACGCCTGTACGCGTAACGTCAAACGTGTGGTACAAGGAATTATAAAGCAATATGAAAGCACATCACAATGCAATGTGTGACAGCTAGAACAGCTCCTATGCGAGCACTGCAGTGTGTATGCCTTCAAAGATGAAACTTTCCTTCACACTCACTCTGCGAATCTCAAAAGCAGATAATATTTTCTAATCCGGAAAAACTTTTCTCCGGCGGTCTAAAACAAAACGTTTGACCACTATGCAGACCATGCGTCACGAGCACCAGAATTTTAATGATGAACAATTATTGCCAAGTGTCCAAGCCTTTATTTTTTCGAAAAGCCGCTGTATTGCTACGTCACACATTTCTCCCTACTCATTTTATCAATACCTATTTGTACTTATGTATAACTGTTTCTATGCTTCAAAGCTGTTTCTTCTCTCATGCTTTTATATGTCTAATTATAATCTGGTGTATGTACTTATTTGTATTTACTAAACATTTTAATTATGTATTACAATATTATATTATGTACACGAAATAATACCTTGACTCTTAATTAATTTTTAGCTACCTCAGAGATAGGACATTCCCAAGGTATGCCACAAGGTTGGAAAGTTGTATGTTTGGCTTCGAGGTGGCACGCTTCACTTTGTATTACTCAGCATGTTGGACCATGGCACGGCTTACACCATGAACTATTAAAATATTCAGGGCTATTGATGTATTCGCTATTGTTTATAATTTTGCAAATGGTCCGGGAGTATGTACGGACTCTCGGGCCAAAATTGGATACAAATGTTTATCAACACAAATATTATAATCAACACAACAACACAAATAATATAATCATGTCAATACTGATTTTCTTGTATTTTCTCGTAAATGTCTCTTACGTGTAGAAATCATCTTTCTGTATTCTTACCAAAATTTTGGAAAGTTTGGCTTTGGCCTCGATTTAGATCTATTATTTGCGTTATATTTACATACGTTTTCAATGTCTTGTGACTGTCGATTGATTTTATGTATTGAATTTACGTGTAAAAATGGTGAGTAAATATTATAGAAGTCTATGGTGGTGAGCATAATTATAGAGGTCAGGTAAATTTAACGCTTGGAATACAAATTGATTATTATTTATGTAAAAAATACTTTGTTACATTACCTACGTATTGACTATTGATTCATGCAATTTTTCGACTTCTATATTTTGTACTTTTCGAAGTCCTATGTGTACCTAATATGACGTATGTAGGTACATCTAATATTTAATTGTATGTAGACAGTTATAAATAATCTTAGCTCTATAACTGTATCTAAATTGTTCAAAAATGTATAACTTTAAGTTAATATCTACTAAAAGAGTAATGTTTTCCCAGATCGACGAAATCCGAGAAGCTGTACCCGTCGATGTTGCAAAGGTCTTCGGAGAGTGACTATGAACCCTACTATTGTTTGCCAGTGCAATACGGACCAGGAGGACAAGGTAAATCTTATGCACTATTGGTATTTGGGGCTAACGCAAAAAAACATGTATAGTTCGCGCGCGATTTGAATGCAGTGTAAATGTATGGTGACACATACATTTCGACGGGTTCCGGGCTATTTGTATTAACCGACATTTTTGAAACTTTACACCAGAGCAGTTTAAAGTTTCGATTTTTAGAAAAAAAAAATAACTTTAGCAAATCGCATTATTTCTTTAAAAAGAAGGATATTACTGTTTTTATAACATATTCCCCATAATTAGATTATTTTTTTTTTCTAATATTCCTATTTTTAACGAAGATAAATGTCGCTTAATACAAAATGACCCATATTTTACTTTTTTTTGTTCCAGGCTAAATGACTTAACCGCCTATGATTATTGTTTCTTATTTCAGGCTAAACGACTTAACCGCCTAGGCATGCAAATAATGGCTCTAAGCTAAGTGCTTTAATCAAATAGTTGGTCATATTTCAAACCTAAGCTAATTGATTTAAATACCATATCTTAAACTTATTAATGTATGGCTAATTAGTTTATGCGACTGTTTTTTTTTAAATAAATTGTTTGTAATCATACTTGAATAATGAAGTTTGCAGAAATTGGCGGTTAAAACATTGATAAATTAAAAGGTACATACATAGGATGTACCTAACTATCTTGTTAATAATTATGAAATGAGAAATAAAACACACATTATAAATTGTTTAAAGATAAGTTTTTTATTAAAAACTAGCGGACGCCCGCGACTTCGTCCGCGTGGCATAAGTGGACTGTGAATTTTATATATATAGACTAGCGGACGCCCGCGACTTCGTCCGCGTGGCATAAGTTTTTTAATTTCCATAGGCATTCCTTAATTTTCCGGGATAAAAAGAATCCATGAAAAAAACCCGTCGATCCGTTGCTCTGTTGCGGCGTGATTGAAGGACTATTTAACGTCCTATGGGATAGAATTTACAAAAACTGTGAATTATATATTTCATAATTTAAACCGGTAGCCCAAATATCAAGTTCCACGGCTATTTAACTTGAAACACAACGGCCTTTTACACCAACTTTCAACCCCTATTTTACCCCTTTAGGGGTGGAATTTTAAAAAACTGTGCTACACGTACTTCTTTATTTATTACCTAAAGCCAAAATACCAAGTTTCGTTGATACAACTTGAGAAATGAAGGACTTTCATAAAAACTTTCATCCCCTATTTCACCCCTTCGGGGGTAGAATTTTCAAGAACTGTGAAACACGTATTTCTTTATTTTTTACCGATAACTCATTTATACTAAGTTTCATGGATATAACTTGAGAAATGACGGACTTTCATACAAACTTTCAACCCCTATTTCACCCTCTTAGGGGTGGAATTTTTAAAAATCCTTTCTTAGTGAGCGCCTGCGTTACAAAAGGAAGCTACTGTCAAAGTTTCAAGTCTCTAACCCTAGTGGTTTAGGCTGTGCGTTGATATATAAGTCAGTCAGTCAGTCAGGACTTTGAATTTTATATATATAGATGACAATCACCTAGGAACAGCAATGACTTCTTAGCTTACCAAACTAAAGTTTTTATCACAATTGTATATGAATCAGAAGTTAAACAGTCTTTTTATTACGTAGCCTACAGTCTTATTACCTGAAATAATTATTCTCATTCTTCTTCATTCCTAAACTTTAACATTTCTTCTCAGTCGTGCACTCTTGACAGAGTGGTCGTGGCTGCTGGGTTGATACTGGTACACTCTTCATCGGTCTTCTTTAAATTGGGTCGCACCGCCTCCCGCGCGATGCTCCTCCACTTATCTCGATTGGTAGCATTGCGGGAGTACTCCACCACAGTTTTCTGGGTCACACTTTTTATTAGGTCTGTCCATCGAGTAGGTGAACGTCCTCTGGCTCGCTTTCCTTCCACATGACCCTGTACCACCAGGCGCTCAATTGACCCTTCATTTCTGGAGATGTGGCCAAAGAACTTCAGAATTCGCAATTGCACAGTCGACGATAACCTTTCTTTTATCTTAAGTTCTTTTAGGATTGAGTTGTTAGTTCGAAAGGCTGTCCAGGGTATCTTTAAAAGGCGCCTCCAGCACCACATCTCCAAGGCATAAATTTTACGTCGGTCTTGTAGTCTAAGCGACCATGTTTCAGCTCCGTAGAGAAAGATTGGTAAAACCAGACACCTCATAAGCCGAACCTTGGTGGTTTTGGTGATCTTCCTGTTCTTCCAAATCTTATTGAGCTTCTTTACCGCAGACCTAGTTATGGCACATCGCCGACGGATTTCCAGTTCACAGCCCCCAGTATTACAGATGGTAGAACCAAGATAGATGTAGGTTTGCACCACCTCGCAATTGGCGATATTTTGGATTCCTGGCCTATTATGATAAACCCGATCTACTATCATCATCTTGGTCTTATCCCTGTTGATGGTTAGTCCAAACTCAAGACTAGTTGTATCCAGACGCTCTAGTAGGTCTTCTATATCTTCTTTAATTTAGACAAGAAGCGTAGTATCGTCCGCATATCTGAGATTACACATCTTGCGTCCTCCAACAGATATACCTTTATCCCAGTCTTCCAAAACTATCCGCATTGTATTCAGTGTAAATGTTGAAAAGAAGCGGTGAGAGAATACACCCCTGTCGAACGCCAGCTTGAGTTTTAAAGGTTGAAGATTCTAGTTCGTCCACTCGTACAGTTGCTGTACCATCCACGTACAACCTCTGTACAAGATATATAAGATGCTGAGGTACACTCATTTGAGAAAGTATTTGCCAGAGTTTTAACCATTTAACCGTATCAAATGCTTTCCTGAAATCCACAAAACAAATGTATAGAGGGTTGTTAAACTCTCTAGCTTTCTCTATGATTTGGCGGATCACTAGTATTTGTTCTCGTGTACCTCTTCCTTTGACGAAAGTAGCTTGTTCCAGTGCGATTTGGCGCGACAAGTAAGCTTGAAGTCTTGTATTTATGATGTGAAGCAGTACCTTACTCGCATGTGATATGAGAGAAATCAGTCTGTAGTTGTTGCATTTTTTTGTTGATCCCTTCTTATGTAATGGAATGAATAAGGAATGTGACCATTCTGCCGGCCAACGTCCAGTTTCAGTAAAATAGTCCAGTAAAATATTTACGAGCGTTTCTTTGGTTTTCATTTCTTTACTTATTTTCTTCTATATTTTTTTCTAACTTTATCAGTAATCAAAATCAAAAACATCTCTCGTTAATGGTTGAAGTGACAACATCTAACATTTCATGTACAGAGCTAATGTATGGATCGACACTGGGTATGAATTTGACAAAGAGGCTAAATGTATTAAACGACATTCTTGTATATTTACAAGGTAAAGCTAATTGTATTAAGCGACACTGGATAAGAATTTAACAAAGAGGCTAATTGCATTAAGCGACATTTCTATATATTTATAAAGTCAGGCTAAATGCTTTAACGTACGTTGCCTGTCAATTGTTGCTCCAGGAAAAAACGTTTAAACGACTGCCTGGTATTTGGTAGTCAGCTTAAGTACACAGTTCCTAAATTTGTCAATATTTTGTGTCGCTTCATACATTGCAGTCCAAAATGGGCCCAAAAAATGCGGTTGTATTAAGCGACAAAAAAGTGCTCCGATCGTCACCAAACCCAGCTCAAATGACGCAGAAAAATTCGCTGATTCCAAATATGTATAAAAGTCTATATCGCTCAGAGTGTCGCTTAATACAATTAGCCCGGAACCCGTCGATTTACTCTGCATTCAACTCGCGCGCGAACTGTAGGTTAATACTTTACAAATGCATTGATGAGAATGTGTCAAACTTGAATTGAGGGAATGATTGTTTTATTATGAAAAAATATCAATAACTAGATGATGCCCGCGACTTCGTCCGCGTGGATTAACTTTTCTCAATTCCCAGGGGAACTCCTTTATTTTACTCGGAATAAAATGTAGCTCTATACCCATCTTCATCAAAATCATTTGAAAAATGAACCGTTAAAGCTTTGCAGACAGACAGAGGGACAATCAGACCCACTTTCGCGTTAATAACATTAGAATGGTTGTTCTTTTTGCTAAAATCGATCTTCAAGTTACCAATATTATTAGTATTATCCATCGAGTAGTAAATTATCTGAATGATTCGTTCAATATTCACCAGGTCTGAACTACGGTGTCTCCGAACCACCTTCACCCTCGCCAAGATCAGCTTTGAGCCCTACGCACCAGCCCGGGAACGTTATGCATACTCCACGACATTCTCATCACTATCCCAAGAAGAACGATGAAGGTATGTTTTAATTCTTTTACGATATCATTTGGCGATGCAATGCGCTTATAAGTATTATATTAGAAACAGTTTCAAATAAAATTTGCCCGTTTTTGTTTGTTGGAGAAATGCCATACAGAATCCCGTCGCAGGCGAGGGTATGTGGGACTCACTGGCTCTACCAGAATACTCACTAAAAACCTGGGTTATTAGTGTGTGCAGCTGGCGGTCCTTTTCATAAAGCCATCTCATGATCCCAGTTATTGGATGTAACTGATACATCCCGTTGAACCAGCGCATAGAAACGTTATTGCTATCTTCTATGATTCTATGGTGGGAGCACGTGAGCATTACGATTTGTGATCACGTCCCTGGCGCAATGCTGCTTTGATTTTATTGCGTAGTTTTGGGCTTAATTTCCATCAAGAACAATTTAATTTCTGCATTTCTCTTGTCTATGGCGGGATGGTCTGGTATGGTCAAGTTGAACGTGTAAGAAAACAAAGGCTGAAAGGGCGTTCTACACTTAGCGGTTCGTATCAAAAGCGTTGCACAAAAACTAAAAATGCATTTCTTCCGGCGTGCGTCATGTGAAATTAGCTTCTCATTTAGTATAACTATAAACATTTTATTCATCACCGACGTGATTATTAATGATCTTGTATTTAGTGGGTACCTACCTACCTGTCTCGTAAAAGGGCAATCAACTTTGTACAAACGAAAATGTATGTTGAGAAAGCGGCCGATATAGATTAACAATCAGATAGCTGATACAACAACTAGCCTGTCATTCCGTGTATGGAAAACGACGGGAACATTTAAACGGATAAATATGGTACAACGCTGCGAGCAATGAGCCAAAATGTACCAAGCGTAGGTAGGTACGATGATTGTTAATAAACGATTCACGAACCTCGATTCGTAAACTAGGTACTTATACGTAGTTATGTTAAGGTACACCGTACATGTCCGTCTATTGATTTATTGATCACTGGCTTTTTTCTACTTAGTTCTAATTTCGTAATTCAAAAATCAAAATCAAATGTTTTTTTTTTTTCAAATAAACAAGTACTTTTGAATCGTCAAGTAAATCTACCACTGGTTCGGAATGCCATTAATACCGAGAAGAACCAGCAAGAAACTCGGTGATTTAGAGTTACTTTGGTTATGTCAGAAATAAAGTAGACAAAGATTCCTAGTCGTGTAGCCACATTGCTGATTATATTATTATAATAGCACAATTTCAGAAAACAAACAAATAAAATTGGTAAAAATATAAATAACTTGCTGACTTTAGTTTATCTATAGCCCGACCGAGAGCAATTAGTGAAAACTGAAAAGCTCGAAGTTTGGACTTTTCACTAAGGTCTCTTTCAGTCCGGCGAGTTTATGGTCTATTCGCCGGGCGCAGTGTATGAATAGGCATGATGACAGTAACCAAGAATCAATGAAATTTTGAATTTATCTAATGAAATAGGATTCATGGATTATAAAAAACGTATTTATTTTTCTACAAGACGATGCCCGCGACTTCGTCCGCGTGGTTTAATTTTTTTGTTTTTCCCGCGGGAACTCCTTAATTTTCCGGGGTAAAAAGTAGCCTATGTCACTCTCCAGGTCCTCAACTATACCCATGCCAAAAATCACGTCGATCCGTTGCGCCGTTGAAGCGTGATTGAAGGACAAACCAACAAACCAACAAACCAACAAACAAACTGACTTTCGCATTTATAATATTAGTATGATTTCGAGTGAGATTGCTATTTATTTTGATAAAATAAAACTATAAAATACAGCAATCCGCCATATTGGATAAACCACCAAGAAGCGAATGACGTCACAATTGTTTGTTTTCGAGCTTTGACAATCACACTATTGTTTACTGCCACCCATTGCACACTGCACAGAGTACATTGGTAAAAACAATTGTGACTTCACAAACGACGCCATGACAACGCCGAACGTTTTGGCGTGAATTTTAAAAATTTCATTTCAAATGGCAATTTTATCTACCAAACCTTATTTTTCTGCTGAAATAAGATATTTTTTCGAAATAGTAGACACTTCTGAACATAATCTGACCATTTTTCAAAATCAGTCATCATGCCTATTCTTAATCTGAAACTTTATTTTACCAAAGCTGGTTTCGTGATGTAACGCTAGACGCCTATCCTTGAACTGTAACTTGATATAAACTTAATTGATAGAAATTATACCGAGTAATTAAGAACAGGTTAAAATTTACTAGGGGTGCACGGTAATTTCCATGGTATCATGTCCACGTAGATAATATTGCCTTTCCCTAAGATATTAATATACCTAACTTATCACAGCGGAGAAAAATTTTGTACGCGAAGTTCCGTTAGATTTGTGCCTAGCCTTATTTATATTTGTTTCACAGCGCACGGGTCAACTGCTTCGTTGGTTTCTACCGCGTCGTCTTTAGCCGCAGGCGCCGGTAATGAAGAGAGACATGCGCACGAGGTAAGGAATGATCAGGTACATACAATCATCATACCATACACTTTGTCTTAAATCATTATTTTTAAGTAGGTAGGTAATAGGGCTGATTCTGTAGTGCACAATCTCTAAACTAGAACGACCATTAAAAAGATTGCTAACCCTTTCATAATACTCCTTTAGGAAAGGGACAGAACTAGATCAAGAACGATCATTTTAGTTTAGTTTAGAGATTGTGTTATACAGAATTGGCTACAATATCTTGATTTATCGCCAGCTAAATTGCCTCGGATTCACACTAGCTGGGATATTCCGTCAGAATTTTAATATTCTGAGAGTAAACGAACTAACCCGCTCACACCAAGACATAATTATGTATCTAGATGCGGTTTTATTACCGACTATAATTTTAGTAAAGGTTTTGATTTTATAATAGAAAAAGGAAATCTATCGGATTGAAAAAAAATAGTTTCTCGAACTATGTTGATTAAAATAAATAAATAAAATCTTTATTTGTTCCAAAATAAAAAGTACAATGTTTCTTAAATTACCCTAGACTTGGATAGTTCGTATCTTGGGGGTCAGAATTGGCACCATTATCTTCCCAGTAATTGTGCAGCATATAATATAATAGAAACAGGAACTGAAGAAAGGTTACTAACATTATTAAATTGTTATCAGCTCGATTTGCTATTTGTTGAAAATATTGCAGCTATTGGCATGTTTTTCAATATCCAAGGTTACTTAAATGGATATTTTGATTCAGGTGCGAAAGCTGAGAAGAGAGTTGGCGGATGCTAAGGATAAGGTGCATACGCTGACGACGCAGCTTACAACCAATGTGAGTACCTGTCTGTTGTACATTTTCACAGTTTTTTACGAGCACAATATGATAATATAATATATTTTGGTTGCACTTTTATGTTAAAGAAGAAATAAAGAAAACTTACACAAAAAAGAAATACAGTAGAAATAAGGTACAACAAAACAGGAATACATTTATAGTAGTAAGTGTATGAACCTATTCACCTACCTACGTAGCACTGAGTACTAGGTTCATAAACATATTTTTATAATTAATAAAAATATTATAAGTTGAAGAAACAGATCTTAATTTTTTTCAACTTGATGCAGTCTCATTGAATGTTTATGTGTTGTTATATAGGTTATATGTAAACCAGGCTATAGGTACATAATTGTTTAATGTGCATTCAAATCATTTTAGTACTTTCAGCGTGATTCGTCAACAGAAAGAAAAAAACAGTTTTGGGTTCTGTTTCGGTAATAAAGCTTCGTCCAAATTTCAAAATGTGTTCATGACAGACAGACATACTTGACGCATTTATTACATTAGTAAGAACTAGATGATTCCTGCGACTTCGTCCGCGTGGACCAAGTTTTTTCGATTTTGCGGGAACTCTTGAATTTACCGGGATAAAAAGTAGCCTGTCCTTCCCCGGGATACAACCTACCCCTGTACCAAATTTCATTAAAATCGGTTGAACAGATAAATTTTTTGATACCCGCGGGAACCTTTGAATTTTCCGGGATAAAAAGTGGCCTATGTCCTTCCCCGGGATACAAACTATCCCTGCACCAAATTTTATCAATATCAACTGAATGGTTGGACCGTGAAACCGTACCAGACAGACAGACATACTTGACGCATTTATTACATTAGTAAGAATGGATTATGATGATTAAACTGTAACCACGATAAACACCTGGTAGCACAGTTTAACGAAAGGCTGTGCTGGTAGTGTCTTGTAAAGTAACCTTATATGATTTTGATAAGGAGTATATTTTATTAGTCATGTTTACATTTTGTAATCGACAGATGCGAGTCATCTAATTTGGTCATAAACATTTGCTTATCGCAATTAAGTATCGCGCTATGCAGCTTGTTAGCAAGTAAATAAACTATGTACCTACTTACATTTAGGTACCTAAGTAGGTAAGTTAGTTAGGAACGTCTTCTTTCTGATATTATATGAAAATTAAATGGGATTTCTTATCATCCCCGTTTACTCCCTAGCATGAATTTAAAAAAAAATTTTAGTGATCATTCTCGTTTTAGGGAACCCCTGTACAAATTACCTAATATTCATGCCTACCGCCTAGCCATCGTCTATCAGTTACTGTTAGAATTAATACTCTAAATATATATTTTTTATTAATTTAAAGCCAATAAATAAGTGTATTTGGGCATAAGTAAATCCGAAAGGTCGTAGGCTCAAACCTTTACCACTTGCTAATACAAATCATAACCGAGTCACACATAATATAAATTATAAACTTTATCCGGGAACCGAGTAATCTTGCTTGACATTATCAGCTCTTAGCGATCTTAAGCGGGTAAAGTCTTCAATAAAAGTCGTAAAGTGAAAAGTTCCCATACCAATACGACATGACTCCTAGCACGAAAATCCTATTGCATTATTTTTAGCATAGAGATGTCGTACCGCTAGAGCATGAAATGTCCCAAAAATAAGACTTCGATTGTACAACTGTACTTATATAATGCACTTTTTGTCATTTAGTGAAATTATTAATGGACATCCAACCCAACCCCCCTCCCAAATTTATACTATACAAAAGATGCATCCATTGTTACAATACCAATCTCCAATTGTTAACATTCTCTGTATTCATGGACTGCCTCGTTGGTCTAGTGGTTAGCATAGTCGACTGCGGATCACGAGGTCCTGGGTTCGATTCCCGGTCGGGCATAAAAGTTAGGTACCTATTGGGTTTTTCAATTAAGAAATTCTCAGTGCCAGCCCGGAGTTGGAAGTTGGCGGTGAGCCACCCCCGTGCCTCGGAGAGCACGTTAAGCCGTCGGTCCCGCTTATTATCACTAACATGATAATAGGGAATATGCATGTATTTTTTTTATTATTTTAAACCATTCTTTAAGTAATTATATAACAGGAAAAAAATATAACACTTGCACAATTTTATTAAATAAGCTAAGAAAAATTAATTAAAACCACTATCATTTCCGGACGATTTAAACGCCCCCATTTTGGCGCGCTCGTTCTGTGACGTCACGGTGCGTTCATTGTCGTCGTTCGACGTCGTTTATTCATAGGAATAAATTAACAACGAAGTGTTTGATTCACAGATTTAATAAAAGTGAGTGAAGTAAAGCGAAAAAATTATTATATTGTGATGGAAGAGCACCCAAAAGCTTATTATAAATATTGTATTGTCCCTATGTGCAAAAATAATATTAAAACTGCACCTGACTAGATTTATTTTCATATGCCCAAAGATGAAAATATAAAGAAAAAGTGGTGTAAGGTGATGAGGAGAGAAAATGTATCGTGCTTGAGTAGTTTATATTGTTGTGAAGATCATTTCGACGTGAGTATTAAATATGTATATCTATCAAAAATCTTTTTCATTAGGACTCGCGAGCATTATATACAATAAACTAACCTAAAAATTTAATTAAATGTTCATAAAACTGTTCTGATTCCCTATATTTTTACTTATTTATTAATGTTACAAATTTATAAATATTATGATTTTCATTGCTGACTACGAGTGTTGATTTTGATCACAAAACGTTATAACTAGGTTTTTTTGTTTGCACTGTTGATAAGTTCTATTGGAAAAGAATTTCTCAGTTGCCTTGACAAAACCGCTTTCAGTCATTGTGGCGAGTCTTTTTACCCGACTGCGGAACGCACAGGGTTATTTCACAAGGAATCACTGCTTTCAGTTAATAATTCCCAAAAACACTAATAATTTATCTTAAATAGCGGCAAAACAATGCGAAATAATCATACAAAACAAGCGACCTGTCAACAGTCGACACAGACTAGAGTGGATGGTGACGTCATGTTTCGTTCCGCCAATAGCGTTGCGTTTTGGCGGAATTTGAAAAAGACTACTTTTAAATAATTAAATTTATTAATAGAAACATGATAATTTGTAAAAATAATCATCTGAATATGTTTATTTAGCAAGAAAGAATACACATAATTTTTTTTGTCCATTTCTAAATCACATGCATATTCCCCATTGCCGTTAAAGCCCGCCAACCCGCATTGGAGCAGCGTGGTGGGTCTAAGCTCTAATTCCCACTCTCCTATGAGAGTGGAGGCCTGTGCCCAGCAGTGGGACGTTAATAGGATGTAGTGATGATGATAATGTGAATATCTTTACCACTTACGACGCAACTCAACTAAGACATCAGACGTGTTTTCCAAGGTACAGAGAAAACGTAGAGGTCAAATTGGGACCTCTGAGCTATTCAGTTACAAACTTGGGTCAAAGTTGCTTGTCCAGCGTATGGAAATTATATCGTTAGTCGCTACTTAGCATCATTCAATTTCTTAATCACCTAATGATTACAAAGATGAAAATAAGTTTCCAGCTTTCTTCTTTGTAAGCGTCAAGTAGGACTACTTGTTTGTCGCTTGACGTATATTGTGTGAGGTTTCATACTCTATAGGTACATTTTATCTATGTCTTTGAAAGAGATGAACTGTCACAAGATCAGATAGCGCATAGGTTCGCGGTCGGTCACACGGCCGTGAGCGTGCGGTCGCCCACCATATCGGGTGTTAGGAATGTGTGCCGAACAGTTGCTAACACTGTCTTTAACCTAACTGAAAGCGGTACAAAGAAGTTTGTACACTGTACATTGGAACGGGAAATTTTTGTATTCCCATTCTTCGGGTGCCTTTTCTTTTGACTAGCAAAGATTTGCAGACATAACCTTGGCTTAACCTTGTCTTTTCATTGCGAGGCGAAAAATTCCGTGATGTTAGCGACTACGTTTCACTCTCAGATATATAGCCAGGAATTCTTATGCGTCCTATCGATTGTTCTCAGGGAAGGGCATAAATGACATATCTTTCGTACCTGAGCACGAACCTCAGATAATTCCGTATGATCTGGGTAAATGCGAAAAAATAGATCCCGCACAACCCCCTTCTTAAGTGGTTAATGGAAATGTGTCACGGTTCACTGCAATGAGGAATCCGACGCAGAGAGAAATTCAAAACCCAATATACAAGAAAAGTCAGAAAGCTTTATGTATAGGAACCTTTACAATGGTTTGCGGTGTGATAAAACAAAATGCTTTTCCTTATTCAGAATTGATACGCCGCCACTGGCGCTTTCCTGAATGCCTTGCACGACGAATAAAATTAGAATAACCAACGTTTATTTTCCATTATTATTCTTAAGGGGGCAAGCTTTCAAAAAATATATAGGCTAGGAGATAGCTGCTGATGTGATTTTCATATAATATTGTTATGTTGGTATTTCAGTTAATATGATTTTTATATAATATTGTTATGTTGGTATTTCAGTAAAAATGAATTAGGATTAGATACGTAGGTATTTTTTAAATATAATTACATATCTAAGCCAATTATTTTAGTAGTTTGAGTAGTTTTATGAACACAAAACTGCATCTTTGTCGGTTCAGTAGTTTTTTTGACCAGCGTGTTGGACTATGGCCAAATGGTAATGAGTAGAGGTGTCAAATTGTGTCAAACTTTAATATTCTGATAAATAAATGTTAAAATATATCAGTTCAAAAAATACGTTATAAAATATAATGGATAAAAAACTGGAGTTCCTGTGACCACAGCATCTAGGTTAGCGCTTGTCAAGGCAAATCAAAAGAGTCCAAACACGACGGGTTTACGATGAGAAGGAGTTCGACCACCTACCAAATCACGATTGCAGCACAGCTTGGTGGACTATGGCCCTAAAACATATCTAAGAACCTTCTCAGAAGCTAAACATTTTTTTTTTAAACCGCATCTAAATCACCAAAGTAGTTTTCCAGAAAAAAGGTAACATAATAAAAAAACACGATAGGAGCGCGCACGATAGCACGATAACTTAAAATATATCTAAATCTAAAGAACTTTTTCACAAGCTATACATATCCAATGCAAAACACCGCATCTCAATGAGCCCAGTACTTTTTCAGAAAAATGGAAACATATTGAAAAATTAAAATCAAAATTGCAGCTCAGCTTAGTGGACTATGGCCCTAAAACATATTCAAGAACCTTGACAGAAGTTATGCATATCTATTGCAAAAAACTGCATACTAATCGGTCCAGTAGTTTTCCAGGAAAATGGTAACTAAAAAGTATACAAACAAACAAACAATCGCACAACCTCTTAGGGCAAACACATAATAATATATACCGTCCGTTCCGTCATGGGTAAAAAATAGCTCAAGTGTCGCCGCTTTGATGTGATAATGTGTAGTGTTTAAATATCTCCCATTTAAGTTTAAGTTTAGAGTATTTTAATTTACGTATATCAACCTCTTAGACCACCTGTGATAATACTAACATAAATCAGAAACATGGAAATTAATAGTAAGGAGATATAATTATAGTTACCAAAAGATAGTTACCACAAATACAGTTATCTCTTAGGCTATAAGTTTTGACATTTGGGTTGGACGAGCCAGTGTAAATTTGTATGAAAAATTCGTATGAGGGATCTTTGGAACCAGATTAAACAAAAACTTTAAGTTGTATTGAAAATATTGTTTAATTAAAGTGTTCCTTGCTCTGTAATGATTAATTTGAAATAACTTTTGTTTATATAAGGTCTCAGATTGAATCACAATAGTCGGAACGCGATAACGCCTTTTTTGAGTTTTCCATGAATTTCTCGATAATTTTCTGCAGTTACTATACGATTTTATGACCACTTTTTTTAATTACGTCATACTTCATTTAACTGAGTAGCAAATGGTATTAATTTAGTAATGAAATTTTCATTTTTCCTATCCTAAAACGTCGGAACAGAAAACAATGTTTCAGTACTTCGACCCTTAACAAGATACTTTATTAGGCTACATCTTTGTATGGGTGCCTTTGTCACGTACACGGAATCGACAGGACAGTCGAACAGAGAAACTGTTGCTGTAACTCCGAATACATATATTATTCTATATAGGTATGTAAATAGAAAATATGACACACCGATGCATACAAAGTTAAGTAAGAGTTGGTAACAGAAAATTTTAATCATCGTTAAAAAAATTAAATACTGGCTGAACTTTTCAAAAATACTTACAAATTTAACTTCTTATCTGCCAGACCTTTTAAATATTTAAAAAGGTCTGGCAGATAAGAGGTCTGGTCTTTAACTCGACTGGATATTATAATTTCTTCTGAATATTGCATAAATTATTTCAAAACTTTCCGATTCTAAATGAAAATTGTTAGATTTCTGAATTTTCATATGTTTTTGGCTAAAAATGAAACAATTTAAACGGCATAAATTTCAAAAGGCAACCCTGTCAAAAATCAAAATTTTCAAAGTGCCATAAGAAATACCCAAGTTAGAGGTAATAAAAATAAAGATTAAGGACCGAAGAGATCCAATAAATCAGTGTCCCAGACTCCCTATAACGTGGCCGTAAAAAGTGACGTTGTCGAAGCTCTTGAGTTCTTACTTTTTATCGTATTTCATGGCCTTAAACGTTGTGGAAACACCTAATAACTGAGTACGTTGTTCGATTCTTACTCAGAGCAATTTAGGAGACCTATTTTCTAAATTGCCCCTAGTTTTACGGGTTATGTGTGATAGGAGTCGAGCTGCTAATTAATACCTTATCGGTAAAGGTGTAACGTCAAGCGGTTACTAGTAGCTTTCCGGTAGGGTACTTTGCCGAGTAGAAATCAATTAGGGCTAGTGGTTTTGTACATCTGCCGTACTTAAACTCTTTTAAGTGAGCGCCTTTTTATATTCCTAGCTTATTTTAATAGTCTAGTCGTCTTTTGGAACGAAGTTCCTTATTGCGCGTTACGAAAGGAGGCTAGACGGAAAAAATTGAGACCAAAAGTTGTAACGAAACTTTTTATGAAAAGATGATTTTGGTTGCTATGACTACTTGTGTTGTTGACTTCAAGTTGTTGAAAATAAAAAGGCGAAATAATTTTAAAGAATTATGTTTTTAATAGTTACATAGGCTAGTTATTCGTTCCAAGGGACACCCGATGGAACGAAGTTCCTTTCGATTAATTAGTGAAGGAATTGTAATAAAATTTACACAGAGAAACACGCGCACGCTGCACGGCTTACAACTATAGCAAAAAGTGTCGTTACAACTTTTAGTACTTTGTTCCATCCACAGAATGATGTCCCTTGAAACCTCTCAAGTTTTTTTTACTTGCCTACGACTTTGTATGCACCGTTTTATATTTTGTAATTCCGCGCGAACTCTTTGTTTCCCGAAAGCATTTACATGGGTCATCATTTCATGATTCAATACCTGTAAGTCCTGTTACCAACAGGTGAGATTGTGGTCAAGTCTGAGGCCGCTCTGAATAAGTTTTCTAAATTATTTATCCTACCTAGTCCACTGGTGTTTAGCAAAGGAATAAACTACAAATACGCTGAATGCATTCTTAGTTCATGATCATCAGCTATGATCTATGTCGTTAGCTGTGTATTTGTTTTAGTGACAGATTTTATGTGTTCAGCATATTATGATTGTGTTGATCATAATTATAAGAGTACATCATGAATACAGCTATTAATGGCATCATGAAAGTGTTTATGTTATTATCAAGTCGGCCTTGTTCACAGTAGTCAGTAAACTGTATAATGCATAGATAATACTTATTTCATATTAATGTAGGTATCATGTTGTAATTATTATATTAAGTTGGTGTTTGTCGTAATTATGTTAATTATTTTTCTGTTATTTTAAAACACGCATATAATTTCCGTGATTACTTACATTTATAATTATTATTATGCATGAACTATTCCTATCAAAATATGTATTAATAATTTGCACGCCATATGATTGGCAGATTGTGGCTCAGAACAATACAACAATTATTGTAACAACTTGTTATGTACTTAGTTTAACTAAAATTAGCAAATAAATGTTAATGATTTATTGATTTAACTGACGATGTATCATAATTTTTGTTGGTAAAAACTACGTATAAACTGATTTTTTTTAATTTGCTACTATATCATATTCAGCTATAAACTACTATTAATATTAATATTATTTAACTACCCAAACAGGTAAGTATGTACGCTCTTAAATTTGAATACCGTAATCTAAATAACATCCCGAATTCGACTGAAATATTTGATATATAAGTAAGTATATCATCACTACATAGTACCTATAAAACAAAGTCACTTCCCGCTGTCTGTCCCTATGTATGCTTTAATCTTTAAAACTACGCAACAACAAGTGATTCAAGAGGAACGTTTATATGTATAATAAATGCATAATATAGTAGAGAAACACTGATAATTTTTGAGGTTTCTAATGTGATGTCGTAAATAAACACATTTTTTTGCGCTTACATTGCAAACGCTGGCTGAACCCTTTTTTTATTTATTTTTTTGCTGGAAAAATGCATTTACGCATCCCGCACAGGGCGGGTATGTGGGACTCACAGATGGAAGCAGAATGCCCACTAAAAAACCAGCAGCACAGTCCGCGTCTAGAAAGAGAGGTCTCAGGATCCCAAGACTGGATTCGACTGAGACGTCGCGACGCTGAACCGACCATAGGGTCCTGGACACCTATACTAAGGCGGGAGAAGGTGAGCACGTTCCAGCACGTCTCGCTGCCAATCATATCTTGGATGATGCTCGACAGCGCGAGGCCCCCCTTAATATCGACGATAGAATGTGTCGCTGAGGTCCCCACGCTGCACACTCCACTAGGGCGGAACGTTGGCTGAACCCTACGAGATGGATCAAAGTAATATACTACAGTATTGTACACCTTAAAAAAGGTCTACAAAATAGTCCGCAATAGTATTTATGTTTATCTCTTAGGAAAAACCCACAATAACCATTTTTAACCTCTAAAGAAAACATATTTGTATTGTCTAATGACAGAAAAGCTGTGAACGTTGTATATAAGGACTTTCTGTAGTATTTAGTATCAGCATTGCACCCGTGCGAAGCCGGGGCGGGTATATATAATATAATACCCTAAAAATTTTCAATGTAAAATGTTAAAAATAATTGAAATTCGACAATTCAAGACCACCAGATTACTGATTAAAGACGAAGTCACAAAAAGTTATGGCGAGTCGTTCCAAAGCTTATCCTTAATTTAGTTCGAATAAATAATGCTTATTGATTTCATTAATATCCTCTATCTCTTCGCTCATTTCAGATACAAAGAAGTGCTTTAGTACAATAAGAGTCCCGTCGTTTTGTTTTTGTTCTTCTAATTTACTGTTAAAGCAGCGCCGCCATTAATAATTCAACACGAGAACTATACGGACACGGCACGGACATCCATCGTTGTTCTTGCGAAGCAATTTAAAACTTCGTACCTAATTCCTGTATATTTGATGCGAAACCCATAAAAATATATAAACACAGTCTGAAATTCTTATCGCGCTTATCATTTGTTTTCATTAAACAAATTATTAAAGATTTACTTTAATACTTTAACGACTTTTTTTAATGTGGGAAAACCCGACCTGAGAACTGAAAATGTGAAATCCCACAGAAGAAGGTAAATAATTGTTATTGAGATTTTTTGAAATTCCAAAAATAATTTGCTAAAACTTTTACTTAATTTAATTATTGCTTACTAGCTAATGCCCGCGACTTCGTCCGCGTGGTTTAAGTTTTTTGTTATTCCCGCGGGAACTCCTTAATTTTCCGAGATAAAAAGTAGCCTATGTCACTCTCCAGGTCCTCAACTATACCCATGCCAAAAATCACGTCAATCCGTTGCTCCGTTGCGGCGTGATTGAAGGACAAACCAACAAACCAACAAACCAACAAACAAAGTGACTTTCGCATTTATAATATTAGTATGAAAGTATGAATTGTTCACACTACATTCTAATTGTTTTGATTATGATAATAATAATTTAAGTATATATTACATGCCACATCCTGCCGTGCGTAGAGTCCATAAATTCCATTATGCCTTAAAATATATTTGCAAATCGTATTTCCTGCCCTGTTATTCAAAGCGAAGGCAGGCAGGAGGTTCCTCATTAGAAAGTCCAGACTCCAGTCTAATTCATTTTCATGCATGTGATTTTCTTGCATGTAGGTGATAATAAGTGTCATTCGTATTAATCTGTGATAATATAAACGAAACTTTTTACTCTCGCTAAAGTCACTATAGTGGCAACATCAGGTGGGTTACTATGACCTCTTAAAGCAGGACAGAAATTGAACTGCAGCACAGTTCAATGCAGTGTCTGCCTACCAGTTCAGTGCCTTGAAGTTAGGTGCAGTTCAATATCTGTCCTGCTATAAGAGCTCATAGTAACCCCCCAGTGCGTTTTAATTTCAAATGAGATACGTACCAATTCGACTCAATGGCGGTTTAATTTAAGGCATCCGTTCTTCTTGCAACATCTTGTCGACATCTTCATTATTTGCGTTAGACTTATTTAACGGTCAATGATCAATATCGTTTCTGAATTAACAATTTATTGACCACTAGCAGATACCCGCGGCTTCGTCCGCGTGAAGTTTTTTAAATTTCCACGGGAACTCCCTAATTTTTCGGGTTAATATTGACACTCACAAGTAATGTGGCCTTCTATAGATACCAGAATTTTCAAAATCGGTTCAGTAGATCCAGAGATTACCCCCTACAACCTCACAAACTCACAAACTTTATAATATTAGTATAGATTAGTTTTGTATGTGTGTGATGGAATATTACTATCAATTAATATCTTATTGTCGCTTTGATACAATAAATGTCTACAGGATCTTTACTAACATATTATTAGTAAAGATCCTGTCTCAGAATAAATGGGTATCATATGTGATTGCGATTTGCTTCCTCGTTTCCTAGTCGCATCTAAAAAGTGGATACTGAATAGGTATATGTTATCTACTAGGACGTCGCGCTCCTCATCAGGCACACTTCACTTTACCCCATCAGGCATAATTATAGGGACAGTTTTAAAAATTACAAAGAGATCTAGCATGAGATTGAAAATCCCAACATGTATCTCCCCTTCCCTTCACTACAGCCTATTAACGTCCCACTGCTGGGCACAGGCCTCCACTCTCATAGGAGAGCGGGAATTAGAGCTTAGACCCACCACGCTGCTCCAATGCGGGTTGGCGGGCTTTAACGATTATTATCATGCTAGTGATAATAACCGGGACCGACGGCTTAACGTGCTCTCCGAGGCACGGGGGTGAAACACCGCCAATTTCCAACTCCGGGCTGGCACTGAGAATTTCTTAATTGAAAAACCCAATACCTAACTTTTATGCCCGACCGGGAATCGAACCCAGGACCTCGTGATCCGCAGTCGACTATGCTAACCACTAGACCAACGAGGCAGTCATCCATGTATCTCCATCTATACTAATATTATAAAGAGGTAATGTTTGTGAGTTTGTGACGTTGTATAGGAGGTAATCCAATAGAAAGACAATATTAACACGAAAAATTAGGGAGTTCCCGTGGGAATTTAAAAAACTATATATATATCTTGTAAGAGTTCTTTGATGTGAACATTACTCGAAATTGCGATGGAGCTTATAAAGTCTTGCGAATTCTCTGCCAGCCTTTACAGCCGCAGACGAAGCGTGCGCTGGCAATAATCCAACACTAACAAAGGATACCCTGTTAGTTCATAGTGGATTTGAGTTTACGGTCGGTAATGTTTGCGAAGTGGTACCACTCAAAACCATGCGGAGATGATTCACTAATTCGAGCAGATAATAAACAGGACTGGTAACAGACAGATGTTTATAGACCTACTAGCTGATACCCGCGACTTCGTCCGCGTGGATTGAGGAGTTATAGTTCCCGCGGGAACTCTTTAATTTTCCGGGATAAAAAGTACCCTATTATTTAATCCGGACTTCTAACTTTACGTCTGCAAAATTTCAAAGCAATCGGTTCAGTAGTTACGGCGTGAAAGCGGAACAAACATACAAACAAACTCACTTTCCCATTTATAATATTAGTAAGGATTATTGACATATATCAGTAGTCAGTAGTCAGTACCTATAAGGTCCGCAGTTATGGTACGAAAAGATTTGGGCTTTTTCTGTAGCAAACCACTTAGGCATAATGTCAATTGTCACAACATTTAGCTCAAGGTTTACAACAATAGCAACCATAAAACGACAATTTGGCTAACAGGGTAAGGTATTCTCGTTTTTTGAAACCTGTTTTCGTTTTACTAAAACGAAAATTTCTAAGTGATCGTACTCGCTGCATGTGCGCAGAGACGTTATCAAGTATAACTCTACCTCGTGGCCTATAAATCCTCAAAACTGACCGAACTTGCGCAACGAGTAGGTATGCACGATAGCGTACCAATCTACATCAAGCTCGCTTAATCAAATTTAACTACATTATGGTTAATGACACTTTCAAAGATAACATAGTTCAACTAATAACAGTAAATATAGGTAGGTAAAGTATGTAATACTGGCAGATGACCACGACTTCGTCTGCGTGGATTGAGGTTTTTAAATTCCCACGAACTGTTTAATTTTCTGCGATAAAAAGCAGCCTATGTGCTATTCCAGACCATAATCTATCTCTGTGCCAAATTTTATCCAGATCCGTTCAGCCGTTGTGGCGTGATTCAGTAACAAACATCCATCCATTTTATCCCGGAAAATTAAAGAGTTCATCCTCAAATGGATGTTTGTTACTCAATCACGCCAGAACGGCTGAACGGATCTGGATGAAATTTGGCACCGAGATAGATCATTATAGTCTGGACTAACACATAGGCTACTTTTTATGCCGGAAAATTCAAGAGTTCCCGCGGGAACAACAAAACCTCGATCCACGCGTACGAAGTCGCGGGCATCAGCTAGTATTAGTATAGATTTATAGGTATCACTTACAGGTTTTTCTAGGCTTCTTGTTTCAGTTTAGTGGAGCATAAAGAAAGTCAAATCCTTTTGCCTGTATTGAGTAGTGACTCTAGCACCCAATTTAGAAGCAGGTTCTTCTGATAAGAGCTGACGGTTCAGTTAATTTTTATCTAGCTTCATGTTACACTAACTGATGCCCGCGACTTCGTACGCGTGGATTGAGGTTTTTTGGTTCCCGCGGGAACTCTTTCATTTTTCCGGGATATAAAGTAGCCTGTGTGCTACTCCAGACTATAATCTATCTCTGTGCCAAATTTCAGCCAGATCCGTTAAGCTGTTGGAGCGTGATTGAGTAACAAACATCCATACATCCATCCATACATCCATCCATACATCCATACATCCATACATCCATGAAACTTTCGCATTTATAATATTAGTAAGATTTACTGAATAACATATCCATACTACGAAACATCATTCTATTCGAAGGTGCTTTCATGGAAGTTTCACATCATTTTTTAATTTTATCCTCCAACTTTTTTGGATTGGGTGTATCGAAAAATGTATTTTAAATGAATAAGTTAGAGCACTCGGATCAGCAAACGGCAATATATAATAACTTATGGAACACGTTGTCAAGTTACCCTATAATGCAATCCTGTCCCCCTCATAATATGAGTCCATTAGACCGTAACTTATGCTTTTGATTAGCGATCAGTCCGGGTTGCTCAGGGTTCCGTGACTCAGTTTTATTTAGTAGTTCACTTACTATCGTCTGCGGCAGCAACCAGTTTGTTTTGAAACACGACATAGGACGGACGCACGCGCGTCTCTTCCTTATATCGTGCGCGCTTATATCTTCGGCTTGTATATAAACAATCCCAAACTTTTCTCAGTGAACTTAGTAGTGAAAAAAGTGATAGCTTCTAAGTTACTCAGTGGTTATTAGTGTTTTCTTTAAATCACGCCTCACATATTATCTTGGTACTTACTAATGCTCTATTCCCCTTTTTCAAGATGGTATAGAAGCTTAACATGTTTGATTGTCGTTTGTTGTTTTGTTGCTAAGACAGCTGTGTCTTGGTCCATTGTTTTAGTATCGACTAAACAATAGATACCTTAATATTATTTTCATTAGCTGTTTTAAATCTTCATATAATGGAAAACAATGCTTATAAAAGAAATATAGAAATGTCTACCTATGTATTTGTTGCGCTCAACTCATACGTAATCTATCAATAATTATTTATTGCTATAAATGTATCACTTATCTGATAAATATACTATATATAAATAACTACAGACATAACAAAAAATACGAGGTGCAGTTTGGGGTTGCTTGCGTCGAGTTCTTTTACTATTAAGAGCAGGTATCCGCATCCCCTTTTTTCTGGTGCGTGAGCCCTTTAGATCTTTCTTCTTGGGTCCAGACTTATTTATTTGTACTTTATTCTTTAACTTTCATTGTTAGTCTGCCAGACCATTGTTAACAGGTACAGCTTCTATTCTAAGTACATAGAATTCCGTTTCTGTTTCTTTAAAATATTACGGTCTATTATTTAGCACTACTATATTGAGCGGTATAGGTCGACCGTCGAAACCATGAAACTTGCTAATATACTAGGTACATACGAAAGATTGCAAACATAAAAGATAACATCAAAGACAAGCATACACGTCGTTTATAGATCATCTGGTTTATTTGGGGTCACACGTTTGATACCAACTGCTTTTGATGTGTTTTATAGGTGATAGAATAACTTGGCAAGATTTTTTTACGACTTAATTATGGACACAATCAACGAACTCATAGACCAGATGCATATGTAACTGGCGTAAAATTTCTTTAATAGCTTTCTCACGGTTGCTTCCTTTAACTTCCCTTCCTTCCCTATTTAAAACGCCATTTTATTGATAACTGGATGAACTCGTTGATTTTCCTTGTTCAAAAGTAGCTTAGCTTATGTCCTTTCACTTATCTCTGTACTTATCAAGTTTCCTCAAAATTGGTTGAACGGATAGGTCGTGAAAGCGTAGCAGACAAACAGATAGACGAACTTTCGTATTTATAATATTAGTATAGATATGGATTCTCTGATTATTAATTATATACCCAAAACACAAAGAATAGATAAAACATTCAGACAGTCAAACATTGACTGACTTATAAAGATCCTAGACTCAGACAACAATAACCCTTTGTCATATTACTTGAAGGTCACATTACATTTCAATCTAGCTAGATGTTTATGATGGGCATAAATCAACAGAGACTTTACGAGTCTGGATAGAAATAAGTCGTACAAATGAGTGATTCTTAGTTACTTATCGATTAAGAATTTGGGTCTCAGAAATCGTTTAAAAAAAACGGTGATAATCAATAATAAAAGTTGATGATTTTGATATTTTGTGCCAATAATTGACATAAATTCTAAATTTCATTTAAATCTCAATTTCTAAATTCTCGTTGGGTCCAAATCTATGAGGGAATCGTTATAACCTATGCGTATAACTACTATACCCCAACTAGTAGGTACTATGTTAGCCCGCTACCATTTTAGACTACAATTATCAAAGGTAAGATCGCAATCAAAGACTCCTTGTAGAAGAATTAAAAAGTGAGGTCAAAGAGGGAGCATACACAAAAACAAAGATGAATAATTTCTTTTAAGTAATGGTAGTTAATATGTAGTTACCTAGTCTAATCAGTAGTTGCTGCATGTAAATACCCCTTTTGTTAATTAAGTAGCAGACATATCTAATATAAACAAGATGTCCTATTATGTAACGCGTCTTCATGCTCTAATCTCTGTGCAATTAGATAAAATCTTTTACCATCTCTTTGTCCTCTCACCTGCGTTTATGAAACAAGATAACATAATATCTACTCTTGTAGTAGGAATTAAGGTCGAACAAGTAAAAAAATGGCAATCAGTCTTTTTTTTTCAAACTTTATCGAAACAATACAAAATTTAACGATTCAGGTATAACATAAAAAGGTAGGTCTAGATGAAAAAATTTAATTCGTACATACGATATTTGGACACCGCAATTTTGGTATATAAAATACCTACCTTGAATATCAAATATCAATGGAATGTACCTGTTATCTTTTATCTAAAATCTGTTATCTACAAAATTAACTATGTAACACTCCTTATAGTTATCAAAATAATAACTAACTTTTAGCGACATTTATTTTGTTGTTCTGACTCCGACTACCTCATAGTATGTGAGTCTTTCATCTCAACTCTCACATCTCTTCAATTTAGACGTTTTGTTTTTAGCAGGTTTACTAATGGCTTTGGTTTCACTAGAACAAAAACCTTTCTTTCGTTTTCCAATGTGACTATTTAACAAGTAATAAAATTAAAAATTTTAAAAAAACCCACGACGAACTCCATTATACCTTTGACCTTTATAACTTTGAAACAACAATTAGAACGTAGCAAACGTATATATTACATAATATCTAAAACACAAAACTGCATCTTTGACAGCTCAGTAGTTTTTTTGACCAGTGTGGTGGACTATGGCTAAATCCTTTTCAAATGGACAAATCAAAAGAGTCCAAACGCCACGGGTATACGATGAGAATTTAAGGAGTTCCCATGATCGCCTCCTGACTCCATCATGATACCCTGGGCAGCATCTAGGTACAAGCTAAATATATCTAAAACAAAAAGCCCGCATCTAAATCAGCACAGTAGTTTTTGAGAAAAATGGTAACATATTGAAAAAATAAAATCATAGACTACAGCTCAGCTTTGTTGTCTATGGTCCTAAAATATATCTAAGAACCTTCTCACAAGCTATACACATCTAATGAAAAAAACCGCATTTCAATCGGCCCAGTACTTTTTGAAAAAAATGGTAACATATCGAAATATTAAAATCATAGAGACAGCTCAGCTTGGTTGTCTATGGTCCTAAAATATATCTAAGAACCTTCTCTCAAGCTATATACATCTAACTAGTATTTCGCCCTGTGCGCGAGCTGCTAAAGCAGCTCACGGGTTGTGGTTAGACTTACAAGTAGTACAGATTTACTGTACTAAACTGAATTCATTTTTTATGGTGATAACAAAATAAATAAAAATGGCGCTGATTTTTTAAAACTTTGGTAACAGTTTCCTGTTTCGTAACCCCAGGGAGTCCTAAATATCGATTTTGAACGAAATTGGTCAATTTACAAAGAATTTCAAATTGCGCTGATTTTCTAAAATTTTGGTAACAGTTTCCTGTTTTGTGACCCCAGGGAGCCCTAAATATCGATTTTGAACGAAATCGGTCAATTAACACAGAATTTCAAAATGGCGCTGATTTTTTAAAATTTTGGTACCAGTTTCCTGTTTTGTGACCCCAGGGAGCCCTAAATATCGATTTTGAACGAAATCGGTCAATTAACAAAGAATTTCAAAATGGCGCTGATTTTTTTAAAATTTTGGTACCAGTTTCTTGTTTTGTAATCCCACGAAGCCCTTAATATCGATTTTGAACAAAATCGGTTAATTAACAAAGAATTTCAAAATGGCGCTGTTTTTTTAAAGTTTGGTAACAGTTTCCTGTTTTGTAACCCCAGGGAGTCCTAAATATCGATTTTGAACGAAATCGATCAATGAAAAAAGAATTTCAAAATGACGCTGATTTTTTTAAATTTTGGTACCAGTTTCCTGTTTTGTGACCCCAGGGAGCCCTAAATATAGATTTTGAACGAAATCGGTCAATTAACAAAGAATTTCAAAATGGCGCTGATTTTCTAAAATTTTGGTAACAGTTTCCTGTTTTGTGACCCCAGGGAGCCCTAAATATCGATTTTGAACGAAATCGGTCAATTAACACAGAATTTCATAATGGCGCTGATTTTTTATAATTTTGGTACCAGTTTCCTGTTTTGTGACCCCAGGGAGCCCTAAATTTCGATTTTGAACGAAATCGGTCAATTAACAAAGAATTTCAAAATGGCGCTGATTTTTTTTGAATTTTGGTACCAGTTTCCTGTTTTGTAATCCCACGAAGCCCTAAATATCGATTTTGAACAAAATCGGTTAATTAACAAAGTATTTCAAAATGGCGCTGTTTTTTTAAAGTTTGGTAACAATTTCCTGTTTTGTAACCCCAGGGAGTCCTAAATATCGATTTTGAACGAAATCGATCAATTAACAAAGAATTTCAAAATGGCGCTGATTTTTTTAAATTTCGGTACCAGTTTCCTGTTTTGTGACCCCAGGGAGCCCTAAATATAGATTTTGAACGAAATCGGTCAATTAACAAAGAATTTCAAAATGGCGCTGATTTTTTAAAATTTTGGTACCAGTTTCCTGTTTTGTAATCGCACGAAGTCCTAAATGCAATAAACAGCATCACAATCGGCCCAGTACTTTTTGTGAAAAATGGTAACAGTGGTTGAAAAATTACGATCATAGACTACAGCTCAGCTTTGTTGTCTATGGTCCTAAAATATATTTAAGAACCTTCTCACAAGCTATACACATCTAATGCAAAAAACCGCATCTCAATCGGCCCAGTACTTTTTGTGAAAAATGGTAACATATTGAAAAAATAAAATCATAGACTACAGCACAGCTTTGTTGTCTATGGTCCTAAAATATATCTATCAACCTTCTCACAAGCTAAACATATCTAATGCAAAAAACTGCATCTCAATCGGCCCAGTACTTTTTGTGAAAATTTTTAACACATAGAAAAATTAAGATCATAGACTACAGCTCAGCTTTGTTGTCTATGGTCCTAAAATATATCTAAGAACCTTCTCACAAGCTATACACATCTAATGCAAAAAACCGCATCTCAATCGGCCCAGTAGTTTTTGTGAAAAATGGTAATATGTTGAAATATTAAAATCATAGACTACAGCTCAGCTTGGTTGTCTATGGTCCTAAAATATATCTAAAAACCTTCTCACAAGCTATACATATCTAATGCAAAAAACCGCATCTCAATCGGCCCAGTACTTTTTGAGAAAAATGGTGACAAAAAAGTGCACAAACAAACAAACACACAACCTCTTAGGGCAAACACATATACCGTCTCCGCTTCGTCGAGGGTAAAAATATTGTGTGTAATTTTCTCTCAACTCCCTATACCAATCAACGTTGATCTGTCATCTTACTTAATATTATAAATGCGAAAGTTTGGATGGATGGATGTATGGATGTTTGTTACTCAATCACGCGCCAACGGCTGAACGGATCTGGCTGAAATTTGGCACAGGGATAGATTATAGTCTGGAATAGCACATAGGCTACTTTTTATCCCGGAAAATTAAGGAGTTCCCGCAGGAACCAAAAAACCTCAATCCACACGGACGTAGTCGCGGGCATCAGCTAGCCTCTGATAATGAAGTCTCGTAAGTAGTAGGTGAAGAGAAAAGAAACGTCTCAACGTCATGCAATGATTTTTTCACAAGCGAAATTTTTGATTTATGCCTACAGGCGACAGGAACACTCGTTGCCGCATTTACTTGCAGTTAGTATACGCCATCTTCAATCAACCAAGCGCCTCTACAGCACACTCAATTGAGGTTAATTCATACGGAGACGGAGATATATATTGCGCCCCTGCTTTATTTGTTCGTTCAATAGGCTAAATGGCCTAGTGAATTCAGATCGTATTCATAAATTATATAAATTCTCTTGGAGCCACTGTAGTGATAATATAGACAATACTTTCAAGACAAGACATCCAAATTTAGGAGACATCTCAAATTACCATAAACTCCTAGTTTTATGACCCATTTGTAACCAATTCTGTTTATCAGGATATCTTAACATTCAATTTGTATTCAAGACTTGGTAGTAGGCGTAATGTGAAATCAGAGGCTCCTATGAACTAAGAATTAAATCTTTCGAGTTATCTAATCTTTGTCAATATTAAACTTTTGTTTTTAGTAAATAAACTAAAAATACAGTTCTGAGTAAACTATTATTAGATGTGAAAACCTTACTCTGTAACCTTTTCAATTCATCAAATACAAGTGTCACTTTTGTATTATATGACCAACTTTAGAATAAAATCAGCGATCACAAAGTAAGGTTACTCACTGAGTATAAAAATTCAAATGGTAGATACAAATGTAGCAATCGACGTTCTTTACGAGCTACCTCATCGAAGTAAACCTTCAAAGCCCTAACCGTTTCTATTTCTAACAGAAAATAGTACGCTTGTTTACCGAACAAAGACAACGAACTCGTAAAAGGTGTATAAAATAATTTAAACTTCACTTGGTAGTGATTTCATGGCTGACACATGTACGCACTGTAAACATCACGGGATCTTGAAAATACTATTTATTTTAAGGATTACGATTACAACACGTTTTACACCTACTGTTAAATCATAGGTGATCCAAAACAGTAATCGTCTTTCTTCTTAAGTTTAAGTAGGCTAAGACCCCAGTCGCGTGATTTATGCACATTATTTTTTTAAGTTACCTATTGAAGGTTTCGTAAAGATAACAAATTAACGGATATTGATGTTTAAACTATCTGAGTGATGAATGATGATTGTCTAATTGTAGTAACTCTATTCAAATTAATTAAAATATCTATCTACGAGATGATGCCAGAGACTTCGTCCGCGTGTATGTTGCAAATTGCAACCAAACTTTAAAATCGATTGAACAGATGAGCTATAAAACGTAGTCGACTGACAGATAGACACACTTGCATTAATATATTAGTATTGATTAGTTGCCGCGATTATCTATTTACGAAATTATTTACCTATTGGCAGGTAGTTAATATACCTATCAATGATTTCATGCAATAAATAAATATCGGAAACAAAAAACCTGTTTCCTTCTATTTCATCGATAGCTTAAGTACGGAACCAATCAAAGGCGCTAATAAACCATATCCTTAATGCAGCAATTAATCGAATTATCGCACTTATGTATTGGTATGAAAATTGATCTAGCTTTCTAGTGTTATATCGACACAGTGCAGTAGAATTTAATTTAATGTCTTACATAGTTTATGAAAACCCAAAACAATCAGTGAGTTCATGCAAGTAATAGGCATACAATTATTATTATTAATCAAATAAATATTATAAATGCGAAAGTTTGGATGGATGGATGTATGGATGTATGGATGTATGGATGTTTGTTACTCAATCACGCGCCTACGGCTGAACGGATCTGGCTGAAATTTGGCACAGAGATAGAATAGGTATATAGACTGGAATAGCACATAGGCTACTTTTTATCCCGGAAAATTAAGGAGTTCCCGCGGGAACCAAAAAACCTCAATCCACGCGGACGTAGTCACGGGCATCAGCTAGTAACAATATATAAAATAATAAGGCATTTATTTTAATCAAGCTACTATTCAATTTTTTGAGACTGTTAGTGACTTCCTCAATCAAATACGTTTAACGTAACGTGATTACGTATTTTATTGTATAGTAAAAAACGATTACAAATTACTTACATGCTGATTTCTCTGTTTAGTAAAGTGCTAGTAAAACGTTATAATAGTCTTGTTTATTGACCATTACTAACGTTTTAATAAGGTTGTTCTTACAATACATCAACCTTTGACGATCTAAGGCAGTCAGATCTTTTTAATTCCTGCTATATTTATGATTGATTTTTGTATACGGAGAATTATTCCTACTTATTTTCAATTCAAATTAACAAAATTACCAGGTTTCTTCAAATTATTGTTTCACTAATACTTTTGACACCTTATTCTTATAAAACAAGGCTTATTAGTCTTTTTTGTTTATATGATGAGTTATTCAAAACGATTTATACACCTGTCTACCTATAATGAAATGTTATCGAGGTTCGCTTTCAAAGACATAAAATAATTTTATGTACATTGTTCGTACTTTTTAAGAATGCCTTGTTAAAATTTGATGCCTCTTGTCTTGTGAACTGATATCGTTTTTATTGAACTTAAATATTGGCAGATCCGATCTATATATTGTAGGTAGTAGGTACATGTCCAGCTTTTTGAAGTCTTAACATTATAATGTGTTAGACAATGTGTGTTATTTATGAATTGTTATGATATAGTTATATCTGTTACGCGCCACAAGCCGTCCACCTCTCCTTCCTCATAAAGCTCCGCGGTATCTTCCTTTCAAAAACAACTAAGGGCTTCAAGTTTAAGAGAGGATGAAACTTAGAATCAAATCATCTTATTCATATGTGAATCGCTTGAATCTCTCGTGCATGTGAGGTTTATCAATGAATTCGTAATACTTCAAAACCCGTTAACTATTGCGTCATGGTAACCGTCTACGTTGACCTTGGCAGGAGACACATTTTACTACGACCTTCCAAAATATATGGCGAGTTCCAACGTATTTTATTTTAAATGCCGGCCCGGGGTTCGTTATAATGTATGCAAATTGAATCAGGTTCTGTAAAGTGTCGATGTGTGTATGATAATTTTGTACTGTTTAAAAATGTTTTTGAAGATTGAGTAGCTACAATTTAAGTAATTGAATTATAGTACTTGTTAACGACGTCCAGTTGGAGAATGTACAAGTGTACAAACCGACTGGAATTAACAACACGCATTTTCTGAGAATATTCTGACATGATGGCCCCAACTGGTTTGGAAGTAAACAGATGATGTAGGTAGGAACATCCGTAAGTAGTTTATCCATTGTCCCATACAAAGTGATGTACGGAAGGAAGCTCTACAAGGGATCATGTGATATCTAGCCGGGAAGTGCCAAGTAGCTCATCCACTTAAACAAGATAAGCCGGGATCGGCGTCAGGTTTCATTAAGCGTAATTAGAATTTTGCTTAGGACATGTTTGTGCTGCGAGGTGGTCTTAACTGAATCGGCTTAAGAATGAGAGATAACATAAACTCCCATCGTCAACAGTCAACACAAGAATCTAAGATCGAGCCTTTTCTTGAACTCTGTTTAAATTTTAAACATTGTTTATGATTATTATCTGGGTTTTAAAGAAGATAACGCCTTAATTACCAATTACACAATTCTAGTCTCAAAAATGTTCTTCAATCTTTCTTTGAATAATCTTTTCTTTTTTTTAACCGATTTCCAAAAAAGGAGGAGGTTCTCAATTCGGCACGTTTTTTAGGGTTCCGTAGCCAAATTTGGCAAAAACGGAACCCTTATAGATTCGTCATGTCTGTCTGTCTGTCTGTCCGTCCGTATGTCACAGCCACTTTTTTCCGAAACTATAAGAGCTATACTGTTGAAACTTGGTAAGTAGATGTATTCTGTAAACCGCATTAAGATTTTCTTACAAAAATAGAAAAAAAAACAATAAATTTTGGGGTTCCCCATACTTAGAACTGAAACTCAAAAATTTTTTTTTCATCTAACCCATAGGTGTGGGGTATCTATGGATAGGTCTTCAAAAATGATATTGAGGTTTGTAATATCATTTTTTTCTAAACTGAATAGTTTGCGCGAGAGACACTTCCAAAGTGGTAAAATGTGTGTCGTCCCCCCCGTAACTTCTAAAATAAGAGAATGATAAAACTAAAAAAAATATATGTTGTACATTACCATGCAAACTACCACCGAAAATTGGTTTGAACGAGATCAAGTAAGTAGTTTTTTTTTAATACGTCATTAATCGTAAATCGCAATTTACCTTTCATTCAATCAACTCAAATATTTAAAAAAAACATTTAATTTAAAACTTACTACAGGTTTGTACGGAACCCTCGGTGCGCGAGTCCGACTCGCACTTGGCCGGTTTTTTTTAATGTTTGTCGGTGCATATCTCCGTGGTTTCTGATTCTGAACCGATTTGAAAAAAATCTATCAGTCGTTAGAGGAAGCTTTCGAGGTGGTCCCATAAAATATTCTGACTCCAAATCCTCAACCCTGACACTAAAAAGTTAAAAATAAAAATTATTTCCAAAAAACCGCCTTCCAACGCCACTGTAAAGTACAAAATAATTTCTTAGAGTCTGATGCGTCAACTTTGCTTATCCTTGTTATACCCGCCCGACTTCAGCATAGTGGGTAGAAATCAAAATTATTTTGTACTTTACAGTGGCGTTGGAAGTCGGTTTTTTGGAAAGAATTTTTATTTTTAATTATAGATTTATTGACATTTCATTAAATATTATTTTACTAATGAGTTCTAACATTTAACTGCCTGCAAGACCAAATCATATATTGCCAATTTGTATTTAACATTTTGCAAAATTGGGTAGTAGATTAGCATGACAATAGAGTGGAATAGATGTCAGAGTTCACAGCGATGCCCTTAAAACCTATTGAATTTGTGCATGACGTATCGGTCATAGCGTACAAGACAGGCAGACAATGCCCTACCCACGCAGTATTTGCTGGTTTATGACCGGTGTCTCCTGATTATTTGCTCAATCTTGTGTCTCATGAAGAGAAATTCGCTACAGGCAATTTAATATCATTGTGCCTTATGTCTTTATCCGTGTGTACATCTTCGCATTTTTTTTAACAAATCACGCGGTGCCTGTGCAATATCGTATAAAGTTAATTACTATTCGGTTGGCTCATTACATTAATATTCTGAACTTTACACGGAATCGACATGACCGTGGTAACCTTGCTTTATTGCGCAACCGTCTGCCAGCGGCCAATATATTATGTGATTTATCGGAACATTCGGATTTTGCTTAGAGTAACTCGTTCCGGTTCAGGGCATAGGCTAGGCCGTCGCCCTGTCACTGCGTAGACATACTAAATTTATTTATTTGCTTTCATTCCACAGTGATACTTTCTTTAAGCTAATGGAACTGCTTCGGTAACTAGATACAAACTATTAAGACCTGTAATATCTCTTGTATATATTTCTATAGTCATATATTATGAGCTTTTTATTATGGGCATTTAATATTAATGTACTATTTTAGTGCATTTTTTTGCAAATGCCATTATGTTCAATAGGTAAAGTAACCTAAACCCCTTGACCGCGTTTTCAAAATTGAAAATTTAAACAGATGACGCAGTTTCGTATCGTATGTCTAACCGTGCTTTCCTCCAACGTGCCAGCCATGTGCACAACATATGCGCTCCTTGAGCCGGCTAAATTGTTCCACTTTAATTCCTTACATATTAAGTTTTATCCATTTATTAAGTAGTTGTTCGGCTTTAGCTTTTAATTATTTTCACACAAGTACCTACACTTCCTTCTGTACTTAATCTACGTAATATTTTATCAGTAAGAACTAAATAGTAACCTTATGTCGGAATTTGTCTATGTCTAATGAATGTTATATTTAATCATTATTGAACCCTAAAAGTATAATCCATCCTGTCTTGTTTTTTCTTATCTCAGTATATTACCTGATTGAGACTTCCCTAATAAAATTTAAATGATATGTTCTGCGCTATTACCTATTTCATAGTAAGAATAATTTACTTGTTTTCCTCAATCAAAGGTCATATAAGTAGGTACGTATTGTAAATAAGACGTTGAGATCATCATGATCACTATTATAATATTCTTTTTGCGTATCTTGAAGATTACCCGAGACTCGAGAATCGAGAGGCCGATATGGTATTTTTTCCTTAACATTGTTTATTAATTTACAGATAACCAGCAATATTTTAATAATTATTTTTTCAAAATGAAGTATAATATTGTTTACAAGTCAAGTCAATCAAGTCAATATCATTTATTCAATATAGGTACACTGTAGGTACACTTATTGACGTTAAAAATTACTTAAGTACTTAAAAAAAACACGATGGTGATAATCGGTTACGGTATCTTAAAACTAAAGCTACGAGGGTTCCAAACGCGCCCTGGTCTGAGAAGAGCCCACAACAAACTCAGCCGGGGTTTTTTTTTCATTATCACCATCTCACAAATAATCTTAACTAAGGAACTATCAGAGCCATTAGAGCAAATTATTGCCAAGCTTCCTTGTCATTTAAGTAATCCTTCACATGGTAATAAGATTTTTAAATGAGTTTACGTTTTACATTAACTTTGAACTTATTCAGATTTAAATATTGACATTTGATAGAGGTACAAATAGATTATTATCGTTATTTTGCAAAAAATTCAATTTAGTTACTAAGCGGAACCCATAAAAACTTGCGACCATTTTGTCGCCTACGCGTTTTTATACTACATTTAGTGGAATATTTTCCTAGTATACGAAATTTAGTTTATTTAAATATGTGGTCTGTCTAGCATTTATATTAACCGCGCCTATATGTTTTAATTCAATCACTTTTGACATTGTGACCAGTCATCAAAATAAACTAAAAGTACCTACCTAATTCCAAAACACACAAAATGCGCCATGGGAACGTGTCCAGCAATCATGAAGTTGGAATAGGTATATACTTATGCTTTTAGTTGTATCTTTCAAGCTTAAAAATTTTTATAGGTACCTAGTTGTGTTGCGGGCTGTGGCGATATTTTTTTATAAAATCGGCTATTTTTATTGCTTGGGATCGATTTACATTCGGCCGCTAAAACCAGTTTTTGCACTTTCTATCTTATGATGATAGGTATATAATTTAATATAAAAAAATATTTTTAAACAACCGACTTCAAACTCCCGCGCCAACTTTACAACACAAGCACACGCTATACAAAGTACTTATTTTATTATTGATATTTAAAAAACCCCTCGACCGATTTCGATAAAATTTATATGGCACCACTTGGGAAGTATGCCCTTTCAAATAAAAAAAGAATCATCCAAATCGGTCCACCCAGTCAAAAGTTCTGAGGTAACAAACATTTAAAAAAAAACAGTCGAATTGAGAACCTCCTCCTTTTTTTGAAGTCGGTTGAAAATACTATCTATGTATACTAAATGCGAAAGTTTGGATAGATTTTATTTATGTATATTGGATGGATTTTTGTTACTCAATCACGCCATAACAAGTGAACGGATGTAGTGATGATGGGAACAAAAAAACCTCAAACCACGCAGACGAAGTCGCGGCCATCCGCTAGAAAGTAATATTTATGTATGTGATGCGAAACTTACCCATTCTACAAAAACTTTGAAAGATATTTTAAGTGAATGGTTAGATTCATAAATCAGTATGAAAAATAAATTGAAACTGAAAGTATCTTTGAGAGTTCTCAAGTTTAACTGAAGATCTTCATCTCGCTATGGTATGGCTTTCTCAGTTTCTATTATACCTTTCTAGCTGATGCCCGCGACTTCGTACGCGTGGTATATGTTTTATTGGTTCCCACGGGAACTCCTTAATTTTCCGGGATAAAAAGTAGCCTATGTCACTCTTCCGGCCCTCATCTATGGCCATGCAAAAAATCACGTCGATCCGTTGCTCCGTTGCGGCGTGATTGAAGGACAAACCAACAAACCAACAAACAAACTGACTTTCGCATTTATAATATTAGTATGATACCTATATTTTGCTATTGCGCCGCGCTGACAATAGACACAAGTTTTAATTTATATTGGACCGCTACAACTAAATTAACATATCTAGTTACACATATCTTAGTTAGTTAGTTTCGATACTGCAATATATCGCTACTGGATGGCATAAACAGTCGCGTTAGAAGACTGGATTACAGATGCATATCTCAAATTTCGGGGCTGGTAGGTAAGTGAACCGTGGCCTAGCGGTCAAGGCGCTCAGGGCGCGATTCCCAGAGAGACGCAGGTTCAAATCCTGCCGGTTCCGCGAATTTTTGATATGCATGTTTAAGTAAGTTTAGAAACTATCCTAGTGTGTGAAGCACTGTGATAAAATTATAAAATATCTAGTTAACCTAAATACTTTATAGCGCACTGTGCGCCCGGATTCGTATTCGTAAAAAACCTCATACTTTTTGCTTTTCCAAACAATCGAATCTCATACGAGTATGATGCACGCGAGCATAAACCGTTATGGATATGATCGCTTTACAATGCCTCTTTATAGTAGAGCACTTTTTAGACCCTACTTACGTAGGTACTAAGTGTAGATAGGAGTGTAGAAGTAAACAATTGAATTACCTAGCTAGACAGCTAATCCAAACAAGCAAGGGGTCTCCCTTGAACCGAGATTACAGGCGGTTGCAAGTAGCATATTTTTCAAAATCTGTGTAATGTGTATCATCTAACAATAACGAGAAAAGTCCTGACCACTGCACTTACCGAAAAATCGAGATAGTTACATCAGCAACGCAACCTCTGTTGATGTCATGAACATTTTTCGATGCGTCTGATTTAGATTTTATAGGCGGAAGATCAGACATTCTAGGTTTAGATTTAGAAGAATGCGTAGTTGCTTTTGTTGGCTCACTTCTCAAGTTCTCTTCGTACGTATCTATAGGTAGGTATTCCTAGGAACTACGATTAGCTACCGTTTTAATCTGAAGTAGGTAGAGTAAATTAAAGGTGTTACAGAACCTGATTAATGTATGGGAAATATCAAAAATAATAGATGACGTAGATTGCAAAAAAACTTGAGAGGTGTCAAGGGACACCTGTGGATCGAAGTTCCTTTCGATTAATTAGTGAAGGAATTGTAATAAAATTTACACGGAGAAACACGCGCACGCCGGACAGCTTACAATATTATGACTAGATCGTAGATTGAATAAAAGTTGATAATTAACACAAAACAACACATTTATTAATATATAGGTACAGCATGCAACAAGCAGTTGAGCGCCAGGAGGGTCTTCGTTATAGCTGATAAACAGGCACCCTGCCACACCAGAGAGCGCTATCCTCAGATAGACGGTTTATCTCAGGGTCAGTTTTGCGCAGAATACAAAAAATACAAAATACAAAAAAATAAAAAAAAATAAAAAAAATTTGAACATACAAAAACTGCTCTTTCGTGAGAGGGATTCGAACCTGCGACGTCTGTGAAAACACGTCACCATATTGTATGCACCACGGAGATCTACTTAGCGAAGCGGCGAATATAATATGCAACAGTAGTCAGTACGCACCGAGTAGTAAACCTATTGAGAGCTAATAGGCTAATTTTCGCTTTGAAACACAACTCACCACTTTCTGGCGGGGGACGGGGTAATAATGGGATTTCTTATTGGCTGGCTCAAGATCAACTATACACAGTTATATATGTTACCGCGGCACTTGGGCTGCCCGCTGCGCGACAGAAAATATATCGATAAAGTCTAATAGGTATATATATTACCAGTATTGGAAAATCAATACAAATCATTTTATTCAAACAGCAAAATACCACCATATTATGTATACTTATAGATAACTAGCGGATGCCCGCGACTTCGTCCGCGTGTATTAAGGTTTTTGGTTCTCGCGGAAACTCTTTAATTTTCCGGGATAAAAAGTAGCCTTTGTGTTATTCCAGAATAAAATCTATATCTGTGACAAACTTCATCCAGATCCGTTCAGTAGTTTTTGCGTGAAAGAGTAACAAACATCCATACATCCATACTTACATACGTTTAAAATATTACCTAGTACGGATTATCTGATATGTATAATTTATATGTTTAATTTTTTTTAAATGCCGCATGTATATTCTCGCATCACTTCAAAACGGCTGGACCGATTCTGATGGAAATTTTTGTATCTTTTAGTCGGACCCGGAATGGTTTATATTCACAATTGAACCCATTAGGGGGCGCTGCAATCGAGTTCTAGGATCTGCCACGTCTTTCAAAAAACCAAATTTCATACCAAATTTCATCAAAGTCGACTGAAGAGATAAATATTTTTGATTCCCGCGCGAACTCTTGAATTTTCCGGGATAAAAAGCCTATGTCCTTCCCCGGGATACAACCTATCTCTGTGCCAAATTTCAGCCAGATCCGTTCAGCTGTTGGCGCGTGATTGAGTAACAAACATCCATACATCCATACATCCATCCATCCAAACTTTCGCATTTATAATATTTATTTGATGATAATTAATTAATAATAATAATAATATTAGTATGGAGTAATATCAGTTTATTCTTCTTCTATAATGTCCGATTTTTACGAAATTTGGTACAGAGTAGGTTCTATCCCGGGGAAGGACACAGGCTTTTATCCCGGAAAATTAAAAAGTTCCCGCGGGAATCATAAAGTCGCGGGCATTAGCTAGTGTTGATCATAAATTAAAACCATCCATCCATCTGCATTAAAGTTAAAACTGACGGCTGTATCCAAATGCGCTTTATTGAAAAACTAGATGATTCCCGCGACTTCATCCGCGTGGACCAAGTTTTTTCGGTTCCCGCGGGAACTCTTGAATTTCCCGGGATACAACCTACCCTTGTACCAAATTTCATTAAAATCGGTTGAACAGATAAATTTTTTGATTCCCGCGGGAACCTTTGAATTTTCTGGGATAAAAAGTAGCCTATGTTCTTCCCCGGGATACAACTTATCCCTGTACCAAATTTCATCAAAATCGGTTGAACAGATGGGCCGTGAAAGCGTAGCAGACAGACAGACACACTTTCGCGTTTATAATATTAGTATGGATTAGTATGTATACTAAAGAACTTAAGTTTTCAACAGAAACTTTTTAATATTAGTAGTAAACAATCAAATAAATAATAAACCTTTAACCTGCTCTTTTACTTCAGAATTGTTCGGAATTACTAAATAAATTAATGTATTGGCATTCAAATATCGATATAACTTATCGATAGTTGCACAGGTTACACTGGGCAATGCGTGGAAGAGACAGAGATATGTAGAACTACATGTGAAAGACAAAGAAAAACTGAAAGACATTATTTTTATGCGTATTAATGATTTTTATTTATTATTACTTAACTACACTTAATTAGGAAATGCTATCCCATCCTTTGCATAGCTGGAGGTATTGCTTCTCTTTCCACGCCATTTAATGCTGCAAAGAGGCATATTTTTCGTCTTTTTTCTCGATCAATTCCCGAGCACTGTCGAATACGGACTGAGGGCGACTTTAGGCACAAAACTTAGCGTTAGCAGTCATACTGCTAACGTTTGGCTGGTGAGGCGGCCCGCTATGCTCAGTCAACTGGTTGTATGGTCTGTGTCAGTACGTCATATCAACAACTATAGCAAAAAGTGTCGTTACAACTTTTAGAGAGGGTCGTTGCAACTTTTGGTCTTAATTTTTTCCGTCTAGCCTCCTTTCGCAACGCTCGCGGAACATTCGTTCCAAAAATCTGTGTGATAAATACCTACGAATATTTGTAACCATTTTGATGATAACAGGAGCTTACTTTTGCAAAATAAGTTTTCTAGTTAAATATTATTTAGGTCGCTTTAGTGTCTTAAATAACAGTGTACCTACTAATTTAATGACAAATGAAATTGAATTATTTGTGTGTAGGTATTTGATAATTTACTCAAATCACAATTAACATCGTTTCGTTATCTAAGCGGTACAGTTAAAGCAAATAAAATACACTAGCATGAATCATCAACAATAATTATATTACGGACAATTACGGACATTTATTTTATTCAATATTGTTATTCATATAACACGAACTAGACATTACGCCTTCGTTTGTACTGTTTATTTGATCACAAGGAAAATAATGCGGAATATATCATGAAATGACCGTGAAATGGAAAAGTTAAACTCACTGTACTTACTCTACAACTCGGTACTAAAAGTTGACATACACTTTGCCGAACGTACTATGTTTTTGTAAAATAGACCTTATGTCAGTGGTTTGAAATTTCTGATTAGATAAAATCAATTTATGGACACGCCGTAAAGGTCGTTGATACGAGGTGGCAACAAGGCATTAGTAAAAAAGAGACAGGTATACAAACATTCATCTATCTCTTTCTTTCTTAGCCCTTCCAGCTGAGTTGATACTGACTTGTTCTTCGGAGACTATTAGGGTATAATAATAAGCTTAGTCCCGGTTCCAAACATTATTAGCAGGTAATATTTTTTTTCTTACAGGCAGTTTGTTGTCGTGGGAATGTATGCGACTAGTCTAAGGGTTTGATTTAAATATACATTAGCTAAGTAGCTAATGAGGTAACCCACTACTAATGAATCTAAAAAAATGACAATATAATGGACTTAACTAATAAGTGATTTAGGCCCACTTGCACAAGGATTTTTAAATTGATATATTTTAATGCTGTCCTTTTTAGCAACTACAATATGCAATGCCAAAAAGGGACACAAAACATCACAAAACAACTAAATCAGTTTGTTCTTGTGCAAGCGGCCCTAAGAATTACGTACCTAGGTAGTAGGTAGTTAGGTACGCACTAAGATAGTAAAACTATTTTTGTACTCACAACTTTTGTACAGAAGTAAAATTAGCTATGAAAGATATACTAAATCTCGGGTTATTTACTTAAACTTGAGGTCAAACTGTACAAAAACTCTAATAAACATTTGATATAGATACATGATCCTTCAAGGTCTGTTCAAACTCGTAGGTTGTAACTTGTAATCAAGTATTACTACTCCCCTCCGAAAGGGAACAGTATTTGACCCCCATAATTTATTACTTAACCCGTATGATAACACGATGTATTGAATATCAAAACAAATAGGTCTTAAAAGAGGGCGTATATACTACACAATATATTCTTACTTATTCTTACAATATATTATACTTTTTATAATTTTGAGATTAATCTCATAATTTTGTTAGAAGTTTCTGCATCATTATTATAATATCCAGTACTTTTATTTTGATTAAAAATACGACTTTCACAATAAGAACAACAATAATTATAATCTCAACCGTAGATGATTTCCAAATTCTCTATGATTGTACTAGTAGGTATGTGGGAAAATGCTTATCCATATAATTCTTATGTTCCATTTTCTGATAATCATTTTGGATGCTTATTATAATTTTAAACTTCACAATTACACAAATAATAAGCTCTAAGTGTGACTTACCAACCGCTACTAAAGGCTATTTTAACGCTGAGGCTAGGCGGTTAATTGTTTGTGAGCCATAATAATGCATTCTAAACTTACGCATTTACTCTGTGTGCATACCGAATCAACTATTGTTATTTCTTGTACAAATGAATTATTCAATCCTTGTGATTCTCGAGCTTAAAGTCTATTTATCACCAATGAATCATATTTCTATGGAAAAGGTTACAAAACTTTACTTTCTTTTATCAAACTAAATGCCTGCGTAAGTGACTCAAAAAGTTCTTCAAAGTGTAGAATTAAAGTTTAGGTAAGTACATTGGTAGGTTTATGCATAATATTGATTTATTGGTAGTTATTATTTTGATCTCAGATTATTTCGAAGGTTTTGATTTATCTCTTCTCTTATAAAATAGCGTTTTATTTATGATATAATTACAGGTATTATTATATTTATATGTATGTGCTTTAATATAGCTTCTAAAGTTTTTCGTGGATTGTAGTGCGCGTTTCATCACTGTTTATTTCTTGTATAACTTTTTCTGTTCTGTGAATAAAACACTCTAACCTTTCATTGAAATGTAATATGTTTTATGACATATTATGTAGGAATATAAATAATAATATTACATAATACCTATGTCGAAAATCACAAAGAGCTTTCAACAGTGACGGGCTCTGATTTCATATTCTGCGTAATAAAATAGTAATTCGAGTAGTGTTTTAACGGGTTTGACATTAATAAAAGTAAAATTGTAACATGAGGCATGATATGAGTCACGTTTTACGAAATAAATGAAAAAAAAAAATACGTTTGTTGCTTGCGGTTATGTTTTGAGGCAACACCGTAAATGTACAATATAAATAAAAATAAATGCCCTTTTTATGGAGTAATTTGATAAATGACAGGCACTTTTCATTAATGGTTTGGTAGCCTATTTGACTGTTAAGTGTTTAGTTCTGTAACTATTATTTAATAGGCATACTTTTTACAATATTTAGTACATATTTACTAACCTGCAAACTGCCAATGTGACCGAGAATAAAAATATTGTATTCAAAACGATTTAATAATAATATTATTAAATTTTGAAAACTTAGCCACTTTTTAGCATACCTACTTAAAAACTTAATCCATACTCATACATCCTTAATATTTTTAATTCGATCTATCAATATACATATAGGTAGGTACCTTTTAAACAAGTAAATGTGTTCATAAAGTACTGCTTTTTATGCGTGGTTAAAGTTTTTTATGATTCCCGCGGGAACTCCTTAATTTTCTGATATAAAGTAGCCTATGTCACTCCCCAGGTCCTCAACTATACCCATGCCAAAAACCACGTTAATCCGTTGCTATGTTGCGACGTGGTTGAACCAACAAACAAACACCCTTTCGCATTTTATTAGTATGATACTTAGTCTTACATGCGATAATAGTAGGTATGTACAGTTACTAACCTTTAATAAAGTGTAACAATGAGACGCACTCCTATAATAACAGCATCGTCTAGTTAACTGTTCTGCATTGTAGCTAAAAATAGAAGAAGACAACTCTAATCATATGTGGCCATAATTGTCTTTCATCATAACGCCGGACGGCCAACGCGGCCCCAAAAACAATAACAGCTGACAGTTGATTTGAAGATAAAAGTAATTACATGACATGCATTTTGCACAGTCATTTATATTATAGTACATGTCCAATGTTTGAATTAGAAAGTTGATGTATTGGACTTTTCTTTGCGCATTCAACTTTCAAGTGAGTGCAGCAAACATGGAAATACTGCGCAAATAATAATCAATAATTCAGCATTAAGTCCTACAAAGATTTTAACTAGATTAGACACAGTAACTATTTTCTCAATTAAGTTGATAATTATTCTACTTATAATTGACTAGCTGATGCCCGCGACTTCGTCCGCGTGGTTTAAGATTTTTTGATTTCCGCGGGAACTTCTTAGTTTTCCGGGATATAAAATGTCAAACCTATGCCAATCTCCAGGTCTTCAACTATACTCATGCCGAAAATCACGGCAATCCGTTGCTCCGTTGCGGCGTGATTGAATCACAAACCAACAAACAAACACACTTTTGCATTTATAATATGATTTATCAACGCTTTGTTAGATACTTTTGGTTTATTTAGGTTCCCTTGCTAGCTAGCGCTGGTTTCAGTAGTCTGTATGTAGAGTACAAAAAATAACTCAAGAGTTACATATCAGGTATCAGACAAGACGACAATGCTTAAGGGGTGCTAAGAAACAATGAAAAATTTCTTTGTTAATATATAAATACATATAAAAAAAAAACCGGCCAAGTGCGAGTCGGACTCGCGCACCGAGGGTTCCGTACTCAAGAAGTAGGTACTGAAGCAAAACAATCAGGCAAAAACCAATATGTTTATTTGACGACAAGTACTTAGAAGAACTTGCGTTTAACCCTATCTTTGACGGTAATAATTACCTTTGTTAATGAACCGCAAAACTAACTTTGTTTGTAGAGGTTTACTGTTAATATCAAAAAAACTATGCTAGTTAGAGCATTGGCTATAGTTTTCCTGTAAAATATACATAAATTCCTATTGACCATAATTATTTCAGATTTTTCGATTGGTAAACTCCGGAGATAAGGGGGGGAACGGTATTTTTTTAGACTTTTTCCCCGATAAATCAAAAACTATCATGACTAAAAATAATTAAAAATCTGTTTTAGAATGTACAAAGTAAACCCTTTCATATGATACCCCACACAGTACAGTTATCTCACTTTTAAATTTCAACCCTCCGATTTTCCCCCCTTTTTAACTAAGAACAAAAATAATTTCCATTTTTTTTAATTCCAGTGTCTTTGGGCCACTAATATACACAACTAATCCAAATTTCATGTCGATAGCTTCGGTAGTTACTGAAATAATCGAGTGTGACGGACGGACAGACGGACAGACAGACGGAGAAAGTCGCACCATAAGGGTTCCATTTTACCATTTTGGTACGGAACCCTAAAAAGAATGGAAAATCTTTCGGTGGTATGGAAGTCATCAATATAGACGCCCCTCAATCCCTTCACCCTATTTATAATTTTATTGTAAGTAATCTATAATAGTGTACGGCAATGTGGTCGTTGTTACAAGTGCCTCAAATTGAGCAGAGCGGGACTTTTATTGATCTTTTTGACGTACCAACTAAAAATAATTTTAGTTAAGTAACTCTATATAACTACGATACAGGTCAAGTGTGTGTAGGTTTTCAATGGACTACGCCCTAGAACATTTTTATTAATATTATTAATATTAAAGATGCCTGATGCAAGACGCAGCAATGTAGCAAATCTTTATCTCCTGTTATCAAACAGTTTTTTGTAGCCCACGCACTAGGAATTAAAAGAATATTAAAGGAATATTATTTTGATTGTTACTAGAAATAGAAGCATTGTTTTCCATTTTATTTTATCAGTAGATACAAATAATTTTCATTAGTATGTACCTGAACAAAGTCAATGTAAGTAAATTCTCCAGTGTTATAAATATATTTTTTTTATAGATACTCGTAGCATAATGTGCACAGCTAAATGGATTTAGGTATAGTGAGTGATTTAGAAAATAGTAAAATAAAAATAGTGATATGGTGTAAATAGGATTTTTAACATGGCGGTCACAACATCGCCAAATACTTTCTACGGATCACCAATTCATGACGGATTTGCTACTATCCGAGCTCCGAGAAGTCGAATTAAAATAAGGAATTTAGTTGAACCAAATAATCCTGCCAGTCTACCTCAAAGGCACTCAGAGTATTTTACATTAAATAGGACAGCCAAGACTAATTTTCTAGAGAGTAGTTGCGGGGTACAGTATACGACCAGTGAATCGCAAACTATTTATGTGGATAGACCGTCGAGAATTAGTTTTACGGAAACCGTTTATGCCAAAGTTACCCCACCATCATCGAAGAGCAATTCTCCAGTGAAATACCCTAATGGCCGTCTAGAAACTCATTACGATTCAATAGATACCAAGCCCCGCAGGCGATTGAAAAGCTTAGAATTTCCTAAGGAGACAGATCCCGGAAGAGATGAAAAAAATAGTGTCGCAAGTCTGAATAACGGCGAGCGTCAGCCATATGAGTCGTTTACCAGTAACCAGGACGCCACGGAGCAGCATTCCGTGCGCACAAACACTACGGGATCTTCCGTCGACTACAGAAAGAGAAACAGTGATCGCGATAACTGCTCTGAATCCTCCTCATACCTCACAGATAACGACCGGCCGATATCAAGTTACAGCGACAATTCCACGATACCATCCACAGATACTGAAGACGTGTTAAAAGAATTACCGAACAAATCCAGATTCCATAAATCGCCCCAAAAATACGCAACATTGAACATGAGAAGGCCGAAGTTTATAGATCTAAAGCCACCGGGTATAAACGAAAATCCGTTTTACGGAAGTTTGCGTCGAAACAAATTAGGGTACCATTCAGAACCAAATACTCCTTTGTCCGGAGATAGTAATGATTTGAATGACGACGGAAATAGTGTTCAAAGTGAGGTACAGCAAATACCGAGGATGCCTTTACAAAATAACAGAAATGGTTTTAAGAGATCAGTGAGCGAAACGAACGGTTTCACAAAACGACTCAGTTACAGACATTCGTTCAGTGCAGACTTCAAGCCGCAAGCACTCATCAAAAGACCTCATAAGTGTTGTGAATGTGTAACCGGTATACCAGCCGAAGAAGAAAGGGAACGTTCGCCATCTTCAAGAACATTAGGGACATTATATGAATCTCAAGATCCAAAGGTCGGATGTCAAACAATTCTACGTGCAAAGCCTCCGGTACCGTGGTGGGAACTGGCCATCAAAAAATCTCGGTACAAGAGCTGTCCGATTCTCGAAGAGGTGCGTATCCACTTGTTGTGTTTTCTTTACAAATAAATTTAAGAAGAATTTTAACTGATTGAGTATACCTTAGTAGCAGATGGTTCTTAGATCATCATGAACATACGAGCAATATAGTATTTTGTACCTACTTGATTTTATTTGTAAGATCAAAGATTTGTAACATTTCAATACTTTAAGCGTCCTAAAGTGGGTAATTGACTTCCTACAAAAATTAACTACCTACTAACCTACCTGTAATTAATTCTGCTTTCGTAAACTGATATTATAACAGGAAATGATTCTGTCCAAGTAGTTTAAATTAAGTGAAGACTGATTTTACCCGAAGATATGCACCATATTATGTAGTATTTAAAAACTACAAAAACTTTACCTATTAATACAACATTTTGTAATTACTAAATCATTGGTTATGCATTAAGATTTAAGATCGCTTTCTAATTCATTTTAGAAAGACAGGTGCATTTTACATACATTATAAGTATTCACTGTGATAGCCATATGTGTAAAAACTCGAACCGTCCCTTAGTAAAAAAAAGCTACCTGGGCTACTACAGGAGTCCCCGGTTCGGACAGGTGATTTAAATCTTAATTTAGTAATCGACGTCATTCGCTTTTGGTCAAATTTAAGTTCCCACGATAATAAAAATAAAGCACCGATTCTCATGGCAATAAAAGCAAAATTTTCGATGAAGAAAGTTTAACGCAGTTAATAATTTGAAATATTATAACAATTACTTAATGTTTTTTGATCGGCATATTAAAAGAGGTAAATGTGCCTTTTCTCTTTATATTATCATTTAGTTTATATTATTTTATTTTGCGGTTTTGTTTAATTTATTTTGGTATGAATATGTTTTGTTTTGTTTACAAGCTTTTAGTTGGAACTTGGAAATAAAGAAACAGAAATGTTGCTACGAGTATCTCGTGAGTCGTGAACTTGCGTTGATAACGACTAGGTATATTTTTCTTATCAACTTTTTTTGTGGTATCCACACGTCAGTAGGAGCTACCTAATTACCAATATAGTATAATATACCTATTGTGATTATAATAACTGATATAAAATATGGAAATTAAAATTCCCCGTGGTACACTTAGTACGTACCTACAACATACCTAATACTGAACTTTTTTTAAAGGTTTTTAATAAAAATATCTATTAGAGTCTTGAGTAGTACGTAGTAGATAGTACCTATAATACTTTAATAGAGTCTATAGAGTCTTATATAAAGTATAGCTAGATTTAAAGTCATAACAACATTTAAGTGTACTCAATCAAATATGTGGGAGCAAATGTGAAATACTATGAGCTTTGATTCAAGTACCTTAACAAGTTACCGTAATATTGTGGATACAAGTATAGACGACACATTTTCCTCACATAGCTTGCATCAGCTTAGGATTTTTGTTGCTAGTCCTGCTATAGTTATTGAGCCACCTACATTTACGTCTATGCATTCAATAATGTTATGCTTTCACTTCGATATTTAGAAATGCCCCATTTAAACAGTGAAACCTGTGAAAGACTATGATTTTTTGTGGTTCCTTTGGAAGTTTCTAAACATTCAGACTAAACTATTACGTAGGTCGTTATGAACCTATTAAATACAAATTTAAACTCGTGCGTTAATACATTAATGTTCGAGGTAAGAAAAATAATTAAGATAAATTATACGCATAATAAATCATAGGACATCTGTATCGGAACGTGTAATAAAAGAGTAGATTGCATCAAAAGATGTTTTTTCTGTAACATAAACTTATCATTCATAAAAAAAACCTTTTAAGTCACTGTACGATTTTTATTGATTGTACGAAAAATAAAGTCACCGCGTCGGAAAAAGCAAAATATCTCCATTTCTTCCACAGTTCCTACAATAGTGTTAAATCTACGAGAATATCCATTATATTCTAGCCAAAAAATGGTCATTGAATATGTATCTAAGATCAATAAGAAAGTAAATCAATGAGTTCACGAAGCTGGCCAAAAAAGGAAGAATGCAGCGGGTCAAAAAATATTTTTTCTACAAATGAATACATTCTTGATTCAGTATAGAAGCCACAACTTAAACGTAATAGTTCATCAATATGTAAGCACGTTTATATTCTGACTAGCGGACGCCCGCGACTTCGTTCGCGTGGCATAAGTTTTTTAATTTCCATAGGCATTCCTTAATTTTCTGGGATAAAAAGAACCCATGAAAAAAAACCCGCCGATCCGTTGCTCTGTTGCGGCGTGATTGAAGGACTATTTAACGTCCATTGGGATAGAATTTATAAAAACTGTGAATTATGTATTTCATAATTTAAACCGGTAGTCCAAATATCAAGTTTCATGTTATAACTTGAAAAAACGCCGGCCTTTTACACCACCTTGCAAATTCTATTTTAGCCGTTTGGGGGTGGAATTTTGAAAAACTGGTTTACATAATAAATGTAATTCTTTATATTATACCGAAAGCCAAAATCCCAAGTTTCGTTGTTATAACTTGAAAAATATGCTGATAAATGAAGGACATTCATCCCCTATTTCATCCCTTTGGAGGTCGAATTTTTAAAAATGGTGAAAGGCGTACTTCTGCATATCTAACTGAAAGCCCAAATGCTAAGTATCATGACTATAACTTGAGAAATTAAGGACTTTCATACAAACTTTCAACCCCTATTTTATTAGGGGTGGAATTTTGAAAAACTGTGCCACACGTACTTCTTTATTTATTACCTAAAGTCAAAATACCAAGTTTCGTTGATACAACTTAAGAAATATCTTGAGAAATGAAGGACTTTCATACAAACTTTCAACCCTGTGGAATTTTGAAAAATCCTTCCTTAGTGAGCGCCTACGTCACAAAAGGAACCTACTGTCAAAATTTCAAGTTTCTAACCCAATTGGTTTAGGCTGTGCGTTGATATATAAGTCAGTCAGTCAGTCAGTCAGGACTTTGAATTTTATATATATAGATTACCTTCCTACCTACAAGGCTGATTTAGGTACAACTTAATTTACTTATTTTGAAGCGAATAAAAAAGGTTAATTACTTAAGTATTATATAAAATCGTGTCAGGTTCAAGATTTTATAATCTTGTTTGGATTGAAGTTTGGATGTATGGATATTTGTTACTCAATCACGCCAGAACAGCTAAACGGATATGGATGAAATTTGGTACAGAGATAGACTATGGTCTGTAATAACATATAGGCTACATTTTATCCCGAAAAATTAAAGAGTTCCCGCGGGAACCGATAAACCTCAATTTAAGCGGGCCAAATAAAATAAGTGCTAGTCTTAGGGTAAAAACATTGATGTAGAATATTAGTAAAAAAATTTGCTAATCTTGACAGCCAATGAATTAATTATCTTGCTGTTATGTATGTTGCATAATGCATACCTAATTTATGGTTTTGTACAAATATTTTTTATTTCAATTTTTTTTAAAATATATTGGGTAACGTTGGTCAAGTTAGTGAGACGTATTCTACTATTTATGGTTTAAATACAAAACCATAAGTAGTGGGTATGTCACCGTAAGATTGCAAAAACCGTTAGATTGTAATCCAACTAGCGATATTGTAAACTGTCGACAGATTGTGAACCAATGGTCCGAGTGTCAATTTTTGAAATAATCATTGTATTTACGTTTTCTTGTCTTTTTCTTGTAGGTTAGGTTAGGGTTCGACATAAATGACCAGGTAGGGCACTTAGGTTTTATCGGGTTAATATATCTAACAGATTACAATCTAACGAAAAATAATGCGTTAAATTGTAATCAGTCGAAAGTTTACAATATCGCTAGTTAGATTACAATCCAACGGCCTTTGCAATCTTACGGTGACAGGTACATAAGTACATGCTCGTCGTCATCCAATATGAAATAATGGATTGTTAACTATGTAATTACGAACACGTGTTGCGTGATGTCCATAAAGGTATACGTTGGAGGGCATTGCACTTTCGTTCCCTTAATATTTATTAGTAGGTAAATTTTATCGCCTCCTTTTGAATTACCTAGCTCTACCTACATCGTTTGTAGGACTCGTTCAGCTATGTGATTCTCTAAGGTAATATAGTACATTACATCGCGAGACCGGGAAGTACGCGTTTTCTGGTCGAGTGTTAGGTAGCTCGGCCGGCTATATACGAGACCAGAAATGCTCTCCCGGTCGAGGTGTGTATAGTGCTTTTCTAAAAAATGAAACAAGTGACTTTACTTTGGATTTCGGCGGAAGCAAATTATTTTTAGCTAATTCGGCCTCCGCTCTCAGAAAAGGAGGCGTACAATCTAAATCCATAATATCCTCACTCGAACTCATTTTTTCGTCACTTTTAAATAATAAATTATAACGATTAGGTATGTAGTTAATTCCCGCCTTTCAATATTATAAAGATAAAAAATAAATATTATACTTTTAATATATTTTTTGCGCTGTGAGTGCTGAACGCGGAATACGGTAGAGTTCCAAATTTAAACTATTTAGGATTTTAGGCCAAAGAACATTATAACAAGTTACAAGATATTCAGGAAGAAAGATTCCAAATTCAAACTTATGATATGTCATGAAAATACATACATTCTTTACTGGCCTAGGCCGGGAAGTTTAACTTTCGAACTCATTTACAGGGTATGAAATGTGCACCTTTCATATCATTTTTTTAGAAAAATAAAATTTACAACCGTTGCAGGCAAGGTCGATCTCTTCGATGTTACATCGCAGACCGCATCGATGCTAGCAATGCTTAAATAATTACACTGCTGCAGTGTGATTCTATACCTAAGAAACATTTAATTTTGCTAGGATCGATGCTGTCTGCGCTGTAACATCATCGAAGAGATCGACCTTGACTGGAACGGTTGTATATTATTTTACCTTAGAGAATCACATCCCAGGTCTCTTTATTTTGCAAACTAAAATATGTTACTATTAGTTTCAATGAAAGGTGATACTTAGATAAAATTCAATAAGCTCGTCACGCTTTGAGACACGTCATCAATAAGTAGTTCAATAGTTGCATAGCTAAGATTTTATTTATTTCAGCGGATTTGTTATATTTTAGCGATTACATATAGCTTGCAACATCTTAAAAAAATCTGCAGGATAGCCTCTTACTGATGCTTAATTCTAGTAAAAAAAAACTAATTAATTCTTCACTTTTCGGAATATACCCCGTGGCATCTTCTGTTCTTACCTAATAATACTAAGTGCAACTTTTGGCCTTTATTTTTGGGCACTATTCACTTTTACAGTTTTGTAATGTAATGCGTTTGAATACATTTATATAATAGGTACATCGCCGCATATACCTACTGTACATTTGTTGGTTAATGTACCATTATAAAGAAACAAAAAAGTAGGAGTACCCAAAGTATCAACGTTTAACACGTCAAAATATGAACTTTATAAGATTTCTTAAATTTGTTCGTAGCACACATTGCCCACTTTCTACGTTTGCAGCCTGTGATCGATTATACCAAGTAGTTACTCCATTGATCCAACCTTGCGGCAAACATAAAGTAAATTGAATAGCGGAAACGCAGTCGTCAAATTATAAAACGCGGCCCGGGTGGCACGTCAGCTGTTGATGAGCGCAATTATATTCCACCTGTCTCGCAACGTGTGCGATTGTCATAAAACGATTAGTTCTTAGTAGTATGCCTTTTAAAATCTCATCCATCCATCCGTCTGTACATGCGTCGACATAAGCTGTTAGGAGACCGCATGCCACCACCCACCACGCAATATTCTTCCGTCTTTCTTATCCGCATATACTTCCCGTCATCTTCTCAAAGTTGTCAGTCTCATCCCAAAAGTTACAAGAGTCGTCAGAGCCGCTGATTTTTATTCGAAAAGAAGGAATATTAAATTCGATAGTAGAAAAAATGCTGATTACGTTATCACAGCTTGGCGTTTACGGGTCCTTTTCATGAATTTCCAGAGCCCTGATTCTGCTTAACTAACACGCATTTTCCAATTTCATTACTGAAAAAATATGTGCTTTTGCTGTTCTTGTTAATCGACTCTATATGTTATTTCGGCATGAGTTCGCTTGTATTCTTTTTCAACAAAATTACTTTTGAAGTCTAGGTAAATAACATTTTATTTGATTAGGAAAACTCAGTACATAGTCATCGAATGCGCGGGTCGTACAGCTGTTTCTTGATCAACGTAATTATATACCACCTGCCTCGCAACCTGTGTTTACGACCACCATTGCTGCCACCCTACTTAACTGTTCGATGGAAAATCTAATTGCAACATCTAGTGAAGAAATAACAATTACTTCCTACTTTAAGAAATGCGTAAATTTTTTGTTTACTTCTATATCCAAATTAAATGTTCTAAAAAAACCATTTTGCTAGATAGTTCCCAATATACTTACAACTTAAAATTACCCTGTTTTCATTCGTGCTTCTAGATCTATGGAATTACTTCGCCACTTTTCTCGTGTAGAGGTAGAGCAACCTTCTTCAAATCTACCCTACTCTACTAAGTTGTAATATAATTGTGTACTTTCGGTACCTAGTTAATTAATTCTTGCATTGTTTTCCATATTGGGTTGTGCATTATCCAAAATTCAGCTGTGCTATCTAGTAACTAGCACTTTAACCCTGTACTTATTCTTATTTTCCAAAAAAGCTGCTGTGTTTGCTATTATAGGCGAGAAGTAATTTTATTAGACTACCACGCAATTTTCATAATTATTTAGAACATAATAATATGGTAAGTATTAAATATTCGTGATTATACTGAATAATTAATTTATTAATTAAGGGGTTAATTAATTATTATCAGGATTTAAATAAAACGCCACGTCTTTGCTCACAAACTCTCTAATAGGACCTGTTCTCTTAGTCTACCTTGCGAAGGCGCTTCAGATAGCTTGATAATTTATAAACAATGTATGAAAATAATACAGAAATAAAAACCCTAGGCCATCAGCAGGCCATTTTTTCGCAATGAATACCATGTAAGCGCATCCAGGTGTTTTTAAGGCCAGTTTTTACAACGCCGGCACGCGCATATGCAAGAGATCTATCAATGAGTTAAACACTATAATTGGTTACTATTACGCTGTTGCAGGTGGGACTACCCATTTAAGAAAATATTATTCTTAATTCGTCCGCATTCATAACCGTTATTAAAGTTTTTAATGTGTTTGGTTTTTTAATGCAGTTGGTATACAAGTTAGTTGGTGGCGTTCCGTTATTACAGGCTTGTGGTAATTATAAGGCTTTATGGGTCGTTCTGGTTCTGGTATGTGTCATCTGCGTTGCTAGCTTCTTTCGTATCTTAGTCGCGAGCAAATTGTCGACATTCTTAGGTAGTTGATTGTAGTTATTATTAATAATGTTAATTGTTACCTACTTTAAAACTCACAAATACCTACATTTTTAGAATTCTGTAGGTACATGTGGAAAATTGACTCCATTTGAGGTCAATCTGATAATCGCAGTATATCCAGATTCCAGACGATTTTTTATTAAGAAGTAGGTATGTTTACTTTAATTATGTTAACAATTAAACCTAACATTGATAAGTTCATTTGATGCACATATCCAATGACCTTAAATCAACTGTATTAAAAATAAACTTAAAACCAATCTAGGGGATAGTTAGTAGCTTATGACAAAAACAAACATTAGTTATAAATGTCAAAATTGAGACCCTTATCGAGACCCTATTTTTCACTAATATAATAAATGTGAAAGTTAGGATGTTTGTAAGATTGGATGTTTCACGCCGCAACGATTTAACCGATTTGACTGAAATTTGGAATGGAGATCAGCTTATAACTTGAATTAACACATAGGCTAGGCATCAAAAACCTTATCCTACGTGGACGAAGTCGCGGGCATCAGCTGCTAGTATTATATAAATTATGTACGAGTACCAAATTATATTTTCGATCTGTTAATTACTTTTAGTTAAGTAATATTATCAACTTAGGAAATGAAACTCGACTTGAAATGTACGTGAAAGTTTTTGTAGAGTCAATTTCTAAAATATTACTCGCTCTATATAAAGGAACAACATCCTAAAGAAACCTGTTTAGTAGTATTCTTAAGACGTGTAATTTCGCCAACCTGCATTATAGCTCTGGACGGAACCCTCCCGTATAGAAGACATTGACCTTACATTCTCAATACATGAACTATAGCTAATATAGCCATCAATCAAAGTCGAATCTAATTGAATGCAACTGATAAACATGTATGTAGCTAACTTGAATAAATTTTAAACCTTACTTGAACAAAGATACCAAAATTACTTGAATTAAATGTTCCTTCCTCAAGATTTTATATTATGATCTGTTTGTGTTTTATTTACTTGACAAATAAAGTTTCATTAAGTTTTATAATATAGCTTTCAAACTTTTTAAACTATCCTCTGCTATACGGGCTTAAATTTAACAGTATCGTAACATAAGTTAACATTATATTAACATAATATACATAATTTGGACGCTTTAATTTTTGTTTTTTAATACTTAGTTAGCCTTACAGAAATTGAAACGTACCAAGACTTTGTTATCTCTAAATAAAACTGTATAATTAATCTGAGACGAGCGTAATTTTTTGAGTTGTGAGTCGCGTAATTTCGGCTGCGGAATTGGTTTTCCGAATTCTGGTTCCTTTACAAGTTCGCATTATCCTCCGATATAGGTATTGAGCCGATATCTGATATCGGATCGGATAATCTGGAAACGCTCTCAGGGTTTATGTTTTTACGTTAATTAAAAAAAAACAGTTGAAATATAAACACCGCAACACCTCCGTGCTGCTACATACCTATCAAACACACCCGAATTACGAGTACCTGTACGCTCGTGTTTTGCCTTAATAAAATATTGATAGGGATCGTGGTCGTTGCCCCCCTTCCCTTTAATATTGCTGAGTACTCCTGTGACGTAGCAAACAAAGGGTCCCGTCGTGTCCAGCTGCACCCATGCTTACGGTAATCGGACTTTAATTTATAAGGATGAGTCACTTTTGTAATGGACTAGCTTTTAGCAGCGGCTTTGCATAGGATAGTAATTTATTTTATTTTAAACGAAAAAACTGGATTATAAATAAACTATAAAAATTTATTGGTATATATATATTCGCGGTAGAATCTCTATTCTATACCTACCCCTAGAAGAATCGCTTCTCGCTACTAACGCACAAAATAAGTATAGGTACCTATACCTATAGGTACATCCTCATGAAAACGTACCTAATGATAATACCTAGTTAAGAAATTATAAACACATAAAGTAGGTATGTAAGTTCGTTTCTACCTACCTAGTCCCGTAATTTTAAAAACACGCTAACATTCAGTTAGGAAAATTGTACCTAACAGCGCCAATTTCTATGGTACATAGGTAGTAGATCTTCCCACGTGGACGTGTCACATCAAGATCTATTAATTGGATGGGACAGATTCATAGTCTGATGAAGTCATATCTAAATCAAGTTACCTTTGGTTACATCATTATTAAATCTGGAAGCTGCGGTCAACTCCGATGATACTCGACTAGTAATTACGCTGTCATCGCCTCTACATAGAAAGGTTGTGCGGTGTGTTTACAACTTTCTTGTGTAGGTTTGATTTATTAGGGACATTCAAGAGACCTAAATTTACGATATCCTTTTTAAAATAATAACTTTCTTCTTTGTTTTTTTTCTTGCACGAGTCAGGAGCCCTTATAATAGACATTTATTATTTTCTAATCTAACCAGTAAAAGCTTATGCGAGGACATGAGTTTCAAACTTTCCCCAAGTTTTTTTTTTAAAGGTTTTTATTTTAAGTTATTTCATAGGCATGTTTCATTCGTTATGTTTAATGTTTAAAGCTATTACTAATAGTAAATTTACGCTTAATAGGCACGTTGGCTACGTGAGTTTTCTTTGTCTGATTTCTATAAAAGCCGTCGACGTCGATTTTCCACATGGTTACAATACTTTCTTCATATCTCACTAAGTCACTATAAGCTTGATTAAAGTCACTGGAAAGCAAATACCGGTTTCTTGTGTATACTTGAGGCGTCTTAAATCACTATCGTGAACGTAACCGCTATGGTCCGAAAAAGCGCTCTTCAAAAATTTTATCTATTTGTGGTCATCTCTAATTTCGAAACTGGATTCTCACAGTTACACTGGTTTAAAGGGAAGTGCCTGTGAACGATCAGTAAATAAAAAAAAGATAAAGAGGTAAATAAAATTGGAGATTCAATACACTAATTATTACCTTCCATTGGAAATATAGGTAAACAGTTTTATTGCAGCTGAAAGCTCTCCTGTACATTATACTCGCGAATGCCCGTGAATTCGTCTGCGTGGTTTGAGGTTTTTGGTTCCCGCAGGAACTCTTTAATTTTCCGGGATAAAAGCCTATGTGCTATTTCAGACTATAATCCATTTCTGTGCCAAATTTCAGCCAGATCCGTTCAGCCGTTAGGGCGTGATTCAGTAACAAACATCCATACTATACACCTACCTATCTATACATCCATCCAAACTTTCGCATTTATAATATTAGTAAGATCTAATGATCGAGAAGTATAACATAAACAACCAGCGGTAATTGTATTTTTTTTTTACATAATTATTTAATTAATTTAGATTTTACTATTCAGTAACAAGATGATGTCCGTAACATCGTACGCGTGGATTTTGTTTTTTTAAACCTCTGGGAATTATTTTATTTCGCAGGTATTAGGTAGCCTATGTTCGTCCCCGGGATGCAACTTGCAAGAATTGAACTCTATACAAAATTTAATGAAGCGTAACAGACGGACAGACATACGCCTTTTCTTATTTAACAAACCGGAATATCATGTGGATGATATATCATTCAAGAATTTATATAAAATGAATAAAGTTTTATATCCACGTTGAGCTTATTATTGATAGCTAGCCAACGCAAACACCTAATGGTTGCTAGTGTTACTTCTTTGAATAGCCAGGCTGATATGCTGTATCTCAGTACATAATTATCAGCCTTTCGGTGAACTGAAAACTCAATAAGACGGAAAAGCATCTACCGCCTTCGCCCCATAATTCAAGGTTTTCATGACTCGGCACAAATATAATTCTATTCTGGATAAACATGTTCAAATATTTTTTCACCTGAACTTTTATCTAGTTCCCCCTTCACCTAGGTATGTATCATGTAATGTAGGTACCGCAAGGCATCGTAAAAGGTCTATTTATTCGAAATTCATCAGACACGAACTTACAAAGCGATTTTGCTTCCTTATTTCTAATTCGAACCACTAGGATATGACTTTCCGGCTTCCGTTTTCTCCTCGTCTTTTAATGGTCGGTATCTTTAAGTGAAGAGTGAAAAACAAGGTGAAAAAGCATTTTCTTTATGCCGCATCATCACTTGCAAGCATTTTAAATGCTTGAAGGTGAATGAGTACTTATCAGAGTTTGGGTTAATGTGTTTGCGAATTGTAATTACATATTATTTTCTTGTGAGCCAAGTCAAACACATTTTTCTTCGATATTATTACCTTATTACCTACGTGCAAATGAAAGTCAATTGTATATGCCTTATATGAAACTAATAATATGTACAATTCTACTTTCAAAAACATAAGTGCTTAGATGCAAAGTGGTTAAATCAATTTAAAAGGAAAAAGTGGCAAAAAACGATGGCCCAGATGAATGTTTGTAGCGGCGGAAGTGTAAGAATTTTTTGCTCTTCAGCTCGTTACCACATTGCAATCGTCGCTCTTTTAGTTTAGGAGAATTGTTTGTTTATAAACGACACGATTTCCATGCTCTTATTTTTGCTTCATCACTAAAAATAGTCTATTATTTACAAATTAATCTTCAATGAAGTCTACAGACGGTAGACAGTGAAATAAAAAGGCTATTTCGGAGTTCGGACGCAAAAAGTGAGACATGCAAAAAGACGTTTATTTTGCAAAAAGTTTTAACTGTGAGTAGGTACCTATTGGACTTTTTACTTTAGTCTCGCTTGAACAAACTTGGTAGGTAGCTTTAATAAAAGTTAATTACTCAATTCCTACATCTATGCTCAATCCAAGTTGTCATTCACTGATTTGATATAATATTTCTATTGTTTAAAAAAAGGCACAAATCTGGTTTTAAATCGTTGTATAATCGAATTATATGCGTGGGTAGTGTATGAAAATTCCTGAATTAATTATAAAATTTAGAATACACATAACTAAAAGCATAAATCTATTGGCTAAAATAAATATTAAGAACTCGTTTTTAGGGTTCCGTAGCCAAATTTGGCAAAAACGGATAGATTCGTCATGTCTGTCTGTCTGTCTGTCCGTCCGTATGTCACAGCCACTTTTTTCCGAAACTATAAGAACTATATTGTTGAAACTTGGTAAGTAGATGTATTCTCTGAACCGCATTAAGATTTTCTTACAAAAATAGAAAAAAAAAAAATTTTGGGGGTTCCCCATACTTAGAACTGAAACTCAAAAAATTTTTTTTCATCGAACCCATACGTGTGGGGTATCTATGGATAGGTCTTCATACATCAACCTGGATATTGAGGTTTGTAATATCATTTTTTTCTAAACTGAATAGTTTGCGCGAGAGATACTTCCAAAGTGGTAAAATGTGTCCCCCCCCCTGTAACTTCTAAAATAAGAGAATGATAAAACAAAAAAAAACTTGCACTTGGCCGGTTTTTAATTGATGATCTTAACGCACATTTAAATTCTAGGTGTCACTCACTGGTCCATTCAAACGTTTCGACACGAGTTAATACGAATTTTAAATCTCAATCCAGTCCAAAGTTTAATAAGACAAAATATACACGGATCCAGATAGACATATAAAGTCGTGCGCATATTTTAAAATTAAATGAAGAAAATTAAAAATATATTTTATGATTTTAATTTTGGTGTATCATATTTGATCTTTAAACTCTGACGTGTTAAAGATTTTTTATTTTAAAAAAGATTTACATTTTTACTTAGACTAACTACTCTACTCTGCATTTTCTGAGTTTATTTGTTTTATTTACACCCAAGAGTTTAGGCTTTAGATTCCTAGAGCTTCTAAAAATCTCTTGGAAAATGAAAAGTTGTGGTTGTCTTCGTGTAGCTCGCTCTTCCAAAGTTATCGTTTTATAAATTTCAATTTTTAGATAATAATTAAGATTGACTATGCCTATATCGATTTGGCATTTATTTATAGTTTTTTTAATGTTATCTGCATTACGTACTGTACGTCTCTATTCTCTATTGCATCTAAAACCCATTAAACTTTATTAATGATATATTTTTCTTTGTTCTAGGCACATGTGGTTTCAGCCTTTGAGCAGAGTCTATCCAACATGACGCAGAGACTGCAACAGCTAACGGCAACAGCAGAACGGAAGGTAATAGATCTTTACTAAAAATTAAATTAATATAACACTTTTATTAGGTTTACATTGGGACTACCTATATCCATAATATAAAATACACCTATATCGGTGGACACTCGACGATCTATTTGGTGCATCGTCGGTGTTTTTCAGCGCGTGTCCCGATTTCCTGTCTTTGTCGTGGTTTGCAATATATTATTATCCTAACTAGTTGGTTGTCCCTCCTTATTTCCCTTGTATAAGTTGGGCCAACCACTTGAAATATAGTATTTGGCTTACTGAATGGTTTGATTTTTTTTCATTTCAAATCTTAATGCAATTCAAAAAAAACTCAAAGTACTTATATTTTTATTCAAAAATAAGTACAAAGTACCTACAAGGTATACCTTCTGAACTTCACGTTTACAAAGTGGAAGAAGTGATGGTGATAGCTACGGTATCTTAAAACTAAAACTACGAGGGTTCCAAACGCGTCCTGGTCTGAGAAGAGCCCACAACAATTTTGTCGTTAGTGTCATCGTTTCGCTGTAATTGTTGCCGTTGATTAAAGTCCTTCACATTACTTTTTTCTTGTTTCGTCAATTCATAAGATTGACATACCTATATAGTATCTGCAAACATGACCCCTTGATCTATTTTATTATAATAAATCTTTAAGACATATAGATACTCAGTATTGGTTACATTTCTTAAGAAGCAAGCGATCAATTTACATATGACCCTGTTAACAATACGTCGTATGTACCTACCTAACCTACTGATCAAATCAAAGATTTCTAGTCAATGCTTGAATTTTAAGCATGTATGGCGACATGCGCATGGGTACTCGTCATGATCATTTCTTGTCTTATAATATTCAAAAAGTATAACAAGTGAATATAATTAAAATTATTAAAAAATACGACTGCTCTGTCGTAGACACAGATACATTGCACGAACCCTGAAAACTATAACACTCCTTTTTTGGGCAGTCATTAATTACCTTTAATCATTAATTACCTTTAATCATTAATTACCTTTAGTCATTAATTACCTTTGGAATCTTATTCACATCTTTATTAAATGATATTTTTTTGTGAATCACTGGATATTGAACTATATCCATACTAATATTATAAATGCGAAAGTGTGTCTGTCTGTCTGTCTGTCTGTCTGTCTGTCTGTCTGCTACGCTTTCACGGCCCATCTATTCAACCGATTTTGATGAAATTTGGTACAGGGATATATTGTATCCCGGGGAAGGACATAGGCTACTTTTTATCCCGGAAAATTCGAGAGTTCCCGCGGGAAACAAAAAAGTTTATCTGTTCAACCGATTTTGATGAAATTCGGTACAGGGATAGGTGGTGTCCCGGGGAAGGACATAGGCTACATTTTATCCCGGAAAATTGAAGAGTTCCCGCGGGAATCAAAAACCTTAATCTACGCGGAAGAAGTCGCGGGCATCATCTAGTAATATTATAAATGCGAAAGTGTGTCTGTCTGTCTGCTACGCTTTCACGGCCGAACTACTCAACCGATTTTGATGAAATTTGGTACAGAGATAGGTTAAATCCCGGGGAATGACATAGGCTACTTTTTATCCCGGAAAATTTAAGAGTTCCCGCAGGAATCAAAAAACATCAATCCACGCGTACGAAGTCGCGGGCATCATCTAGTAGATTATAGTCTGGAATAACACATAGGTTACTATTTATCCCAGAAAATTAAAGAGTTCCCACGGGAATCAAAACAATTTAATTCACGCGTACGAAGTCGCGGGAATCATCTTGTTTATCATACTAATCTCTCTCTCTCTCTCTGTGTCGCGTTCCTCATTGCTGAGGATCGTGACCTCTTTCTATTAGTAACATAATTAAAAGGGTGTTTCTTGGGATAATAATGCGTTGGGTTCCCAGGTCCCTCCGCATACGACTCGACTAAGGGACTCTTAGGTTACTAACGATTATTATCAGATGTTAGTGATTATAACCGGGACCGACGGCTTAACGTGCTCTTCGAGGCACGGACGTGACGGAAAAGGCCAAATTCGGACTGCCAAATTCGGTCACTCAAATCCAGTCAACTTGCTTAACAATCGCAATAGACTGATATGCGTTGTCGCAACTAGGCCACTCGTTCCTCAGTTCGTCATCATACTAATTCGCATTTATAATATTAGTATGACATATATACTATTATGATAAATGCGAAAATGTGTTTGTTTATTGGTTTGTTGGTTTGTCCTTAAAACACGCCGCAACGGAGCAAATTTTTGGCATGTGTATAGTTGAGGACCTGTAAAGTGACATAGGCTACTTTTAACCCGGAAAATTTAGGAGTTCCCGCAGGAATCAAAAACCTCAATCCACGCGGACGAAGTCGCGGGCATCAGCTAGTTGTTATATATTTTTGGAATCTACTCATCATTTTCTAGATGATTATATAGTTAATCGTATTTTCGAATATTTTTTTTCAACCTTAGTCTTTAATGCGGAACCATAGTCACCCCATCAATTTTTTTAAATTTTGCTAGCATATGTAACCCGGAATAAGGTAGGGATTCTAACGATACCTCTTTTATCAAAATCGGTTCAGGCGTATAGAAATTACGGTGGAATATAGGTGGTGGAGGTTGATTGATAGTTAAAACTTTATGCCAGTGTAGTTGTAAAAGTTCGAATATATTTCCCAAACCTCTTGCTGTTTAAATTCCGGATATTTGGTGGGACATCAATGAAGAAAAAGCAATAGATAACTGTGAGAACTTGAAATTCTAAATAAAGTAACACTCATCTTAGTAACAATATTGTCGAATATAACATGAGTTTTCTGCTGATTACAACCAGTAATTTACAGTATAGTGAATTTCACTTATAATAACTGAACTGATTTGTTCCAATTGCATTAAACATAGAGAAAATCTAAACTGAACTCGATTTTGCCGCCTATATAAAGAAAGAGAGACGTATGGACTATCTGAAATAGGTTTCTAGATACGCGAAACTTGTTATTGAGGATCACTTTCTCAGTGTAGCCTTGAACTAAGCTTTTGTACACTATGCTGGCTTTATCTTGTAAATGTCAAGCAATGTGTTGAAAACTAATTGTATTGAAATCAATTAGCATTTTTATGAACCTATTGTACCATTACATAGCATTATGTAAGCTACAAATAATAGCATTTGTAGCAGCCGTTTCAATGCTTCGCAACCGAATATTTGTATTGAAATTTGTATTATGCGATGTTCGTCAACGCTGATATTATCCCGACATAAAAATTCTTTCAAAAAAACCGACTTCCAAAGCCACTGTAAAGTAAAAAATAATTTTGATTTCTACACATATGTTGAAGTCCGCCCGACTTCAACATAGTGTGTAGAATTTTATCCACCTCGAGAGCTTCTTCTAACGACTGATAGATTTTTTTTTCAAATCGGTTCAGAAACCACGGAGATATGCACCGACATACATAAAAAAAATAAAAAAAAAAACGAGCCGAATTGAGTACCACCTGCTTTTTTGGGTTCGATTCCCGGTCGGGCATAAAAATTGTTAGGTACTTATTGGGTTTTTCAATTAAGAAATTCTCAGTGCCAGCCCGGAGTTGGAAGTTGGCGGTGTTTCACCCCCGTGCCTCGGAGAGCACGTTAAGCCGTCGGTCCCGGTTATTATCACTAACATGATAATAGTCGTTAAAGCCCGCCAACCCGCAATGGAGCAGCGTGGTGGGTCTAAGCTCTAATTCCCTCTCTCCTATGAGAGTGGAGGCCTGTGCCCAGCAGTGGGACGTTAATAGGCTGTAGTGGTGGTGGTGGTGGTGCTTTTTTGGAAGTCGGACTCGCGGACCGTCGTCGGTTAAAACCATAGATTAATTATACTGGTTTATATATTGTCTTTGGTTAAAACCAATGAATAGTGGAAATACTTGATCATCAAATAGACCTAAAGTTGTTAAATGGATACTAGGTATAGCACCTTGAAATCGTAACGAACTCGACATATCGAATCGTGACGTCTATCTTAAAACTTCGTCCAATTCACAAGGTAGGTACATTTCGCGAGTTGAACTTAAGTACGATATCAATATCCTACGAATAGCATCCCACCTCATTTATGCCTTGTGGAAATAATAAGGGTACTTGTTCGTGTGAATCGCGTGCCACCACCAAGAATGTGGTCTTGAGTTCTTGACCTGAAACACCTTGCCTAGACAAAGATTAACCGTGTGACGGAATTAAAAGGCTGGAGATATGACCGCGGCTAATTGGCTTTGTATAATGCTCTTTCCCTATTTACGTTAATCCCACCTGCTAGGTTACTTTCTACTGAAACTAATTTTTTATGTGTGATTTTTAGCGAATTTGTGATTATATATTCAAAAAATTTATAGCATTGACGCGCAGCTGCACACTTTTCCGTTCCTTAAATAGAAATGATTTAATTTATATGCAAATTGAAGTTTTAAAAATTAATGGCCTGTCAAATAATTTCTAATCAAGTAGGTAAGTAAGTTCCTAGGTGTATTCAACACGTGAATGTTTGGGTACTTTTTTTAGTTACAACCACTAAACACGTGGGTTGAAAACACTTCTATTGTACCATTTCCATAATCTTGATCTGAGTTTCTCACTACACATAAAGACCGAGCCTAAAATAAAATGAAAATTAATCAGAAGTGCGATTATGTACCGATAAACGTACTTAGAAACACACCCCTATACATAATAATAATATGTTGCTGCACTCTTCCCTTCTGCAGTCGGCTAAAAATGCGAAACTGACTTATAATTTAATAATTTATTGTTCATCAGGATTCCGAGTTGACTGATCTTCGTCAGACAATTGAACTGCTTCGGAAGCAGTCAATCCAGGCGGGACTGACTACAGCCCACATGCAGTCAATGGGCATCCGAGCAGATGGCGTCAATGTCACAGGACAGGTAAGTCACATTCTACTCGTACTTACTTATATCAGTAAAAAAACTATAGTGCGTGAGTTCGTTCGCATGGAATACTTTATTTCTGTTTCACGTTATAAGCAGTGGTTCATGTTCACAGACTTACTACTCGTTTCATAGGTTTACTACTCGGTGTTCATGTTGGTTGGGATACAGACTTAAATCTCCACGTCTTAGGTTATTTCGTGACGAAGCAAAGATTTTGTATAGAGGCGGAAGCATATCTAGGTATAGTGTGCGATTGGCAATAATCAAAAATATTAATCTCACTCCTTTTTAGGGTTCCGTACCTCAAAAGGAAAAAACGGAACCCTTATAGGATCACTTCGTTGTCCGTCCGTCTGTGTGTCAAGACCCTTTTTCTCAGGAACGCATGGAGTTATCAAGCTGAAATTCATATCAAACACTTAGGTCTATGGTCCCTTGGAGCTGTGAAAAAATCAAACTTCAAAGCCAACACAATCAAAAGATCCAGCCCGTTATGCTGCAAATTTTCGAATTTTCTTGCACTCGCAAGGGAATCAAACCCTACAGGGTACTTCCCGTGAACTCAGAATCTTGAAACTTGGTACGAAGCCACGTCTTATAGCACAGATATAGGAAGAATTGCGAAAAACATGAATTTTTAGTTACATCAAATAATAAAAATATTTTTATGCAAATTTTCGACACTCGCAAGGGAATCAAAACCTACAGGGTACTTCCCGTGAACTCGGAATCTTGAAACTTGGTACGAAGCAACATCTTATAGCACAGATATAGAAAGAATTGCGAAAAACATAAATTTTTAGTTACATCATATAATAAAAATATTTTTATGCAAATTTTCGACACTCGCAAAGGAATCAAAAGCTACAGGGTACTTCCCGTGAACTCAGAATCTTGAAACTTGGTACGAAGCAACCTCTTATAGCACAGATATAGGAAGAATTTTGTAAAACATAAATTTTTAGTTACATCATATTATAATAAAAATATTTTAAAGCAAATTTTCGACACTCGCAAGGGAATCAAAAGCTACAGGGTACTTCCCGTCAACTCAGAATCTTGAAATTTGGTACGAAGCAACGTCTTATAGCACAGATAAAGGAAAAATTGCGAAAAGCTTAAATTTTTAGTTACATCATTATATAATTAAACTATTTTTAATAATTTTAAACTACAGGTTTGTACGGAACCCTCGGTGCGCGAGTCCGACTCGCACTTGCCGGTGTTTTTTTAAATGAAACTGTTTTTAAAATGTACCTAGTTTTTGTATTGAAATCAACAAGTCATTCAATCAATAATCTATTCCTCTACACTTAATTATGTTTGCGTTGAGCTAATTAGTTACTAGAACAACCACTTACCTCGTAGTACCTACCTACTTCTGTAAAGTAACACAAGCTATTACCTACATGTGGTTACAAAAGACAAGTGAAGAGTATAATATCATCTCACTCACAATTGCAACAGTGCTGTAATACCTAACAAGCACGACTAAATTTATGTTAGAATTTCGTATTTTAAGAAATAGGTAGGTCTATTGTGTATGTACAAAATAAACACCGCTGCAGGTTTTTAAAAAGATCATTATAAAAAACATGTCAAGATCATTTTCTGAAATTGTACGTAATCTTACAGTAGGTAGGTAATTGTTTAATTTTGTCACGTCCTTACCTGTAATTAGGGTAGGTATACACATCGTGAACACAAAATTCACGGCACTAGTAGGTACTGAGGCCCGTGATTAAATTAACGCCGTTATGTGGGTCGACCATCAATCATTGCGTAACATCGTTAGGCGCTCTTGATAAAATGAGATCATGTACAATGTACTTAATGACGTTTTAATTAATTAAGTACATAGCTTAGATACCTTATATAGGATCCAGAATTATATTGAATTTGAGGTAACTAGAAATTTAGAACAGAATATTGAACTAGTTTCTCAGCTAGATGGAATTCATAGCAAATGACGTATTGGAATAGGAATGGATCCTTTTTTATAAATTTACATTATAAATATACACAACACCGGATACACTCACGTTTTATGTCGGAAATGTGCCCGTCTACGGAAATGTTTCGAACCCGTTCGGGGCCCATTCATGAGCCTGTTCGTGCGACGCGGTCGCTGCTCGACTTTTCTTCTTTTCGGATCCTCTTTTCTTTGCATTCGGCGACTGTACTCATTGTTTCAGTAGGTAAACGATTGTTTCAGTGATTCAGAAATCAGTTGACGTTTTGACTTTACTGGAACGATAGATGGTGTGGTCGCGGTCGCTTTAAAAAATAACAGTCATCTAGCGGCGCTGTTTCATAGCCAATAGACGCTTAAAAATATAAGTCAATCGTAGAGTCACTTGCTACTGAAACTGCAAGATATGTCTAAATGTAGCAGTTCCGTGAGAAAACGCCTTTAAAGTGGTAGATATGGCAATAGTCACACGCTTTTTAGCGAACTGTAAAACAAGAGCGGTTGCGACTGGCGAACACATCACAATAACGCACATGTGAAAGTCGCTGCCGAATACAGAAACTATCAAAGTAGGTATGCAGACTCGCATTAGCATCAATTTTACCATAGAGTTACCATATCCCATAGTTAAAAACCCAGGATATAAATAGATAAAAGTAAATTAGTATCACAGCTGTGAGCTGACACTTCAGCGATTATAATCAATTAAATCAAATATCAAAAAAATATTATAAATGCGAAAGTTTGGATGGATGTATGGATGGATGTTTGTTACTCGATCACGCCAGAACGGCTGCACGGATCTGGATAAAATTTGGCAAAGAGATAGATTATAGTCTGGAAAAACATATAGGCTACTTTTTATCCCGGAAAACTAAGGAGTTCCCGCGGGAACCAAAAAAACTCAATTCACGCGGACGTAGTCGCGGGCATCAGCTAGTAATTTTATATTTTCGTTTCATAAAAATGTGAAAATTAGTAATAAATAAATGCGAAAGTTTGGATGGATGTTTGTTACTCGATCACGCCAGAACGGCTGCACGGATCTGGATGAAATTTGGCACAGAGATAGATTATAGTCTGGAATAACACATAGGCTACATTTTTTCCCGGAAATTTCCGGATTTCCCGCGGTAGTACGCGAAGTAAAAAAACCTCAATCCACGCGGACGAAGTCGCGGGCATATGCTAGTCACTAATATGTATGATTTACCTACATAATGATAATATAATAACCGTCAGCGAGTAGATCATCAACAGTCACCAGGGTGAAATTAAATGCCATTTGAACGAAAATGCCGCAGGAACGCTGCTCAAACTCCCTCTTTATCTCCCTTCTGTAGGTGAGCGATACGACCAGTAAAGATTTAAAGCCATAAATAGGAATTCCAGGTAAAATAAGACGGACGAACAGCCTACAATCAATAGATCTCGTTACACATGATATTGGACTGACACGACGTCCTGTCTCTAATGGTCCAGCATTGCGCGTCTGTTATTTAATGGAGCATCTAATTATTTATAATTCAACTGACGTGAATAGGTTGAGCGTTTTACAAGCGATAATCATATTAAATAGACGTTAGAAAACGGCATTTCCTCTGAAGCGAGAACTACTAATCGTAATATCCTTAATAGAATATTAAGTTCCTAGAAAGTTATGTCGAATCTATAAAGTCTATAGGTAGATACTAGATACATGTAGATAGATACATACCGGCTTACCTACATATTTTGAATAGAATCGCCTGAACAATATTCAAAGCTAATAGGTATAACTTGAAGGTTATTTCTCTATCAGTAAAGGAGCAGAAAGTGTGCAGCGTGCACCTTGCCTATATAGGTATAATTTTCTATCCACGAAACTAAAGAAAAAAACGTTTCAGCCTCACTCGCGTTTTACTTGAGACATCATATATAACGGAAACAGTTATCTGTGCATAATGCAGTGCACTTTCCTGCGTGCATTCTGATTGTTTTAAGCATTTGATTCTTGACCAACCTGAAATTCATAGTTATTTACCTATTGTCGTCCATGATTCTCGTATAGTTTTAACAATCGTTCAATTGTACGTTTAGGAATCAACTCCTCGGCAAACCCAGCAGTCTTCACCGCAGCGATTGGCGCAAGGCAACGGCGCGATTACGCGGCATCTCTCCACCGACAGCGTCTCTAGCATTAACAGCCTTAGTAGTGGCTCGTCTGTACCCCATGATAAGAAGCACAAGAAGAAAGGCTGGGTAAGTAAAAATACGGTAAAAACCATTTAAACATGACTTCAAGACGCTACCATGCTTAAATTTCATTTGCAGACCGCGAAAGTAGGTATATTATAGTAATATCAACAGTCGCTCTCGCAAATAGTATTTATATTAATATAACTTTACTACCATTTGCCAATAAACTTGGAAGCTACAAAGTAAATGATTGTCTGAAAAACCTTTGTAACCAGCTTGTTAATGGATTTAAATTGGCCACTATTATTACCAATCACTAAAATAAACAATTTCCTGTAACAGTTACGCTCATCCTTCACAAAAGCTTTCTCGAGAAATGCCAAGATATCTAAAACGGCGAAGCACTCCTCCCTCGGGCAACTGTCGTCGCAAGACAGCTCGTCAGGCTCGCACCACTACGACGACCCGCACACGATCAGAGAAGGAAGCAACGAGAACAGTCTCGAACATTCCCACGAAGCTCTCGACAATTCCAAAGATAAAACGACGTGCCCTGCAGCCAACGCTGAGGAACAAACCAAAGGTGAACGCAAATTATTCTATCTGCGAATTCAATTTTGCTAATGCCGAAATTCCATTAGCATCATAGTGCATCGAACATGTAGCGTTTTCCCGCTTAAAAAAGTGAAAGCTCTACTTTGTTTTAGGACTGTACAAGTACATACTTGCTATTTTTAAGAAGCTCGAGCATTTAATTTATGTGTATAAGCAATTTTAACAAATAGAAAATATAGAGAGTCGTCAGTAAACTCATAAACATGTTCATTGACACATGGTGTTAATTACAGAAAAACCAGATCAGTCCGGGTTAGTGGACGATTTGAAACGACAGTTACGTGAAAAGGATTTGGTGCTGACGGATATAAGGCTCGAGGCACTTAGTTCTGCACATCAACTCGAAAGCCTTAAGGATACCGTCATAAAAATGAGGGTAAGTACCTACTTCAAACATAAGAGCTACATAATCGTAAATGAGATCGTTTCTTTAAGTGACCATTAAATATTTGTTGTAAAAATGTGATATACCTACAAGATTTTTTTTTCTGGAACAGAATGAAATGCTAAACCTGAAGCAAAATAATGAGCGTTTGCAGCGACTTGTGACGTCAAGGTCACTTGCGGGCAGTCAGAGCTCGTTGGGAACTGGTGGCTCAGCGGTAGAGGATCCAAGAAGATTTAGCCTTGCTGACCAAAGTACTATGCATCAGGTACTGGCAGTTTGAATAATTAAACCAAAGTATAACATAAGTTGTGTCTAAACGTTAAGTACCTATCTGTAACTTTGACTCTTTAAGTTTTTGCAAAAAAAATTCATGTCCTAATATCTGGCAGTAATATTAAGTAATCGTTATCGTTCCAGGCGGCGCTCGACATCCATTCTCAACCTCTCGATCTAGACTTCAACTGTATGACATCAACTCCGTCACGAGATCTTTCTAAGAAAGGGTCTCCGAGTATGGTGGAACCAATTTATGGTAATAAAGCTGTATGCGAACACAACGAAAACAGTGAAGCCTTATTGGGAGCTTTAAATGGCGCTAGCGACATATTTACAAACGGTCTGAGCGCCGGAGACAGGATAAGTGGCGATTACGATATCAATACAGTGCTACCGCCCCCTAAAAGCCGTGAGTTGGCGATAGGGGAAAGCTACTCAGATATCGGTAAGGTTTTATTGGTTTCCTTATCTAACAGACAATGGGTTGAGACAAAGGAAATCTTTTCGACAAAAGTTCCGCTTTGTTTTCAGGTGTCGCCGATAGTCAAGGAGATACGACGGACGGAAAGAAAATAGCGATCGCAGTATATTTGGGTCAGCCAGAAACATTCCAAAGATATTTTGAAGAAGTGCAAGATACTCTGACTGAGTCAGAGTGCAGATTTTACGCGAAACAAACGGCCAGCTCATTTAACAACCATTTCGATAAGCAGCCGAGCTTCGACTCACCGAGAATTTCACAAAACCATAGTCCCGAAACAGAAACCCAAGATTATCCCCAATCTATTAATAAGTCAAACACGAATAGCCTTAAAAGTAATAAATCGACGCACAGTAATTCATATAAGAATGTGTACAATAGTGATTCGACAATAAACTGTAATGAGTTTACAATAGCGTACACGTATATATCTGGCAAGACTACTTGGCAGAATTTAGACTATATAGTTAGGAAAACATTCAAGGACTACCTATCGAGGATAGATCCCGGAACGAATCTCGGTTTGAATACTGATTCGATAACGTCGTACCATTTGGGAGAAGCGACCCGGGGTCCCGAAATTTGTTTTCCCGAGTTATTGCCCTGCGGCTATATTATTGGGACCGTAAATACATTGTACATTTGTTTGCAAGGAGTCGGGAGCTTGGCATTTGATAGCCTCATACCAAAAAATATTGTTTATAGGTACGTAAAATAATAAAGAAGAAAAATTTATTGCACCTCTCGGGCGAGGTCTTTGACTTACTTATGCTTTTTTTGTTTTAGGTACGTTTCACTTTTATCGGAACACCGGAGGGTAATACTTTGCGGGCCGAGCGGTACTGGGAAATCATATTTGGCGGCGAAATTAGCGGAGTTTTATGTACAGAGGACGCAGCGGAGAGGAAATCCAGTAGAAGCCGTGGCAACATTCAAGTATGTTTTTATTTCTTTTGTATTTCCGCAATTTAAACAATGATTATCTATTTCGTAAACTGCCGGGTTTACTTAGATACAAATCGTTTATCGTAAATTAATTAATATAGGTACCTACTTACACATTTTAACCATTTGGATATAAATAAACTCTCGTCTTTAAAGTTGCGGATACAAGGTATGATAATACCCTCTAGAACGGATCTTGTTCTCCGTAAACTTAAAAATGAAGCTCACCCTATTGATACGTTTTTGAAACTCGATAAATTACTTATTAAATTACGTCACGTACTTAGATATGGCACTTTCTGTCTTGATCCTTATAGCTGAGGAACATGACCATTTCCATCCATTATAGGTTTTTTGGGATAGCAATGCAAGAGTAGGCTCCTTTATCTAGACTCCCCTTCGCGTTCCTTCGACCTAATGGTACCTGCTAATTATTAATTATTCTAATTTCTAATATAGTAAGTGACCATTATTTCATCTGTGGCGTGAGCTATCGAAATTTCAATGTGGTAATGTTACAGCGTGGACCGTAAATCGTGTAACGAGCTGCGCGCGTACCTCGCCAACATCGCGGAGCAGTGCAGCGGGGCGGCGGCCGGCGAGGAGGTGCTCCCTGCGGTGGTCGTGTTGGATAACCTGCAACACGCATCGGCGCTCGGCGACGCCTTCGCTGGGCTGTTACCACCTGACACTAGGAACATGCCTGTTATCATCGGTGAGTCAAATAGCATACGCATACCTCTGCGCGCATACCTCGCCAACATCGCGGAGCAGTGCAGCGGGGCGGCGGCCGGCGAGGAGGCGCTCCCTGCGGTGGTCGTGTTGGATAACCTGCAACACGCATCGGCGCTCGGCGACGCCTTCGCTGGGCTGTTACCACCTGACACTAGGAACATGCCTGTTATCATCGGTGAGTCAAATAGCATACGCATACCTCTGCGCGCATACCTCGCCAACATCGCGGAGCAGTGCAGCGGGGCGGCGGCCGGCGAGGAAGCGCTCCCTGCGGTGGTCGTGTTGGATAACCTGCAACACGCATCGGCGCTCGGCGACGCCTTCGCTGGGCTGTTACCACCTGACACTAGGAACATGCCTGTTATCATCGGTGAGTCAAATAGCATACGCATACCTCTGCACGCATACCTCGCCAACATCGCGGAGCAGTGCAGCGGGGCGGCGGCCGGCGAGGAGGCGCTCCCTGCGGTGGTCGTGTTGGATAACCTGCAACACGCATCGGCGCTCGGCGACGCCTTCGCTGGGCTGTTACCACCTGACACTAGTAACATGCCTGTTATCATCGGTGAGTCAAATAGCATACGCATACCTCTGCGCGCATACCTCGCCAACATCGCGAAGCAGTGCAGCGGGGCGGCGGCCGGCGAGGAGGCGCTCCCTGCGGTGGTCGTGTTGGATAACCTGCAACACGCATGGGCGCTCGGCGACGCCTTCGCTGGGCTGTTACCACCTGACACTAGGAACATGCCTGTTATCATCGGTGAGTCAAATAGCATACGCATACCTCTGCGCGCATACCTCGCCAACATCGCGGAGCAGTGCAGCGGGGCGGCGGCCGGCGAGGAGGCGCTCCCTGCGGTGGTCGTGTTGGATAACCTGCAACACGCATCGGCGCTCGGCGACGCCTTCGCTGGGCTGTTACCACCTGACACTAGGAACATGCCTGTTATCATCGGTGAGTCATATAGCATACGCATACCTCTGCGCGCATACCTGGCCAACATCGCGGAGCAGTGCAGCGGGGCGGCGGCCGGCGAAGTGGCGCTCCCTGCGGTGGTCGTGTGGGACAACGTGCAACACGCATCAGCGCTCGGTGATGCCTTCGCTGGACTATTACCGCCTGACACTAGGAACATGCCTGTTATTATCGGTGAGTAGGAGTAGCACAGCTTATACATTTTTTTATCCACTACAAGTTATTCGGTTTCTACACAGCATCGTACCGGAACGCTAAATCGCTTGGCGACAAGTCTTTTCCGGTAGGTTGATAACTAGCCATGGCCGAAGCCTCCCACCAGGCCAGACCAGAGAAAATTAAGAAATTATAAATTCCTAAATTGACCCTGCCGGGGATCGAACCCGGGATCTCCTACTTTAAGACAAGAGCGCTCAACACTGCGCCAGGGGGGACATCAAAATTGTTTTAGTTGAAAACTATGCTAAACCACAAATTATTTCCTTTCCAACAGGCACAATGTCACAAGCAACGTGTAACACAACAAATCTTCAACTTCACCACAACTTCAGATGGCTGCTCACAGCAAACCATATGGAGCCCGTGAAAGGATTCCTAGCAAGGTGCGAAGAATATCTATAACAATAACGGCTTTTTATAATTATTCGCTTTCATCTAAAACAAAAACCGACTTCAAAACTACACCTATAAGTACCAACTTAAGCTATAAAGTAAAATAACATTATCTGGGTATATATTTTGCTGGTTTTCTCAAAAGTGCTAAGTAAATCAATTTCGATAAAATTTATATGGGACCACCTCTGAAGTATGATCTACCAAACAAAAAAAGAATCATCAAAATTAATTCATAAATTGGCGGAATGATAGCGTTACATGCATACAAAAAAAACACAGTTGAATAGGCATGATGACAGTAACCAAGAATCAATGAAATTATGAATTTATATAATGAAATAGGATTCATGGATTATAAAAAACGTATTTATTTTTCTATTTCGAGTGAGATTGCTATTTATTTTGTTGGAATAAAACTATAAAATACAGCAATCCGCCATATTGGATAAAACACCAAGAAGCGAATGACGTCACAATTGTTTGTTTCGAGCTTTGACAATCACACTATTGTATATTGCACACTGCACAGAGTACATTGCTATAAACAATAGTGACGTCACAAACGACGCCATGACACCGCAGAACGTTTTTGCGTGAATTTTAAAATTTAAATTTCAAATGCCAATTTTATCTACTAAACCTTATTTTTCGGCTGAAATAAGATATTTTTTCGAAATAGTAGATACTTCCGAACATAATCTTACCATTTTTCAAAATCAGTCATCATGCCTATTGAGAACCTCCTCCTTTTTTGTTATTAAAATTAGTACCTACCTATACTTAATCATGCGAATAAGTGGGTACATAATCTCACAAAGTCTGTATACGTTGTATAAGTAGCAATACGTTGTTCAGAAACAACTTTTACTGATGCTTATCGGGGATTCATTTCAAAGATCTCCGCAAACTTGGTAACATCTTTAGATTGCGGTTTCCGATCTAGGTATTAGAGACCTCAATAATATTGGTTAGGTAGTGTCTGAGATAAAATTATTAAGTAAGTAGGTAAGTTGGCGAAGTTTAGCGAAGTCTAATTCCGTGGAGATATTATAACGTTACAGAATGTCTCAGGTACTTATAGGTAGGTGCGTGAAAAGTTTAAGAGAAAAACGATCCTTTTATTTATGAAAAACCTAAAGTATTCTACCAATTACCGTGTTAGATATCTCTCAAAAATATTTACTTAGTCTGGACTGTTTTTTGACGTTTGTTTAATGGGGATAAGCCAATTCATTTTGCCCTTATTTTACCGAGGATTCTTTTTTGATCGGAATTTATTAAAATTACTGTATAAATAAATTGTTCCAACAGATATCTCCGTCGGAAGCTATTCTCGCTAGAGCTGAGGCTGGGCCGTCGTGAACCAGCGTTAGCGGCTGTTCTAGAGTGGCTGCCGGGAGTCTGGTCAACTCTTAACGCCTTCTTGGAAGCTCACTCCTCAAGCGATGTCACCGTTGGACCACGGCTTTTCCTCGCGTGTCCTATGGATTTGGAAGCTAGTCAGGTAAAAATTGAACAGATAGAGGAATCTTCGTGTGTGACAGCGATGTCAAGCGATTTAGCTTTCAGGTGTCGGTTTCTATTTGGCTATTCTCCATCACCACTTCTACAGCCCAATAACGTCCTACTGCTGGGCACAGGCCTCCGGTCTAATAGGAGAGAGGGAATTAGATCGTAGACGAACCACGCTCCAATGCGGGTTGACGGGCTTTAACGACTATTACCATTAGTACCTACCTACCTATTTTAAAACTCTTAGGTTTTTGTAACGATTATTATCAACTGTTAGTGATGATAACCGGGACCGATGACTTAACGTGCTCTCCGAGGCACGGACGACACAAAAAGGCCAAATTTGAACCTCCAAATTTAGACACCCATCCAGTTACCGACTTTGGTCAACGTTGTATAACATTCACAATCGACTGATAGGTATGCGTTTTCACAAGTCACAACTAGGTCACTCGATCCTCTTAGGGACGTACAGGGTAGAACCTACCTCGTACTAAACAAGAAATACACCTACTACTCTCAAACGAGAGCTAAACGGTTTGTGTTACCTATTTTAAACTTACCTTTACACAAGTTTAAGAAGTCCATTAAAAGTATGATTCTGAAAAAAGCTTTTTTTACTGTTGAAGATCACATAAATGGCAAAAGCGAGTCAAATCCATGCTGGATTTGACTCGCTCCAGCAATGCTAAGGACAGCGGCTACTTATGTATCTAGAAATTAATGAAATTGGGAATCAATTGTTTTCAAAAGAGCAACCGCCGAGTTTCTTGCTGGTTCTTCTCGGTAGGAATGGCATTCCGAACCAGTGGTAGATTCACTCGAAGATTCAAAAGCACTAGTAAAAATTTATTGAAGTGAAAACTTCTTTAGGCGCGTTGAGCACTTTTTGGTAGGCGGTAACACCGTTCTTCTTATGACAATTATAGGTCTTAAGTATAAATATAGTACATTCGTAATTAAACTTTAATACCTTAGTTTTGAATAAAAAACATTTTAATTCTGTTGCAGGCGTGGTTCGCTGACGTGTGGAACTACAGCATCGTGCCGTACGCGTCGGAGGCGGTGCGTGAGGGCGTGGCGCTGTACGGGCGGCGGAGGCACGCGGCCATAGACCCGCTGCAGCACGTCAAATCCAGCTACCCGTGGCGAGAGCCCAACCACTCGCATGTAAGACTCAATTCTACCTAGTGTGTATGCAATGTCTAATCGTGCCGTACCCGTCGGAGGCGGTGCGCGAGGGAGTGGCGCTGTACGGGCGGCGGAGGCACGCGGCCATAGACCCGCTGCAGCACGTCAAATCCAGCTACCCGTGGCGAGAGCCCAACCACTCGCATGTAAGACTCAATTCTACCTAGTGTGTATGCAATGTCTAATCGTGCCGTACCCGTCGGAGGCGGTGCGCGAGGGAGTGGCGCTGTACGGGCGGCGGAGGCACGCGGCCATAGACCCGCTGCAGCACGTCAAATCCAGCTACCCGTGGCGAGAGCCCAACCACTCGCATGTAAGACTCAATTCTACCTAGTGTGTATGCAATGTCTAATCGTGCCGTACCCGTCGGAGGCGGTGCGCGAGGGAGTGGCGCTGTACGGGCGGCGGAGGCACGCGGCCATAGACCCGCTGCAGCACGTCAAATCCAGCTACCCGTGGCGAGAGCCCAACCACTCGCATGTAAGACTCAATTCTACCTAGTGTGTATGCATTGTCTAATCGTGCCGTACCCGCCGGAGGCGGTGCGCGAGGGAGTGGCGCTGTACGGGCGGCGGAGGCACGCGGCCATAGACCCGCTGCAGCACGTCAAATCCAGCTACCCGTGGCGAGAGCCCAACCACTCGCATGTAAGACTCAATTCTACCTAGTGTGTATGCAATGTCTAATCGTGCCGTACCCGTCGGAGGCGGTGCGCGAGGGAGTGGCGCTGTACGGGCGGCGGAGGCACGCGGCCATAGACCCGCTGCAGCACGTCAAATCCAGCTACCCGTGGCGAGAGCCCAACCACTCGCATGTAAGACTCAATTCTACCTAGTGTGTATGCATTGTCTAATCGTGCCGTACCCGCCGGAGGCGGTGCGCGAGGGAGTGGCGCTGTACGGGCGGCGGAGGCACGCGGCCATAGACCCGCTGCAGCACGTCAAATCCAGCTACCCGTGGCGAGAGCCCAACCACTCGCATGTAAGACTCAATTCTACCTAGTGTGTATGCAATGTCTAATCGTGCCGTACCCGTCGGAGGCGGTGCGCGAGGGATTGGCGCTGTACGGGCGGCGGAGGCACGCGGCCGTCGACCCGCTGCAGCACGTCAAATCCAGCTACCCGGGGCGAGAGCCCAACCACTCCCATGTAAGACTCCATATACCTAGTGTGTACAATGCCTAATCGTGCCGTACGCGTCGGAGGCGGTGCGCCGCCAGGGCGTGGCGCTGTACGGGCGTCGGAGGCACGCGGCCATAGACCCGCTGCAGCACGTCAAATCCAGCTACCCGTGGCTAGAGCCCAACCACTCGCATGTAAGACTCCTGCATCTACCTAGTGTGTACAATGCCTAATCATGCTGTTACGTATCAGTGTTGAGGGCTGCCTTGTACGCGTTCCGATTTGGCAGCATATAAGGATGCAAAACAACTGTATAGCAACGACCTCAACTTACATAGACGGGTACTGTCAAACAAAGAATGTGGACTTATTTTACTAACGCCATCTAGTCTGATAAGCGGGACAGCGCTATGGCGGGGACTAGGACAGGCTTATACAGGTGAGGGGCACGCGTTACAAGTCGGACGCCCAACTTTTATCTATGAAAGGGCCCATCTAGTACCTACATATATATAGATGTACTGGAGTGAGACGTCTCGTATCGCAACGCGATGTCACTTATCGATCTACCTCAAGAGACAATAACAGCTGGGTAAAGATGACTTTATGTCATGATTTAATGTAACGTAATCAAGGGTGATTCTAAGCGGTGTCCCTTACTGCAGGTAGGTTATGGAGTTGGACGCATTTATTTACGTCAAAAAGCAAGGTAAATGTCTGCAAGTTTATAAATGTATCCACTACCACCACTACAGCCCATTAACGTCCCACTGCTGGGCACAGGCCTCCACTCTCATAGGAGAGAGGGAATTAGAGCTTAGACCCACCACGCTGCTCCAATGCGGGTTGGCGGGCTTTAACGACTATTATCATGTTAGTGATAATAACCGGGACCGACGGCTTAACGTGCTCTCCGAGGCACGGGGGTGAAATACCGCCAACTTCCTAACTCCGGGCTAGTGCTGAGAATTTCTAGTCAGAAAAACCCAACACTTATTATGGCCCGACCCGGGACTCGAACCCGGGACCTCATCAGCCGCAGTCAAACATGCTAACCACTAGACCAACGAGGCAGTCAGTATAAATGTATGATTCATCGATATCCAATTAATATTGAAATAATTCTATTTGTATTTTTGCAGACCCTGCGACCGATTTCAGTCGAAGATGCTGGCATAGAGGAAGCTAATCAAGACGCGAACACCAACAACAACCAAGATCCTTTGGTAAGAAAGCAATTCACTTCTTGCTAGATAAGTATTTCGTATTTCAAAGCAAGTGCATTGCTTATGCAATGCAGCGACAGCTGCAAAACGACAGAGCTATAATATCTTTTAGCTACTATTACTGTAGTAGGTACCTACCTATCTAATAGCTCGTTTTGAGAGCGGCGGACCTATCGTTACATCCGTTAAAACCGAAAGGTCGTGCGTGGGACGTTCATTCCAAGACGTCCCCATTTACTTTTTTTTTTTATCCACTACTAGTTAACCCTTGACTGCGATCTCACCTTATGGTAAGTGATGATGCAGTCTAAGATGGTAGGTGGGCTAACCTCTTAAGGGCATGGCAGTTATATTAAACCCATACCAATATATTTCGGTTTCTACACGGCATCGTACCGGAATGCTAAATCGCTTGGCGGCAGGTTTTTGCCGGTAGGGTGGTAGGTAACTAGCCACGGTCAAACCCTCCCACCAGGCCAGACCAGGGAAAATTCAGAAATTATAAATTCCCAAATTGACCCTGCCGGGGATCAAACCCGAGATCACCTCACGTTAAGACAACAGCGCTCAACACTGCGCCAGAAAGGCTGTCGTTTTTCTACTGAGCGACCCATGTAAGGTCCCTTCACAGCTCGTACGTACCGTATGTAATACTTACCTATCTAGATATTTACTTATTGTTGCAGTTGAACATGCTAATGCGGCTTCAGGAAGCGGCGAACTACAGCGGAAACCAAAGCCAGGACTCCGACAATGCTAGCATGGACTCGAATCTCACACACGACAGCTCTATGGGAAATGAACTTTAACGAAATACGTTTCACGTCCAGATTATAATATGAAATCCAGCTTGATATTGTATACTCTGCATTTTGTAGGCAAAAAACAATAAAATCTCAAACATGTTACTTTTCCTACATTATATCAATAAATGAGAATTAAACTATTTGTGACATGTATACAAACAATACAATATACATACCCAATTAGTTCCTTTACTTTCTAAAAAAAATATAAAGAATGATTTATATGTAATATTATAACAAATCACTGCTAGTTAGTTCTGTGTCTTATAAATTGCAAATATACTTGTTTTGGACTTTAAATATAAATGCATTTAATACTGTCTTATGTTAACTACATTATACAAAGCCAAATATTTGCCATAATATGTACATTACTTCTATTTATTTGTGTAATTAGAATGCTTTAGTTTACTTTTTAGGTGCTTTATATTCTTGTAAATTGGTATATAATAGAAATTATGAATAGCTACTTAATTAATTTCTTTTTTATGAGAGGATTCGCTCTGCATATTTGTAAATGACAGCAAATATCCTAAGCAAGAGTGACAGCCTTTCTCTAATTCAAAGTTAAATATGAAATTTTTAACATTTATGTTAAAAAACTTTATTAAGGTGATCTTTAAAAAAACTTTCGAAAAAAAATACTAGTGCCTGAGCGAGGTATTCCATTAATGTGAAATATTTTAACAGTGTAGAACTGTTGGTGTTTATATAAACATTGTGGCTTTTACTATTGTTATATTTTTTCAAAGTTAGGATATCGACACGTTTGTATTACTATGATAATATTGTATGTAATAATATATTATTATGAAAGTGTAATTTTTATACCATTTTCGTATAAAACTCATGTACCTAAAATAATAATAATAAGCTGTAAATAAAAATATAAAAATGTTTAATAATATAATTTTTTTCTGTGACAACATTGACCGCCATCATGCCATATAATTATTAATTATTAATTATACAGCGTTGATTTTGTATAGAAATGTGTAACTAAAGGTATGGTTTTACTTGTGTGCATAGAAGAACCGTGATATCTACAATCTATGCTTTACACAAATGGTGAAAATAAACATTGATTACATTAAATACCTACCGCTTTTAATTTTACCCTGAATTCAACGAGAATAGCTGTTAACTAATTAATTATTTATTTATTAAACTCTCTAAATGCTTAACTTAAAACTTTCATGATGGTTTTTTAAAACAGAACGATTAAGTAGGTACCTACCTACCATATATTAAGACCGTCATCGGTAATTTTTTTAAATTTAGGTATTAGTTAGAGAGGCCCCTCTTGCTTGGGTGTAAAATTATTTTACACCCAAGCAAGAGGAAATATCTAAAAATCCTGATCTAAATTAGGTAAGTAGCTAAATAGAACAAATAAGGTACCTACTGAATCTAGTAACTAAGAACATGATTGGATGTTTTTACAACTACTTCACCAATGAGCGAGCACTCTTAGTGTGAGATCTAATAATTGAGCGAACTTTAACTTTGCTTAGACTTAAGACATGGTTAAAACGAGACGGAATTATGTTACTCACATAGGTCCATCTCGTTTTATCTCTTGAGTAAAGTCTGAGCCAAGTCAAAGTACCTACCTACGCTCTATAGATCTCAGCAGTTTTAATTCGAGTGATCGCATTAAGAATTCGATGACAGTTGCGTCAAAGTACAATGAACCGTAACAGCATTGAATTAGAACTCAATTTCGTGAATGCATACGTGTATCCAGCGCTCAAAACGATACGCTTCCAAATTGAAATACGTTGTACTGAATTTGTGACGTTAAATTAATGTTTTTTTGGTCCATTCTACTTTGACGCCAATGAGATCGAATGCTCATATTATAAAATCAATCGAATTAAAACTTAGACTAAGCGTACTGTTCGTAGGTATAATATATAAATGATGTTAAGGAAAAGAAAATCAGTTTTCAGCAAATTAAAAAGCATTTTATTATATTTATTCACACAATAATAAAATAATTAATTGTTTGGCAGTTTTAATTTAAACGATTTATACCAGAGACTGTCATGACAACGGAGCAATTTGGACGGAACATGTTTTGTTCTCAAAAAGAACCGCTAGGACTAGATTTTGCAATCAGTCGATTTCCTCGGCGATATATTATTATTTTATATATAGCGAAAAAGATGTCAATTCGTGGTCGAGGAGAAAGAACTAAAGTGGCAATATTGAATTCTTTTAACATTCGCAGCGAGTTTCGTTGGCAGGCGCCACGTCGTGAACGAGAGGTGTGACCACGAGTCTGCAATGGATCATACATCTGCACAGTAATGTTTGAATTTGATAAATGTACCGCTGCAGACGTTGCCGCGCATAATCTCGCCGCCATCCTGTGCTCATAAAATGAAAAAAAGTTTTCAGTTCTACCGACTAGGAAATCGACAAGCATAGGTTATCTTTTCCAGAGGAACCATAGAAATTTTGCTTTAAGGCACAACCATTTTGTAAAATGAAATTATTCCAGTGAATAATACAGTAGGTATACATTTGCTTTTGATTCGATTTCTTATTCACTATTTTGCTTAGGTCTATGTAAGTTTTTATAGGTAAGTAGTTGAGACAGTATTACATATTGAGTACCTTTGATGACATAAAATGTATAGGTAAGTAGGTAAATAACTTTATCCAAGTAAAATTTATCTAATCCTATTATAATATTATCATATTTTAATACCATATGTAATATTTGTTGTCAATATTGAACTATAATAAATAAATAAACGTAAATAAGTCTTTATAATAAACTGGCATGAGTCTTCCAAAACATAAAACACAAATTAAATAAGATTTTTAAAATATGTACTTAAATATAGTATATACCTAAGTAGTTAGTTACCTAAGAATAGGAATCATCTAAAATTTGCTATATTAATAGCTAGTGTTATTTATTTTAATCTACAGAACAAAAAAAATTTCTTGATGCATAGTATGTCTGCATTCACATTTTACAATAGTTACTATGGAATATCCATACAATTTGTTATAATTTTATTATAATCTGTTAAAAACCTAAATATTGTAAAATTTTAAAATGTTGATGTTTTAAAATTTTGCTATAGAATTGGTAAGTAGTTTCAATTAGATTTTTTGACACAGTAATATTTTTTGAGTTAGTTACATAAGTACTTTTAAAAAACTCAGTCAAATCATCAATGGTCAGGCCTGCTGCATTTTAGCTATCGAACAGTATGAACTTAATGATATACTTCGCTATACTTTCAGCTTCAGAATAAGTTTGCATAAACATTATTGTTATCTAACTAAATATTAGCATAGTTACTTTAAAACTAAACATAATACCTACTATTTAGTCACTATGTATATCAAGACTAAGATTGGAAAGAGATGGAATAGGTGATTCGGAAAAATCACCAGAATCATCACTTAGCATTTTAATATGATCTTTAATGGGGCTTCTATTTGATGTTTCACTTGTAAGTCTATGTTGATTTGAGATATTATTTGGACTATGCTTTTTACTGCTCCTGTCACTAATTAAGTCTGCAACATCAGATAGTGAAATAGAACTCCGGGAGCTGAGTGAATTCTGTTGATTACTTTCAACTGAAGTATTATTTGATTTATTACCAATTAAGCTATGATGACCTGATCTAGGACTATGTTTATCCGAAGCATCCTTTTTACCAGAAAGGGGAGGTGACATAAAATCATAGCTATATTCAGTAGCATCAACATTACCAGATTTTACTGAAGAATTCTTCATGCTTGCTTTTGAATCTTGATGACTTTTAATATCTTTGTTTGATTCAGAATTACTGTTTAATGTGTGGTTTGGAGATAGTGACTCAATTTTGGAGGCTGTAGAATTCGAATTGCGGGGAGATGGCTTGTTTGAATCATGTCTAACTTCATCGAGTGGTAAACCTGGAGTATTAAGGAGTACAGTATCCAACATATTGAAAGGTTTCAGTTCCACATATGAAGTTGATTCGGTACTGCTGTTGTTAATTATCTTTAGATCACTGAGACAGTTGTCGCTTATTTCTTTGCTCTTTGTGACATAATTATAATTACTCTTGATTTCTTGGAGAGATTGTTCTGATATATTTTTACTGTCATTCATTTTACTGCTCATTGCATCTATGTGCTTATTTGGTATATATTCTGAACGAGTCTGACCTCTCGTTGAGTCACTTGATGTATCAGTGTCTGAATGATCTAACGTCAATCGTAAATCAAGTTTATTTTTTTCATCTGAAGAGTTATCTGACTGTGTATGACTGGTATTTGAGGTTGAGTCCTCATTTACAATATAAGTAGAATTTTCCTCATCCTTATAATTATTGGTCTTACCTCTAGAGTGGCGCCGGATACTACTATGTTTCTCACTTTGATTGAAACTTGTCTTTGAGCCTGGCTTAATGCAATTTTTCATAAGTGTTAATAAGATAGGTTCTTTTTCCCTGTCGAACTTCGATATATTGAGTTTATCAGCGATCGTGTTCACACTGTCATAGTGATATTCCTTTCCTTGTCTGATTTCAGACTTGTACACAAACAATGTGTTTCTGAGATTGCAGAATTCTAAAAATTCGTGAATTATAGAAAGACAATATTTACCTTCTGGTAATTGTAGTACTTTATCTAACGTATCATTTTTCTTCATGTTTTCGCATTCGTCTTCGAAAGCCAAAAAAATGTTAGCCCGTAACAAAGCACGAATTTTTGCAAGGGAACCATTTTTTTCCAATGCGTCTATAACTAAATCCCGAAGTTCAGTGTCTTCAGCTTGTGCCATGATAAATAGTAAATAGTTTAGTTACTTGTTAGGAACACTTGTTTCTATGTTATTTACATATAAAAATTAAAATTATAAAATAGCGTCAGCAACGCATTCACGCAACTTGCTTTGTCAAATGTCAAACTTGTCTTACGAGTGATTAAGAAGGTAAGAACTATGAAGAGCATGCATAGCTGTCACATTTGAGTTTGACAGTGGCACTTGACATTGACGGTGTCGAGTGTTGCGTTTGGACCATAGATTAATTATCATAACCTGGTTTATATATTGGGTATGTTCCGATATACACTGAGAGCACTGTTCAGTGCTCTTACTGGGGAGAAATTCGTTCCGTTCTGGAGTGACAGCATACTGCCGCAGAATCCTAAGGAAATGTATGACGTCATAAATCGTCGCCATTTTTGTACTGTGAGCACTGGCGTTTTCGAGGTAAGGTGCTCTCAGTGCTGACTGCGTTCCGTTTTAAACAGTGACCAGTATAGCTAACTATAGAGGAACGGTTTCGCAGTATACTAAACTGACGTCACACCTTACAGTGCTCGCAGTGTATTTCGGAACATACCCATTGTCTTTGGTTTGGACGGATTCATTCCAATTAAAAATCTTGTATTACTTCTGTAGAGGCGGGTAAGATTGGTATTATAGCTCTTTTAGATATTTTTATGAATGAGCAGTGCAGAGGTAGGTACTGCACTTAACTTCAAGGCACTGAATTGGTAGGCAAACACTGCATTGAACTGTGCTGCAGTTCAATTTCAGTCCAGTCTCATGGTAACCCCCCTGGAACAAGAACAAAATAGACATAGAGGTAGGAAATTAGTACATTATTTCCGCCTCTAAAGATTTCCGCTAACATTGAAAATAGAAGACAAATAGCCAGTAGCAATTAGACCTAGCTTTAAATAATAAAATAAATCGATAGGTCACAAAAGAAAGAGGTACTAGTACCTACCTACTTAAATATGATAAGAGAAGGCTACTTCCATGATAATTTAACGAACACTGTGCAGCACAGTTCCGCACGCTGGTGGAATCGCACCTCACATTTTCATTGTTTTCGTGTACATGGTAGCTATGTTACATGTTTTTACGATGCTTTTATTTTATTTAAAACTAGATGAGGCTCGCGACTTCGTCTAGCAGCCTAGCCCTGGGGCGTAATTTTGGGTAATACTATTATTCGCTGGAGACAGCGAACAATAGTATCGTAATCGAATATTATTACGATTAAAGTAGTTTTATTCAAAATTATTGCCTTTGGTGTGTTATGTTACAACATGTGAATTTTTTTCAGGCATTTCTTATGTGTATTCAGGAATTAGTCATTTTGTAAGGATATATCGGTTTTAAAAAAACTGCTTTTATATCCAGATTAATACTGACTCGTACATCTTGTAGAGTAAGAACGTCAAAAAATTCCTACTGTGTCCTTGTCTATCCTAGTATTTAATACCAAAGTTAGAGAGGAATCGAGACAGTATTATATTTTTATGGGAAAAAAATGTGCGCATCTGCGGAGGACGCGTTCCGCCATACTAATTGTAACCGGAATCCGGTTACATGACAGATAACTCCGAAAACGCCCAGTAACCGGAATCCGGTTACTTGCTAGCGGTAAGTAGGTAAGCTATCATTACAATATTTTTCGGGTAAAATGTTTATTTTACCGTTATAATGTTATGTAATATTTAATCCAAAGCTTCTTAAAATGGACTAGATGGAGACCTAATTATTGGCAAAAATTTTAATCAACGTACACTGAGATAAGGCGCTGCGAGTTCACGCGATCAAAATATAGGCGCGCGGGGGTGAAATCAAACAAGCGCATGTCGCAAAAAATGGAAGAAATAATTTGTAAAAAAATAAATATTTACTGTTCAATACAAATTAATCCGACAATGAGTTTGATTTAGAAATATGAATTTTATCGTATATTTCTAGAGCAAATTGCTTTAAAAGGTTAACTCAGAGGTAAGTTTGTGTTTAAAATAAATTTCAATGCAGAGATATTTTTTTTTAATTGTGTTTTATGATGCGTCTATGGCTGCTTAAAGATCTTTGAAAACAGCAAATTGTTTTTTCACACCACTCGCTCAACAACGCCTTATTACATGGCCTGTTATCTAAGGTTAAAGTAAGACATTAAATCCCTAGGGTTATAATGTTGTACTGAAATCCATTATTCCCTACGGTTATAATGTGATTTGAATTTAGAATCATCGCGCATCTGAAGCAAGACCTGAAGGAAATTCTATTCATTCCAAAGAGGTTATATTCATAATTCTTATTACTATATCCCTAAAGTCTAATTTCGGTAAACAGAATGTGTTCTCAGCAGGCGCGGCCAACTCGATTTTCGAAAACCGAAGCCGTGGCCCACTAGATTCGCACTGACGCAAAGACATTACACTTACTAACAAGTGTAATGTCTTTGCACTGATGACATTTGTTTGTCAAATCGAGTAGGCCACGCCAGCTGAAAGAAGTGGTTGTATCGCGATTTGTGAAAAGTAGAGTATTCACCGTAGGGGTAATGCTGTATTAATCTTGGGCGCCCCTAACTCCCGCGCTACTCTCAGGATTCTAGATGCAACACCCTCGCTACGCTCGGGAGTTACTCTAAAATCCCTCGTTCCGCTTGGGATTTATCCCGGCGCCCGTGACATAATACATCGCATTACCCCCGTGGTGAATAATCTACTATTACAAGCATACATTATGTCACCGTTTGATGGATTACACTCTCTAGTAGGTATATTATAGTGTATTATCTATGGATTACACTTATTTGGTAAGTCAATGGATACACTGCTTTAAAATTTTCATTTTGTCGATTTTACGATTTAGATTTTGCGAATAGCTGGCTAGCCTTATTTAATTGATTTATGTACGTACAAATATTGCTCGCGTGGAATGGTGGTAAAAATGCTGGTTGAAATCTTAGAAGCAGAAGACATTTTGAGCACTGTTTCCATGTTTTCAGGAAGTCCCTTCGCACCATCTGATACAGCAAATAAGTATTTCTCAGGTCGTCTTTGTATTCAGTTTATCACATTTTTTGACGACCTCCGTGGCGCAGTGTGTTATCGCTGTTGCCTTAAAGTGCGGAGGTCCCGGGTTCGATCCAATCGGCGGGGTCAATTTGGGAATTTATAATTTCTGAATTTTCCTTGGTCTGGCCTGGTGGGAGGCTTCGGCCGTGGCTAGTTACCACCCTGCCGGCAAAGACGTGCCGCCAAGCGATTTAGCGTTCCGGTACGATGCCGTGTAGAAACCGAATAGGGGTATGGGTTTAATATAACTGCCATGCCCCAGGTTAGCCCGCTACCATCTTAGACTGCATCATCACTTACCATCAGGTGAGATCGCAGTCAAGGGCTAACTTGTAGTGGATAAAAATAAAAAAATAAAATCTACCACGAGGCATCCCTTAGAAGCCGCTATTTACGCTATTTGTAACTGCACGAAAGTCCGCCAACCCGCATTAGAGCAGCGTGGTGGGTCTAAGCTCTAATTTCCGCTCTCCTATGAGAGTGGAGGCCTGTGCCCAGTAGTGGGATGTTAATAGACTGTAGTGATGATGATGATGAATGCCCGCGACTACGTCCGCGTGTATTGAGGTTTTTTGGTTCCCACGGGAACTCCTTAGTTTTCCGGGATAAAAAGTAGCATAAGTGTTATTCCAGACCATAATCTACCCATGTGCCAAATTTCATACAGATCGGTTCAGCCGTCCGAGCGTGATTAAGTAACAAACATCCATCCATACATCCATTCATCCAAACATTTCGCATTTATAATATTTATTTGATATTTGATTCTGAAATGTGACGTCATTATAGTTCGACGCACTTTTTTACTTTGATCGATTGTTTAAAATGGGCAACATAAAACTGCCAGGGGGCGTGGATATTACAACTTTTAGGAGATTCTCTATTTAATCAGTTATTTGTTATACAAGAGTGAAAAGTTGTTTTTTAAGCGCGTGCTCAATTTTGATGACCCAGCAAGCGAAGGATTCTTGCGCTAGTGATTCAAAAATTAGAATCCTGAGCGTTAGCGAGGGAATCGAAAGAGCACCAGGTGAGAAATCTTTTCACTCGAGTGCAACACGTAACTTTTCATCCCACCTCAGTGAGGAAATGACTAAATTTCTAAATTCAATTATATCAATATCGAAGAGTAAAAATACTCTTTCCGAGATGGTGGGATCAAAAATAATTTGTTTGAATAGTAGTCAACTACTCAATTGCTTGTATCGATTGAAAAACCTACCTTTGAAACAATTCTACAACAATGCTTTGAAATGTACATAGTTGAAAATGACGCTGACGTTAACTCTGCTCTCACTGCAATCTTTTACATTTATGGTCTAGTGACCCATACGAACCACGAGGTCTTTAATTAGAGTTCCGTATCCAGCAATATACGATCACGGCATACCGATACAGCCAACATCACTATTCTGAAGTAAATAGTATCGCAATGAACTATAATTGCTGTATAGGTCTCAATGTAGTATGGATTTTAGTGATCTGTGGTATGGATAGTTAAGATTAGAGTAGGTACCTAAGTAGTTAACCTACCTTCTCTAACACGAGTTTTAGTTTATGGTGGACAAATTAGTGTGATTTTCAAAATTTTGCTGTCGACTTTGTCCCAGAATTTTATTTTGATGGGACAATTAAGGGACATATACGTAAGCATGTGGCCGAGATATGAACTTGGATAAGTAATGTGCCTAGGCATTGATATGGCTAGGTGATTCTGTTGTAAGTAGATATGACACTACTTTAAACTAAATTGAGAGGCCTAAATCTATTGCTACAGTACATATACTTCTGGAGCATTTTTATGGGCAATATCATTTCATTTAGACCTACCATTTTAGATTATTTTAGTTTTGTTATTTCTACAATGATATTATTGTAAAAAATAGTAAGAATGATCTTTGGACAATAATAGAGATCGGCTTAAGACCGCCTTTGCTTAGGTACTTACTGTATTGTCCTATTCGTAGTTTTATTGTCTGCTTTATTTCCGTGTACTTGTGTGCAATAAAGATTTAAGTAAATAAATAATATAATGCATTGGAAAACATTTTGTATGGCGGACAATTATTACCCTACGTCATTCACTTTTTTATGGAGCGCGTGAGCTAGGCGTCAGGATAAACCGATATTCCTCTTCGACGCGGTGGTTTTCCCCCGCCCGGTCCGTGCGTGTGTTTTCTCTCTAATTAATTTTTTTTAGTTTTTAACCGACTTCCAAAAAAGGAGGAGGTTCTCAATTCGGCGCGTATGTTTTCTAGGAACCTTGTTAAGAAATTAAAATATTTATCACAATCATTAGATCATATCATAGTCGTCGTCATCAACCGATAGATGTCCACTGCTGCACGGACAGCAGTGCAAGGTCATAGGTCTGTTGCAAGGATTTCCACATGATGCGGTCGCAAGACGTCGCAAGACGAGTCGCAGGGAGCCACTGGATCCAGGCATCGCGACGCCTGGATCCAGTGGCTCCCTGCGGCTCGTTTTATGTCGTCCGTGCCTCAAGCGAGGGGTCTGCCAACGCTGCGCTTTCCAGGTACTATCTTTGATATCCTAGTAGGTATGAAGGTGCTTACTATGAAATTCACAATTATTTAAGTAACTACTAAAACATACGTAGGTAGATCGAGGCAGAGAGTTACTCGTACCTAGCCTAGATACTCTACCTACCTATATTATATCTTAGCAAGCGTGCTCGATTACAAGGGGTGAAGGCTTGCGCCGGGAAAATGTGGAAAACTCAGCCAGTCGGGTCGGGCACGCGCGGGTGGCTGGTGCGTTAGTCGCCATTTCGTTTGTCGGCAGCATGAAACTTTAAGTCTGTTTTCAATCATATCTTGAGGCAAACGGTTTTGAAATAATATCGTTGTGTGTTACTTTACAATCTGATCTTTTACTCGAAGAAATTTCTCTGTTGTGGACGTACAAGTGGCAAAATACTAGTGGCGGGAAACTGTTTGATATCTCACTTGACGTGTTGTGTTCTATGTGTACGTAGAGAGAGGAGCCGTCTGCCCTAGAGGGCGGCCGACATGCTGGATTCGTCGTGAATCGATATTTTTGGACCGTTCTAGAGCAGAAATCATGAGGTTTGGAGCTTAATAAAGGTACGAAAAGTATTATTCTTTATGTGTAGCTGAAAATAGTAGCTCCACCATCATTTCTGTAAGTAATTATTCAGAGTAACCTCAGTCCCATGTTGGGCGCCAATTAATGTAAGTATTTGACTTTTGCTTAGGTATAATGTCCATTTAGGTCTATTACCAATAAAAATTGCTTGAAATCAAAAATAATTCTTGATAATACGGCAAGTAGAACAAGAAACGCAGATACACGTCATTTAATTAAATTCCTTGAATTGTACCAAGCTTAAAATATTCTTCATTGATTTTAATTACAAAATGTAAAACTTAGTATGATAAATAAAATAAATATTTTGACCATTTTTAATTTAACAGAAAGAGATATTGAGAAGATCTTAGTGTTAAATTGCTTTTATAAACCTCAATCTTCTTTTTAAAATGTGTGCCTATACTTTTTAATATATAGCTACTACTTACTTCTACATTACCATAGTACCTCGTACTGAATTACCACAGTAATATAACCTACCCTTAAAAAATTTAATGAAATCATTCATTATGTTCTTTTCCTTTTTATTAGAGAGCACAAATTTAATAATTCACGGAACAACCGAATTGAGTTACGATTGAATTTTTTTTTAATGAAATATACAAAAATTAGCGTATGCCCGCGACTTCATCTTCGTGGTTTGAGGTATTTTGGTTCCCGCGGGAACTCCTTAATTTTTCGGGATAAAAAGTAGCTGTGCTATTCCAGACTATAATCTATCTCTGTGCCAAATTACAGTCAGATCCGTTCAGCCGTTGGGGCGTGATTGAGTAACAAACATCCATCCATGCATCCATCCATACATCCATTATTTGATAATTATGTACCTATAAGATCGTTTTTTGTTTTAAATTAAGTAAAATCTTTGCACTAGTTACTAGTTAAAATAAAGTACTTACATTTATATACTAGATTATCAACCAAGTATCTATACTTAGTTAAAAGGGGTATATTATATTAAATAGATACCTCAATAAAAAGACATGTTTTGTAATATTAATACCTATTAATTGTATAATATTATTAAATATTGAGCAATGCACGTCCTAGGTACCTACTTCATTAGCAGGATTGAAGAACAAACAAACACATTTTTGCATTAATAATATTATTAGTATTTAGTATGATTTTGTTTCGAGTTTACGGTTTAGAGACAGTTAAGACAAAGTAAGAACTATCTTGTTCTTGGATCAGCCAGGACGGATCCGAGACGCCGAGGATTTTATATTATAGGGGTCAACTGAAAACCAGCGCTGATATGGTGCATCTGCATCTTAACAGTATTACGCTGAGTTTGATACCCTTTTTGGGATTTTCAACAACACAGATTGTTAGTCTATAAGTTTTATTTTCCTTTTATTTCTGTTTTGGTAATTTGTTTTGATGTTTTTTTCCATGTGTTTCACACACATTAAAGATTTATTCATTTTATTTATTTATTTATTCTTGTAGATACATCAAATAAGCTAGCCCGCCATGCCTCATGTCAAGTTTTTTTTGACAAAATGACTGTTTCAACATAGACGATTATTAAAATCATTTGATCGAGGGAAGCAAGGTCTCCGAGTTTTCTTGGGTGATTTTACATTCTTTCGTTCTTCTGTTTGGACTATTTCTTTACAAATGAAATCGGTAGAGATAGCGACCCCCTGATTAATTTTTCTCGCAAACAGTTACGTTAAGTACTTATGCCAAATGATCTTGATAGCTGAAATTAAATTGTGGCAAAAAAAATTGTGGCATCTTGGACCGTAAAAAACAGGTAGCTCTGACACCCATTACGCGGTACTCTACTCTACTAGCTCTAGATTCGGGTCGTAAAACTCAGTCCTGATAAAATTACCTACTTCTAAAAGATTCCCAACTCGTTAAAAATTATTCTGAAAGTTAAACTGAAATTAATATTCCGAATTACCATTTTGCTAAAGGCTGCTTCTGAAAGAAAATAATACACAATACACAGACACCTACGTAATATCGCAGAGATAAAAACTTTCCACAAAAGGTACAACCTCAGTAGGTAGCGTTTTACGGGTCCACCATACTTGGTGGTTTGTCGGGCCTCGACGAACTTAAAGAAATGGGGGCACGCACGACTTAGGTAAGCAAATTCAGAAAGAAAAAAATATTAATGTAACAAAAGATACATTATCATTGGAATATTATAGAAATATCTTCCCACCGAATTTTGGCCACGGCAGCGAAGCTCAACGAACACTGTAGGTCAAATTTACAATAATATTTTGTACCTATGTTCCTACTTATTACCATAGAATTAAGTATACTTCAATATTGTGGTTCAAAACTATCAACAGAGGCCAAGACCTCCAAAATTTGGAATACGAGCATGCAAATTAATTAATCATTTGACAGATCTTTTTATAGGATACTTTGGTGTGTACCGTTATTTCCGACAATCCGTGAAAATAGTTTTTGTTCCCTATTGTTATTGTTTCCTAAACAGTCATTAGACATCATAGCTACTGTACCTAATACAGAATAGGCCCGCAGATATTTTGGTTTCTATTAAAAACACGAGTATCGTTCTTACTGAGTATCAAACTATCAACTACCTAACCTACCAGTACGTAGCTCCGCGTATTTCAATGTTGACACAAAAAAGAACAAGTCAAAAAAATGTTTCCCGAATTCAGTTCGTGCTCACGCGGGCTCAGCGGGGATTATACGTACGTTGCAAGCGAAACCGTGGCAAATATAGCTTTTGTCATACCCGCCAAACTACCTACCTAATGTTAGTGCGTACGAGGACACAATCTTAATAAATTTCGTAATAGTTATCCATACTTTTATGATAACGTTACCGAAGGGACTGTGAAAAGGGAAAACTTTTGTAATAGTTTTTCTTCTCTTGAGCTGTATAATAAACATAAAGGTCTATCGTATAATATATCTATAATATCATACTTACTCGATCACCGTGGCTATACGTGGTCTGCGTGGATTTAGGTACCTATTTTAAGAGAAAATATGAGTAGGTACATGAAAAATCTAGACTCAGTTGTTTCAATCAATCAATCGTACTTATATTATTCTTTATCGTTTATTAATCATATACTCTTTGAATCTGAGATTGCGGACGAGAGTCAAGACAGATTAATTTGATAATTCGCTAACGGAGTATTACCATTTGTCTACCTGCCTCATTTGTCTAGTGGTTAGCATGTTCGACTGCGGCTGACGAGGTCCCGGGGTAATGAGTCCCGGGTCGGGCCATAATGATGTATTGGGTTTTTCTGACAAGAAATTTTAAGTATAATCCCGGAGTCAGGAAGATGGCGGTGTTCACCGTCGGATTTTCCGTCCCATCTGGTCAAAGGAATAAGGAGTGCATCTGTGTCACTCTTGAGTACTGTACTGTACACTTTTGTGTACTATAATAATTCCCGCGCAGTTCTCCCCCGCAATTCGTCGAGGTGGCCGAAATTCGGTTCGGTCATATCCTTTATCTGTACTATAAATCTAAATTACCACTTGCTTTTTATTCTTAAATTTATAGCCGACTGGTCTTGAGTGTTTTCAATGGTTTATAGCGGTACATACGCTTTTAACCATGATCGTATGCTTTTAACAGACCAACATTTCAAACATTGGCAATTTAGATGTGTAAAAAAAGCATGTAAGCTTTATTACAATATTTTAAGACCCTTCTGAGAAAAGATTTCTTCTGAGGTATAATAAGGTAGGTTTTATAGATCAAAAATAAAGTAGGTAAGTAAATATTTGCTAACATAGGTTTATAATATTAGTATTGTTAGAAATGTCTAAATGTCTAATGTTCAAAATCTTACAAGTGAAAGAGATCGAGCAAGGCTTGTAGCCTTATCTGAAAAAGAATCAGGCTATTGGCTTCATGCCTTGCCATCGAAAAATCTCGACACTCTTTTGGATAATGAAAGTTTTGGTGTGGCTCTAGGTCTCAGATTGGGAGCACCCCTGTGCTACGAGCACAGATGTCCGTGTGGAAAAGAGGTTGATAAATTTGGAATTCACGGACTCTCTTGCCAAAGGAGCGCTGGTAGGCTTTTTCGGCATGGCTCTCTCAATGATACGATCAAAAGAGCTCTTGCCACCATAGATATTCCTGCACTCATTGAGCCGACAGGGATTAGTCGGGATGATGGCAAGAGACCTGATGGATTGACGCTGGTTCCCTGGGAACGGGGACGGGCGCTAATGTGGGACGCAACGTGCGTAGACACATTGGCCCCGTGTCATATGAGGGAGACAGCATCAAGGCCGGGAGCCGCAGCAGAAAAGGCTGAAACCGGCAAGCGGCGGAAGTATGCCTCTCTCATAGACAATTACATATTTATTCCATTTGCCATGGAGACCCTAGGGCCATGGAGTCATAGTGCCAAAAATTTGTACGAGATATTTCACCGCGGTTAATTGCCTCTTCTGGTGACAGAATGGCTGGCTCATTTTTTGCGCAAAGGATCAGCCTGGCTGTCCAGCGCGGAAATGCAGCTAGCATTCTTGCCACCATTCCACGCGAACATGATTTATATAGTAATTAGGTTAAATTAAATTAGGTAAGTAGGTATCGTTACATATTATCGCGTAATTTTAGTTTTTGGATTTTATGTCTGTAAATAAACGTGAAAGGAACACTTACATAATAAAACTATGAAAAATAAAAAAAACAATACTAATATTATCTACATTCTACACTATACTACGTAAGGTCATATCAATATTTGGGATAGTTTTAACGTGCCTATTACAAGGCAAATTCATGAAGGTATTCAAGCATAGTTCCACAATAGGGAACCGAAATCCATAAAACTTAAATTGGAGGTCTCTGTTATGCCTATCACCAAGCGATCGGACGTCATAAATGGGTACCTACCGAAATTTAAGGGTTTTAGCATTATGTTACAAAACTCCACAACCGAGCACTAAAAGCTGTAGAACGTCGAATGCTAATACTTTAGTGCCTCCATCCATTCCATGTGATACGAATCGAAATGATTTTCGTTTCTGATAGGTACTCGTATTCGAAGCGTGCAAAAGTAGGCTTTCACAAAAATAGATTTCAACGTGCATGTGGTAAGGTAATTTTACCGTATCGTATGATATTAATTTCGAAATGACACGCAATTATTGGTACCTACTTGAAAAACAGCTAGTATTGTATAATATACTAGCTAATGCCCGCGACTTCGTCCGCGTGGATTGAGGTTTTTCGGTTTTTCGGTCTTTAATTTTCCGGGATAAAAAGCAGCCTATGTGTTATTCCAGACTATAATCTCATATATAATCAAATAAAATCTCTGTGCCAAATTTCATCCAGATCTGTTCAGCCCTTCGGGCGTGATTAATTAATTAATTAATACTAATTATTTATTAATAATGATTATTATTATTATATTTTGATTTGATTATTAGATTGATTGATTTGATTTGATACGGTAGCGTACATAAATTAGACAAAAGGTAGGTAGGCAGTAGTTTACCGTTTATCTTTTTAACAACATGAAAAGTAAAGTTATTTTGATTGCTTTTCTATTAATAATTGGTACCTACAGATCTTAGGTACATACCTTACCATATGGTTTACCTAACATAAAATGCAATTTGAGCTATTGATGTATTGTTTGGTATTACAACCAGAGGTGGAATCATGTAAGGATTGTCGATCGAATCGTTAAAGTTCCGCTTCAAAGTAAAATAAACCGTAACAGCATTGAATTAGAGCTCAATTTCGTGTATCAATTCTTATACGTTTTTGATGTCGTACATACCTAAACGTATGAGAATGGATACACAAAATTGAGCTCTAATTTAATGATTTTATGGTTTATTTTACTTTGAAGCGGAACTTTAACGATTCGATCGACAATCCTTACATGATTCCACCTCTGATCCTTCCCATAGCTTCGTTCGGGTGGGATTTCTGAAAATGATATCTTACTGAGGAACCTAAATTCTAGAAGTTTCTCGGAACTTGAACTTTTCCCAGTCAATTAATCTACTTTAAAACATCCCTAAACATATTATTATCTGACACTAATCCCCCCCCCCCCCCACTTATACACATAATATTATCATCATCATAAACAACTAATGTGAACGGATCGCTTTTTAGAATGAGAAGGGTTTAGGCTGGACGTCAAAAACGCGCGCTTAGTATGGGATTATGTGTGGAAAACTTACTTGTGACGTCATCAAAAGTCAACGCACTTTTTGACTTTAATCGATAGTTTAAAATTGGCCAAAAAATATTTTGGCAGGTCCTCTATTTAATAATTACTAAAATATATTTACTTTAGACAGAAAACTTCCCAATTGGCAGCCATAGGTTGCGTCCGGGAAAGACATAACAAGAATACTTTTTATTCCGGAAAATTAAGAAGTTCCCGAGGAATCAAAAAATCTTAATCCACGCGGACAAAGTTGCGGTCATAGTATATATGTCACCGTAAAATTGCAAAAACAGTCAGATTGCAATCTGACGCTTTTTATGTCGATAGACTGTGAACCGTTCAATGTTCCGAGTGTCAATTTTTGAAATATTCGTTGTATTTACGTTTTCTTGTCTCTTTCTTGTCGGTTAGGTTAGGGTTCGATACAAACTGCGGCCGGGCACTTGGGTTCTATCGGGATAATATACCAAACAGATTACAATGTACCGAAAAATAATGCGTTAAATTGTAAAATCTTTCAGCAGTTTACAATTTCGCTAGATAGATTACAATCTAACGGTTTTCACAATCTTACGGTGGTGACATAAATAATATAATTTTATAAAATTAACAGTTTTTAATTAATAAATATGAGATAGTTAATTATGTAACATTTGAGCTGCTCCTAAATTGAAAATGTTAATTGCTACCTATAACCTCCCAGAAAGTTAATTTCAATTAGCGTCTTAGGCACCTACGTCAATAAGTAAACCCTTAAGCGAAACCAGCGGTTTTATTACTCCTGTACCCCATTCGCCGTCGAAAGTTATTTATCCTGTAATAAAACGTTACAGCGGTATCCAGTGATTAAGGATTTGAACAACTGTTCCAACCCCCTTTCGGGTATTGCTAACAACGTTCCCTTTTGATTGATTACGTGCTATTTATATTATATACGAGTACCGAGCATAAATTTTCTAAAACCTTCATTAAATTTTTAAAGTTTTCTGTGTATTTTTTTACTACAGTTGAAATTATTGTACATACTAGTTCGGGTCGATTGCAAGAAGCGATCTTTGAATACTTAGTTTGTTTTCGATATGATATTCCTACTTATAATGTTATCCCGGCCAAGTCAAAGCCAAATTTTAAATAGAGATTAAAATTCGAAAAAAAATGTGAGCAAGTATAGGAATCGTCCAGTTACAATTTCACTAAAAGTTAGTACTGTACGTTCTATAAATTATTTTTTAAGAATTATTTTTCCATGCTCAGTTCACACGTTAAATAACGTTTTTCCCGGTTCGTTTCATGGTAAATAGGAAATATTAGTCACAATCTGACAGAATATGGGAAAGATGGAAATAGGCTGTGTGTTTTTGTATTTCTTCCCCACCCCACATACTTACGTCATAGTGCCCTTATAACGTTTGATACACTTTTATATCCCTTATAAATGAGGGCGTTAGCGACTTTCCCCTCTTCCAAAATTCCGAATATTTTATATACTTAGAGTATACTTCTACGTTGGTACCTACCTGCTCGTTTAAATTAAAATATCTTATATATTTCTAAATTAGGCAACGACCCTTGGGCCACGAGCCTTTAGGCAGATACTTGTGTTTTAGACAATATAATTATAAGCCTGCCTTGATGTATAAATATGAACATACCTCCCTGGCGGTAGGGTTGAGCGCTGCGGTAAGTGAACAGGTTCGATCCAGGCAGGGAATTCTTGAATTTGTTATTTCTGAATTTTCTCTGGTCTGGCCTGATTTCGGCCGTGGCTTACCACACAGTTTAATATAAGTGCCATACCCTCAACAGGTTAGCCCGCTACCATCTTTAGACTGCGCCATTACTTACCATCAGGTGAGATTGCAGTTAAGAGGTAAGGTAGCCCTACCTTGTAGCGGCGTAAAAAAAATCTCTTCCAGCCTTTTTGTTTGTCAATCTTTAGCGAATGTTTCAGTTGTTTGTAAAAGTCATTTTATATTGAGGTAAGGAGAGATCTTTTCTCATGTGATAAGGCCGTGAGGGTTTTATAACGGAACCATCATAATGTTAAACTGATTGACTGATGTACTTACCTAATATTATTGGATGGGTGGAATGGATCTATAGGAAGTTAATTAAGATTTTTCCATAGGTTTTCTAAAACGTAGACTCCTTAAAATAAAGTGTTCTCAGAAATTACACACAAGCCAAACCGTGATCTCATGCTACTTCAAACAATAAATACTTATTGTTTAAAAAAATAATATTTAATTAGTTAATGTAGACTTCTGTATGGAAAAGCCGTGGGCGGTATGATTCAGGGTTTCCCAGCGGAAGGGGCGTTATTCTCGGAGACAATCAATACCATCGTCTGCATATTTTATATCGGTATTAAAGCGAACTTTACGCTTGACTTAAAGACAAAGCCACAGAGCTGTTCATCGACGAGCACGTGACAAACAAGCTATTTTTGTAATTTGTGATCCCTTTCAGCTTTAATGCGTGGAACTTGATACTAGATGTTGCCCGCGAATCAAATGTACATGGGCCTAGGAATCTCGTTGCAACTCATTATTTTTCAGGAATAAAACACCCATGTAACTCTATAAGTCTTTACACCCATGGACGGATCAAATAAAATCCATTATTGAATTAATGTACACTAATATTATAAATGCGAAAGTTTCGATGAATGGATGTTTGTAACTCTATCACGCGAGAACGGCTGAACGGATCTGGATGAAATTTAGCGCAGAGATAGTCTGTAATAACACATAGGCTACTTTTTATCCCGGAAAATTAAAGAGTTCCCGCGGGCCAAACCACAAACCTCAATCCACGCGGACGAAGTCGCAGGCACCAGCTAGTGTACCCATAATTCTACCGTCAGAGAGGAGTCGAGACGGATGGTCAATAATTGAAACAGCACCCAAACGACGACCAATACGACTACTTAGTATTGGTTGTCTTTCAAGGCTATACAACGCCTATAAGAAGAAGGAAAGAGTCTACTTGAGTGAATTTGCACTTGTTCGTCCGTCCGTCTGTCAGAGTAGAGTAGATTCGCAGTCCCGTTGTCTCGTTAAACTGGGCCAACGCGCGTCCACAGTTCTGACGTGTTACGTGAACGTCACAGACTGAAATTATACACTACGGACAGGGCAGGACAAAACGTCCACGTCAAAATTAGGCGTCGCATGGGAAAAAAGTTTGACTTGTCTATGCTGTTCAATATAAGGGCGAAAATATACTACGTACAGGTTAAGGTTAAACGTTCACGAAAAACGTCAGCATCATACTATCGGAATTACGTTTTGCTAAGTCGCGCCGGTCTATGTAGTGCATACTTTTTATTTTAAGCCAGATATTTTTTTTCTGTTCCACAGTGTGTTTTCGCTCTAAGTGTGGATCGATACTCAATAGTGACAATACGTGATAATAAAATTATTATGATAGAACGACAATGTAAAATAATATTCAATGTTTGTTATAATTCTATGCACTAATATTCTATTCATTCTATGTGCGGTAAAGTAGTGGTCACACATTAAATTGATCCAACAATAACTATTTTTCTATTGAAATATGATTTGAGAAATAATTCACAAATGCGAAATAGTTTTGTTCTTGCAAAAAGAGCAACTGCTGAGTTTCTTGCCTGCCCTTCTCAGTAGAATTTATTTCCGAACTGGTGGCAGAGCCAAAACAAGGAACTAATCATAAGAAACATCTCTACTCATTTACATATTGTCCTAAGAGAAATAAGCGAATTTGAGTTTGAGTTTAAAAGTCGAAAAGTTATAACATGTTACAGTAGGTAATAGTTTTACCAAATGTAAGTTCAGGAAGAATAAAATAAATATTATCAGTCGGCAAGTGGCTTCAGACACTATTAAGTTGAGACTCAATTCGCCAAGTCACGTATGAATATTATGATCTGAGAAATGTGACAGCACCCTACTTGTGGAGAATACTAAATGGCGTAAGAACAGTAGGTACTATTTGTTACGATGTCTCCCCGATTTTTAACGTCATGCGGACGACGACTCATGCCAAACCTTAAGCCGAAGTCGAACCTCGCCGGTAGCGCCTTAGGTTGCCCCCCCAGTGCCTTCGAGCCCCCAATTTCTCGTCGATGCCTAGCGCTCGCCTACTCGTCCAGATGCTGCAGCGAGCGGCCAGTAGTAGAGCGCTTAAATACGCAACATACTCATTCCCGAAAAAAAAACTTTCGTAGCTTTCATCTATACTTAATTTTACTTGGGCTGTAGGTCTGATATTAAAAGTGTGGTTTCAATTAGGCTCTATTGTCTTTTTCACTGTAATTAAGGGAATAAAAACTAATTTTCACCGCTGGGTACCTATACACAACTAAAACATTTTTTGAGAAGTCGTTTAAAAATAGCTAAGCTTTCGCTTTTAATTCACTTTTGTAGCTATATCGTGGAAACAAGAAGCCAACTTAGTCTTGCCTGTCTATAGTTAGTTTGCGCGCGAGTTGAATGCAGAGTTTATGTATGTGTCACCATACATTATTATATCATAACTCGCGCGCGTACATACTTTCACTAACTTAATTTACCATTGTGTAAAACTTGTAGGTAAATTATCAGATGTTAATATTCTTACATGCATTAAATTTTAACAAACGTAAGTTGTGATTTTGGTTTGAACGGGCCCTAAAAGGATTTGACGATTCGACTGTCATAGCAAAATAGGAAAGGAAAATACCTGTAGCAAAAAGGACCTTTTTAATTTTCTTCTCCGGTTCTTATTGGCAAAACTGTCATCTGTATCCATATCAGCGCACATTTAGATTTTATGTATTTTCGGCCAAAATATGCCAGCAAATAAACTATACCAAATGTGCTGACGGCCGGTTCCAGCTGCCACTTAATGGAACTAAAATTATGAATGCTCTGTTTTATGATCTCGTTAAATTTTAAGACACGTCTAAGTATCTTGATCTAACCTTATACTAACTTTTCCAATACTCAACTTCGTATTACTTCATACATATTTTAGCTAACAACATTAAAGCGATCGCACTCTTAACTGGATATCAGTCTCAGCCACGAAAACCGCAGACGACACATAAGCCGCATGCCACAAGACTCAAGAGGCACAAAAGTCAGACGACTCAGTAATTTTAGTTTTGAAAATGTGAGTAGGTAAGGCACATCTACACATACAAACAAGTATAAATTACAAATTTAAAACAACCCCCGACATAATATGGAAGCAACAGATTAAAAAAAAGCTGATGACCTTCAGACGGATGAACAGATTTTCATGAAACATGGCTAAGAACACTCGGGATAATATTATCTATGACACAAAAAAAAACTAAACGAAAATCGGTTCATCCGTTTGGGCACTACGATACCACAGACAGATACACAAACAGACACGACGTTAAACTTATAACACAACTCTCTTTTTGCGTCGGGGCCGTTAAAAATAAACAGCCCCATATAAACGCGGTAGAAGACGATACATCATAGGAGATGATTTCAGCTGCAGACTAAGAGCAGACTCAAGGTTTGCAGAGAAATTACATCTATCCTCCGCCCTATGCTTGCAATTGAAGTTATATCTGTGGATATACCCATCACACTAATATTTTAAATGCGAAAGTGTATTTGTTTGTGGGTTTGTCCTTCAATCACGCCGCAACAGAGGAGCGGATTGACGTGATTTTTTGCATGGGTATAGTTGAAGACCTGGAAAGTGACATAGGCTTATCCTGGAAAATTAAAAAGCTACCGTGGGAAATTAAAATAAAACATTCCATGCGGACGAAGTCAAGGGCAATAGATTTCAATATTTAACGTTACGTGTGCTTGTTTTGGCTGTGCCACCCCTTGCGGCTCTTGCAGGTTGTTTCTCGCATAATATGCAAGCACCATTATAGTGGTGTTCGAAAGATTTTAATATAAACTTTAGGGCAGCAACGGGTCCGCTGATCCGGGGCTAACAGAATGTTTCATCCTAACTTTTCTAACAACTATTTTAGATAAGATATTGGAAAGCTACAACAATATACCGACAACAGTTCTGCCATATTAATTAGTTAACACATACTGTTTTACACAGACTTTTAATTTATACAATGGCAAATCTAAGAACTCTTTTGGCACCATTTGTAATAAAAGCATATACTCGACCGTGGAAATGGGCATACACGATGCTTGATGGATGCACGGCGCAATGGAAAAGACAGTGTCCAATGCGACTCCCAGAAGGAAAGTATAATATTATACGAAGCACGTCAGACAGCAGCTTTGAGGCGATTGTACTCAACAGCACGTCATTAAGGCAGCACATATTGTAATGCCCTTACATGTGCATGGCAGAGTGAACGCTTTCATAAAATTCTTCCTTCTTAGACATCTTCTAGGAACCATTGGTACGCAATCGTCGCCCGCCGCGCTGGATTTACAAGTTAAGTGTGTCCAATCCTTAAGACACCCCAAAGAAACAAACTCAAAGGAGTTCGTAGAAGTTTTGTAATGTTTTGTGAGGAGAAAACTCATTAGTGAAATCTTCGGTTGAATTGAAATGTGACGTAGCTCTGATAAACTTTGTTAAAACCAAAGAAGTCTATAATTGCTCAAAGCCATTAGGTATGGGCTTTTCCACATTTCCAAAACGAGCCGGACCATTACAATGATGAAAGGTACAAAGAAATTTACCCGAATGAATTACCTACTATTGTTCTCCTCCAAAAGTTTTGAGGGATGGATTTTGTTTGCATGAGTAGGAAAAGAATTACCTACACATCTAATCAAATTAAAACCTCTCCAGTATACCTCCTACCTAAGCTAATTTATCTGATTTCTCGTACCGTATCGTGATTTACGAAGCTATTCAAATCAACTGCTATCCATTTCAATGCATTTTATATGCGTTGCATCGCATTGCATAATAGCAACGATGGTTGAAAAATTAAGCATATTTTATGATCAATCAAATAATTTTGTACATCAATATTCGACCGATTGGTTCATTAATTTGATAAAGAACTTATCGGAAACCGCAAGTAGTAACGAATCTACACTTTTAATAAGCAAGTCCAATTCTGTAAATTGAAGATATATAAAATGTTGCTTTGGAAGGCTCTCTATATAATCGATACTGAAACCAAAATTGTATGTTTGTCTGTAAACGCGCTTTTTTTCTTTAATCTATAGCTAAATCTATTTTTTCTTAATCGATACTTTAAAATGGTTATAAAACTTAAAACTAACAGAGGATGTGCATTTTAGGTCTTTTGGAAGACCCGCTGTTTATTAATCAGTAAGAAATAATTTATTTTTGACATAGGACATCACATCATCACTATTAGAGTTAAAATATCTGTACCTACCTCCGATGCTATCTACAACAAATCTGTCAGCCGTGAACACGTCACAAGACCCAGACCCTTTTAAATTGTCCGAAATGTAATTTAAATTTCCCCAAGATAATATATCTACACAGGATAGAGTTGTGATTGTCTGTTCTAAAACCAAATTGATAAAATAGGGACGGGGAGGATCGAGGAATTTATCCAAACCTCCTGATAACGCAGTTTACTTTATATTTCTATAGCTTAATTATAGTTACTTCGTGCTTTCAATTATTTACTGTAAATAACTGGAATGAACTGTGTATACTTATGCTTCAAGGATAAAGCAAAGACAAAAATACATGACTGGTAAGATATCGGCACCATCAGGCTCAGGCAACAGGCAGTCAAGTCAACGCCAAGTCAAGTCAACGCCAATCCCAAATGAAATTGAACCTTTAAATGATAATAATGTTTGAATACCGAGGAGAGAGAGCAGGGCGCCCGCGCTACGGGTGTTTTCAAATTTACTTCCTGGGTTTACGACAAAATTATGAAACGACACATTATTTTATTCAATAAATTTCATATTCATGTTTCAACGGATAGATGTCCTCAGCTTGTAGGGACTTCCACACGCCGATACCTTGCTTCGCCTGGATCCAGGGGCTCTCTGTGATTCGTTTAATTTTGTCTGTCAAGCTAAATTTTAAATGGTCTGATCCGTTAGCCGCCCAGCCGCTGCGCTTTTCGGTGCATCACGCCAGCACTTTGGCGCCCTTCGTACCCTTCCTTCTACATATTTCATGAAACAAGTGAATAAGCCCAACGAAAATTCCAACCATGGGTTGATTTATCGCTGGGCTTGTTCGCTTTGTGTTTATGTCAGCGTCAGGCTCATTATTTTGCAAATAAACAATCTATACACGTTTTGGGCAATGGAAATCAGTTTCGGGGAAACGCTTTTGCCAGTCTTGATTTGTACAAGGTCATTTGGATTAGATATCAGTTGTCCTTCTATATACATATAACCATAGAATATTAACTAGATATTATACATATTATATAGCTTTATGTTCTACATGAGGCGTGAGGATAAACACCACCAACTTCCATAATCCTGGCAAGTACTGAAAATGGACAGTAAACTGAAACAATTTTTTTTTTGGCATGTTCGACTGCGGTCGGCGAGGTCCCGGGTTCGAGTCCCGAGTCGGGTCATAATTGAGTATTGGGTTTTTCTGACTAGAAATTCTCAGTACTAGAGAATTTGGAAGTTGGTGGTATTTCACCCCCGTGCCTCGGAGAGCACGTTAAGCCGTCGGTCCCGGTTATTATCACTAACATGATAATAGTCGTTAAAGCCCGCCGACTCGCATTGGAGCAGCGTGGTGGGTCTAAGCTCTAATAGTTAGCCCTTGAATGCGATCTTACCTGATAGTAAGAGACGATGCAGTCTATGATGGTAGCAGGCTAACCTGTTAGGCACGTCTTTGCCGGTAGGATGGTAACTAACCACGGCCGAAGCCTCCCGCCAGACAAAAACTCAGGCAGACACTTGGTTGGTATATTAATGAGCCCATGACCATGCAAATTCAATGAAGCCGGATGAATTCTAACTTTCGCGATAAATTAGCAACGGATCGCATGGATAGTTTCCAACAACGTGCCTAATTGTTTCTAGTTGGCACGTCCTGCCTGTGTAACAATTCAGTTAGGTATATAACATTTATTGCATGACTGCACGGTACCTACAGCTCGCGCGGGAGTTGAATGCAGAGTAAATGTATGTGTCACCACACATTTACTCTGCATTCAACTCGCGCGCGAGTTATACTTGCCTTCTCATAAATCGTTTTGATTTGATAAACCTTTTGCCATTAATAAATCAGATACCAATAACAATAACTATGGAATAAGTCGAAGGAGAAAAAAAAAATCAGTCCGTTAAAATACTTAGGGTAGGTGCCTACGTTTAATTAAATGATTCTGGAGAACGTTCCCGCGGTTATAGTCGATATCCCTTTGATCTGAAAATTAATTTCTTGATGGAAAACTGTCTTGAGGAAATTTCTGATACATTTCTCAATGGGTAGGAACAATCAGCTTCGCGTTTAAGTAGCTGATAAAATGAATACATACTAATATTATAAATGCGAAAGTGTGTCTCTGTCTGTCTGTCTGTCTGTCTCGGTTCAAAATCGGTTCAGTAGAAAGCGTAGCGCTTTCTACTGAACCGATTTTGATATTTGGTATAGAGATAGCTTACATCACGGGAAACGACATAGGCTACTTTTTATCCCGGAAAATTGAAGAAAGAAAAGAAAAGAAAATTGAATTTAATAAATCCCCGCGACTTCGGCTTCGTGGTTTGAGGTTTTTTGGTTCCCGCGGGAACTCCTTAATTTTCCGGGATAAAAGTAGCCTATGTGCTATTCCAGACTATAATCTATCCCTGTACCAAACTTCAGCCAGATTCGTTCAGCCGTTGGGGCGTGATTGAGTAACAAACATGTATACATCTATACATCCATCCATCCGAACTTTCGCACTTAAAATATTAGTATAGTAGATCACTTATATTATATATGTAGAAAAACCAATAAAATTATTGTAGGCTCGAAATAAGTTTTATTTTAAAAAGAGAAGAAAATATCGAGCTGATCGCCGATTCTTTGCAATAGTATATAGTAATAGTAAATGTATCCCCTTTCTATGATCACAGCTATCGTGTTCGAGCTGTTAGGAAGCGATCGACGCGACGCTTCGAAAAGAAAACAACAAGAAAATACCACCATAGTGAGATGAATGCAAGGGTCCGAAACATCAGCAGTAGGTATAGATTGACGTTCTCACGATAAATTAATAATGAAGACGGTATCGTATGACGGACTAAAACGAGGTTAAAAGTTAATTAACAAGTGTTCTTCGCGGCTATGCGACTTTACGACACTTTAATACAAGTTTGATACATGAAGTGATAGCTTCCATCCGAAACTTTACCCACTCAAATGGCAATTTCGGCAATTTTGGTGGACCTGTCAAAGCGTATCATACATGAGTGAGAAGTTAGTTTCGTTATTCGATGTTGAGTGTTAGGTATCTCTTTGAAAGCTTCGACACCACTCATACCCTTTTATTACCCTTTACTGAAGTAATAGGTATAGTAATAGAAAATTACTTGATTCTTAGTTATTAGTTGTGAAATTATTATACCTACTCATCATTATCTTAGTGGTGACCCATCATTTTAAAGCATCGGATATTAAAAATATCATTGTTATAATTCTTCATCAATGGAGGATATAGATTGTAATCACCATCTCTTCTAGTTCAAATATAAATATTAAAGAAAAAGTTTAAAATACAAAGAAAAGAAATGGTTTATCTGTTCATTTTTAGGGTTCCGTAGCCAAATTTGGCAAAAACGGAACCCTTATAGATTCGTCATGTCTGTCTGTCTGTCTGTCTGTCTGTCTGTCTGTCTGTCTGTCCGTCCGTATGTCACAGCCACTTTTTTCCGAAACTATAAGAGCTATACTGTTGAAACTTGGTAAGTAGATGTATTCTGTAAACCGCATTAAGATTTTCTTACAAAAATAGAAAAAAAACAATAAATTTTGGGGTTCCCCATACTTAGAACTGAAACTCAAAAATTTTTTTTTCATCTAACCTATAGGTGTGGGGTATCTATGGATAGGTCTTCAAAAATGATATTGAGGTTTGTAATATCATTTTTTTCTAAACTGAATAGTTTGCGCGAGAGACACTTCCAAAGTGGTAAAATGTGTGTCCCCCCCCCGTAACTTCTAAAATAAGAGAATGATAAAACTAAAAAAAATATATGTTGTATATTACCATGCAAACTACCACCGAAAATTGGTTTGAACGAGATCAAGTAAGTAGTTTTTTTTTTAATACATCATTAATCGTAAATCGCAATTTACCTTTCATTCAATCAACTCAAATATTAAAAAAAAACATTTAATTTAAAACTTACTACAGGTTTGTACGGAACCCTGGGTGCGCGAGTCCGACTCGCACTTGGCCGGTTTTTCTTTTCTAGTTTCTTGTTAGTGAATTTCAATACGATTTTCTATATATTGTGTAAAACATCCATTACTGGAAAGTTAGTTAATCGTACTTCCAATAATGTGCTAAAGGTTAACAACTCTCAAAATCGTAGGTGATTCGGATAACAATGTGATGATCCATAAGTTACGATTGCTTCAGCCGTCTATAGAGTTTCGCCTATTTCTATCTACCTTTATTAAAAAGTAAAAACCTTTTAACTCGAAGCAAATACACTCCTCACCACTACTTTAAGTGCGGCCCAGGTGACACTTGAGTAGGAAAGTGGACAAAGGAGACTTGCAAGACCAATTTTAGGGTAAGCGATCAATTATAGTGGCCAATACAAGAGGACTGGAATATATTTTCAAAGTACATTGTTATTGAAAGAGTCCACGTGGAGATTTTTAATAGGTATTGGCTCTCCTCCTCCTTTCGTCGTATTCCCCAATCACTGAGGGACGTGACCCCTTCCACCAATAATCCTTCTACGAACGATGTCACGCCATGTTGCTCGGTTTTCTTCTTTGCAGGGCTTCGTGGACCTTGCCATCCAGAGTGGTGCGGATTTGATCTGACCAACGCATTGGGCTACGTCCCCGAGGTCTCTTACCATCCACTTTGCCAGTAATAACAATCATTTCAAGATTGTGTCCCTCTCTTCTGGCAATGTGGCCGAAATAATCAAGGATCCTCTGGAGACAGGTGGTTGATAGCCTTTTTGTAATTTTCAGCTGTTTGAGGATCGATGCGTTGGTTCTGTGTGCTTTCCAAGGTATCCGAATCATTCTCCTCCAGCACCACATCTCGAAAGCGTCAATGCGATGTCGGTCAGCAGCTTTTATTGTCCATGTTTCAGCTGCATACATAAATATCGGGAATATAAGTGTGTCCCCCTATGATAAGTCTGTTTATCCCTCCAAGTCTTAGGCAGCTGTGACATGGCACTTTTGGCCATTTCAATCAACCTCCTGATTTCCACCTCACATGACCCGGTGTTAGTTATGTTGGAACCCAGGTATATAAAGCTCTCCACAGTCTCGAGGTTGAGTGAGCCAGTGAGTTCCAACTGTTTGGCATGGTCTACCACCATTACCTTCGTTATGGACCTGTTTACGGAGAGACTCATTTCTTCACTTACTTGTTCCATCCTGTTCAATAGATATGTCATTTCGGTCTCAGATGCTGTTAGGAGTGTTGTGTCATCAGCGCCACCTTCCCACTCTTCGAGTGTACGCCGCATGATGTATTCACCGTAGATATTGAACAGGATGGGAGAAAGCACACAGCCCTGTCTAACTCCTTTGCGAAATTTGAAAGGCCCAGAGACAGTTTCGTCTATCCTTACAACTGCTTCGCTGCTATTGTAGAGATTCTTGAGCAGTATGACTAGATGTTGCGGTTCTCCTAATTCGGTAAGGACTCTCCATAAACAGTTCCAGTTGACGCAATCGAAGGCCTTGCTGTAATCGACAAAGCACATGATAATCGGCGTATTGAATTCATAGGCCTTTTCAATTAATTGCCGTACATTTAAAATTTGTTCACGGGTGCCTTTGCCTTTAACGAAACCCGCCTGCTCTTGCGGGATCTGCCAGTCCGGGTAGTGTCGGATACGATGGTTGATAATGTAGAGCAGTAATTTACTGGCGTGAGAGATAAGCGCTAAGGTGCGATAGTGATCGCACTTTCTGGTTGATCCCTTCTTATGTAAAGGCACCACGACAGACAAGGCCCAATCTCTTGGCCATTCACAGCTGTGCCAGATTAAGTTGCAAATCGTGTGCAAAATGTCGATTCCAGCATCCCCCAAAGCTGTCAGTGTTTCGGCTGTTATTTGATCTGGTCCTGGAGCTTTCCTAGTTTTCAGTGACTTTAGGGCAGCGAGAATTTCTGATCGAAGTATACTTGACTCCAGTTCCACTCCGCTACAGTTGGTATGTAAAGCTCCTAAATCATTGGGATCTTTGTACAGCTCTTCACAATAACTGCGTCACCTTTCTGTTATTGCGTCTAGCTCATTTATGAGCTAGCCTTCGGAATCTTCTATCACCCACGTTTTTGGTTTGAATTGCCTAGACAAGAGCCGGACCTTCTTGAACAGGTCAGCAGTTTCAAATTTTTGGGAGTGGTGTTCAATTTCATTGCAAATGCCTTCTATGAATTTGTTCTTGTCTTCTCGACAGCTTCTTAGGATGTCATTACATATACTAGGGTAATCTTACATCACTCGCGGATTCTGAAGTCCTTTCATTTTGATTACATTCCTCCTGTATATATATTCCCAAGTATCTTCCGTTAACCAAATTTGTTTTTTTGGACTGGCTTTTCTCGTCCTTGGGATATCACGAAGCGTTTCTGTCATATGTGTTTTTAGGCTTTTCCAAAGTGAGTTAGCATCTGCCTGTGAGTTATTCTGAAAAGAGGGGTCCTTTAGCCTATTTTCCAGTGAATTTTGAAAGATCGACCGCTCCGAGGGCTTTAACTGTTTCGGTGGTAGGGTACGTTTTCTGGGGGCTTTCAAACGGAGTGCGAAGTCAGCTACGAGAAGGTTGTGATCGGAGCCACACTTGGCCCCAGGAAAGGTATTTGTGTTAGAAACAGAAGAACGCCATCTAGAGTCAATAAATATATAGTCAATCTAATTTCTAACTCTATCTCCTATCTATGACTTCCACGTATATTAACGACGTGGGTGGTGTTGGAAGCATGTGTTAAGTATAGTGAGGTTTTTGTCTATACAGAATTCAATGAGTCTAGCACCTCTTTCATTTCTGACACCGAGTCTATGTTTGATTATAGTTGATAGACCGAGACTGATATGGTCATCTGCTACTGTATTGCCGATCTTAGCATTCCAATCACCAATGATGAGTTTTATTTCGCGGCTTGGTATTTTGTTCAGGGTGGTCTCCAGTATTTTATAGAATTCGTCTGTATCGTCCTCTGAAGCCTGTGAAGTGGGAGCATAAACCTGGATGATATTAAGAGTGCATGGTCTGGTATTTAGCTTCAACGTAATCATTCTGTGAGAAACGGGATTGTAACCAAGAACATATTGGTTTATTTTCGGTGGTAGTAGAACTCCCACGGCGTGATGGCTAGAATCTTCCGATCCAGAATATAGAAAGTTTGTGATTTTCCATTTCTTTCTCATGCTCATTTTCCCAGGTCCTAGAAGTCCTCTAACGTTCCAAGTGGCAATACGGTGGTGTGCTCGTATTGAGGTTTTGCATGAAGTATGTTTCTCGCCGCCAGTAGCATTTCCGTTAAGAGAGGCCTGACGAGACGCCTCTCCAACAGCTTCGGTCACACATTTCTCACCATCCAGCCCGAGTACTGGATAGCGCCGAGCGTTAGTCGGGTCGTCCAACAATCGCATATCCATTCTGTTTGCTCTCATACTGGTAGGGGGGGTTTTTTCGGGATGATAATGCGGTGGGCTCCCAGATCCTTCCGCATCAGTCTTTTTAGGAGATTTCGTTCCATGTGGCCACTGAAAACCACTCTATGCATGGGCATAGTGAAGTCGGGTTAAACTGCCGGCTGAAGTTCGGCGTTGCTGCGCATTTAGCACCACCCAGGAGGCACGTGTAGGGTGGGTCTCTTGGCGGATGAGATGGTGACTCCTACGGATGCGCGCAGCCGATGCCCCCCACGAGTTCGAGGCTCTCCTACGAGTTTTTATATTATTATCATTATCATGATCTTGAACAAAGTGTATTTTAACAAGAAAGTCAAAGATACGTCATTGGACAATTTCTTACGATATAAAAGATAATTTATAAGCTTAGGTTAAAGTAAAATCACCTTTACCCAAATAGTCCGGCTAGATTGGTACTCAGAAATCGAACCCGGTCAGCCCAAAACTGGACACGGAGAATTGGACCGGTTACAGTTTTATTTTTAAGCTTAGATAAGTATTTTTAAGATATACCTAAACAGATTATGGTCTTAATAACTCAAGAATTCTATTTTCACTATGGTAAAACTAGCTGATGCCCGTGACTTCATTCGCGTGGTTTAAGTTTTTTTGATTCCCGCGGGAACTCCCTAATTTTCAGGGATAAAAGTAGCCTATGTCACTCTCCAGGTCCTCAACTATACCAATTCCAAAAATCACATGCGGCGTGATTGAAGGACAAACCAACAAACCAACAAACCAACAAACAAACAAACCAACAAACAAACACACTTTCGCATTTATAATATTCGTATGATTATTTACGGTACTATGTGAGTAGGTACCTACGTGGAAAGTAGCTGTTCTAACTCATAAATCATTCATACATTTATCGCCGATCTCACCGTACCCGTGACCAGAGTAGATTGATTTGGGCAAAAATGGTCCGGTCAAAGCTTCTCTCTATTTTGTCCCACGCAACTAGGAATTTCGCTTTCTCATGTACCATGATTACTCGTTTCGACTATTTAATCTTCTAGCCTCGTTCGGATGTAGTGTTAATTTGACCTTAATGAAAATTTTGTTCCTTCCTATGTAATGAACATAATAGTATGCCTGTAATATCTGCATTCTCACGTAATGATACTGATTTTTCATGTTTTGTCTTGGTTTACTAATTACTGGACAAGCTATCTTGGGGCTCTACGAACTGTTTTATTATTGTTGACGTTCGCGTTTTAGAATTATAATCTTTATTTTAGGGATGTCAATGTACCTGACACGAAACCTACTATACATACACTGCACTGCATAGGTACTGATTTATTTTTAAGTTTAAAGAATGCTAGTTCTTGACTTATGTTTTACTAGCTGTCAATACACGCGACTTCGTCCGAGTGGATAAGTTTTTTTTATTCTCGCGAGAACTTCTTAATTTTCTGGGATAAAGGTAGTAAGGTAAAGGTACAGTAGGGTAGCCTATGCCACTCTCCGAGTTTACAATTATACCGATGCAAAAATCACGACGATCCGTTGTTCTGTTGCGGCGTGATTGAAGGACAAACAAACAAACACTTTCGCATTATTTTATAATACTTATTTGTATGATTCAGCTAGTCCCAAAACCAAATTATCTAATGAATCATGACTAAAATTGCTATTGTTTACCCAAGACACAAGTAATACTAACAGGATTTCCATGATAAGATCTTTAACGTACGCTATTCCTCCAAACACGAGCTAACATGTGTTTGCTAATTTTCTTTAATTAATGAAGGAACGAATTCTGAGCACGTATATTTTTGGCCTCAATTACGTAATGTAACAGGAGTAGGGTACTGCTGTTAGAACACGAATATCCTTTTCATGTGTAACGTTATAAAATTACGTACGTGTAGGTAGGTACACTTGTAGTCTATTTTTGTACTCAATATTGTGCCATTCATAAAAAAATCTTTTTGTGTGATACAAAGACTCAATAGTGCTGCAAATGTTACCGGTACATGTAACTGCATGCTGAAAAAGTATTTGAATACGGGCAGCGCTTTTAAAAATGTGGGGGAAATTGCATTTGTGAGTATTTATCTAAGCATGAAAAAGTTTGACGTAATAATAACTGTATTACTGTATCGGTAGCATTATTTTAACCTTTGGTTTTGTAGATAATTTATAATGTTCTAAAAAAATTTGGTAAGTATGTACTTGTATACATTTTTAGGGTTCCGTACCTCAAAAAGAAAAAACGGAACCCTTAAAGGATCACTTTGTTGTCCGTCAGTTTATGTGTCAAGACCGTTTATCTCAGGAACGCATTGAGGTATCAAGCTTAAATTCATGTCAAATACTGAGGTCTACTGTCCCTTGGAGTTGTGAAAAAATCAAACTCAAAATCAAGCACAGATAAAGGAAAAACCGGCTAAGTGCGAGTCGGACTCGCGCACCGAGGGTTCCGTACAAACCTGTAGTAAGATTTAAATTAAATGTTTTTTTAAATATTTGAGTTGATTGAATGAAAGGTAAATTGCGGTTTACGATTTATGACGTATTAAAAAAAAAACTACTTACTAGATCTCGTTCAAACCAATTTTCGGTGGAAGTTTGCATGGTAATGTTCAACATATATTTTTTTTAGTTTTATCATTCTCTTATTTTAGAAGTTACGGGGGGGGGGACACACATTTTACCACTTTGGAAGTGTCTCTCGCGCAATCTATTCAGTTTAGAAAAAAATGATATTACAAACCTCAATATCATTTTTGAAGACCTATCCATAGATATCCCACACCTATGGGTTAGATGAAAAAAAAAATTTTGAGTTTCAGTTCTAAGTATGGGGAACCCCCAAAATTTACTGTTTTTTTTCTATTTTTGTAAGAAAATCTTAATGCGGTTTACAGAATACATCTACTTACCAAGTTTCAACAGTATAGCTCTTATAGTTTCGGAAAAAAGTGGCTGTGACATACGGACGGACAGACAGACAGACAGACAGACAGACATGACGAATCTATAAGGGTTCCGTTTTTGCCAAATTTGGCTACGGAACCCTAAAAATTGCGAAAAGTATAAATTTTTAGTTACATCATATAGTAAAAATATTTTTAATAATTTTAAATTTACAACAGATTTGTACGGAATCCCCGGTGCGCGAGTCCGACTCGCACTTAGCCGGTTTTTTTTCTGCTTTTTCAGCGATAGAACTATGCTTGAAGTTTCTTTTGAGTGATTGAATCAGAAATGCTAAATGAGATTAGGCAAGACATTTTAGCTCAGCGATTTGCGAGACTGATAACCATTACAATTCCAATATACATTTTGAAATCCGAATTACACAAAGCTCTCTTTTTTAGGGTTCCGTAGCCAAATTTGGCAAAAACGGAACCCTTATAGATTCGTCATGTCTGTCTGTCTGTCTGTCTGTCTGTCCGTCCGTATGTCACAGCCACTTTTTTCCAAAACTATAAGAGCTATACTGTTGAAACTTGGTAAGTAGATGTATTCTGTAAACCGCATTAAGATTTTCTTACAAAAATAGAAAAAAAAATAAAAAAATTTGGGGTTCCCCATACTTAGAACTGAAACTCAAAAATTTTTTTTTCATCTAACCCATAGGTGTGGGGTATCTCTGGATAGGTCTTCAAAAATGATATTGAGGTTTGTAATATCATTTTTTTCTAAACTGAATAGTTTGCGCGAGAGTCACTTCCAAAGTGGTAAAATGTGTGTCCCCCCCCCCGTAACTTCTAAAATAAGAGAATGATAAAAGTAAAAAAAATATATGTTGTACATTACCATGCAAACTACCACCGAAAATTGGTTTGAACGAGATCAAGTAAGTAGTTTTTTTTTAATACGTCATTAATCGTAAATCGCAATTTACCTTTCATTCAATCAACTCAAATATTTTAAAAAAACATTTTATTTAAAACTTACTACAGGTTTGTACGGAACCCTCGGTGCGCGAGTCCGACTCGCACTTGGCCGATTTTTTTACATATTTACAGGAAGAGGAGGCCCGGAGAGGTAATAGGTATTGAGTTTTCGCGTCTGCGTGCATGGTAGCAAAATGCGGGCTGCATTTTTGCGCTGTACAGTCAGGCTGATCATGATGTATTTGATAACATAATTATTTTTTACTCTATGAAAAATTAAACCCCTGTCCACGCTCCTAGATATAAATAAGTTTAGGCACATAAACACGGGTGAGCCGACTACGGTCCATTATGAATAATACGATCAGAGAGGGTTGACGCGATTTCTCAAGTCACGTGTGATATGAGCCATGTATGAGTACGATTTAGATTCTCTTGTTGTGAATACCAAATGATGCAAGATATTCAGTCCTCAGTGAGCTAGAATATGTTAAGAATACCTTATGTTTTCTGCCTTTTTTTATACAGGAGATAATGCCCGCAACTTTGCATGCGTGGATTCAGGTTTTTGAAATTTCCGTCGAAAATTTTTCGCCTATGTCCAAAAGTAGCCTATGTCCATAACCTGGATGCAAAACTGAACCAAATTTCGTCACAATTTTTTTAACACATGGGCCCGGAAAGCGTAGCAGGCAGACAGATTCAGTCGCATTTAGATATAATATCCATAGGTACATATTATGGGTCTCTACAAGTACACTCAACAACTCTTTCTTTCAAGCAAACCCACACGAGTAGTATTTACTCGTATGGGTTTGCTTGAAAGAAAGAGTTGTAGGGTTTTAGAATGTGCCCAAATTACCAGCTATCGGTTTATGGATGGTAGCCAGTAGGGTAATGTAAAAATTAAAAATCAAAACCACATCTAAAGGTAAATTTTCCTACCTCATTTAATGATCATGGGTCGCCAGTAGCCACGATCATAACGGAGAAAGGAGACGGTTCAGATTTGTATGGGACGTAGGTCAAGTCTTGTACAAGCAAAGAAATGAAGGAAAATAAAATACTAGACCAGTTTTTATTGGTCAAATCTACGAATTCGTCGTAATTTCAGTGTTTAAAATTATTTAATTTTTCCAAGTTATGGAACACTGAACATGAGTGGGTAACAATGGCGGATTCATGTTTTTGACGTTTTCAAAAGAAAAACACGTTATTTTGACATTGACTGTCAGAAATGACATTTGATACATTTCGCGCCTACTGCCTTCTCTATGGCTGAAGATTGCCATCTTGGAAACGTATCGAAAACATGAAATACATTTCTATTTTATTGCTCGTTATTTACTTAACTGTTCTAAATTATTATATTTTTAATATAATCTATGTATTTTCCTCTATTCATGGTAGAGTGTACAAGACTAGGCCTGAAAGAACCTTTTCCTTAATGCGTGTTATTAAAAATTGACATAAAGATACCGGGCTTTAATAGCGGTGCAAAGGCAGACCCTTATTTTTTTCACCACGATAATGACGTTGGGTGTCCTCAATATAACTTTGGTTATGGCAGTTTAATTAAATTTTGCGGCCTATTTAAAGGGCCTTCTGACTTGTTCACGGTGGGCGAGTCTGATGCGAACAGGGTGGAAACAGAACGGGTTGGCGCTAAATTTCAATTATTATGTTGCTACGTTGCCTAGTTGCCGCACGCTGAGAATGACTTTTGACTCGCACTATGGTCTACCTACATGTACGTATCATATTATAGTTCAAAACAGAAACGCTGACGGATAATAACGCAATAGGGATGATGCCTGTGTCAAAAATAAATTAATCCATACTAATATTATAAATGCGAAAGTGTGTCTGTATGTCTGTCTGTCTGTCTGTCTGTCTGCTACGCTTTCACGGCCCATCTGTTCAATTGATGAAATTTGGTACAGGGATAGGTTATATCCCGGGGAAGGACATAGGCTACTTTTTATCCTGAAAAATTTGAAGGTTCCCGCGGGAATCAAAAAACTTATCTTTTCAACCGATTTGAATGAAATTTGGTACAGGGGTAGGTAGTATCCCGGGGAAGGACATAGGCTACTTTTTATCCCGAAAAATTCAAGTTCCCGCGGGAATTGAATAAATTTGGTCCACGCGGACGAAGTCGCGGGAATCATCTAGTTCTTACTAATTATTAAATAGATAGAGGGTCGTCCAAAAGACCTAAAATTCACATCCTTGGTAAGTTTTAAGTTTGATTACCATTTTAACACATTCGCTGCGGCAGCATTGGATCCTAAACCTTCGGCTAGTGCGCTACGAGACAAATACTGCCCGTATATTTATATTTCCTGCTATGCGCTACGACCTCTATTTTGCCGTACCGGAACCTGACTTTCAAAGTCCATGCAGACGTGGAAACTCCCCATATCAATGGTTTTTTTGAACAAATCGATAGGCTGCATCCTCGTGTATACCTAGCTGCGGTAGCCCCGGGTTCTTTATGATATTTCGAAAGATACAGAGGTTTTTCAAAATCAGTCATTCACGGCAATGCCGTATAGCATAGAAGTAAAAAAATTGCTAGGGATGGGATTTACTTCTGAAATGATAATCGATATTTTAAAGATATTCTTTATTAAAGACACAACAAATACAACATAATTCTTCATAATTAGTCAAGATAATAATTTTTTTTTACAAGTATCGCCAATTATTAAAAAAATTAAAATAAAAAGTAGTCACATGTACTCAGTACAAAAACACTAATTAATAAAAATGTAAATAGGTTTTTTAAATTTTTATTCATTTTAGGGTATAAAATTATTATAATTACTTTTATTTTTAATCTATAATGAGATTCCACACCATTAGGAACTTTAATTTAACGAAATAAAATAAATAAATTTTAAAAACTAGGTATGGTTTCATCAACGTTCTATATTAGCCTTCTATATTCTATAGAAGTGCTAGTAGGTAGTTATCACACGGAACAAATTTCACACTTGACATCGATAGTTTTTTTGCATAAAAAATATCGAGCGTTTACGTGTGTCTCGCTTACGGCCAACACTAGTGCAAACTGAGTGGCAGTGGTCGCGCGGACGCATTCAGGGAGGCACGGGGTGCGGCAAGATAGTCGCCGTGCCGCACTGAATAAAAATACTCACCTTACTGTGCGTTACGGCAACTATTTTCCGTACATTATTAGTGTACAATATTATTATATTAAAAGCAACCATATTGAAAAGATCACTGTCTCTTTCCTACACTACGGGAACATAGTAAGATCACCCCCGCATCGTGCGCAAAACAAGGACAATGAGCTGCCGCACTGGCTGACCGTCAAATACGGCAAAATACTTGCCGTAACGCAGTGAATGTGATAAACTATGAGTAGAATTAAGAAAAAAGTGCGTTGTAATTTGATGACGTCACATTTTCTATGTAAGTATTTCATGCAAATTAAATACTAGAAGAGCGTTTAAGTTTGTTAAAGAGTTGCTGATTTGACTGAGTTGTCATCATCCCTACTGTCCAGTGCTGTGCAATATTCAGCTGGAAGTCAGGAAGTGCTTTAACTAGCACTTTATCAGTTACTCAATTTTACCGCATACCTATACGCGCTGAAATATTATATACCTAGTCCTAAAACAGCTCTGATGTTATATTTATTTCGAGTGCATTTTCTGGCACTGGCGATAATATATTTTTTATTTCTTTCCCTCTATTTTTTATATATTGTATGCAATAGAACTAGCCACTGTTCAGAAAATTTAAATTAATTTAGCTGTAATAACATTAAAATCTAAATTAAATCTAAATTAAAAACTAAATTAAAAATTAAATTAAAAACTAAATTAAAAACTAAATTAAAAACCAAATTGAAAACTTAATTAAAAATTAAAAACTAAACAAAAAATAATCATCTATGCCGCTGCATATTTTTTTATTAAATAAATTCTTCCTATTCTTTTGATAAATTTGCGAAGCCGAATCGCGTGACTGACCGGTAACATAAGGCATTAGGTTCGCTAACAAGCCTTCTTTGAGCCTTGACTACCGCGATACCTCGCTACGAAAAAATACTCAGCCGTCAGCGCAAAAAGACGAAGTGAAGTGAAAACGAGTAAGTAGGTATATTTGAAAACTGTCCAAATTCAGCTTGATATGCTGCAATTATATTATGCTTGCCGCGTGTCGCTGCCTATAAGCAAAAATAAATAAATCTTATATTGTTATCTGACCTTGAGAAAGTGAAAGAAGCTTCGGGTAACCGATTCTTTCACTTTGAAAAAGTTTTGACGAGATTTTTCTCGGTGGTTAGTTGCCTCTTTTGGTGTCATAATGGCTGGCTTTAACTTTTTGCAATGAATCAACTGGTCTGCACGAATAAACAGGCAGTATCCTTAACAAATATTAATTCAAAAGTGTATACGTCAATATGATTCCCTGTCCAAAGGCCTATAGTAGGTAGGTAACTTTTTTCATTTCACCGTTTTAGGTAGGTACTTATTTCGACAAAAGTACAGATTTAATTTGCATTAGAGGCGGACATAAAGTTACTTATTCCCGAAAGTCAAAAAAAGACAATTGAACAAAAATCTAAATCCACGAAGTCCACGACAATAATCAACTAGTTAGGTACTTTTTAAACTACTTATTTGAATAAGAAAAACGAAAGCATTATTATTTTAAGTATAGACTCGTTAAGTTAATTTTGCAAACTTGTATTTCAAGCAAGAACAACTCAAACCATAATTTATTACCTAGAACAAATAAACAAAGAAATTATACTCGGCTCAGTGAAATGTTATGATTAAATTCATAGATCGTTAGGGGAGCTTGTTGGTGTACGGCGCCGGCACTAATCAGGTTCACGCTCCAACTCCTGTAGGTATTCAAATTGAAATAACATTTTCTTCGGAGATATTCCAAATTAGGCTTTTAACCTACGTTGATTTTCTGTGGCCATGTAGTAACTTTATTCCAAACTATAACTAGGCATCACCACGACTTCGCCTGTGTGGATTAAGCTTTTTTATTCATGCCCTTCCCCGGAATCAATGCTCTGTAAACAGTAATCTATACTTATAATAAAAATGCGAAAGTTTGTAAGGATGAATGTATGGATGGATGTTTGTTACTCAATCACGCCAGATCGGCTAAACGGATATATGGATGAAATTTCGCACAAGGATAGATTATAGCCTGGAATAAGACATAGGCTACATTTTACCCCGGAAAGTTAAAGAGTTCCCACGGGAACTAAAAAACCTCAATCCACGCGGACGAAGTCGCGGGCATCCGCTAGTAATACACTCGTAATTCTGGTTAAGTGGATGAATCGCACAACTTGCGCCAGCATGGCGACCATGTCTCTATCATTGTAAAAATGTAGGTACAGTGGATTAACGTCCTAAAATACGAAAAGAATACGCTCGATTTGTTTCGATTTTTCAATCTGAACTTTTCTCTCGATTTACTGTAATGTATTTTACGAAAGTTTCTCCTTTTACTGTCTCCGTTTGCTGAGTTTTGATTTTGAACAAATTCATGCAACAATTTGCTAATAAGAGTAGAATTTCAAATTAATTGAAACATTATTCTGTAATAAAATCCTAGATCCTCTATTTAGTACTTTTCTTTAACATTGGATGTTCATAAATTGGTGATTTGACAATTCTCTGGCATAATGGTGAGCGCTGGGGTCTTAGAAGGTCCCGGGTGCGGTCCCTGGCCGGGGTACTTCTCCTTCTTATTTTGTTTAATTTCAAAACACTTTTTCTGGTCTAGTCGTGTGACGATACCTGCACTGTGAAGATACCTGCACGCCCGAGAGTTCTTCATAATGTTCTGTTCTTGAAGGTATGTGAAGTCTTTCAATCCCCACTTGGCCAGCGAGGTGGACTGTGGCCACACCCTTCTAATTTCGAGAGGAGACTCGTGGTCAGTGAGCCGCCAATAGGGTTGATAAAATAGATAGAGATCATACTTAATCCTAACATGTGAGCCCGCTAGGTACCATCTGACTAACGGGCTAACTTGAAGTGGAAAAAAAACTTAGATCTTTTAATAGTGATCACATGCAAATATACTCACAAGCAGACGGAGGAGGTGCGGAGGTGAGGAAGAGATGTATCCGGTCAGAGGCGACCTGACGTGCTCGTCACGTCGCCGAATGTCACGATCATTAGTATTATATTTCCTAGTATTTCCTAAATCCGATTAATTCGGCTAAAAACATTCAGCTAAAATATGCAGGATGACCACCCCTCCCCCCTCCCCTGCAGGTCATGTCGTCACATGCGATCACTATTTCAATTCACAAGGAAGAATGCAGTGATGAGGTTGAAAAATACGTATGATATTCTGAAAATATCTGCTTCGGATCCATTAACACGTAGGTACACGCGTTAGGCAGGCACTAATATTGGCATTGAACTCGCAAAATTGCAAGCCATACCTCCATAATCCATATGGTCCTATTACCCAGTATATGACGAAACATGAATGTATCACATGGATAAAGAGAACGAAACCAAAAACAACAGCAACACAGCAACTGTCTGGGCCTGAAATATTACTGTAATATCATGCGGATTCTGTGGGATTTTCATAATCTAAATCTTGTGTTGCTTGGTAGGTAGTTATCCACATAAATGAATATCGTTGTAGGTTAAAAAAAAATTTAATATGCTCGTTATTGTTTTTTTGCTGAATACATATTATTATTAGCAGACCTACTTGCGTATGGTGATGGATAAGGGTTTTAAGATGCAAACTCACAACATGTAATGCACAATCATTTGTTTAGAAAGAAACATAGAACATATTTAATTAATTGCAATTTAGCAATATAACAACAACTAGATCCATAACCACTCGCAACCAAGGTAAAGATAGGTCTACTTTCTTGACACTTGTTACTCAAGGCAATGCAGAGCACCGAATGGCTAAAGACTCTGAAGTTGCTATAATATAATATTTTAAAGCAGTATTGTGAAATCACGTCATTAAACATAGCTGCCACATGAGCGGAAAACTTCTGTGACTGGCGGAAACCTCGCATAACGACTGCTTTGCCGCCTCACAGGTACAGCGCCATCTGTAGTCATCGAACGGCGCTAACAATATTATATTAACTTAGGTACCTACCTACCTTAGGTTCCATCGCGACCTCAAGACGCCCACCGTGGAGGAGTACGTCCGTACGCTCGCGCGGCGCATGTTTGCGCGCGCGGACAACGGGCCGTACGAACACCTCCACGGGATCGCACCGCCAACCACCCGACCTCCGACCGGGCGTCCACTACCTCGTGAGCTCCTACGATCGCCATCGCCTACGCGGCACGCAGATGATCGTAGCGACGACGACGACGCGACACACACCGGACTTGACACCGACTCCGCGCGCGACGGCGACCATATCGCCCGCAGCGCGGAGTCTATCGGCTCTGACACCATCTCGGCGCGCGATAGCGACCCCACTGCCCGCAGCGCCGAGATACCTGGACATGTCACGGGTCCTGCACGCGGCGGTGACGACGTCACCCCCAGGGCGGACCCAACACCAGAGATGACACCAGGCCCAGGGGCCCGTAGCCTTCAAGGCAGGCCCTAGCCAACACACGGCTCAAAAACAATCACCGGGGTACAATGTTACCCCGCGCCCCGCCTGGGTAATGAGGCCAGGCCTCGAAGCCCGTACCCCCGATTGGACCTCACGGGCCAACCGGAGAAGACCTATTTACATATGCCCAAGGTAGTCATAAATTAGAGGACAGCTGAGGTCCTAGTCCTATCTTTTCAAGTATAACGTCGTACCTTAATCTGTCATGTCCATATTCTATCAGTCATTTGCATGTCTGTGGATGGGTTTTTAAACTTGCAATTTGTGAGAGCTTTAGAAGGTAGATAAAACGTGTAAACTTAAAGAGGTTCGTAAGGCCTAAAAGTAGGTTTAAGCAAACAAATGATATTTTGCAAAATGTTTACTATGGCCGACTTGCACTGCGCTGCCTAAACCACATATTTATATGCAAAATTTATGTAATTATCTGATAACATATCAAAGTACAGCTCCAACCGCTATCAGGTTTTTAGCAGATTCTAAGAACTTTTTGCTTGAAGGTTTTTTGTTAACGTAGGATCCACAAAGAAAATCTTTTCAGTAATTCCACCCACGCAAAATTTGGGCGGGTCAGAAAGTACAATTTATAAAACCCTCGAAGATATCCATACGATCCCTTACTGTGCGCAAAGCTTGCCACTAAATAAAGGCTTTTATGGCGTTACACGATACAAACAATAACACTGAGGCGTCGCTTCTTAACAAAACATAATCCCCGAGACAGTAATGAATAATATACTGAGGGCCAATTGCACGAGGACGATAAATTTTCTTAGCTGTCCTTTTCATGTCAACCCGGAATAAACTTATCAAACAGTGACAACATCAAAATATGTAATTATACAGATAGAAATTATTTTAGATTAGAGAACTTAATTTAATGAGAACTAACTAACTTTTGACGACCTCCGTGGCGCAGTGTGTAGCGCTGTTGTCTTAACGTGCGGAGGTCCCGGGTTCGATCCCCGGCAGGGTCAATTTGGGAATTTATAATTTCTGAATTTTCCCTGGTCTGGCCTGGTGGGAGGCTTCGGTCGTGGCTAGTTACCATCCTACCGGCAAAGACGTGCCGCCAAGCGATTTAGCGTTCCGGTACGATGCCGTGTAGAAACCGAATGAGGGTATGGGTTAGATATAACTGCCATGCCCCTACTAACAGGTTAGCCCGCTACCATCTTAGACTGCATCATCACTTACCATCAGATGAGATCGCAGTCAAGGGCTAACTTGTAGTGGAAAAAAAAAAAAACGCTCACCCGCCCAACTTTACTAAAGTGGAAATTATGAAAATCATTGAGGAGGTGGAATTGATAAAAATCCTGAAATAGGTATATATATTGCCGTACAACCACATACTAGGTTATCTATAACAGACCTCCAACTGCAAGTTTAAGTGCGGAAATCTGCCCAGTAGGAACAAAGAAAGGTACGTATTTTCATTTGTAACCGGAAACTCAAGTTCTTATTTTCTCCCTTGTCACTTGAAAAATGATGGACTGTCATACAGATTTTCCCCTACTTAACACCTTTGGAAGTGGAATTTCCAAAAATCATGAAAATTGTATTTCTTCATGTTAGCGAAACTTATATATCAATTTTCACGGGTATAAATAGCTGGAAAATAGATTTGGAAGACAGAATTTCTGAATTTTTCGGGATAAAAAGCAGCATACGTCCTTCCTCGGGACACAACCTCTCTCTATACCAAATGTCATCGAAATCGGTTGAAAAGATGGGCCGTGAAAGCGTAGCAGACAGACACACTTTCGCATTTGTATTTATATTTGAATATTTGTATGGACTAGATGATGCCCGCAACTTCGTCCGCGTGGATAAAGTTTTTAACTCCCGCGAGAACTCTTTAATTTTACAGGATAAAAAGCAGCATATGTCCTTTCCCAGGAAACAGCCTATCTCTATACCAAATGTCATCAAAATCGGTTGAAAAGATGGGCCGTGAAAGCTTAGCAGACAAGACAGACACACTGGCATTTATACTAGATGATTCCCACGATTTCGTCCGCGTGGATTTATGTTTTTGATTTCCGCGGAAACTCTTCAATTTTCCGGGATAAAAAGTAGCCTATGTCCTTCCCCAGGCTGTAAACTATCTATGTACCAAATTTCATCAAAATCTGTTGTGTAGTTGGGCCGTGAAGCGTAGCAGACAGACAGATTATAATATTAGTATGAAAGTATGGATTTAGTTTGGATTATTTTTTAATTTTCACATACTATCAAAATTTCGAGATTATACTGCTAATAAAGAATAAATACTAAAAGAAAACTTTTCGTTCTTACATAATATGGGCTACACCCGGAAGACTGCTTACTTGGTAAAACCTACATCTGAGGAAAATAAAATTAAGCAAAAGAGGAAAGCGAGGTTTCCTGTTATCCGATTACAAATATTTGTCCAATGCGCAAAACTCTTTGAGTGTTAGTAGGTATCACGTGGAAACCAAAACTGTACAAATCCGGAGACCGAGCTCGTAAGCTTTATTACATCTGCTATGTGATTCTCTAAGGTAAAATAAAATTGACAACCGTTGCAGTCAAGGTCAATCTCTTCGATGTTACATCGCAGACCGCATGGATGCTAGCAATGCTTAAATGCTTCTAGAGAATCAGACTGCAGCAGTGCAATGCAGTGTAAATGTCACCGTAAGATCGTAAAAACTGTTAGTTTATAATATACCTCGCGAGATTGTGAACTGTCGAAAAATTGTGAACCGAACTTACGGCTTACAATTTAACGCATTATTTTTCGGTAGATTATAATCCATCGAAGTAAAACCGTCAAATTGTAAAATACCGTGCGACGGAACGCACCTAGCGCGCTGATTGGTTGAACGGCATATTATGCCATACGCCGCCATATTTGTTTGCTAATTCATTTGTTGTCGAATGTAAACAAACAGTGTTTTGGTGGTTGTAAATTGATTTCGTGTTGAAAATAACTCACAGCTTTAGAATTCGTTATATAAAATTGTTGTGGAAGTAAAATGACTCTACCAAAGAAGTGTAGTTTGAATGATAAATAAGTTAGTATTAGTCAGACCGACCAATCAGGGACGGCCTTCGAACAGTTGACAATTTACCGCGCGGCAGATTGTGATTTAACAGTTTCACTTCGATGGATTATAATCTACCGAAAAATAATGCGTTAAATTGTAAGCCGTAAGTTCGGTTCACAATTTTTCGACAGTTCACAATCTTGCGAGGTATATTTTATTCTAACGGTTATTACGATCTTACGGTGACATAAACATCTAAGCATTGCTAGCATCGATGCGGTCTGCGATGTAACATCGAAGAGATCGACCTTGACTGCAACGGTTGTAAATCTTATTTTACCTTAGAGAATCACCCAGCAGACTGGGACTATTTCAAACGATATTAAAATCACATTAAGTTTCTTGTTCTGTTAAGATCTTTACTTACTCAGGGAATGTCTATTGGACTTACAAACTTAGTAAATAGCTCAAACGTGCCTAATATATTATGTTCAAGTTGGTATCAACGAGAACAGAGATAGATTGGGGGATAAATAGGACATTCAACTTGTTACACGTGGTAGAGAAATGCCTACTAAGGTAAGGATAAGAGGAAATGAGCCTTTTATCGGATCGATACCCAGAATATATTATTCATTATACGAGTATTAACTGAAATCACACGAACTACATTATACTTAAAATTCAGAGTTATTGGATAGTCGTTATAATTGATCCTTATCCATACTAATATTATAAATGCGAAAGTGTGTCTGTCTGTCTGCTACGATTTCACGGTCGATCTGTTCAACCGATTTTGATGAAATTTGGTAGGCACAGGGATATTTTGTACCCCGGGGAAGGACATAAGCTACTTTTTAACCCGGAAAATTAAGGAGTTCCCCCGAAAAAACATAAACCACGCAGACGAAGTCGCGGTCATCATCTAGTAACGCATAATAGAGGAAACTACAGCACAAAACAAACAAAAGAAAGAAAAGCAATTTATTCGACAATGGTGTCACAGACAAAACATAGATTACACATGTAACCATTTCGTCTATGACACCACCCAGAATGGGTGTAGGTACAGCTCAGCGTTAAACCCTGCATTGCATGACAATAAATTGCATAGAAAACATGACGCTGGTTTTCAACTGTGACCCGGGTGACGTCACAGTACCAAAAAATATTAATTTAAACAAAACAAAAGCAAAGTTTTTAAGTAAACAGCAAGGACTCTATATTATAATATGCACATTTATCATATTATCATACTTGCTGTACGAGAACAAATCTATCATCAAATAATCAAATAAATATTACAAATGCGAAAGTTTGGATGGATGGATGATAGGATGTATGGATGGATGTTTGTTACTCAATCACGCCGCAACGGCTGAACGAATCTGAATGAAATTTGGCACAGAGATAGATTATAGTCTGGAAAAACAGATAGGCTACTTTTATCCCTGAAAATTTAAGAGTTCCCGCGGGAATTAAAAAATCACGCGGACGAAGTCGCTGGCATCAGCTAGTATACACATATATATATATATATATATATATATATATATATAGGTACCGTCACAACTCACAACGTAATGATCGCAATCCATCGATATATATGTAGGTACTAGATGGGCCCTTTCATAGAAAAAGGTCTGGCGACGGACTATGAGAACGCGTTCCTAACCTGTCTTTGTCCCCATCGTAGCGCTGTCACGGACGCTCGTCGTGTAGGTAATTTGTTATTCTTAGGTTAACATCTAAAGTCTTATTAGTTTGGCACTGTACAATTTTTATTTTAAGGTAAGTGTTTCAAGTCACAATTATACATTTCCAAAAAAACGTTATTTAATCTTCCTATTTAATATTTTTATCCATTACGCAATCATTTAATTTCCGCGGCAAACTGTATGATATTTTTTTTTTTACTAACTGGCCTTACGGCTTCTATGGCCATGATCTATATTATCTATGACCGAGTCATACTTTTTCAATATATGTTGCAAGCAAGTTCCCGCTTTTCAGACTAGATGGCGTTGATGGCGTTGCTAAAAATACGCCCACATTCTTTGTTTGACAGGGCTCGTCTATGTAAATTGAGGTCGTTGTCGCAATCTCCTCTGATTGGCTAGCAATCGTTCTCTATTAGCAAAAATTTTCCTTTATCGACTGTTGCAGTAAGATTACCATAAAATCAATCACAGTAATAATAATTATTATTAGGTATTTTTATGATTAAGAATGAATTTCGCTTTTCCAGCTGAAGTTATTGTTTACCTATCTACCGGTGTACATATATCGAAACAAACATACGCGCACATTTAGAATTTCCTTCTTTTCGGAAGTCGGATAGAAACATAATAAAAACCCGCGTAATAAAAACAGGGACAGAAATCTCACATCTACTTAAATCAATATAACTAAAATACTGCAATATCCCTAACAACCATAAAATATAGAACTTATCGAATAATTTACCGTTAATCTTATCATAGCGGGTTCATTGGGAGATCGATTCGAACAAAAACACGACGCAGGCAAAGTTTTCCTCACCGAAATACTCATGCTTTATCACACATCTATTCAACAATATTATTATCATACCTAGACGGTTTTTGCAAACTTCCTTTGTTAAAATGAATAGAAATAAGAACACAATGGTGGTAAGTATTAATATTCGGGAGTGTACTGGAATTTCGGCAACGTTGACAACCCTAATCTCACCCCACGCGCCGAATAAAGGTCACGCATTCATGTACCTATCTTTTTATATAGCATGGTACCATGCTAAGTTAAATCATCCACCTTTAAGGGAACTTCAGGACAAGGTTCATCATAAATGACATACTTATTATGTAAATTAAATTCCGTGAGCCGTAATTAAATTCCAAACACAAACAATTTCAGTATGAGTGATAATTAAACCATTCTGTAGCTTATATAAGTCCATAATAATACTACGAATAAAATTGCGAAAGTATGTCTGTCTGTCTGTTACGTTTTTGATGAAATTTTGGAATAGAGATAGGTCGTTACACGTGAAAGGACATAGGCTACTTTTTATCCCGGAAAATTAAGGAATTCCTGCGAGAATACAACAACCTTAATCCACGCGGACTACCGACGAAGTCACGGACATAATTTAGTATTATATAATATCCATAATAGGTAGGTATCTACTTCATAAAATTATTAAGTATTATAAAAGGGAAATGTAATGAAATTACCTTTTTCTTTTTTAAAGAAGTTATTTTGTTCGGATAAGTTCTTTGATGGTAACATCCATATTTTAAATGTGAAAATGTGACTGTCTGTTTAGTACGCTTTAACGTCCCATCTTTTCTACCGATTTAGATGAAATTTAATCATACACAAAGTTAAAATTAAAGTATTTTAATACGTTTTTAAGCATACAATTCAATTACTTACAATTCCAATTTACTCAAAGTCATCCTGTTTTGACATTCCTTGTTTTTCCCGTGTAGTCTTCAAATATTATGACCTTTATGTCGCTTGCATTCTTACAAATCCGAACCTCCCACATTTTCTTAACAAGTCCATAATATTGAAGTTTAAAAAGCTTTTGCTTTGTCTACAAAATTGTTAAAATTAATTCAGGAAAAGTGTCTAAAAGCATCCTGCCTGGCATTTTCCTCATTTCCACATTTCCTGTAAAGTTATAATAATTCTATTTAATACATTGTCATCATTCTAAGTCCACGCAATTAAATAAATCTCTTTCCGCCTTCGCTTTCTTTCTCCCTTTGTGTTGTAATGAATTTCATCATTTTATTCCTTTTGTGTGTAAAAATATTCTTCTTTGTAAATTTCAAGTGTTTTAAACTTCTGCGGTATATAATAAGTAAATTACGCTAGAGTAACCAAAGTTAAGTATCATAAATTATTGTTCAGTAGACTGATATTATGTATCCATACTAATATCATACTAATATTATAAACTAGCTGATGCCCGCGACTTCGTCCGCGTGTTTTAAGTTTTTTGTTATTCCCGCGGGAATTCCTTAATTTTCTGGGATAAAAAGTAGCTTAGGTCACTCTCCAGGTCCTCAACTATACCCATGCCAAAAATCATGTCAATCCGTTGCTCCGTTGCGGCGTGATTGAAGGGCAAGCCAACAAACCAACAAACCAACAAACAAAGTGACTTTCGCATTTATAATATTAGTATGATGCGAAAGTGTGTTTATTTGTTGGTTTGTCCTTTGATCACGCCGCAACGGAGCAACGGATCAACGTGATTTTTGGCATGGGTATAGTTGAGGACCTGGAGAGTGTCATAGGCTACTTTTTATCCCGGAAAATTAGGGAGTTCCCGCGGGAATCAAAAAACTTAAACCACGCGAACGAAGTCGCGGGCATCAGCTAGTTATGGTATAATTTATACTGGATGAAATTCGCCACAGAGATAGATTATCGTCTGGATTAACACATAGGCTACTTTTTATCCCGGAAAATTAAGGACTTCTCGCGAGAACCAAAAAAACTCAATCCATGCGGACGAAGTCGCGGGCTTGTACTAAATATTATAAATGCGAAAGTGTATCAGTCTGTCTGTCTGCTACGCTTTCACGATGTCCAACCGATTTTGATGAAATTTAGCACAGGGATAGGTAATATCCCGGGGAAGGACATAGGCTACTTTTTATCCCGGAAATTTAAAGAGTTCCCACGGGAATAAAAAAAAACTTAATCCACGCGTAGGAAGTCGCGAGCATCGTTTAGTTAACTAATTATACTTAATGCGTTTGCTAAATGAAATAAAGAAACACAATATTCATGATACAAAGATCAAACAATTTCCAGATTTCATGAACCTTAAAATCGTATCAAGAACACGCCAGTGAATCCAAGTAGGAATATATCCTTATAGAGGAAAATAGTACAATTTTCTAAGTACTTTTCCGTGTGGTTATTCGTAGAGGTTATACAATCGTAGAAATTGATTTCACCTATACCTATGAGTAATCTTTTTTTTAACCTATTCATCGAGAAATACATTGGGTGGTCTTCTTCTTCATGTTCATTTCCATTACTGAAGGACGAGTGGCCTAGTTGCGACAACGCGTATCAGTCGATTGCGATTGTTAAGCAACGTTGACCCAAGTCGGTAACTGGATGGGAGACCGAATTTGGAGGTTCAAATTTGACCTTTTCGTTTCCGCCGTGCCTCGGAGTGTACGTTAAGCCGTCGGTCCCGGTTATTATCACTAACATCAGTTACAAAAACTCAATTCTCTTAGTCGAGCCGTGTGCAGAAAGTCGTGGGAACACTTCATTATTTCACTTTTATTATGTGAACGTAAATCTTTCTATACAAATAAAGCATGGGTGTTCAGTGGCATATTTTAAATATACTAATTACCTACATTATATTACACGCATCTATATTGATGTTGTACCTAACTAGGTCATGTCCCGTTCAACACACCTACATGGTCAAGGTGATTAATTAAATACCGTTACATCAAGTTCATTCATAACTGCCTCGTTGGTTTAGTGGTTAGCATAGTAGACTGCGGATCACGAGGTCCTGGGTTCGATTCCCGGTCGGGCATAAAAGTTAGGTATTGGGTTTTTCAATTAAGAAATTCTCAGTGGCCTGGAGTCGGAAGTTGGCGGTGTTTCACCCCCGTGCCTCGGAGAGCACGTTAAGCCGTCGGTACCGGTTATTATCACTAACATGATAGTAGTCGTTAAAGCTCGCCAACCCGCATTGGAGCAGCGTGGTGGGCCTAAGCTCTAATTCCCGCTCTCCTATGAGAGTGGAGGCCTGTGCCCAGCAGTGGGACGTTAATAGGCTGTAGTGATGATGATGATGACATCAAGTTCTAAGGAATCCATCGTAAATTATTATCAGCCGTCTCATTTCTCATCTAGAGATGAGACTCATATTATATCATTAATTATTTATTGTATCAGTGTCATTAGGAGATTGATTCGAGCAAATGATCTGATTAAACGTTCCCTTGAGAGGTATAGTTACTCACTTCATCCTTATTAAGGAACCGGATGATCGAATGTTATTAAACATACAAAATGGCTAAAACCCATCGATATATATGTAAGTACTAGATGGGCCCTTTCATAGAAAAATGGCGGGTGAGCAACTATGAGAGCGCGCTCCTATAACCTGTCATAAGCCTGTCTTCGTCCCCGTCGTAGCGCGATCACGGTCGCTCATCGTATAAATAATTTGTTATTAAGGTAACACCTAAAGTCTTATTAGTTTGCCACTGTATTATTTTTATTTTAAGGTAAGTGTTTCAATTCACAATTATACATTTCCAAGAAAACGTTATTTAATCTTCCTATTTAATATTTTTATCCATTTCGCAATCATTTAATTTCCGCGGCAAACTGTATGATATTTTTTTTTTTTAATAACTGGCCTTACGGCTTTGGGTTCCAGCCCTAGAATAGTCCAGTCCAGTACGATAACAAAAATGCAACCAAGATTAGTTAATGCATAGATGGGCAGAACGGACAGTAGGCATTAATACCTTCCGAGACGCAATATTATGCTATTGTAATAATATGATAAAATTAGTTATTGACGTGAGTTTAATGTTTAACCAACTTCAATAAATACAGGGTTTTTATTTATTAAAGTTGATAATTTTTATTTTGTACTAGCGAATGCTCGCGACTTCGTCTGCGTGGTTTGAGGATTTTTGATTCCCGCGGGAACTCCTTAATTTTCCGGGATAAAAAGTAGCCAGACTATAATCTATCTCTGTGCCAAATTTCAGCCCAATCCGTTCAGCCTTTGGGGCGTGATTGAGTAACAAACATCCATACATCCATACAAACTTTCGCATTTATAATATTTATATTAATATATTATATATTATTATTTTTGATTTGATTGATTGATATTTGATGAAAAATAAATAGTTAATTCAAAATTCAGAATTTTATTATTTCGTTGAACAAGAGTTGTTTAGTACCTATTATGTACAGCTACCTACTTACAAGTGTTTATTACTTAATCGTATTTTTAAATGCACACTGTGTAAGTGATTTATCTCAAAATAACTTTTAATATTTCTTTTGATGGCAAGTAGCATACTTAGAAATGTATAAAATAAAATAATTTCAAATGAAGTATTTTTCTGTGACTCGATCCATTAGTACTCTTTCACCTCTCCCATTCCAACCCCTTTTTATTATAATAGTACTAATAATTATTTTTGAATTCTTTCATTTGCAATAAGGTTTGGCGAGGATTATTTTAAACTGTTTTAGCTGTTATTATTTTAAATTTCAAGTTTTTTGCATTAGTAGTTACCGAATTATGCTAAGTGTGACGGACAGTCATGTCGCACCACAAGGGTTGTTTTCTTATCATTTTGGTATGCAACCCTAAAAATGACTTTATTTCTGTCAATTTATCGACAAAACTTCAGTATCAACAATTAACAAATAATTAAATTAAAAAAACCCACGACGAACTGCAGCGCCCCATTGTGTGGACTTTGACCTTTAAATATATCTAAGAACCTTCTCACAAGCTATATATATCTAATGCAAAAAACTGCATAATATCTGCATATAAAATCTGTTCAATGGTTTTCCAGGAAACTGGTAACAAAAAAGTGGTAAAAATAACAACGTCATACTAACATTTATCGTTTACTCATGTAGGTATTATTTTCGACAAGCGCATCTGTACTAATCTATGACCGAGTCATACGTTTTCAAGATGGCGCATATGTTGCAAGCAAGTTCCCGCTTTTCAGACTAGATGGCGTTGTTAAACATAAGTCCACATTCTTTGTTCGACAGGGCCCGTCTATGTAAATTGAGGTCGTTGCTAAAACCTTAGGTGACTTTATGATTATTTGAAATCTGAAGGTAGATGAATCTGACGGTGCAAAGTGGTGAATCCACATTTGAATTTCAAGAATTGATTCTCCATTTCATTGTTTACCCTCAAATAGGAAATGCGCGAAAAGTACATTAGAGGTAATGGCATCTGTGATTCACATTACCTACTTGGGAAATGGCTTTCTTAGACTATGTGCCTTAATATGATTGCTAAGAAAAATTTAGGTAGGCATGTAGGTACCTAGTACCTGCTCAGTTTTGCTATTATGCATGATTGGGGTGATAATAAATTTCATAAGTCAAACATGATTTATTCAAAGTGGATAACGTGGAATATAATTTTTGTTCTATATTAAATAATTGCAATTAAACTAATAAAAGTAGTAATATTTGTATGGTGAGTATTTAGTTAATGTAGTAAGTACATAAAATAAAAGAGCATGTTGTCCGAATACATCCAAGCAACTAGCTTGAAATTATTTTTCCACGATTCCGAAGAGAACTCCCTTTTTGAACGAATCAAACCCTCTGTGAGTCTCAAAATCAAACCTTCACGCAAGCAACGTTACGAGAACGAGCTAATAGGTATTAGGTAAGCTCATTAACAAAATGTCACAAAACCAAACAAGAATCTAGGTCATGAACGACACCGGCTTATTTTTCTTTGTACAAAGCTTTATGGAAACAAAAAGTTATCGATGCAATCCAGATTTATTAGACGCTGTCGAGCGGTATATTTTGTTGTTTTTCCCGTTCGTGTGTATTAATTTGGATATGAATAACGTTCGAAGTTGTTTTGCGTTCCAAGGATAAATGACATAGAATTAATTTCTGGAAACAGGATGGTGTAGCAAGTAGGTAAGTACAATCCATATTATATTATAATAATATTATAAATGCGAAAGTGTGTCTGTCTGTCTGCTACGCTTTCACGGTCCATCCGTTCAACCAATTTTGATCAAAATTGGTACAAGGATGGTTTGTTTTTATACCGGAAAATTAAGGAGTTCCCGTGGGAATTGAAAAACTTTATCCACGCGAACGAAGAAGCGAGCATCAGCTAGTCAAAATATATTTTTTTGCGATGAAACTCCATGAAATAATATGGCTGGAGCTGATATTTTACAAAATAAAACCTCGTTAATGATTTCGTAAATTAAGATTAAAAATTATATTTAAGTTTATGAAATTAGTAGGCTATGTCAACATTAATCATTGATTTAAAGCCGCGTATCCACTTAGAGATAGCCTCGGGCCGAGCGGCTGCCTCGCTCCGAGGCCGCGCAAGTGGAGACGATGCCTAAACCAGAGGCGCGCCGCGCTCTTGAGCTTTAAATGTTCACAAATAAAAAGATTATATTATTTACCTGCTATCACTTATCACTGCTGCATAAAATAACATGTTCCTTGTCCGAAAATACAAACAAGCGATTTGCTTCATTGAGAAAGATTTCAATGGTTTGAAGGAATGGTTCCACAATTGTGTCGAACCTTCGAGCAAGCAAAGTCACGTGAACGAGTTAATAGGTAAGCTCATTAACAATATGTCACAAAACCAAACAAGAATCATAAAATCAAACCAAACATGGTTAATTGCCTCATCTGGTGACAGAAGGGCTGGCTCAATTTTTGCGCAAAGGATCAGCCTGGCTATCCAGCGCGGAAATGCAGCCAGCATTCTTGCCACCATTCCACGCGGGCATGATTTATATACTTAGTAATTAGGTTAGGCTAGCTAGCATTAAGTTCTATTATATTATTTTCATATAATAAAAAAAAAGGTAAAAAAAAGAACGAGAATCTAGGTCAATTAACGAAATATCACTTTTACACTTGCATAGAATTAAATAGCGATATAAATAACGTTTTCATAATCTATACTAATATTATAAGGAGGTAAAGTTTGTGAGTTTGAGAGAATTGTATGGCGGTAATCTTTGGATCTACTGAACCGATTTTCTGGTACCAATAGAAAGCCACATTATTTGTGAGTGTCATAGGCTATATATTATCCCGAACAATTAGGGTGTTCCCGTGGGAATCAAAAAAACTTAATCCACGCGGACGAAGTCGCGGGCATCATCTAGTACTTAATACATTCGTTTAATCTCATAGGTAGAGGGCGAGATATCTCATTAATATTCTAGACGTGAAATGAGAAAATATCCCAGACACAAAAGGAAAACAATTATAATTCTCAGCACAGTGAACAGTGGAAAAAGGATTTATATAAATTGCTTCCAGTCAGACGTGATGACGATACTGTATTATTTATTTCTATTTGTATAAAATGCTTTTAGTAAATAATATAATGTGACCGTTTAGCGAAACAGTTTATGCTGAAGGGAAATTGGCATAGATTTTTCTAAAATGATAATTTTATCCGCTTTTCATGTTTAAGAGGAATTCGGCGAAATACTTAGGATACATGAGCATGATCCCACGTAACCCGATCTAAGGCATCCGAATGGGTATGTTTAGGATGTTTATCACAGCTGAAAAGGTTTTACGCCAAACACGGTCTATATTCTGAGCTTTTAAGATTTCAGTACAGAAAATAAAAATTCAGGTAAGGTATATCTGGTGACTGCCTCGTTGGTCTAGTGGTTAGCATAGTCGACTGCGGACCACGAGGTCCTGGGTTTGATTCCCTGGCACCGAGTTAACAAATGTGAACTCTGTATAAATAACCCTGGCACCGAGCTGCTGTTCATGGCCTACATATTACGTACGCGTAGGTTTGGTAATATTTTTCGTGCGGTCGCTATGTGCCACGGAAAGCGAAACCCATTTCCAAGCAGCACCGATCACGAAAGATGAAACCATTAATTTTCTTTTTAGGGTTCCGTAGCCAAATTTGGCAAAAACGGAACCCTTATAGATTCGTCATGTCTGTCTGTCTGTCCGTCCGTATGTCACAGCCACTTTTTTCCGAATCTATAAGAACTATACTGTTGAAACTTGGTAAGTGGTAGATGTATTCTGTGAACCGCATTAAGATTTTCTTACAAAAATAGAAAAAAAAACAATAAATTTTGGGGGTTCCCCATACTTAGAACTGAAACTCAAAAATTTTTTTTTCATCTAACCCATACGTGTATCTATGGATAGGTCTTCAAAAATGATATTGAGGTTTGCAATATCATTTTTTTCTAAACTGAATAGTTTGCGCGAGAGACACTTCCAAAGTGGTAAAATGTGTGTCCCCCCCCTGTAACTTCTAAAATAAGAGAATGATAAAACTAAAAAAAATATATGATGTGCATTACTATGCAAACTTCCACCGAAAATTGGTTTGAACAAGATCTAGTAAGTAGTTTTTTTTAATACGTCATAAATCGTAAACCGCAATTTACCTTTCATTCAATCAACTCAAATATTTAAAATAAAAATATTTTTAATAATTTACAACTTACTACAGGTTTGTACGGAACCCTCGGTGGGCAAGTCCGACTCGTACTTGGCCGGTTTTTTTTCTTTCAGTGATTCTTTCGTTTTCGTTTTCGAACAGTGAAAAATTGACTCGTACGAAAAGATACACGTCTAATTGCATTAACTAACATAATTCCTCACTTATGATGAACTTTAGCGGGAACGTTTCCATCACGTTTCCATTAAAGCCAAAGCCAATTTACTTGTAGCTTTACATCAAAAGGGCGGAACCTAAAAATATTCATCGGCTTTTTGTAAGTTATAGTTTACCTCGTAATCGATTACGATTATCTCCTGTACCTACACTCAATCTCTGCGTCGTATGCCTCATTGCTGAGAGTCTTGACCCCTTTTCATTAATCACATAATGGCAGGGGTTTTCTTGGGGTATTAATGCGGTGGGTTCCCAGGTCCATCCGCATACGGCTCGACTAAGAGTACTATTTCAACTCTTAGGATTCTGACGATTATTATCACATGTTAGTGATAATAACCGGGACCGACGAAGCACGAAGGAAAGGCCAAATTCGGTCACCCATCCAGTTACCGACTTGAGTCAACGTTGCTTAACAATAGCAATCGACTGATATGCGTTGTCGCAACTAGGCCACTCGTCCATCAACTACTGTACCTACTATGTAACTAATACATAATCTATGACTACTATGCGAAGTAATGTTAGGAATCATATCACCAGATATTCACTACAGCCTATTAACGTCCCACTGCTGGGCACAGGCCTCTACTCTCATAGGAGAGAGGGAATTAGAGCTTAGACCCACCACGCTGCTCCAATGCGGGTTGGCGAGCTTTAACGATTATTATCATGTTAGTGATAATAACCGGGACCGACGGCTTAACGTGCTCTCCGAGGCACGGGGGTGAATCACCGCCAACTTCCAACTCCGGGCTGGCACTGAGAATTTCTTAATTGAAAAACCCAATACCTAACTTTTATGCCCGACCGGGAATCAAACCCAGGACCTCGTGGTCCGCAGTCGACTATGCTAACCACTAGACCAACGAGGCAGTCACCAGATATACCTTACCTGAATTTTTATTTTCTGTACTGAAATCTTAAAAGCTCAGAATATAGACCGTGTTTGGCGTAAAACCTTTTCAGCTGTGATAAACATCCTAAACATACCCATTCGGATGCCTTAGATCGGGTTACGTGGGATCATGCTCATGTATCCTAAGTATTTCGCCGAATTCCTCTTAAACATGAAAAGCGGATAAAATTATCATTTTAGAAAAATCTATGCCAATTTCCCTTCAGCATAAACTGTTTCGCTAAACGGTCACATTATATTATTTACTAAAAGCATTTTATACAAATAGAAATAAATAATACAGTATCGTCATCACGTCTGACTGGAAGCAATTTATATAAATCCTTTTTCCACTGTTCACTGTGCTGAGAATTATAATTGTTTTCCTTTTGTGTCTGGGATATTTTCTCATTTCACGTCTAGAATATTAATGAGATATCTCGCCCTCTACCTATGAGATTAAACGAATGTATTAAGTACTAGATGATGCCCGCGACTTCGTCCGCGTGGATTAAGGTTTTTTTGATTCCCACGGGCCTGGCTATCCAGCGCGGAAATGCAGCCAGCATTCTTGTCACCATTCCACGCGGGCATGATTTATATAGTAATTAGGTTAGGCTAGCTAGCATTAAGTTCTATTATATTATTTTCATATAATAAAAAAAACCGGCCAAGTGCGAGTCGGACTCGCGCACCGAGGGTTCCGTACTCAAGAAGTAGGTATAATTACCTTTGTTAATGAACCGCAAAACTAACTTTGTTTGTAAGGTTTACTGTTAATATCAAAAAATTACGTTTGTTGTATGGGAGCCCCCCTTTAATATTTACTTTATTGATATTTAATTATTTATTTTGAAAGGTAATATACAAGTTAATATTCTGTGAAAATTTGAACCGTCTACCTGTTACCGTTTTTAATATTGAGCAAAAAAATACGAAAAAAACACGTTTATTGTATGGGGACCCCCCTTAATATATATATTTTTTTAATTTTTAGTATTTGTTGTTATAGCGGCAACGGAAATACATCATTTGTGAAAATTTCAGCTTTCTAGCTATCACGGTCTATGAGATACAGCCTGGAGACAGACAGACAGACAGACGGACAGACAGACAGACAGCGGAGTCTTAGTAATAGGGTCCCGTTTTTACCCTTTGGGTACGGAACCCTAAAAAAGGTAAAAAAAGAACGAGAATCTAGGTCAATTAACGAACTATCGCTTTTACACTTGCATAGAATTAAATCTTACTAATATTATAAATGCGAAAGTTTGGATGGATGTATGGATGTTTGTTACTCAATCACGCCCCCAACGGCTGAACAGATCTGGCTGAAATTTGGCACAGAGATAGATTATAGTCCGGAATAGCACATAGGCTACTTTTTATCCCGGAAAATTAAAGAGTTCCCGCGGGAACCAAAAAACCTCGAACCACGCAGACGAAGTCGCGGGCATCAGCTAGTAGCGATATAAATAACGTTTTCATAATCTATACTGATATTATAAAGAGGTAAAGTTTGTGAGTTTGAGAGAATTGTATGGCGGTAATCTTTCGATCTACTGAACCGATTTTCTGGTACCAATAGAAAGCCACATTATTTGTAAGTGTCATAGGCTATATATTAACCCGAAAAATTAGGGTGTTCCCGTGGGAATCAAAAAAACCTTAATCCACGCGGACGAAGTCGCGGGCATCATCTAGTACTTAATACATTCGTTTAATCTCATAGGTAGAGGGCGAGATATCTCATTAATATTCTAGACGTGAAATGAGAAAATATCCCAGACACAAAAGGAAAACAATTATAATTCTCAGCACAGTGAACAGTGGAAAAAGGATTTATATAAATTGCTTCCAGTCAGACGTGATGACGATACTGTATTATTTATTTCTATTTGTATAAAATGCTTTTAGTAAATAATATAATGTGACCGTTTAGCGAAACAGTTTATGCTGAAGGGAAATTGCATAGATTTTTCTAAAATGATAATTTTATCCGCTTTTCATGTTTAAGAGGAATTCGGCGAAATACTTAGGATACATGAGCATGATCCCACGTAACCCGATCTAAGGCATCCGAATGGGTATGTTTAGGATGTTTATCACAGCTGAAAAAGGTTTTACGCCAAACACGGTCTATATTCTGAGCTTTTAAGATTTCAGTACAGAAAATAAAAATTCAGGTAAGGTATATCTGGTGACTGCCTCGTTGGTCTAGTGGTTAGCATAGTCGACTGCGGACCACGAGGTCCTGGGTTTGATTCCGGTCGGGCATAAAAGTTAGGTATTGGGTTTTTCAATTAAGAAATTCTCAGTGCCAGCCCGGAGTTGGAAGTTGGCGGTGATTCACCCCCGTGCCTCGGAGAGCACGTTAAGCCGTCGGTCCCGGTTATTATCACTAACATGATAATAATCGTTAAAGCTCGCCAACCCGCATTGGAGCAGCGTGGTGGGTCTAAGCTCTAATTCCCTCTCTCCTATGAGAGTAGAGGCCTGTGCCCAGCAGTGGGACGTTAATAGGCTGTAGTGAATATCTGGTGATATGATTCCTAACATTTACTTCGCATAGTAGTCATAGATTATGTATTAGTTACATAGTAGGTACAGTAGTTGATGGACGAGTGGCCTAGTTGCGACAACGCATATCAGTCGATTGCTATTGTTAAGCAACGTTGACTCAAGTCGGTAACTGGATGGGTGACCGAATTTGGCCTTTCCTTCGCGCTTCGTCGGTCCCGGTTATTATCACTAACATGTGATAATAATCGTCAGAATCCTAAGAGTTGAAATAGTACTCTTAGTCGAGCCGTATGCGGATGGACCTGGGAACCCACCGCATTAATACCCCAAGAAAACCCCTGCCATTATGTGATTAATGAAAAGGGGTCAAGACTCTCAGCAATGAGGCATACGACGCAGAGATTGAGTGTAGGTACAGGAGATAATCGTAATCGATTACGAGGTAAACTATAACTTACAAAAAGCCGATGAATATTTTTAGGTTCCGCCCTTTTGATGTAAAGCTACAAGTAAATTGGCTTTGGCTTTAATGGAAACGTGATGGAAACGTTCCCGCTAAAGTTCATCATAAGTGAGGAATTATGTTAGTTAATGCAATTAGACGTGTATCTTTTCGTACGAGTCAATTTTTCACTGTTCGAAAACGAAAACGAAAGAATCACTGAAAGAAAAAAAACCGGCCAAGTACGAGTCGGACTTGCCCACCGAGGGTTCGTGACTGATAGTAAAACCTGTAGTAAGTTGTAAATTATTAAAAATATTTTTATTTTAAATATTTGAGTTGATGAATGAAAGGTAAATTGCGGTTTACGATTTATGACGTATTAAAAAAAACTACTTACTAGATCTTGTTCAAACCAATTTTCGGTGGAAGTTTGCATAGTAATGCACATCATATATTTTTTTTAGTTTTATCATTCTCTTATTTTAGAAGTTACAGGGGGGGGACACACATTTTACCACTTTGGAAGTGTCTCTCGCGCAAACTATTCAGTTTAGAAAAAAATGATATTGCAAACCTCAATATCATTTTTGAAGACCTATCCATAGATACACGTATGGGCTAGATGAAAAAAATTTTTTTGAGTTTCAGTTCTAAGTATGGGGAACCCCCAAAATTTATTGTTTTTTTTTCTATTTTTGTAAGAAAATCTTAATGCGGTTCACAGAATACATCTACCACTTACCAAGTTTCAACAGTATAGTTCTTATAGATTCGGTGGCTGTGACATACGGACGGACAGACAGACAGACATGACGAATCTATAAGGGTTCCGTTTTTGCCAAATTTGGCTACGGAACCCTAAAAAGAAAATTAATGGTTTCATCTTTCGTGATCGGTGCTGCTTGGAAATGGGTTTCGCTTTCCGTGGCACATAGCGACCGCACGAAAAATATTACCAAACCTACGCGTACGTAATATGTAGGCCATGAACAGCAGCTCGGTGCCAGGGTTATTTATACAGAGTTCACATTTGTTAGGAAAAAACCGGCCAAATGCGTGTCGAGCTGCGCGCTGAGTAGGCCGGGGTTCCGTTGTTGCCCGTGTCAATATACGTATATATATTTTATCTACTCCAGCATCGAAAAGTTCCAATTTCGAATTTGACAACTATATCGAATTGAACCCTCTTTCGTGTTTGCTTCTCATAACGATACAGTTCGTTGTATGGGAGCTGTATCGTTATGAGTCGTAGCTGTATCGATATGGTTATCTTCATAAATAGGATACCTATAGCTTAGCGGCTCTGGGTTCTGGCACTTTCCCAACCAAAGTAAAAAATTATAAAGACGTCCTTGTCGTAGATAAAATCTTGTATGCAACTGTACGTAATTAGTCATTACGATACAGTTGCATAAATAGCTATTATACGTTGATCCGTGGTCGACTATTACACGGAAACTTGCAAAGCCTACTTAGCTGTGAAATTTTATAATACATAACGAAGTTAAGAGGAACATTTGACGAAGCTACGTTTTGTTTATACTACTGCCATTAATATTTTCACGTATCCAAAAACAACCGTTTAGCTTACATTATGGGGGATACTTGAATCTTGCAAAAATTAGCACTTTAAAGCTAAATATTACTCAAACGGATCCCTGAATGGTTTTCTGACACCCACAATATTTTGGAACGACCTATCCAATGAAACCCCACACCATGGGATAGACGAGAAAAAAAAATCATCTTCACTTTACGTGCATGCCAAATTACAGCTTTCTGGTAGTAACAGCCTCTGACCTAAGCCGCGGACAGACGGACGGACGAACATGAGGAAACTATAAGGGTTCCTTGTTGACTACGGAACCCTAAAAAGGGTAAAGTAATAAATTGCCCGCGTCACTCTGTTTTTTATTGGAAAATCGTGTAGCCAAGTCGCAGTCACCACCAGTCACTACTTTTATTTACAGTCATAATATCATAAATATTATTTTCAAAAATTATTTAGTAGGTTTAAGTTTTAGACATTTTGCTAGAGGTTTTTTAGGTAGAAAGGTAGTAATAATGTAAATGTGTCACTTTTCAGGCCTTATAAACCTAGTTTATTTAAAAAAAAATGGTAAACCGAAAGAGGCTACACGAAACTATAAGGTTCCTTGTTAAACATTCTTAAAGTACCTTGTAGAGTGTATAAGTAGGAAGAGACAATATTAACGTGAAAGTAAACAAGTGTCTGATAATGTTATATTATCTCGGTCATTATGCTTGGTTTTCTTCCTCAAACAAAAGCAAGGTCGTTCAAATTCACAACAAACTATTTTACCGTTTAGTGAAATCTATACTAATATACTAATACTAATTACTATTACTAATACTAATTATGTACTAATAACTTTACTACTATTTACTATTTTCTGATAATACTATAAATTCGAAAGTTTGGATGGATGGATGTATGTTTGTTACTCAATACTCATATTATACCTACTCATACCGGTTGAACGGATCTGGATGAAATTTGGCATTACATTATATTTCCTTTTGTTTTGATTTTAATAGGTAGATTTACTTATTATACTTTTTTTTTTTTTTTTCTATACAAGACATATATTATTTAGATACAATAACTGATGTTATTTATTAAAACTATTTACAAAAAATTAAAACTAAATTAAAGCTAAATATTACTCAAACGGATCCCTGAATGGTTTTCTGACACCCACAATATTTTTACATTATATTATAGTCTGGAATAATACATAGGCTATTTTTTAACCCGGAAAATTTAAAGTTCCCGCGGGAACCAAAATACCTCAAGTATTTTGGTTCCTTTGAATTACGCACTAATCCACGCGGATGAAGTCACGGGCATCAGCTAGCTAATAATATGGCCTCACAATAACAGGCAGTTTGTTTACTAAAATCACCATAATTTGATTATGTAACCGAAACTTTCTGTGCAAATATGTCTGTGTAAACGTGTTTTTGTAGATCCGAGAGAATACTATATTGTGATAAACCGTGATGGTTAATGGATTTGGCTTTAGTAATCAACATTCAATACTGATAGGGGAGAGTTTTTGCTATGAGTCACATAGGTAATAAAGTATGAAAAAAATATTACCAACCACGACCAAACCCACGTAATTTACAGGCCCATGAATGGCACCGCGTCAAGGTTCTTTTTAACTACAGCTCAAATCTATTCATAGGGAATCAATGACAGGTGACAGTGACCTTAATAAAACTAGTGGTATGAGAACAAATAATCTATTGTATCCAATCCATTACTATTGTGAAATTGATATAGTTTAAAGTTTAGGTTGGCTTACTGAATTAGGCAGTGCTAAGTATATTTTTCTTATAGTCATAGTAGTTTTATGAAAAAAAATATACTTAGCACTTAAAGGTAACATTATAAATGAGAAATAGGTGTCTCTCTACAATATGCCTGTCAGTACATCTATACACATATTTTAAAGGTTGCATCCAGGGAAGGGACATAGGTTGGTTTTATCTCAGAAAATCAAGGAACACCTAAATCGAGGCGGACAAATCCACAAAATTACGGAAGAATCCACAAAGTCGCACGTATCATCCAGTAGGTAATTAATAAACTAATTACTCACATAACTTATTGATTTAATATGTATTTACAGAGTAGTTAAGTACATTTTAAATTAAAGGAAACAGTTGTTGTTGTTTGAGGAAACTTCATGGAAATTTCCCATTTTTCCAGTGTATTTCATCAACCTCGGCTACCAAGTTAATTATACAAAGTAGCGATTTACATAGCTCTCTGTAAAGTTTGACTTACATAAATCCTCCCTAGCAGCAGATTTGGTAAACAAACAGAGTGCTAGCGTTTCTATTAAGGTCAATTTAGCACTACATCCAAGTGGCGGCGTGTAGGTTACGTACATATTATGAATGGGTGGCCTTCATTTGGGGCTCGAGAAGAGGGTGCCGTAGATGTGTGCGATAAAGTAAGCAACTATACGAGTGTTCTGGCGAGATAGCTTTTATCGCGTCGTTTTTGCCCGAATCAATCTTCCCGTGACGTTAATGCTATAAAATTGGTGATAAATTAACGCACGATTTATGCAATAAGGAAAAGTTGTCCGAAGTACCTAAACACCTACCTAGGTTTTACTCATACGGAGGGCTAATTAAGTAGATGATAAATCTAGTCATACATACCAACTTGACACGTGACACGTTCAGGGTTTATTTTTGAAAACGCCCCTACAGTTTAAGGTAGATTTATCTTAGACAATATTCAGGACTCGTTCGTGCGTCGTGGTTAATTCATGTTAGACCATGCAGCGTCTGCCTCGGAGTTAAAATAATTGTGACCTAAACTGTTGTTTTAGGATAGGTATGTGAAAAAAAAACATGGAAGTAAAATATTTAACGAAAGTTCAAAGGAAAACTAGCACAGCTAAGTAGATTTTTCAAGTTAACCAACCGACTTGTAAAAGGACACGTATTGTGATGGGTAACTACGGTACTGCGCGGGCCCGACACGCACTTGGCCGGATTTATTTTATGTGAAGAAGACGGCTAACTGACTGACGCAGACTGAAGACAGTTTGTGTACGTGCGCGGCAATCGAAGAATGTGGTATAAACGACGGAAGTAGAGCGTTGCATCTGAAAGTTACGGTCTTCATAATATGCTTTGAATTGCAGGTGATTGTTCCCAAGTGTCTTTGTTACCGGGAAAGTTGATCGGCAGCTTACACAAAAGTTTTAATGTTGTGAAGTCATTGACACGGACATGGAAAGGATAGATGTTATTTAAAGACTTGACGATGACGTCCACGTGGATTTAGGATTTTTAAACTTTCCTACAGTATTAGGTCCGTCTCCCGGATGCAAACAAACAAGCTACAAAAAGTAACAAACAGGAGACGAATAGACAGATACTTTCGCATTATGAATTATAAATTATAATATGTGGGATGAAAACTAAAATCTCACCGCAATTAAAAATTATGAGATGCATGATTATAATACTCGAGCCTTGCCTGATTTCAATTTCAAAGAGCATGCGTGAGGATCCTAATCAAAAGAGGCCTAATATTTTTGTCTTTTCATAGTAACTATGAAACAGCAAACCTAATAAGTATTTAAGTCGGCCAACTAAACAAAAATAGTAGATGAAGAAGCAATTCGGATTCATATTGTTTTAGTCAGGACCCTCATGAAAAATTCAAGGATAGGCGATCCTATATCCACAAAGCGAATCTTTTTTACTCACAATTTCTTTATATTAAGTGACATTGCAGAATACTGTTGTCTACTAAGAAAATCTATTAAATTGATACAGGGTACTCTTTAGAGATTGAAATCAAGGCATTGATATAATATAAATAGTAATTTCTATTTAGTAGGTAAGTACATAACATTATTAGTACGAAGAAATAATTATCATAGTCAATATTATTAGGTATTATGAACAAGTTGAAAGGAGAATAGTTACCTGTTTTATTAATTAAAGAAATTAAATGTTTTATTTCATGTAGGTCAACTTACGACAATTGTAATAAGTCAGGCCTCTATACTAGAAGCCTGAAGTAGTCTACAGGCAAATGTTTAAATAAGTCGTCTCCTTCACGATTTTCTCATTTTCTTAGCCATCTGTTCTATACCTAGGTACCTATAACTAGTATGTATGTGTTCGTCGTGGTCAAAACAAGGAACTGTTGGTCGTAGAACTTGGAAGTGGGTACACACGTAGCTATGACGTCACAAAGATGACGGCAGAGTGTTTTGAATTTTAATGATTTAATGATTTCTAAAATGATAAAATAGTTTGTGCGAAGTGTCTTCGGAACGCTTATTTACTTACTCTATACATCTAAACTTATATTATAAATGCGAAAGTTTGGATGGATGTATGGATAGCTGAATGGATCTGGATGAAATTTTCAACAGAGGTAGATTATAGTTTGGAATAACATATAGGCTGCTTTTTATTCCTCTACCAGGAATAGGGTAATTTAACACCTGAATTGAGACCGAAAGCCATCTAACTTTCTGTTTCAAAAGTTCAACGGTTGTGTACCTAATTTTGTAGTTTTAATTTATTTTTATGCAGCCACTGCCGAAAGTTTTAACTAAAATATTTAATACCAGTCGAAAAGGGAGGGTTTTTTACGCTACGTTGATTACTCGGCAGGCCATGAAACTTGAATCAGGTTATTAAAACTTGAAATGTAGGTACATAAATTCGTCCATCTACGGGAAAATGTAACTCGAAATTTAAGCAACGAACTCCGAGTATCTCGTTTGTAAATTTTTAATTTGCATCGCTTTTAAAACGCCTCTGAATGTTTTGAATAGTTAAAATTAATGGTATGAAAATGATAAAGGTAATATTTTGTTGAGGAATTTTCTTTAGGTATACCTACTGTATGGAGCTTCTTGGTACCTAAAAAATTCATTCACCGGTAGTCCTAGGTGAGTGACGAAAGCGACACGATACAAATCCATCCCCTCCTCCATGCATCGTCATCCTCACTGCTGCGGGTCGTGATCTTTGCCACGGAGTATCTTTTCTTTTACGATGTTACGCCATCTTGGTCTGTCCGAGGCATTGTGCAAAGCAACATAGACAGGTGTGCCGAGTGTAGTGCATATTTGGTCGGCCCAACGCATATGGCTACGTCCTCTTGGCCGCTTTCGTTCCACTTTGCTCGTTATTAGCAGTTTCTCCAGGTTGTCATGGTTTCTGCGGGCAATGTGTCCGAAGTACTCCAAGGTTCTCCCTAGGCATGTGGTAGATAGCCTGGTGGTAATCTTCAGTTGCTTTAGGATGGAGGCGTTGGTTCTAAAAGCAGTCCAGGGTTTCCAAAGCATTTTTCTCCAGCACCACATCTCAAAGGCATCTATGCGTTTGCGGTCTGCAGATCGGAGAGCCCATGTCTCAGAGCGGCATGCCATGTCAAAGATAGAGAAAACCAGGAAATTCATTAGTGTCTGCTTTGTGCGTGTCGATATATCTCTGCTACTCCAGATCTTCGACAGCTGGGACATAGCATTTTTACGACTCCATATAAATGGCAAACTTATCCACGTGACAACGGCCACATGAAAGGCTAGTTACTGTTTGTACAGTCGCGAAGCATCGTATCGAGACGCGTTGCCGCATACCAACAGCCGCTCAATAACTATATATAAATCAATAGACCTGCAAGAGGTGATTTCAGAAGAACATGGTGAATCCGATGCGAGAATTTCTTACGGCTCTTGCGCGTTTTCAAGAAACAACGATGTTTCACAGCGGTTGTCTGTAAAATCATCTCAACCGATGACAACGTCTATCCATTATAATATTATTATCTATTTTATGAGAAATATCGATGTCCGCGACTTTTTCCGCGTGGATTTATGTGTTTTAAATCCTGCGGGAATTCTGTAAGTAAGTATATTAATAAATAAATTGATAATAATCGGGACAAAAAGTAGCATTTGTCGTTTTCCGGGATAAAAACTTTATCTGTACCTACAAAATTTCATCAAAATCTGTTGAATAAATTACTCATGAAATCGTAGCAGACAGACAAACTGACATTGGACTGATAGACTCATCCGTGTAGAACTTAGAACTTGAAATGTAGGAACTTCTTTTTTTAAACGTTTGCATGTGAGTTTTCATTCAGAAGATATAAAACTCCCACTAACGAATTGACACTTAATCCATATCCCATACCTAATATAATAATATAAATGCGAAAGTGTGTCTGTCTGTCTGTCCGTCTGTCTGTCTGTCTGTCTGCTACGCTTTCACGGCCCAAATACTCAACCGATTTTGATGAAATTTGGTACAGAGATAGGTTACATTTCGGGGAACGACATAGGCTATTTTTTACCCCGGAAAATTGAAGAGTTCCCGCGGGAATCAAAAAAATTTATCTGTTCAACCGATTTGATGAAATTTGGTACAGGGATAGGTTGTATCCCCGGGAGTTTCCACGGGAATCAAAAAAACAGCAATCCACGCGGACGAAGTCGCGGGCATCATCTAGAAAAGACATAATTTGTATCTTGGAGATGGACATAGGATAGGATACTCTTTATCCCGGTCAATCAACAACGCAACCACGAAATCCTACTAAACCATGTGGCGTGTCCGACTTCGTAGTCTGAATCAGGTATATCATCAGCTCGTATAATAAAAAATTAAAAAATGAAAGAGAAAAGATTACTACATTTTCAGCGAATGATTAATTATTTCAGTTGAAATAACATTACGTACCGTAATTATTGTTGTTTTCATGAGAACAGACATTATGCCAGCGCTTTTATTGCTTGCGGCTCGACTTTGAAGTCTGCTTGGAACTCATAATGTACAATGGGCCACTCATAATAATTGAATGCGTATTATTTTAAATTAACGATATTAAGTCTGATGGTCTCTATTATCTAGGGCCTAAGCCATTACGGTAATAAATTGTAAAACGTTATATGCCCTGGCGTACCACGTCGGCCCACTCACTCCTGCTTCAACCAACTAGATATTTCAAAAACATTTTGTATTGAAATTAACTGTGTTTGTATTATCTCAAAGAGAAATAAACTCAATATATGGATTCATAAATTCCACACTAGGCTATGCCCGTAAGATTTGAAGATAGCTATCGAGGAGGTTACTCCCTTCATAAGTTTGGCCCGCGTCAAGATAGACATACAAAATTGAGTAAAGTCTTCAAGTAGGTACTATTAGGTATTTGGATATCTATACTTGATATTATAAATGCGAAAGTGTTTCTGTCTGTCTGTCTGCTACGCTTTCACGGCCCATCTGTTCACCCAATTTTGATGAAATTTGGTATAGGGATAATTTTAATCCCGGGGAAGGACATAGGCTGCTTTTTATCCCGGAAAATTAGAGTTCCCGCGGGAATCAAAAAACTTTATTCCCCGCGGACGAAGTGAGAGGGCAAAAATTTTCTAAATTTCGTTTTCTTATCCTCTGGACATTAATCCGATATGTTTATACGATGTACTACACGAAGGACTTAATTGAATGCTGGTTCGCGGATCCAGTAGACTTTGGGGACTTTAATTAATTCTAGTTTGGACTACATTAATACAAATAAAGATACTCTGCTCCTAGCTAGCTATCTAAGACGATGAATAAATGTAGATAAGTATTATATTACGAGCATAATGTCCGTAAATAACACCATACATTCAGAAATATATACAACCGTGATTTAGGGTTTTAGTTTCTTGAAAAATGTCTATGTAAGAAAGAAAAAAGTGTTTATTTCAAACCAAGGCGGTAAAAATAGTTCACGCGCAAAAAATATAAGAAAATATGTGTTTTTTGATCCTAAAAACGATGAGCACATGCGCGTTGGTTTACCGCAGAGCTACACAATTTTGATCGAATAGATGGCTCTCTTGTATGTACTTACTCCCGAACTTTGTCAGGAATTTCTCATAGATTGACACTTTACCCAGATAAATAGCAGTACGGCCAATAGGTACGAGTTCGTGGAGACAATATCGTCGGCAATATCCACAGCCGAGTTGGCAGTTAGACATCCGAATGTTGCTTGTTTCGAATTTGTGTTCAAGTTAAACGGGTGTACCGAGATAATAGTTTCCTTACTCACGAGTATGGTTAGATAAATTAACAGAGAAGTTACTGTTATTTTATTACAATTCACGAGAATAGGCCCGCGATCTTGCCCTCATGGATTCATGTTTTTATACGACTGCCTGAAAAAAGGAGTAAATTGTTTTCAGGGTTCATGTATGTATGTATGTGAGTTTGTATATTCCACCATAACTTCTATACGTCTGAAGCGATTTTGATAAATGAGGTATCGTTAGAATCCCTAGCTTATTCCGGGTGACATAGGCTAGTAGGTAAAGTTTAAAAAAAAATGATGGGGTGACCATGGACCCGCACTAAAGACTAAAGTTGAAAAAATAATTCGAAAATAAGATTAACTATATAATCATCATCTAGAAAATGATGAGTAGATTCCAAAAATATATAACACTATAGTCCCGAGTGACACGGGCTATTTGAAAATTCAATACGGGCTACGGCAGTCGTATTTTTTAATAATTTTAATTATATTCACTTGTTGAAAATGTAGTTGTAGTTGGCAAGCCCTATAAAAGATGGAGTTTTCTATCTTCAGGATGAAAACTCTTTATGTACCAAATTTTTTATGAAATGAGCCGTAAAAAGGCAACAAACAAACCTACAGCTATAATCCTAAATGAAAAAATCAAAGAGTTTCCCGGGACTATACAGGTAAATATTTTAAGTTTGGAACTTTGGACTATTCAAAAATCTTAAGTTAACATTCACAGTCCCGTGGATTAGGTTAAGATTCTTAACCTAATCCACGTGAGTATTCATTATCATATTATCCATACTTCCATACTACTATTATAAATGCGAAAGTGTGTCTGTCTGTCCTGTCTATCTGCTACGCTTTTACGACCCATGTTTACTACACATTTTGATTAAATTTGGTATAGAGGTAGGATATATCCCAGGGAATTACATAGGCTACATTTTATCCCGGAAAATTAAGGTTTTAATTTTTTTCAATTCCCAAATTGAAAAAAACTTAATCCACGCGAACGAAGTCGCGGGCATCGTCTAAGTAGTACTTAATCTTAATATATATAAATCTCGTGTCACAATGTTTGTCCTCAATGGACTCCTAAACCACTTAACCGATTATAATAAAATTCGCACACCATGTGCAGTTCGATCCAACTTGAGAGATAGGATAGTTTAAATCTTAAAAAAACATCAATTCACGCGGACGAAGTCGCGGGCATCATCTAGTAATTAATAAGTTATGACTAGTAATCTGAGAGATAAGTAGGCGCAATTAGGCGGGTTAACGGATAGTCCGGTGATATACGAAGCAATTAGCCATTTACAGCCGAGATCTGTATGCCGACTGGATTATTCTATCAAGGCACGTCGCGTCCCAAATTATTTAAGTACTTCATTTTCAACCAGCTGATGCCTTCTCTTGGCTTGAAATTGGGACACCTAAGCTATAGGTTCACGTTACAGCCGCGCAGGGTTACACTGTACATGCACATCAAAATGCTCATATCGGTTGCATGTTGTTTTTTTTTTCTTTGGAGGTAAGGTTATAGTAGGTATGATCTCTCTCTTGTTTAGACTACAGCGTTTATAAAGACACCAATACGCTAGGGAGGCGCTCGAAACTCGCAATTACGCTTGCAATCAAGTATTACAACTCCTTTTATACAGTAAAAAATTGTGTTACTACAGTAATTATTAAATCATAAACTATGTTAGTACAAATTAAACAAAGACAATAATTACCTAATATATAAATACTCGTTATATCGTAGGTATTCGTTGGTCTTCTTTAACTCCTTTATTTTTACTTGCCACTCTTTCCGCATACTTATGAGTTTCCCATTTCTATCTATCTTCATTCTATCTGTGAAATCTTTTAACTGGCGGTACTTTACTTGACTTTATCTTTTATCTCAGCTGTTCCTACTGTATTAAATGAGGAAAGTCTACGTCAGTTTGTGATTCTAATAAAATGGTTAGAGGTAAAGATATTGTCTTCTGCCATAACTTCCAATTAATTGAGCTCGCCCCAAGTCATGCATGCTTCGTTTGATCTCCATCCACGTGTACAATACAACACTATCGCCTTAGTTTGCGGATTTTCAATCAGTTTCCATTCAAACGCCTTTAACCATAGCAGCGAAGCATTTATGACTTTCAAGTTGTAAACATGCTAAAACGATACTAATTAATTTTCACCCGACTGAATTAAGGCCACATCGGTCTACCTCTAGAGATTAGCCATCTGCGCGGGAGATATCATACTACACAAGTGTATGCGCAAACACAGGTGTACTCTCTGTTCCTTAACTCTCATAGCCCGATGGGACGGAAAATCCGACACGACCGGAGACAGATCAGGCGCAGGACCGTGGCTTTACGTGCTCTCCGAGGCACGGGGGTGAAACACCGCCAACTTCCGAGCTAATACTGATAAAAACTGGTCAGAAAAACCCCAATAGGTACTTAATTATGGCCCTACCCGAGATTCGAACCCGGGACCTCTTCAGCCACAAAACCAATGAGCTACTAAACTACTAAATGAATGAATAAAAACGAGCTAAACTGCCTGTTTGAAAGATATCTAAGCACAGAATAGATTTCGCTGGAGCTTGTTTGCTGGTTCTAAGTTATTACTTACTAAGCATAGAATAAAAATAGAATGTACAAGTACCTCACTTGGCGTTCATTCATTAGATATCTGCAACAACTTGTTTACATTGTTCGACGTTCGCATAGAGACCCATTTCACATCGACAGATTTGTTTGACTTAAAAATAATCCTGAATAATGCTGATCCGATTTATAAATAGATGTTCAAAGCCGCCGATATTCGAAGGGCGTATTGTTTACTTATCGTGATGTGGGTACAGGGCGCTAGGGCTTATCAGACTGGAACGAATTGTTTGCGTCAAATGTTTGCGATTTCATTCATTATACATACACAACTAACGAGTTCAGTCGGCCCCTGGGTATACGCTATGTTACAGCTGGTAAAAGCGTTAATAGGTGAAGAGATGGCGGTGAATTAAGTATGAAATTATATCATCATACTTCATACTAATATTATAAATGCGAAAGTCACTTTGTTTGTTGGTTTGCTAGTTTGTTGGTTTGTTGGTTTGTTGGTTTGTCCTTCAATCACGCCGCAACGGAGCAACGGATTGACGTGATTTTTGGCATGGGTATAGTTGAGGACCTGGAGAGTGACATAGGCTACTTTTTATCCCGGAAAATTAAGGAGTTCCCGCGGGAATAACAAAAAACTTAAACCACGCGGACGAAGTCGCGGGCATCAGCTAGTAGATGATAAAAAATCAAACAGTCATTTGCAAGCAAAATAATACTGACATCTAAGCATATAATATTTTTTGGCTACGACAAAGAGTCCAGCCATGAGAAAGAACAAAACTTGTAGAAAGTCTAAGCAAGTAGGTTTGCTAATATGATTGCGCTTTGCTTTATGAAACAAAATCGACGGGGCCTTTAATCAAATAAACAGTCTGTTTATTAGTGTCTCAATTTTTATAATAAGTAAATCTATTTGAAAGAAAATGATATTACTTACTGCCCTAGCTTACTGCAAGATTTACTGAGAAATATTGACTTTTTGACATTACAAATTTAACCGTCAACTCCCTTTCCCTTACATTGGCTCGCTTTGAAATAGGTAGGACAATATCGAAACGGTTTCGGACTACGTTATTTATTCAAAAACTTTTCTTAACTTTTTAGGGTTCAGGCAACGGGGCGTTCGACCGAATCATTTGATAAAAAATTCGTTAAGCTCAAAAGTTTTGATGTATCTACATTCCACATGAGCCGAAATGAAAGCCTTTCCGCTACGTTGGTTTGTATTTGGTGGGACATGTCCATCAAAATATCATGAAGAAAAAACTAACTTCTTAGCTCTTGGTTTTAATTTACTTGTTATAAGCAAAAGGAAACGTATACTGTTAACTTAATACCATCTGCAATGTATCTGCTATGGTACCTACCGCCTGCAATGTTCACTTTGTCTGTTTTTTGTAAGAATTAGTGTAATATTTGCTGACGTCTTATCCCCCTGGTGGAAAAATAACACCTTCTCGGAAAAGATTATCTCCTGAAATAAAGCACTTTCTCACCTAAACTATAAAATACTAGATCATGCCCGCAACTTAGTCCACGTGGATAGAGGATTTTTAAAAATTATGTGGGAATGTTTGATCTACCGGGAAAAACCCAATGTTCTTCCCCGGGATGCAACCTATCTCTGCACCAAAATTCGTCAAAATGAGTTGAACAGCCATCTGTTGCCAGTCTTGGATGCGTATCAGACAGACTGACACACTTTCGCATTTATAATATTATTGTAGGTATGCTAGAATCTAGATTAATAGCAAGGTCTCATTTATGGAAAGTTATTATATATTTTATGGCGTGGTCAGTAAGACGATAATGATAGAGGAATTTACATGACGGCAATTGTGAAAACTGAAAATAATAGGCAAAAAACATAAATTCAAACAAACGCAAATGTATCACAGCTATTTTGATTTCACTGTAGCACTGTGGCCCCTAAATCGTAGTAAAAATACAGGACTCGTAATAAAAATACGCGTACGCAGTGCAGTTAAAATACACCTTTTTTATAAATACGCGTACGCCATGCAGTTAAAATAAAACTTTTTTTAGGTCAAAAATAAGTTCACAAATAAAAAAGGGGAACAAAGTCATCGTGGAATTCATGCGGCATGAAATTGTGCATATAGCGCGTAATTGCATACGAATTTCGTATAAAAAAAGGAAAATAAGGCTTTTGCCAATCTTCGATAAATAATAAAATTACATATATATTATGAATATAATATGGAAAAACGTTAAGTACAAAAATATGTTATATTATATATTTCAGAAAGTAAACAACATTTCACATTTTTTATATATACTTAATATGTACTATTTATAATAATAAATGTTCATGTAAATAATATTTTGGTGATCGATCGTGATAGCACTACACCACAGCTACACTGTCGTAGCATTTGATGTAGTGGATTAGCTACGAACACGTAGGTAATATAAAGGCTGCAATTGTAAACGCTTAGTGTGTGTTTTAAGCTTAACCTGCCATCAGAACATTACTATCCACTCTAGTATTAATAAACAACAAGTGTACATAACTAAAAAAACACGACTGCCCTGCCACATTAATTTTTTTTTTCAAAAAAATTATACCATGTTTTTCCAAAACTATAGAGGCATTTAGCATTTATGGTGGAATAAAGATACTCACATACATACATAAACCCTAAAAACATTACACTCCTTTTTTGGGCAGTCGTGTACATGCTGACGTAAACATGACGCAGCTACGTTAACCAATCACCGACATGATGACGTAAATGACGCGGCCACGTTAGCCAATCACGTGCCACCGCCTGAATCACGATAACGAAGTTCTTTCGGAATTGTACTATATATAGAACTTTCAACCTACAACAGTTGGCCCAGATGGGATCTCCGAGCAAGACACCGGCTCGGGGAAGATCTTCCCATTGCATCGGGAGCATACACCATACGCTCCCGACAGAATATAAGATGAGTTTGTTGTGGACTCTTCTCAAACAAGGGCGCGTTTGGAACCCTCGTAGCTTTGGTTTTAAGATACTGTAATTAAAGATAATCATCAAGGCCGTATATTATATTAACAATGACGTTCAAAAAGTGTATAGTGATACCAACTTTGAATAAATGACTTTTTGACTTATTCCAGGGCTTTACGATCTCCGATGCTTCTTCTAATGACCGTAAATAAGAACATGAATTAATCAAATAATGCAAACAACATTAAAATTAGGATTTAATGGGATAAGTTTAAATAGAACTTGCCGAACGCCAGATGCGACCGTGAACTTTGTAATGGAAATGTATGGCAGTTAGGTTGAATATTATATAGCGGAAAATATTTATTATAAGGGAACTGCAACTATAACAGCTTCGTAGACGTAGAGTAATTGGATTGCACCGTTATAATATGGTCTCTATACAGCAATGAAAGAAAAATTGGTTGCGTTGTATTAGGTACGTGTATTCTATCGTACGTTACAAAGAATTCTATTTAAATTCAAGCAAAAGAACGTTCATATACTTTAGCTGCCTACTTTAGTACGGTAGTTTTTTTTCTTTTTTTTTTAAATCCACTACAAGTTAGTAACGCATTGGATCAGCGTGGTGGGTCTAAGCTCTAATTCCCTGTCTCCTATGAGAGTGATGGCCTGTGCCCACCAGTGGGACGTTATTGGGCTGTAGTGGATAGTGGACAAGTCAGCCCTTGACTGCGATCTCACCTGGTAAGTGATGATGCAGTCTAAAATGGTAGCGAGCTAACCAGGGGCTAACTTAGGGGCATTGCAGTTATATTAATCCCATACCCGGTACGGTTATTATTTTGATGTTAAATAGTAGTACTCGATGACAAGTGAAAAAAAGCTCAGTTTTTAACAAAAATACCCTAAAAAGTTCTCCTTTAATGATCACCATTCAGTTCAGCACTACGTCAATCATATATCATAACCTCCATTTAGTCTCATATGAATCCTTGTAGCTAAGCACTCCTTGCGGATTACATAAGCATCAACCTTACGCATTCATGGCCCACATAATAAAACGTGTGCTTCGTGATGTTTTCATGCGGCGCGGTATAATGTACCGTTGAAAGGGAAAGCCTTATTTTTATACAGCGCTTATCGCGAAGGTCATAATCATTAACTTTCGTGCAGTTTTCATGGCAGCAAACTATTGTGTAGTTAAAACCAAGTCATGGAAACCGTGAAAACGATATTTGGTGTTATGAATACAACAACAAAAGCCTAAACAAATTTTGATGCCCGCGATCACGTCAATTCAAGGTCTAGCAAGTAGCAACACAACAGAGGCCCGGCGCGACGCGACACGTAGCGGCAAGTAATATTTGTAAAATTTCGTCGCAGTGCATCTCCGTGCCGCGTCGCATAAGTGGGCCCATGTCCATGCAAACTCATACAAAGAATATTTGCCGCTACTTGCCACGCCGCGTATCTGTAGTGGGGCTCGGTTTTGATAAATCCTGTGGGAACTTTAATTTGATTGGATAAAAAGTAGCTTATGTCCTTCTTCGAGATGCAATCTATCTCTGTACCTACCCGTCAAACTCTTTTAAAAAGAAAATCCCAAAGGATTATTCAAAAATAAAACTGTATAGCTTGGGAGTTTTTGACTTATTCTATTATTAACTTAAACACAATTAGACTTATATTATAATGGATACTAAAATGACAACTTTTACTTAATTACTTAATTTAAAATGCAATATTTTTAACTTTTAATTCCTGAGTTCTGTAAAGAAGGTTCTCAGCTTTCTTCCTGATATTTATTTATAACGCTGAAATTTCAGTTATTATCACGATATTGCGCCGATGTAACGAAGCGAATTTAATTTACATAATTTCTCACTAGCTGTGGCGTCGGTAAACAAAGTGCTCTGTAACGTTCAATTAAGGTCAATCTAGTACATCGTACAAGTGACGACGGGTAGGTGAGTACGTGGAGAGTTAAGTATTGAGTACACAAATGGGTGGACTTCGTTTGCGCATGGGGAGAGGGTGGCACTGATATAGTCAAGTCATATTGACGTTGACATGGAGGGCCGCGTCAAGTTTTCACTATGTGTGAACCGGTTCGTTCCTCCTTAGTTAACCTGCGTCCCGTAAACTCCCTCGGGGCATCCAACTTATGTGGACGTACGGACACTATGGGCTACACCACAAGGTCACCCGACCTCAAACCAACCTCCGAACCCGACTTCTCTTAGTAACCAGTTTGGAGGTATCGCCACGCTTCTATTCAAGGAAGAAGGAAGAGAAATAAATTATTTAAAGGATACTGTAAAGTTCTAACCCTAAGTTGTCCTCCTTATAACACTACTATACACTAACATTTACATCAATCCAAAACTTAACTTATACGTAGTGAGTATCTAATTAAGTTATAGGATTGATCATGAAAATAACGATTTCTTTCAACGAATTTCACCCGATGAGAAAATAATGTAAAGCGATCTGATCAAATAATTGAAATTGACTGTCAAAGATATAGATAACGATTAATCTGAGCATGACCGGCCCATAAATTGGCAATGAGTGAATTTCCGGATCGCAACGCGATTTGATTGGCTGATCGAGTCGGCTTGGTTGTCGGTAGCACTGGTCGGTAGAAACTCATAACGTCATTAATAGGAATTCAATCATTGACTATTTCCTCATTTAAGGAAACCTCAGAATCAATGGATATATTTGGTTCTGATATTCAGTCTAGGTATACTGAACAACCGTTCAGTATAAAATAACTCAAATTGGTCAAACCACGATTTTTTCAGACAATCTCTAAATGCGAAATTCGATGCAAATGCGAAATCCATACTTAATATTATAAATGCGAAAGTATGTCTGTCTGTCTGGCCGTCTGTCTGTCTGTCTGTCTGCTACGCTTTTACGGCCCAACTACTCAACCGATTTTCATGAAATTTGGTACATATAATACAGATTCCCGGGGAAGGACATATGCTACTTTTTATCCCGGAAAATTGAAGGGTTCCCGCGGGAATCAAAAAAATGTATCGGTTCAACCGATTTTGATGAAATTTTGTACAGGGATAGGTTGTATCCCGGGGAAGTACATAGGCGAAGTCGCGGGCATCAGCTAGTAGGTACTTTACAAAAATTAAAACCAAACAATTGTATAAATTTCTTATTTTATTTCAATTATTGTTTTGTACAAGAATAAAACAAAAGCCAGTCATTAACAAATTAGTTTTCACGGAATACTATTGCAAGAATCGTGAAGTGAAATACACAGAAATAAAAATATGAGTCAATATATGAAGTCACAATATTATTATTTTTTTGACATTCAGAAAAATATCAACTATATTTTTGCTACAGTATTTGCTCTATTTTTATCTTTTGATATTTTTCCGAGTGTCATACTCGGTGCGCGTACCTACTGTGAAAAATCTTGGAGTATACGTAATCCCGGCACTGAGAATAGACCAGTGCAAATGGAAAACCAATTCAGCCTCGCACGTATTCTTTTTGAAAGCAGGAGGTAAGTACTGCAACATAAGGCAGGGGATGGGCTTGTTCGTGTTATAGTTGATAGACAAATATTTATTTAATTAATTAATATGAGTTTTAATGATTAATTTAGTTATGCTTACATACAGAGTTCACTGCGTAAGCTTTGCGTAGCACTTAGTTAAAATAGGCTAAGTATATTTTAATGTTCAGATGAGCTTTGCAGCCCAGTAATGTGTTTCGTCGTACTTAACGTCTAGAACGGTAATTACTTTTCTTCTAAGTTTCACTGTGAAAAAGTTCGATAACCAGTAGTGTGCACAGGGGTTCGGATGTACTCTTACCTTACCAGATAACCAATTTAGATTCCTAAATAGAAAATTTCCAAATTCCCCAGGCCGGTATTAACGCCAAAACCACCCTCCAAGATCAGCGGGCCTAGTGGGAGATATTGTACCTATTCGAGCGCGTTAATGCTAACTGCGATTTGAATGGAATTGAACGAGCGCCATCTGTCATTAAGCGCATACGAAACCGTGGTTAACATTAAAGCGAAAGAATAGATAAAAAATCTCGTTATAAACGTTATTATTGTTTACGAGACATGATCATTAGAATTTTGTTAATTTTTTTAGTCACGTGGGCCGTAGGTACAGATATTAATAAACTTGAGAGGCCAGGGCTAAGTGGTTTTATAATAAAGTGGCTATCCAATTTCATCGGCCTTGTGCACTGGCACAAAACATACATAACGGATCGATACATCTAGTATAGGCTAAGGAAACAAGGTTATGCTTGTGACTGGTTTTGAGATTAAGGAAGTATTTGAGGTATTTCTTACCCAAATTGAACCGTTACATGCAATATAAGCCGCGTAGAAATGTTTCAAGGGCAATAGCAATTTAATTTAAAATTGGATTTACTTACGTAAATTCAAATTAAAAATACCGAATAATAATTCCGTAATAAACAAGACCACGAATAAATTTTGTCATTGAGCACTCAATTTTGACAAAATTGGATACAAGCTTATATTTTTATGTCGGAAATCGGAGTTCCCGTGATATTTATAGAACCTACACGCGGGTGAAGTCGCGGGCAAGATGTAGTTTCTTATAACTCCAAACAATGTTCAACTAGAATCTGACACATACGACAGATTTGATTGCTGTAGAAATGTGTTATTACGACATTCCTGTAATTGGTAACACGAGAAGATTAACGCAGTACCCGCATGACGCATGGAATCAATTTGCCCATACCTATCAGGCGAGTCGCCAATTAGTGATGTCACCTGCCCCATCGAGCGAGCTCATTCGATTTGATCCAATCAAATCATGCTACCAAATAATCGTTCAAATTAATTTCTTTCGCAATTGCTCTGTTTTTAGGTAGTTATCCTCTTTTTAAATTTATTTCAAGTCTAAAACACGCAGTCACTGCAAATTTCATGAACACCCACTAGACTGCTCATAGAACCACTAGACTGCTCATAGAACCACTAGACTGCTCATAGAAAGAGTGATTTTTAAATACGAAAAAAATATTATACAAGTAGATAATTAAAATACGTAAAAGCTTGTGTGGTCACAAAGAGCCAAAAAGTGGGCTAAAAACTAATAAGTTAGGTTAGATTAGGATAGGTTACTTTTTAGCCCAAGTAGCCCTTTAATAAGAATTTATTTAAAATAAATTACCAAACCCGTTGCAGATTACCTAACTAAAATAAATTATTTTAGTTAGGTAATCTGTAACGGGTTTGGTAGTATTACTGGAGATACAGTTGAAAAGTTTCATTTAAGGATTGGATAACTGAACCGCGTGAGTTGCCACCGTGCTTTGTGAAATATGAAATGTGTGCGATGAGTGTGCGATGTGAAATACAGGGTTGTATTGTAATAAAGTTCCTACTGCAGTGTGTGACTGCAGGCACAATATACTCGTGTGCTGCAAGAGCACGGCTGCTAGGCGCGTTTTGCAGTTGTCTGTCTATGATAAATAATCTAAAACAGGTAAAAAAGGACGATTGTTTTTACTAAAAAAATTCGGTTATTTTCCTCTTATCAACAAACTTTATGAGGAATTTTATTATACCTACCTGTCTTAAATTTCTACCGTCCAATTTATATCTTTTTCGGATAAAGTGGAACATAATACCTCCGAGTCTATGAAAGAAATTCCACGTGCCCTAGAATGAATTCAAGTTTAACACAAATATCACAATCGTATTTTCATATCGGAATTAGGCCAAAATATATCCTTCGAGCATAGGTATCTCTCGCCATGGCATATCGAGCACCGTAACTGTGACTTGGTATATCGTGATAATACGAGCTTAGGGAATTGATGTCAATGATGTATGACATTCGGTTTCACGCTATGGTCCGTTTGGCGGCCCTGACTTACCCATAAATGTCGATTTTGAGATACAACTTGATATTCAGTTTATTTGACAACGTAATCTTTTTCATATCTGTAAAAGGATTTTATGTAGACCTTTTACAGGCTTTTATTGAATAATATCATAAGCTTACCACTGGTTCGGACTATACTCAACAGACTTTACTGAGAAGAGCCATTCAGAAATTTAGTAGAGCGTGGCGACTGCGTTTGGCTCAGATCCATAGAATTCATCATTCTTATATTATCTATGATCTGATATCCGTGTTAAGAACGCAGTCGTCACTGTCAAGTGTCAACTGTTGGCGCGAAAGCGCGCGCTCTTTTTGTACTCTCTGACACAGACTGTCACTTTTGATCGACTAACAATTACTATTGTATTCCTATTGAAAACTTATTATTAGTGAATACACAAGTACATAACGGAGCTACCAGAGTTATTATTGGACCCCCGGGTCCGCCGCCAAAAGAGTATAGTCCTCCCGCCAACTTTGAAAACCATTGCAAAGAGGGCACTGGCTTTCAATTCCTGAGCAATCTTATCATCTTAGCGCCGTGTTTCAGAGCGCCAGGGCGCAAAGCCCTGACCAAACTGACCATGACGTCGTCTATAAAATTCTACGTCGTCCGTAATATTCATGATATGATTTCGGGCACTTTCTGTAAGTTACAACATACATACGAGTATCATTGCAGCGTTGGATAATTATTAATAATTATTTAGATTAGGATCATTTCAAGGAAAATCAAAATCAAGTGCTATACCAAGTTAGCTACTTGCCGGATTCGCAACACTGAGGCATAGAAAGGTTTCTAGAAAAATTTCGAAGAATGTATCCTCAAAGAAATAAAAGTGGGGCATTATTATACAAAAACTACTTACCCAGTGTAAAACCGGCCTGTAAAATAGAATTTTCAATTCCAACTTTATGGTCTACAAGGGGACGGGGAGCGTCATAAAGTTCTTGGCAAGATCGTGGAATTTCTACGTTTCTGTAATATTGAATTGGGTTTACGTTTTAGACGAATGAGATTTAAGGTCCTGTTTTCTTTTTATTTATTTTACAAACAAAAAAGTGTTAAAGGAGATTTGTATGGAGCGTAGGCCAAGTCTTGTACAAGCAGAGAAATGAAGGAAAATAAAGTACTAGACCAGTTTTAATTGGTCAAATCTACGAATTCGTCGTAATTTCAGTGGCGAAATTTTTTAATCGTTCCAAGTTATGCAAAACCAAACATGGGTGTGTCACAATGGCGGATTCATATTTTTTGATGTTTTCAAAAGAAAAACACGTTATTTTGACAGCGATTGTCAGAAATTATATTTGATACATTTCGCGCCTACTGTCTTCTCTATGGTTGAAGGTTGCCATCTTGGAAACGTATCGAAAACTTGAAATACATTTTTATTTTTTTGCTCGTTAATTACTCTACTGGTCTAAATTATTATATTTTTAATACAATGTATGTATTTTCCTCTATTCATCGTAGAGTGTACAAGAGTAGGCCTAAAATGAACCTTTTCCTTTCAAATTTTACCATTGAAAATGGTTATCAGATGCAAATCGCCTAATATTTTTGGCCATAGCTCTGAGGATAATGGGAGGATCGAGATTGGAATAGTACCAAGAATTGAAGAAATTATTGAGACACGTGTGAGCGTTTGAATTTTGAAAATCGGCTGGTAACATTTTTTGGAATTTTGAAAAATGTAAAAATTCGGGTTTTTTGGTGGGTGTTTGTTTACTAAATTGTAAATATTTCGGGCAAAAAAACTGACGAGAAAAAATTTAAAAAAAATGAAAAACGGGTATTTTCGTATATATAAACAGTGATGTAGCTTCTATGATTATTGACCGATCGTCATGGTAATGGCGTTAAAAGATGCGGATGCAGGCGAGAAGTGCATTCGAGTTGGAATTTTGAAAATCATTTTATACATTTTTGAAAAAATTTGAAGAGATTTTTTTTGGATTTTTTTTCGTAAATTTTTGTATTCATTCAATGATCCGATTCTTGCGGGAATTCAAACGAATATCACAGATTCATTTGAGTTTAAAAAATATGCCATTTTCCATTCTGTTTTTTTTTACTCGTAATTGTCTTGTTTGAGCTAGTGGTCTTCTGGTTTCTAACAAGTAGCTTATATCCTTACCCGACAAGCTATATAACTCAGTAACAGACAAACTATTGCATTTTTGGTATGGATAAGTTCCAATGAACCAACACTCCTAATACTAGTATTTATATACAAACAACATCATCACATGCGCTGGTTACACATTGAGTAAATAAAGCAATTCAAACACCATCCACGTAATGGGAACGTAGAGGGTGGACTAATAAACTACCTAAGTGCGTAGTTACTTTGCGTCTACGAGTCTACGGCATGTAGAAAAGTACATCCCTGCATGGCCTTTTGGGGAAATGAGGCGAAATGAACAAAACTATTTCTAAGTCTTCCTCGCAAGTGAGATGTTTATATACATTTGTTGTGTTTACTGTCTAGCCGTCCTAACTTTGATGTTTACGAGGTTTAAAGTTTTGATGCTATTGGACAGCTCGTAACAGAGATAAAACTTAGACAGTGACAATTTTAAAATAAATCGACGTAACAACATCGACGTAAAGTTGCTCACCCCTCATATAGGTGTATCAACCAAATAGACTAGATGATTCCCGCGACTTCGTCTGCGTGGATTAAGATTTTTTAATTCCCGCGGAAGCTCTTTAATTTTCCGGAATAAAAAAAAAATGTTAGCAGGGTAACAAGGTTACCAGGGTAGGCCAGGGTAGCCTATGTCCTTCCCTGGGAAATAATCTACCCCTGTACCAAATTTCATCAAAATCGGTTGGACAGATGGACCGTGAAAGCGTAGCAGACAGACAGACACACTTTCGCATTTATAATATTAGTATGGATAGTATGGATTACTAGCTTTCAAGATGGCTATAGTTAAAAGTTGTCAAAAACATGTCTAATTATAAACTTTTAACTATTGTCTTTGTTTCCGAAATATTTGGTCTTTCCTCTCTCACGAAAAATTAACATAACAAACGTTGAGCGAAACCAAAAATTTGTACTAAAGCTTTACTACTACTGTAATTATTTTTAGTCGGGAATGTTGACTGCAAATTCATTAATTATACAAAAATAACTCTCCCGTTTGTTGGTGTGTAGATTCTGCATGTTGCCACAACTGTCGTCTATGGTAATATTGTTTTAGTTGCTTCAAAAATTTTGCGCTCAGTCTGGCTTTTTTCATTATTGAAACGCCAACCCGCATTGGATCGGCGTGGTGGGTCTAAGCTCTAATTCTCTCTCTCCTATAATATGAGAGTGGAGGTCTGTACCCAGCAGTGGAACGTTTATGTGCTGTGGTGGTGGTCGTGATAGAAAACGGGATACACACGATTTATGAAACACGTGCTTGCATTTGGAGAAACGCTCTTATTGCTGACTAGCTGATGCCTGCGACTTCGTCCGCGTGGAATATGTTTTTTTGATTCCCACGGGAACTCCTTAATTTTCCGGGATAAAAAGTAGCTTATGTCACTCTTCAGGTCTCAACTATACCCATGCCAAAAATTCGACGTCACGTCAATCTGTTGCTCCGTTGCAGCGTGATTGAAGGACAAACCAACAAAACACCAAACCAACAAACACACTTTCGCATTTATAATATTAGTATGATTGAAGAACGATTTCCGCCTAGAAATCTCCTTGTAATACGTATAAATTAATTTATCCAAAGTATAGTTTAATACTAGAGCGTACATTGTACGCTACACTATACTCAGATACTCGTACTATTACCTATTATGTGCTATGCTATACTACTATACTATTTTACAATTATATAATACTAGATGATGCCCGCGACTTCGTCCGCGTGGATTGATGTTTTTAATTCCCGCGGGAACTCCTCAATTTTCCGGGATAAAAAGTAGCCTATGTCCTTCCCCGGGATGTTACCAATCTCTGTACCAAATTTCATCAAAATCGGTTGAGTAGTTGGGCCGTGAAAGCGTAGCAGACAGACAGACAGACAGACAGACAGACGGACTGACAGACAGACACACTTTCGCATTTATAATATTAAGTATGGAAGTATGGATTAACTATAGCGTGTCAGAGTGATCCGCCTCAACTAGTGTACTCAATAGTGGTCGAACGACACCAAGTACCCAAATGATGAGGGTGAAAATATTATGGTTTTCTTAGGTTTATAATAGGACGGGCTCCCAAATATTTATCAGCCAATAGCTGATGCCCGCGACTTCGTTCGCGTGGTTTAAGTTTTTTGTTATTCCCGCGGGAACTCCTTAATTTTCCGGGATAAAAAGTAGCCTATGTCACTCTCCAGGTCCTCACCTATACAACAAAAAAAGAACTAGCGAAATTGGTCCAGCCGTTCACGCGTGATGCCATGGCCAAGGGAAACAGGGATTTTTTTTTATATACATAGATATATATAGATTAAGCATATTTTGAATTTAAAGAGCTACAAGTGAGCTGTAAAGTACGCTTACTGCACGCGTATTCGATATCACTAGTTAGCTGTTACCTGTGTGACGGGATACAATGGTATGTAGGTAAACTATTTCCAATGGCTATTAAAAAATTCTACTATCATACCATTATGCAAGTTACCTACTTTTAATCAAAAAATGTATTCGTTATTTTAAAAAGAGTTAATTAAAGTGCCGGATGTGCGATAAAAAACCGCAAAAAAATTCAGTTAATATTACAGCACAGTTTTTCAGTTAAGTAAATACTCTACGCTGGCAAAGCTTTTATTTTATTTTCTGGTCGTCGTTGGGCACGTTCCTTTTTATTACGAATAGATAACAAAAATGGTTCGAAAACTGTTTAAATACTTGCCATAGGTATTTCTCGTCGACCGATAGACTGAGCTAGATAGATCTCTCGAAGGGACAAGTTTGACATGCCATAGTAGCTTGCACCATCTTGGTTCACCGGTTTCCTAGGCGACTTGTTTAGTGTCGTCTGTCCACCTTGTTGGGATCTGCCAACGCTGCGCTTGGGCAGGACTAGGTAGGTAGATTTGTTTTTAAAAAAACCGGCCAAATGCGAGTCGAACTCGCGCACCGAGGGTTCCGTACAAACTGTGACGTGGTAGGTCGTCTACGATGTGGTGGCCGGCTCCAGCTGACTTAAAAGGTAAGCAGAAATTGCCCAGATTATCTATCACAAGCGAAGAATACAGGACAACCAAATTCACTAGAAGCTTAGCTCGGATGCAGGCTCTTATGACCGCGCAAAGAAACGTAAGTTATGTAAGTATAAATTAGACCGTCGTTAAAGCGATACAAAATTTCCAGCAAGTAAGAGAGAATGGTTAAATGCAAAACCAATTTATTAATTTATTTATTTTTAAATTCAGTTAAAAATGTACTGGATTTTTGCAAACCATTTTATATTATTTTAACTGAGCAAAATGTAGGAGTTGAAACGTTTTTGATGACCGCCTTCCTTGTTATACGACTGCCTGAAAAAAGGAGTATATTGTTTTCAGGGTTCATGTATGTATGTATGTGAGTTTGTATATTCCACCATAACTTCTATGCGTCTGAACCGATTTTGGTAAATGAGGTATCGTTAGAATCCCTGGCTTATTTTTAGGCTAGTAAGATTTAAAAAAAAAATCATGGGGTGACCATAGTCCCGCATTAAAGACTAAAGTTACACTTTACAAGACTTTACAATCATCATCTAGAAAATTATGAGTAGATTTCATAAATATGTAACACAATAGTTCAATATCCAGTGATTCACAAAAAAATATAATTTAATAAAAATGTGGATAAGATTCCAGAGGTAAATAATGACTGTGGTATCGTTACGTAGTACCTATAAGGCCTACGGCAGTGCAGTCGTATTTTTTAATAATTTTAATTATATTCCCTTGTTAGTGTTATTTCTGTCTCCAACGACAATATCTGTACTTATATATATTCTATACGATGGCTCGGGTAAGCTGGATCATTAAAGCCACCCCTATAAAGCTTGCGACTAATGGCGAAACACGTCGTTTAATCCCTGTCTGCAGGATTTAACTTTTTTAATCAACGCCCATTAAAAATTGTTTTATTAGTTGGAGTACCTACTGACGAGTTGGGCTTATCAAAAGAAAATTCTTGTGAATACATCATTAAGTTTTAAGTATTTGAAGAACTCAGTGGCCTATTGGACTGAAATTGGTAAGAAATAGCTAAGGTTACATAAAAATATATATCTATAAATTAATTAATACTATGTTAACCTTCGTTGAAACTAGGTATAAAACCTGAAAATTAATTTGAATACCCAAACAATGAAATCTATTGATAAGGATAGAAAACTTTTACATTTGAATAAACTTTCACAAGAAAAGTAGTTATTTCGAATCGTAAAGTAAATCTAACTCTGAGATGATAATATGCAAAATGGATATTGAATGTAATATCTTGTAATATTACAAACTACAATATCCACAAACAAACTAGGTCACTAGATACAACGCAGTATAATATCACTCAGTACGTAACATAGCAATTCCAATTTTCTAATCTTTATACATCGCAACGCGATGTTCGGAAAATTTCATGATATTCTTGGCGTAAAAAAGTGCCATTCTTACTTAATTTCTTTACATAGTCTGACTTTACCTGTACCTTTACGTATTCTGTGATTATACTTCACGTTTCTTAAATATTATGTAAATAAATTGAATTTAGATTCGAAATCGGTCGAGCGGTTTTTAAAATATCAACAATAAAATAAGTACTTTGTATAGCGTGTGCTTGTTGTTGTAAAGTTGGCGCGGGAGTTTGAAGTCGGTTGTTTAAAAATATTTTTTATAATATTATTCGTATGTACTCTATCCCTGTATAAGCTAAGCTCAAACTAAGGAATAATAAAGGCTTTTTAATTATTTTTATTTATTTAAGATGGTTTGGGCTAGGTTTTGATGAGTCAGCCAATTAGTGCGTTAGTCAGGACAATTCTTTTTAATGTATGAGATTGTATAAAAAACCCTTCAGGTCTCATCAGTTTTTTTTACAATCATTTCTACAATCTCGTTATTAAGGAACGTGTAAAAATCGTTTTTTTCTGTATAATATGGTTTTTAAACTATCAAATATTGGCTGATGCTCGCGCGATTTTTTTAATTTCAACGGGAACTCCTTTACTTTTCCGGGATAAAAAGTATCTATGTCAGGTCCGAAACTATAACCATGCAAGAAATCACGGCGATACGTTGCTCTGTTGCGGTATGATTGAAGATAAACCAACAAACAAACACACTGCCGCATTGACGATATTTAAATATAGTCGGGTTAATTAATTACGAATAAAATATTAAATCTTCGAGTGCGCCATCGAGGTCCACTCGTCGCTTTGCCCTAGCGCACTTTTTTCTTTTAGATATAGGCTTTTAATTATGCAAATTGTATTTGAATAATAAAAAGTTGACAAGATTTAATAGCAATAAGTAGATGGTTTCGAGTTGATTTTCTGAAGATCCCTATGGGAGCTAATTAATAATTAATTTAGATTAATAATTTGCTACGGTGGGGTAAAATTTTGTTCCTCAAACAAGAGGTGCCCTGTTTGATGTTCATGAAACCTAAAAAGTATATTATATAACCTAATCACACTCTAATCGACAAGATCCGTAGAAGATCAACAGTAACCAGCATAATTCGACGTTAGAGTCCTACCATAAGTTAGACAAGTTAATAATGTTACCCCCAGAGATCGTTCTAGTACATCTGGTACTTTTTGAGTACAAAATGTCAAAAAAAATGTTAAAAATAACTCGATATTATGTATATTTGAGTGTATGTAATCCCGTAAAGTGGTAAAAAAGTGTGCTTGAATACTGCCCCCCCCATTAAGTCGATGGACGACCGAGTAGCGATTAGCTAGGGACCGCTAGGCAAGGGACAAAAGATTGTGTCCCGAGGAGATCCCATACAGCTATAAACCTTCATCCAGCAGCAGTGGACGTCTATGAGACGACGAAAGCAACGAATCGCACAGTAAGAATCTAATTATAGCTCATGCAGACCATTTGTAGTTAACTTTGGATAAGAATAAGTAAATATAAAAAACAAAGAAAGAAAGAAAAGAAAGAAAAACAGTTTATTCTACAATGGTGTCACAGACAAAACACAGATTACAAACGTAAAAAATTTGTCTGTGACACCACCCAGAATAGGTGTACAGCTCAGAATTAAGCCCTGCATTGTATGCCAATAAATTGCATACAAACCATAGAGACACGATACTGACTGACATGGAGTACTTACAGTTCAAACCAAATGGGTATAGAAACTTGAATTTCGATGTAAATATCTACATTGTAAACCAAGAATTTTACAGGATTTTCACAAATTCTGTAAAAGCAAAGTCTGGCTGGGTCAGCTAGTAATTTTTATAAACGAAAAACTCCACATTCCATCTTTTTTATAACTTTTATTATGTTGATTTTCTCTTTTTTCTTTTCAGCATTGCTGTAATTAAAAATGAATAATTAGTACAGTTTTATCTTTAAAATCTCTCTTTAGTGCAGCAATCTGATCTTCTGGATTTAGCGCCGGCTAGATACTACTATATCGTCTAGACTAAAATTAAATTACTCCAACATTGTACCGGGCGGAATTACAGTAAAGCATCCTTAACAAGAAGCTATGGTGTGCGGCTAATTAGAGTTGCTCAACTTAGATTACCTAGCTTAACTGTACGAAGTTTCGATTAGTAGGTATCCCTGTTCCTCAGTAAGTCGATCCAGCTTAGGCCAAGTTTGTCTTCCTCTAGTGAGGCCAATTATGTTGCACGCCATCTTTAAGCTAAACTAAAATGACAGCTCTATTTATATTGCTATCTCTTTCATAATACTCCCTGCGAAAAGGGACAGCAATAGATTTAGAGTTGCGATTTTAGCTTAGAGATTAATGTATGCGTTTGAGTATATTTACGAACAAATTTTTTTAAATATATAGGCTAGCCATTGAAATAGAATGTACTAAACTTCTACATCAATGAGGCTAGCGCTTGGCTGCAATCAGACTTGCTTGCAAGTGGTGATGCAGCCTAAGGTGGAGCGCGCTTGCTTGCAATTCGACGACACGAACGAATCCTGAAATTGAGTTTCATCCAAAAATAACGTTTAAATTGTATCTTTATTTTTTTGTGCCTGAGCTACGAACCTACACGCGTAGCTCTAACCGTAGCAACACGCGTAGGTCCCTGATATTTGTATAAATGGATTAAAATTGTTAACTTTTATTTCCTTGCGAAGTTAAGTATTGTATTTTAAAACGGTAAAATTATGCTGGTATAATTTTATGTACGACACCATTATGTAAAAAATAGTCCGACGAAAAAGGTATACGTTAGAGCTCAACCGTAATGTACACATTTTCCATCATGACATTGCCTAAAAAAACGCTGTAAAAATACTTGGTTGCATCAACACATTTTGACGAATACGTTACCTTTAGATATGACGCTAACAATTATTAATGTTAGTCAAATAAAGCGTGAATCTAATGCGTGAAAAAAATGGTGAAACACCATTTTTTTTGCATTTGCGACACTAGCAAAATGAACGGAAGTTAAAACTCTTAGGCCTGCTTGCAGAAACGCCGGGTTATCCTTTTATACCACAATTTGCTGCTACTGTGACAGAATTCGCTTAAAACTTCTGCCAAAATTTCAAGATTTTTCCTGGGATATGTCATCCGGCGTCTCTGCAAGCGGGCCTTACGTGTAAAATTTTAACGAACATAAGTTACTATATCCAATAGTTTGAAACAACCGGACCTTAATATAGCTAGATATTAAGTATGTCATATAACCTTGAACGTCAGCCACATCGCTTTCGGTTTGCCAATTTATTATTTCCATAAAAATTATAGAGGGCGTATGAAATTTTTGTCCCTAATCCCCCACACAGAGAACAAAGCAGGCCAAATGGAAAATCGATGGCGCCCTCACACGTATCTCTTTAAATAATGAGGTTTGAAGCACGACAAAGCGAAATGGAGGAAATAATTGTTATTTTTACAGCGAGGCGATTCCGATCGCTTGTCGACAATTCATTACTTTTGAATAACATTTTCGGGCAGGATTTAAATTCTATAGGTAAAGTGATAATGATGACGTCACTTTCAACCTTTTAGCTATTCTGTGGCCGTGGCACCGAATTTCTTATCTATTATTATCACATTGTATTTGTGACAGTGCAAGTCATGATCGTGGTTGATGTTTTTATTCGTTAATGGCTTACTTGTTACAAAAGTTTGGATAAAATTTTCCGTACCAAGGTATTTACTTTTTTATTATTTTTTAGACATTAAATTAAGGCCCACTTGCACAAGGACTCTTAAATTGATTTAGTTAAATATTTTAATGCTGTCCCTTTTTGGCAACTACAGTATGCATTTGCCAAAAAGGGACGGCATTTCAAAATTAAACTAAATCAGTTTAAATGTCCTTGTGCAAGCGGCCCTAAGAGTATCAGCTAATTGTTAAACTCATAGATCGTTGTAAGGCCAGCTTTTTGAATACTATTTTATTATGCGTGGCGTGCATAGGTTGTAAAACCAGTGTATATATAGGTCTTTAGGTTTAATTAAGAATTATTTACTGGCAGGTACAAATGGCAAGCTGTGTTTTTATGCCTATTTAGCTTTCTCGCGTGAACTACACAAATTTCAAACCCCCATTTTTACCCCCTTAGGTATTAAATTTTCTAAAAGCCTTTCTTAGCAGATATCTAAGACGTCTTAGCTATCAGCAATTCAGCACAATCTTCCCCGTAGTTTGAGCTGTGCGTTGATAGATCAGTCAGTTGTCACCTTTTCCTTGGCAGGCCACTGCCAATGTCTTTTATACGTAAAAATACTAAAGAAAATAATGTGTGATGATAATATCTATACCTGTTGTGATTTATAAACAAGATAATTTAAGACTTTTAAACCTACATCAAATTTTATGTTAAATTAGTAATGCTCTTGTATGACTTATATTAAAGAATGAATTGAAGTAATCTCAAAAAAAGTAGGACTCCCAGGGATCAAATCAACAAAAATCTAGGTCAAATTTGGAAACATATTCCCAACGGCAGACATAATTTGCTAAAAGGCTGTCTGTACCTAGAGTCCTATATGAGACATTTCAGGGCAACTGGTTTATTTCTAATCTACATACATAATATTTAAAAAAATACTTAATATTATAAATGCGAGAGTGTGTTTGTATGTTGGTTTGTTCTTTTGTTGGTTTGTTTGTTTGTCCTTCAATCACGCTGCAATAAAGCTATGTTTCGATGTTATTTTTTGCATGGGTATAGTTGTGGACATTGCGGAAAAAGCATTCCATCAGACTAAACCTGACACAATTTTGAATAAACAAATTCAGACAATCAGACTTAAGCTACGAAATGTAGAAGACTAGATCTGAAATCATTATTTTACCACTGTCACAAAATAAGAAAATTACAAAGGATCATCAATCATGTTTGCACCTACACGTAAGTACATAGTTAAGTGTCAAGATAGGTATGTACATACTGTATGAAGTGAGCCCTTAACCGCTCCATCATTCATGTTGCCAGTCGCCAGCTGTTTGTCCTATCGCTCAAATGCAACGCCACTGTGACTCGCGAGGTATCTCAAAATAGCACACTGTAATCAATACCAGGCCGAACAAAAGTGATAGGTACGAAGTTAGTATCTGCTTAATACCACTTGAGTGAGTTTGAGTATCTACCTCGTACCACTACTGCGTGGGTATAGGTAAAGGCGTCCAAGTCATAGACAGTTGGAATACGTCTCACTTTTCAACCGACTTCAAAAAAAGGAGGAGGTTCTCAATTGGACTGTATATATTTTTTTTTTTTTTTTATTCATGTTTGTTACCTCAGAACTTTTGACTGGGTGGACCGATTTGGATGATTCTTTTTTTATTTGAAAGAGCATACTTTCCATGTGGTCCCATATAAATTTTAACGAAATCGGTCGAGCGGTTTTTAAAATATCAGCAATAAAATAAGTACTTTGTATAGCGTGTGCTTGTTGTTGTAAAGTTGGCGCGGGAGTTTGAAGTCGGTTGTTTAAAAATTATTTTTTATATTAAATTATTTTCCCATCGAGAGGTTGAAACCTATCAGGGTTTTAATATTTCTTGTAGTTCAAAATCAAAAGCACCAGACCCTCTTGTGCGAGCGGTTCCATCGCCAAGAATTCGCCTTACGTAAATCTATGGTTTGTTTGAAATTCTTTACTGCACATACATTAGGTACATACTCTAGGTAGGCGAACTTAATACCTAGAGGTATTCTCTTCCAGTTAACTTTTGGTAGTGGGGACAAAGGTCTAAGCATTTACTCCGGTAAGGAAAGTGTAGAATGCAATAAAACCTAAAAGCAGCAAAAATCGACAGCTGCTTGGTAAAATCAGCGCATTATACAGCTTTTCCACGACTTCGCACCCGTTTCTCGCTTGGTTGAATCGATTGTGCTGTTTTACAAATTACAGGAAGAAGAAGAAAGTACAGAAAATATGATAATTACAGTAGCACATAGTTAAAAAATATAATATAATTTATGTATTTCATGAACTGGTAGGATACATTGTGTCTGTTATGTAAAAATAATCAGAAATTTTTGAAATTAGATTTTTTCTTATAGGTATAGAACTTTTCTGTAGGTACGCTTACTCTGAGTTTTAACATTGCAAATACGATTGATCGACGTGAGAGCTCACCACGCCAAGCGTCAAAGTATAATGAACCTTAGATGCATTGGTTTAGAGTTCATTTCATCATTTCGTGTATTTATTCACAGCCAGCGCTCCAAACGCTGAATTTGTGACTTTAAAGCAAGAGCTTTGGGATCCATTTTACTATGACGGTTGGCGTGGTGAGCTCTCACGTCGATCAATCGTATTTGCAACGTTAAAACTCAGAGTAAGCGTACTGTTCAGTCGATAATTTTAATGTTATTTCTTCAATCGTATAGGTATAATCAATTTGGATTGTTGTAATCACTTACCTTAACCTTCAATTAATATTAATCCATATGATACAAGTTTGAAAGTGGCCGATGTCAAGCTATTTTCGGAGGGATATAAAAGTAAAAGGTCAAAAGGTGAATCCAAGCAATTTAATAGTTTGCCTGGCGATGTTTTAAGGAAAATTGCTTGTCACAAATATATGTGTTTAATTATTTTAATAATATTAGTAGTTTGAGACGAAACATTCGAAGTTTGAAACTGTATAGTCAGACAAACAAATAATTGAAAAAAATCGGTCCTGCTAAAATCCAAGATCAAGCTTGACCTTAATATTTTGAAGCAAGTGTAGCTGAGGGTGAATACCGAGGCACTCCTAAAATGCATTGATATAATATTTAGAAATGTCAAATCTTTACATATTAATTATTGGCGTCTATAGATATATTTCCCTGATGATTTCCCTTTCTAGTTTCATTGGATTTCTATCATTCATTTATCTTGGTATCAACGTTGTTAACGAGCACTAGGCAGTATGTCTGTATATGTCTGAAAGCACATACACCTGCCAAATTAACCTTTTGCTAATGCAATCACTGGCATCGACACTTCACAGTGACCAAGTTTGTACGCCCCGTGCATATTGATTTTAAGCCACTCGACTATAGTGTGAATCGCTTGCATTTTACTGATGAAGGACGCTATTACCCTGACACTATCCATATTGATGAGTTTCGAGTGACACACGAGAAATTTTGCACTTTTTTTAGCGACTAAAATGTGGATTAGACTTATCCAGTGCTTAGTCACAGTGATGGTTTTTGTGTGACCTAGTATGATTGAAAATGTATGGGTTAAGCCCTACTCAGAAGGCACGAAACATGGCTCAACGTATCCAGCGTAGCTTCTAAAAGTAGCGACATAAATGTAGGTACGGTTAGAAGGCGTTCACAATAGGCATGATGACAGTAACCAAGAATCAATGCAATTATGAATTTATCTAATGAAATAGGATTCATGGATTATAAAAAACGTATTTATTTTTCAATATCGAGTGAGATTGCTATTTATTTTGATAAAATAAAACTATAAAATACAGCAATCCGCCATATTGCATAAAACACAAAGAAGCGAATGACGTCACAATTGTTTGTTTTCGAGCTTTGAAAATCACACTATTGCTTACTGCACACTGCACAGAGTACATTGGTAAAAACAATAGTGACGTCACAACGACGCCATGACACCGCCGAACGTTTTGGTGTGCATTTTAAAATTTAAATTTCAAATGCTAATTTTATCTACTAAACTTTATTTTTCTGCTGAAATAAGATATTTTTTCGAAATAGTATAGATACTAGCGAACATAATCTGACCATTTTTCAAAATCAGTCATCATGCCTATTCTAATCGTGCGTGGAAGACGCGCTTATGCGTACGTAAAGAAGCGACATCCTTTAGCCCGTCAATTTCAATGTCAATTTACTCGTAATAGGAGCTGCGGCACGGACGGACATCTGATTTAATTGCCACTGATTGCCTTCATGTGTTTATAATATGATTACATTGACAATAGCAAAATATGCATATTTGATTGACGTGACGTTTACATGCGTCTGTAGTAGTAATCAGGGATGTATGGAGCTCCGTAACCGTAACCGAAACTATCGGATATCCGAAATAAAAATCCATTCAAACCCTTAACCAAATCCATACATAATATTATAAAGGCGAAAGTGTCTCGCTACGCTTTCACGACCCATCTTTTCAACCGATTTTGTTGATATAGGGATAATTTGTGTCCCGATGAAGTACATAGATAACTTACATAACAAGAACTAAGGAGATCCTGCGGGATTTTTTATTCCCGCCTTAGTAAACCTAATCCACGTGGACGAAGTCGCGGGCATCATCTAGTTGAGAATAAAGCTGCTATCAAAGATGTGCCAGGATGCGTAGCGAGTGATGACAAAACACTCTAAAAGGATTGCTTTATTAATATTTGCGTAGTTTAGCTTTTTGAACCCTTTTGTACCCAAGCGTGAAAGCTAGCCTAGTTATAATCTAGTATTGAAGACACTATAGGGCTTGTAGTAATGAAGCTAGTAATAATGTAGATGAAGAACCCCTAGCTACGTGAATAAAACAGAGGGTTTCATTTTATCGAACCACTGTGAACATCGAAAAGGTAATTTTAGTTCTCGCTCAAAATAGCTTTCATTTTATTATCAATTTGGCACGAGAACTTGCCAAGTTTTGAAGTTTTCGTGGCTATAAAATTACCTGAAAATGAACAGTCACAACATCAAACGAAAATCCAGGCACTGCCAAGAGAAAGCAGGCAGGTATAGGTTAAAGGTCAACAAAATCGTTAACCGCGGTTTATTGAAGGAACAATGAAATTTGAAACCGACGTCATTAAAATAGATATGAAAGGTCCATGATATTATATTTATACTAGCTGATGCCCGCGACTCCGCCCGCGTGGAGGTATGAAAAATAGATAGTAGCCGATTCCCAGATCTACTGAATATGCATATTAAATTTCATAAAAATCGGTCAAGCCGTTTCGGAGGAGTATGGGAACGAAAATTGTGACACGAGAATTTTATTATAAGATGAATAAAACATTTATCGGAGAAGTTCGTCCGCGTAGAATTATTTAACATTTTAAAATAGTTCTACGTGATACCTATAAAGTAACCCAACATGCCCTCCTCCTTTTATGAGTCCAAATATACACCTGTTTGAACTAATAAAAAAAGTGTGTTTGTCTGTCTATCTGATTTTGAATAAGCACTAAACTTAACTTGTTTAGGATAGCTTACATTTCAGGAGGGCATGGTGGGTAGTGGTGTTTGTAGTTACTCAACAAGAGGATGTTCTCATGCTTAAAGTCCGTAATTTTTCAAAAGAGGGATGATTGGGATCTGAGCTTCCGGTAACAAAAAGATATAGTACGTTTTGCAGGATTTCTACCAATTCCGTAACCACAGTGATTTTTAAAAGTTTATTACAATCCAGCAAACTGAGGCGGGTCGGCTAGTCCTAGAATAAACTCCCCAGGCATAAAACCCATTTTGTGTCTAGATCAAAAAGCCAATTAAAGGGTTTAATGATTAACTTCCTTTGCGTTAAGTGCCAAAATTCAAGGAAAACCCGCCCGATTGATATTCTCGTTTTTGTATATTTGCCCCTTTATAAAATTGCTATCCTAAACAGCACTAGTAAAATTTATTAATATCTTTGAAGTCCCTGTTTTTTATTTTTATTTTTACCACTACTTGTGCCCTTGACTGCGATCTCACCCGATGATAAGTGATGATGCAGTCTAAGATGGTAGCATGCTAACCTGTTAGGGATATGGCAGTTATATTTTAAAGCCACACCCCTAATCGGTTTCTACACGGCATCGTACCGGAACGCTTAATCGCTTGGCGGCACGTCTTTTTCGGTAGGGTGGTAACAAGCCATGGCAGAAACCTCCCACCAGGCCAGACAGAAAATTCAGAAATTATAAATTCCCAAGTTGACCCTGCCGGGGATCGAACCCGCGACCTCCCACGTTAAGGCAACAGCGGTCAACACTACGCCAGGGAGGTCATCAAAACTGTTCTTCACGTAAACTATTACTAAGGTAAGTTATTTTTGTTTGTTCCTTTGCGTTTTAATGCATTTTGTCTGCTACGAGTGGTTTTTCAGATGAGTGAGCAAAGAGCGATTTCGATAGATGGGGGACGAAAATGTTTCCGGTAGTGGTTAAGCCTCAATGCAAAGAGATCCAATCGTCAATTGTCAATCTGTGAATTTGTTCAGTGGCGCTTGATGTTTCAATTAAATGGATTTCAAATTATTCAAACCCCGAAGGACATGTATTTGATTTATAAAACGCCTAAACTAAAATCATATTTCATTTTTGTTTTTTCAAATGGATTCGGACGTTTCAATTTCTGAATTTTCTCGGTGATAACTTTTCTCACAATTTACATTTTAAGGCTCCTAACTTTTAATTATAAGATTTTTCTTTGAATTGAAATTGAATAATTGTGTTTGATACGGGTTTTTTTCTGCTCCCCTTCTGTTCAACAGTTTTATACAATGAGGCTATATAATATATTATCCTATCTAGTCTATATTCTGAAATTAAAATTTCAAAATTCATTAACACCAATCTTAGATTGTAATAATTACCCCAAACATACAAAATATATTTTCCAGGGATAACTCAAATTTATCGAGGGGCAACGAAACGTATAAGAAAATTGGGATTGGTTGGTTTAGTCTGTACTAAATGTAGAAACCCCGAAAACTATGCAGCACTCTTTTCTGCAAATTTTTCGCTTTTTAAAAATATTAATAATAATTATTATCTCTGCATTGGTTATTTCGTACCCAATATATTACTACACAGATTTTTTGGATAGTGGTCTCCCATATCATGTATGAATTATTATTCCTCTCTTCTATATTTTGGTATTATGTGCTATTTTCATTACACTTCTGCGTTATATTTGCGACACTTTAAAAGCTAGCTAGAAATAGTAAAGAAGTGCAATAACATGGATATAAAGGATAGAGGAACAATAACATTAAGACGTAAGCTAGCTTAACAAAGTAGTAAACATTAACGTGTCGTTCAAAATAGAGCAACGTTTATAAAAAGAGAGAATGAATGTAGCCGGACACGCGTTAAATAGCCCACTTTATCTCTAGCTTCAGTTTACCACATCTCTCAAATACCGTATAATTTAGAGAGCATTATTAGCACTCGTATTATTAAGAGCTATAAAGGTGTGTACCTAATATCAGATCACTCTGTCAACATGAAAGGGGTTAAATTTCAATAATTAAATTTGAAATATAGAACAATCAGGGCAAGCTAAATAAAACCGTTTAAAAAGTAGGCTTGCATGGATACTGCACGTAAGGAGTTTTTAGTAGCTGAAGCCTCACCTTAGAATTGTATTCATACTAGAAGATTCCCGCGACTTTGTCCGCGTAGACTAAGTTTTTTCAATACCGCGGGAACTCCTTTATTTGCCGGGATAAAACCTATGACCTTCCCCGGGATATAACCTATATCTGTACCAATTTTCATCAAAATCGGTTGAATAGGTGGGCCGTGAAAGCGTAACAGACAGACAGACAGGCAGACAGACACACTTTCGCATTTATAATATTAAATATGGATTAGTATGAATTAGTATGGATTAGTATGCATAAGTATGCATATGGATGAGATGAGGTTATGGCACGAGAAGGCATGAGGAAGGTCAACGCAGTTGGTCTACAGCGGCTGTACTAGCCCAAAATCAAGTGACATTAGAAAGATAACTTAAGTGTCCTTACTTATCCTTCGAGCTCTTCACATAAAATGACGAAAACTTTTAGTGGGTACTTACTATGATCTTAGTGAATCTCTTTTTTTGTGGGACGAATGAGTAAGACCCTATTTTCTCTTACTCGTAAAACAGGTAATCAAATTGTAGCAGTACGTGGTAGTACCAACTATTACCTATTCTGTGGTAGTACAGCGAAAATCTGTCATCCTAGGTTTTGATTTACAAAAAGCCAGGTGTAGTAAACTTATTTACGATAAGTAAATCATTTTATTCTTTGAATGCTATATAATACTGTGTAATAAACTTCAAGAAGGCTCTTGGAAAATTCCGTTTCAGTATCTATTACCTAAGTATTTCTCGGAAGAAATTCTTCAGAATTTAACAATAGTTATAAGATCTAAGATTTTAAGTGATAAAAAACTTTGACATTACTCTAACCTCTACGTACAGTGCCACAAGTATTTTTAGAGTTTATTAGGAATATAATCGTAATAATATATCACGAGGAATATTCTCATAAAAGCTCTTTTGAAAAACATAAAAGACTCTTTATCACAAAGAATATACCTGTAAACGGAAACTTTACATTCTCAAGGATTACAATTCTTTAGCTACATTAAAACTCTGTATAATTTACTGTTCCGTTTCTTACAAAGACATTCTTTTCATTCCGTTTTTGTGTGAAATACATAGAACCAAGGTAAAATGTATGAAAGAATTTCTAAAACATCGGTTTATTTTTCTTACAAACGTTTTTCGTTTAAGGTCGCAGTTTTGCTGAATATATTAATAATAATAATATATTCATTTGCTATCTCGGCTCACCACAAATTGCCATATTACTGTGGTAAGCCGCTAGCACTACTAATGGTCATATTTGTGGAGTACCGTTTCGGCGTGTGGTATATCCATTGGCAAAACGATGAACTTATATTTTCTTTGACGACCTCCCTGGCGCAGTGGTGAGCACTGTTGTCTTAACGCGGGAAGTCCCGCTTGTTTTCAGCGGCTCCCAGCTACACGCTCGAGATCGTCCGTCCACACGCTGCTCCAATGTGAGTCGGCGGGCTTTAACGACTATTATCATGTTAGTGATAATAACCGGGACCGACGGCTTAACGTGCTCTCCGAGGCACGGGGGTGAAACACTGCCAACTTCATACTCCGGGCTGGCACTGAGAATTTCTTAATTGAAAAACCCAATACCTAACAATTTTTATGCCCGACCGCGAATCGAACCCAGGACCTCGTTATCCGCAGTCGACTACGCTAACCGCTAGACCAACGAGGCAGTCATTTAAGATATATCTTTAATAACAAGTAAATATTATTATCTCGCATTTACAAAGTCTTCGTAACGAACCTCGACCACGATGAGCTTTTTAGATTTATCCCTATTTATATCCATAACTAGCCGATGTCCGCGACTTCGTCCGCGTGGATTTTAGTTTTTCCCGCGGGAACTCTTTAAATTTCCGCGATAAAAATATATAATAGTACCTAGTCCTAATGGATAAAAATGTAGCCTATGTGCTTTCCCCGGGACATAATCTATACCTGCACCAAATTTCATCAAAATCGGTTGAACAGATAGACCGTGAAAGCGTAGCAGACAGACAGACGGACATACAGACAGATACACTTTCGCATTTATAATATTATTGTGGAAGTATGGATTTGCCTAATATAACCAGTTTTCAGCAATATTTTGTCCGTATTTTCCTTAACACGTTCTAACACACAAATTGAAGAAGAATATGAATTTCAAATATTTTCCATTTGTTAGTTCTTGTATTCCTAAAGTTTGTCAACGAATTTTTAATGAACGCTTCAGCTTTTGAAATTGTAGGAAGGCTCGGTGCAAAGCTGTCTTCTTTGATAATACAGGACAATGCTGTATAATATTTTGTTACCGATCTGATGATTCATTCCTGCTTTATCTGTACAAACTGTAACTGGACGCTTTCTGTGCATAAACACACACCTTTGTTATTGCTATTTTTGTTACTGTGATAAAATGTTCCTTCTTATATTCTCCTATTGTAGTTTATATATTTATTGTAAATTGTTAATATTATACTGTGTCGGTACTTATTCTCTGAGGTAGGCGTTAGTGGTTGCGCATCAGTTTATACTATTGCAGCCATTAACGTTCTATATTATCTGGTATTTAAGTATGTTGTAATAATATGGTATAGTTACATGTAATACATGTTTGTAATAATATAGTTATAATAATAATGTAATTCTTAAATAAATAAACAAATATAAAATATTTTTTGAAAATTTCAATTGTAGGAAGCTATCAATTTACAGAGTCCAAAACAGATTTGTTGTTTTTTTTTGTCTGTTCGTCTGTTCGCGTATCATGCCGAAACTATTGGATGGATTTGAATACAACTTGGCACAATTATGGCTAACACTCTGGGTTAACATAGTCTACTTTTTATCCCGAAAAACAATAGGGTTCTTTCGGGATAGGAGATGACGTTTTGGCCGAATTTTACTCCATAACTCGGAAAAACCGGCCTAGTGCGAGTCGGACTCGCGCACCGAGGGTTCCGTACTCAAGAAGTAGGTATAATTACCTTTTGTTAATGAACCGCAAAACTAACTTTGTTTGTAGAGGTTTACTGTTAATATCAAAAAAATACGTTTGTTGTATGGGAGCCCCCCTTTAATATTTACTTTATTGATATTTAATTATTTATTTTGAAAGGTAATATACAAGTTAATATTCTGTGAAAATTTGAACCGTCTACCTGTTACCGTTTTTAATATTGAGCAAAAAAATACGAAAAAAACACGTTTATTGTATGGGGACCCCCCTTAATATATATATTTTTTTAATTTTTAGTATTTGTTGTTATAGCGGCAACGGAAATACATCATTTGTGAAAATTTCAGCTTTCTAGCTATCACGGTCTATGAGATACAGCCTGGAGACAGACAGACAGACAGACAGACAGACAGACAGACAGCGGAGTCTTAGTAATAGGGTCCCGTTTTTACCCTTTGGGTACGGAACCCTAAAAATCACCGGTTTTGACAATATGAATGTGAATTTCGTGAAGATTATAAGAGGAGTTCGGAGATAGCAGGCGAGACTCCTCAACAGTAATTAACAGAAAATCAATCGCGATCAATCAATCAATCGATAAAATGTAGAAAGAAGTAAATTTTAAAATAATAAACCTTGCTTATATGACATGGAAGTACAAATATGTAGTCAATATCCTAGAAAATACAGTAGGTACACAGCTCAGCTGCATAACAGATAAAGTGACAGAGCTTAGTCATATCATACCAGTAATGTGAAAGGCGACTTTTGGTCACAGATTTTGACTATTAAAGAGGTAACATGGATCCTCTTTGAACAAAGGATGGTTTGGAATAAAAGTGAATATTGCGTTCGCTCAAGTTCATCATCATCATCATCATCACTACAGCCTATTATCGTCCCACTGCTGGGCACAGGCCTCCACTCTCATAGGAGTTGCCTCGTTGGTCTAGTGGTTAGCATAGTCGACTGCGGATCATCGAGGTCCTGGGTTCGATTCCCGGTCGGGCATAAAAGTTAGGTATTGGGTTTTTCAATTAAGAAATTCTCAGTGCCAGCCCGGAGTTGGAAGTTGGTGGTGTCTCACCCCCGTGCCTCGGAGAGCACGTCCCGGTTATTATCACTAACATGATAATAATCGATAAAGCCCGCCAACCCGCATTGGAGCAGCGTGGTGGGTCTAAGCTCTAATTCCCGCTCTCGCTCAAGTTAGCTAGTATTAATTAGCAAAATCAAAGTTGCATGGAGAGCGAATGCTCCGTGATGGGTCTTCGCAAACAACATTTGATATTCATGCATAGCGAACAATGGTGACGCAGGTGTGCGACCGGCTTTGCAGTGTATAAAAGCATCTTCTCTTGAGTTACATCTTCTGGTAAAAAGGGCGTAAAGGTCAAGTGAGAGAGTTAGGATTTCGATGTTATATTGCTTCTTAAATATGTGACAACTGAACAAGATAAAATATTAAAAACGCATTCAAAAAGACGTAAGATTTCCATGCATTAAGACCTTATGTCTTACCGTGATCTTATAGCTAACGTTATTAAGCCCAATGGCTAAGTCTGGCTAATCAGAGGGACAATAGCATCGTATAAGAGTTATAGGTATAACATGATTTATCGTTTTGTTTTGCCATGGTATTTAGTTACAACTATTTGACTTGCGTTACATCATACTTCATACTTAATATTATAAATTCGAAAGTCACTTTGTTTGTTGGTTTGTCCTTCAATCACGCCGCAACGGAGCAACGGATTGATATGATTTTTGGCATGGGTATAGTTGAGGACCTGGAGAGTGACATAGGCAATTTTTTATCCCGGAAAATTAAGGAGTTCCCGCGGGAATAACAAAATACTTAAACCACGCGGACGAAGTCGCGGGCATCAGCTAGTCGATAATATTGGCGAAAAAAAGGCGTAAAAGCACAGAATAGGTTATAGTAGTTAAGGCCAAGTGAGAGAAAATTGCATTTTAGTAATGGCTGGGGGCCCATTCTTTAGTACATTATAATGATGTTTTACCTAGTAACTATAAAGTAGACTAAATACCTAGAGCATCTAATATATAGGTACCAATGTAGCTGAAAGTAAAGTTTCTATTTCCATTATTATGAAAGATATTATACTGAGAAATTAGATAAATTCCATTGAAAACTTTTGAAATTGTATTATTGCCTGACTGGGGTGCGAGTGTAACCCAGTTGGAAAGTGTAAGCAAAGCTATAAAAATGTCACTACCAGTAACTTTAAAGAATTAAAATTTGCCAAGCTATTGTGAGTTGTCGTGACCGGGCACAATTGCTAACACAACTGAAGCAACAGTAAAAGGTTTTGTTTATCCACTACAAGTTAGCCCTTGATTGCGATCTCACCTGATGGTAAGTGATGATGCAGTCTAAGATGGTAGCAGGCTAACCTGTTAGGGGCATGGCAGTTATATTAAACCCATACCCCTATTTTTGGATAGGTTCAACAAGAAATATAATAACAGAATTTTTTCGGCCACTATACTGTGTATAATACTGAATGACACTTTTTTAAACTATGTAAGTGAATTGCGACGTGCCTTTGAAGATACCATCTTCGTCTATGGAAGCAAACAGGGTGATGATTATGGTAAATAATGAGATGTTTATTATTATCCCACAGAGACTTGGATTTAGTTCCTATAATATTGATAATGATACAGTATTTTGCACATTAACAATATTGTTTTTTTTTTATCCACTACAAGTTAGCCCTTGACTGCGATCTCACCTGATGGTAAGTGATGATGCAGTCTAAGATGGTAGCGGGCTAATCTGTTAGGGACATGGCAGTTATATTAAACCCATACCTCTATTCGGTTTCTACACGGCATCGTACCGGAACGCTTAAACGCTTGGCGGCACGTCTTTGCCGGTAGGGTGGTAACTAGCCACGGCCGAAGCCTCCCACCAGGCCAGACCAGGGAAAATTCAGAAATTATAAATTCTCAAATTGACCCTGCCGGGGATCGAACCCGGGACCTCCGCACGTTAAGGCAACAGCGCAACACACTGCGCCACGGAGGTCGTCGAGGTGCAGTAATTAATTATCATATTGTACAGCATGACGTACTTTGATATAACAATACATGCAATAAATAAATTCTAATTTTATGTCACGACAGTTAAAACTGTAACAGCTCTTGTAAATTAAGAGGGTTGTTTATATTACTGGATCAGAGCAATGTTACCAGTTGCGGTAACAACTCAGTAGCAGTAGGCAATTTCAACAAAAATCCTCGACTATAAAACAATTAAACTAAATATACCTAGATTAAGGTAATTAAAAAAAAACGAAAATTTGGATTGCGTGTGGTTGAACAGAAACATCCTATAGAGAAAATCGATGTCTTCAAGTCTAGGGTCAAACCAGTACCACAATTTTCATCAAAGATGATGTTTCTTCCTTTCTTCTCTCCACAATACTCCATAGGTTCTCGTAAAGTAGATAAATAGGCTCTATAGATTTGACTGTTATTCCCATTTTCGCCATCCCCACTTTAATTTACGCACTGCCATTTGGAGGAGTTGTCTAATTAACCTGCCTGTTCCACGATTTATTACCGAACCCTTCGCTGTCTCAGCGTAATTTCGTAGGACCCTTTTATTGACTGTGGTGTTCAGCATAAATTAAATTGAGTACGTCCTAGCAAATTTTCTTGGAGAGTCCTTGTACGTGCGCGAACTATGGATTTCTCGCTATTTTGTTCGATCTAACTAGGCACTCTAGCTAGAAAATACTATCATATCATATATCATACTAATATTATAAATGCGAAAGTCACTTTGTTTGTTGGTTTGTTGGTTTGTTGGTTTGTTGGTTTGACCTTCAATCACGCCGCAACGGAGCAACGGATTGACGTGATTTTTGGCATGGGTATAGTTGAGGACCTGAAGAGTGACATGGGCTACTTTTTATCCCGAAAAATTAAGGAGTTCCCGCGGAAATAACAAAAAACTTAAACCACGCGGACGAAGTCGGGGGCATCAGCTAGCTAGAAAATACAATTTCAACAATAATTTTACTTAACAATTTTAGCTCTCTATACAGCATAAACGTATTTCATTGTTTATTTTGTAATTTTCAAAATTCTTTTGATTTTTTCTAGATATTAAAAAAAAATATTTGCTTCGTGTTTCATATTGCCTGCTGGCCGTTATTAGATCTTCAAACACATTTCCATAGGTCCTTACTCATCAGCCTCGCGAGCCTTTGTGTAACGCTCGCTTGATCGAGGAATTGAAAATCAAAATCAAAATGCTTTTTATTCAAATAAACTTTTACAAGTGCTTTTGAATCGTTAAGTGAATCTACCACTCGTTTGAAATGCCATGAAAAAGAATACAGAATGCATTCAGATTTTTTAATGGGTAGTCTCCAACTTTTAATGTTTTTACAGCATCCAGTGAAGGGTGAAATTGACTATGAACATTTTTATGTATTTTTCACAGCATTTTGAGGTAGGTAAACTTTGGCTTCGAGCCAAACTAGTGATGATCTTAGAGTTGTATCATATTTAAAGAAAAATCCAGCGATTACACAATTCCGTTATTAATAAAAATTAAAAACATTTCATCTATTATAATCAATTCTTTTTCTTTTTACAGTTTAATAGGACAGTTTGTTCAACTGTCAGATTCTTACGTCTTTCTGGAAATCTGGAACGATGTTATTCATCAGGCATCACAGTTACGGTCTTCAAGCCGCTTTGTTCCCACTCGTCGTTGTTTTAGTTAAATAGCCTCTTCAAAAACCTTTCTCCAAGTACCTAATTCGGTATTCGTATTGCTTACTCTCCATTCAATTAATCCTGAAAGCTTAAGAGCCGCTTGCACAAGGACATTTAAACTGATTTAATTAAATTTTGTAATACTGTCCCTTTTTCGCAAATGCATATTGTAGTTGCCAAAAAGAGGACATCATAAAAATATTTAACTAAATCAATTTAAGAGTCCTTTTGCAAGTGGGCCTTAAAGGAGCAACTTTTGTCATCGTTTAAATATAGTAAGGTTAAAAAGGTATACAAAATTTAAAAAAGGCCAATGTTAGTCAATTTTGTCGCTACGTACTGAATTAAAAACTGTCATCCTTCAGGATAACGTGTTTGATTAATGGTGTTGAAAGACATGCTCAGTAAGCATAAACAAGAAAGTTTTGCTTGAACTGCGTTTGCAGCATCACTACTAATTGCGCTGAGCCAATTCTGACAGGCGATTGTGTCTAGAAGACAAATGATAAGGTTGTCTCGGGCTCGGAATAGGACGGAAGAAAATCAACAAGAAAATGATCGAGTCCCATAGCTATTTAATGTCTCTGGTAAACTAATAATTTGACTAAATACTTAATTTACTGAAAAATTAAATTAGTTTTATGACGTGTGGTCAAGTTTGTAACTAATAAATGAAATTAGAAACATGATATGAAAACTTATGGAAATGCTAAAAGGTGCCGTTTTGTCGCCGTTTCTCTCTCATTATGACAATAATAAACGGATTGTACCTAATAAATAATATAATAACACCATAACAGCATTACGATGAGCCGATTCCCTTTTTAGAATTATCCTGTCACAGTCTAGTTCATAAGTTATTTTATTTTTTCTTTTCTACTAGTACTTAAGTTTTTGTTTGTTTCTTCAATGTGTCTGGTAATTCCAAATAAAGATTTTATTTATTGATAAATGATAAATGATAAATGATTTATTTATTTCATGTAGGACCACTTGTGTCACTTATGATATATATAAGACTCTACCACCGGTTCGGAAAGATGTTTCTTATTTATTTATTTATTTAATATAATAATAAATTGTACGCGATGCGACGCTCTGATAAGCTATGACTATGAGTGATACACGGGTGGTGTCAAACCGTGTCTGTTAGGGCGAAAAATATACTACGGACAGGACAGGACAAAACATCTGTCGCAAGACGTCGGCATCGTATGAGAAACACGATTCGTCGTGTCGTACCGCTCGTTATAATAAACGCGTGCGGACTTTTTGTCAGCATAACAAAACAATTGTCCGTATGGTGGTTTCGCCATTAGAATAGGGTTAATAATTACGTATAACGGTGGTGAAGCTATTATTTCGGTGTAGATTTATTAGTGTATTCAGCGATGTAATATGGCGTTCCTCTGAGCTCTTGACGTTTTTGTTACAGGACAAAGGATGGAAAATGAGAAAGGTGGACAATGACAACATGTCCCCGCCGCGTGCGATGACCCTGCAGGGCGCCGGGGGTCGCGTGCCGCCGGCGGGGCCCGCCCGGCACCATGCGCCTCTAAACCCGCCCTCGACACCACGTTTTATGAGAAACATAACGCTTATTAGGCTATATCTACAATTTATATGTACGATTTCACACCTGCGCTACACCGCGATACCGCGGGTGCGTGCGAACTTCAATTTTCCAAAGCGTCCTCTAGTGAAATTAAAAGCGTATTTATTCCGAACAACTCATAGTATATTGAAAATCAAATCGTTGTTAGTGAATACTGTAGTGCAATTATTCGTTGTTGCCAAGTGTATAGTGTGTGTGCGTGTGCGGAAAGGGAGCAGGAGAGCGTTGCTGGCGCTCCTGCTGAGTGGGTTGTGTAAATACAGTGATGGGAAGCGTGATGATGACCTTCATATTGGTGGTATTTTTCCCATGGAGGGAGAGGGCGGCTGGCAGGGCGGGCAGGCGTGCAAGCCTGCCGCTGAGTTGGCTCTGGCTGATGTGAACGCCAGATCTGATCTTTTATCCGGGTTTAAGCTACTGCTGCATAGCAACGATAGCAAGGTAATTTCCTTATTTTTCGCATAATTTAATAATGGTGTAACAAAATAATTTATTTATTGACATAATATCTGGGCTGGATAGAGGCTGTGATCCCCGCACTGCAGGGGCGTTCTTAGTGCCGTCTGTCGCAACTCGCTGGTGATCCAGCGCGGTAACGCCGCAAACATTATGGGTACTTTTGCATCAGGAACGTCCCAGGGTGGGCTTTTGATGATTAACTAATTTAAATTTAAATATAACGAAATGTTATCCATACATTAAAAATGCGAAAGTGTGTCTGTCTGTCTGCTACGCTTTCACGGCCCAACTATTCAACGGATTTTGATGAGATTCGGTTCAGAGATAGTTTATATCCCGGGGAAGGACATAGGCTACTTTTTATCCCGGAAAATTACAGAGTTCCGGCGGGAATCAAAAAACATCAATCCACGCGGACGAAGTCGCGGGCATCGTCTAGTTTTAAATAAAGTAAACTTTCAGGTCTGGTTAAAAGAAACAAGTTTAGCAGGTAACCAATAACAATAAAGGCTTTTAGGAGAACAATTAATAAGCCATAATCAAATAAAATACCGATAAAGACATTAACTAAAAGACTATTAAGAGGGAAGGCGTTAAGATCTTCTAATTCGACGTAAGAGTGTTTTATTGTATCAATAGGCTCAGGTGCTACAAGAAACTCCAACCACTCTAGCTTCGGTTTATTTGCCTTCGAACCCTAATTACAAATTTAATCAACGTAATGTTCACCGTTTTGTCGCCTGCTCGGATAATACAAGCACAATCAATTACGTGTTTCATTTGGATAATAGCTAGGGAACAGCTGGAACAATAAAATGTTAGTTTATCTTGCTTGATTAACATCACGAAATAATACAGTACAGGAAAATCACTTGCCATTTTTCCATACCATACTCGTACTAATATTATAAATGCGAAAGTGCGTGTCTGTCTGTCTGTCTGTCTGTTACGCTTTCACGGCCATCACGTGTGGTGTCTGTTGGTGTCAGTCGGCCAACCGATTTCGCATGGGGATAGTTTGTATGACGGGGAGGGACATAGGAAAATTAAACAGTTCCCGCGGGAATCAAACAATCTTAATCCACGCGGACGAAGTCGCGGTCATCATCTTGTATTTATATATGTTTTAAATCGTAAATGTAACTTCTGTAGTTAATTAGGTCCCAATCTGGTTGTCTTACTCCTATCTGTTCATTGTCCAAACTGACGCTGATGGTCGTAAGAATAATCAAATCATTTTCTTCCTCCGCTAACCCCACACTAACCCCGCTCTAACTCCGCTAATCACACCGGTTTAAGAAATGAGCATGAAAATGAGAGAATAGATATTATTTATCCGTTGAATGTTTGCTATGACACAAAATTTCTTAACAAAGTTAACTTCAGTGAATAAAAAATATATTATGTCAATGGCTTTCATTTTTGATAGCCACTGAGTTAGAGAATATGGCTGCTGACCAGAGACAATTTAGATAAAATAAATTCCCAAACAGCCCCTGCCGGGGATCAAACCTCCGGGAGACCTTTCACATAATATATATAAGAGAGCACAGCGCTCACCACTGGACCAACCCGAGACCGTTCATATATTATATGTAAGAGAGCACAGCGATCACCACTGCACCAACCCAAGACCGTTCACACATTATATATAAGAGAGCACAGCGCTCACTACTGTGCTCACATTCTGCACCAGGGAGGTAGTCTGAATATTTTATTTAACACTTATTCGTTTGACAGTGTGAACCTGGCCTCGGTGCGAGTGTCATGTACAATTTGTTGTACAATCCACCACAGAAGTTGCTCCTATTGGCTGGTTGTTCCACCGTGTGCACTACCGTCGCTGAGGCAGCTAAAATGTGGAATCTTATGGTTGTAAGTACCTGTTTTATTACTAAAACAGAAAGTATTAGGTATATTACCATATAGTATTTTAATCAACGCAGACTGTTACTTCTGGACATATCATAAGTCTGTTTAAGATTTCCAAAGAACTGCGGGTCCCTGATAGTTCCATCCATCCATCCATCAGCCCGTACGCTGGACACTGCTGCTGGACTACTGCTGGACATAGGCTTTTTCGAGAGCGCGCCACCAAACACGGTCCTCCACCTTCCTCATCCACCCGCTTCCCGTCACCTTCTTTAGGTCATCGGACCAGCGAGCTGGAGATCGTCCTATACTGCGCTTGCCAGTACGCGGTCTCCACTCCAGAACGCGCCTGCCCCAACGGCCATCGGTTCTGCGACAGACATGGCCTGCCCACTGTCACTTCACTTGCTATGTCGGTCACTTCGGTTCTTCTACGAATTTCCTCGTTTCGGATTTTATCCCTGAGAGAAATTCCCAACTTAGCCCGCTCCATAGCACGCTGACCGACTTTTAATTTGTGGCCGAGGCCCACCGTCAGTGTCCACGTTTCTGCTCCATACATTATTACCGGCAGGGCACCCTGATAGTTCAACCACCCGGTATTTTAATTTTGCCTAAAAAAAACTAATAAAGCAAAGAGCGTAAGCGTGTTAGCGTGAATTGGGGGATAACGAAAACAGTCTACTTGTGTAAACACTCCACTACATCACCTCTGGTGTCAAAAATGATACATGATAAACTAGTTTCACTTAGTCATTTGTCCTAAAACCGGTTCGGCTGCCTTTCCTAATAATAAGTAGTATATACTAATATTATAAATGCGAAAGTTTGGATGGATGGATGTTTATTACTCAATCACGCCGCATTTCACGCAGAAAGGCTGAACAGATCTGGATAAAATTTGGCACAGAGATAGACTATAGTCTGGAAAAACACATAGGCTACTTTATATCCCGAAAAATTAAAGAGTTCCAGCGGAAACCAAAAAACCTCAATCCACGCGGACGAAGTCGCGAGCATCACCTACTAATATGATATCTTTTGCAGTTATGTTACGGCGCATCCTCGCCTGCGCTCTCCGACCGCGCGAGATTTCCAACACTGTTCCGCACACATCCATCTGCGACAGTGCACAACCCTACGAGGATCAAGCTCATGCAGAAATTCGGCTGGTCTCGCATCGCGATATTACAACAGGCCGAAGAAGTCTTCATATCAGTAAGTTCACCAATTAGAATATGGCAGAAAGATACCACACCCAGATCGATAATAGTATAATGTGGCAGAATCATGCTAACAATATTCGAAGCGAAAGCCTAGCAATAGCTTTAGTTTTAAGATACCGTAACTGATTATCACTATCATGTTTTATAAGTAATCGGACGTCAATAAGTGTACAGTGTACCTAATTTGAATAAATAAATATTGATTGATTGATATGATAAGGCTCGCCCCTAAAGTCTAAGCTGTCAATAATTATTATGTTTATTTAGAATACTAGTCATTTATTTGAATGCATTTGTCGATAGTCTGTCTAGTAAAAAACTGAGAGTGCAAAATACCTTAAGATAAAAAAAAAAAAACTGATCGGGTATCCCCAAACGTACCTAATTAACTTGAATTTTTCGTTTACTTTTGAGCATATAGTAGTCTTGTGTTGCATGTACTTATCCAAATATCCGACTCTCAGCTATCACAAGACAGGCTGAACTTATTTACTTTTTTGTACAAAATATAAAAGCGAATACCTTACACTTTTTCTTCGCATAAACTTTAGTTGAACCCCTGCTGGGCGTTGATACCTATATCAAAAACAAACGAACCACAAAATTTCTTGTGCTATCGTTAGTGTGCAAAAAGTTTTCCTTAGATGTACTTGACATTCAGATGCGCCAAACAAACTAGCAAGGTTTTCCGAGATCCAGGCTTCCTTTGATGAATACAATTTGAATCTCTTACTTGCTACAATGTAATTAAAACTTCCACCACCACCACCACTACAGCCCATTACTGTCCCACTGCTGGGCACAGGCCTCCACTCTCATAGGAGAGAGGGAATTAGAGCTTAGACCCACCACGCTGCTCCAATGCGGGTTGGCGGGCTTTAACGACTATTATCATGTTAGTGATAATAACCGGGACCGACGGCTTAACGTGCTCTCCAAGGCACGGGGGTGAAACACCGCCAACTTCCTAACTCCGGGCTAGTTCTGAGAATTTCTAGTCAGAAAAACTCAACACTTAATTATGGCCCGACCCGGGACTCGAACCCGGGACCTCGTCGGCCGCAGTCGACCATGGTAACCACTAGACCAACGAGGCAGTTAATTAAAACTTACACGGCTAAAATCTCAAGTGGTTTAGGGTGACCTTATCATACTTCATACTTAATATTATAAATGCGAAGGTGTGTCTGTTTGTTGGTTTATTGGTTTGTTGGTTTGTCCTTCAATCACGCTGCAACGGAGCAACGGATCGACGTGATTTTTTGCATGGGTATAGTTGAGGACCTCGAGAGTGACAAAGGCTACTTTTTATCCCGGAAAATTGAGGAGTTCCCGTGGGAATTTAAAAAACTTATTCCATGCGGACGAAGTCGCGCGCATCAGCTAGTTCTCCATAAATTAGTCAGAAGTTTAACTTAACAGCTGTAGACATGTTAGTAATTTTTTATTTAATAAACATATTTATTAGAGTAAAATGCAGTTATTTAGAATGCACAACGCTCAGACAGGTTAATTTATTTTTATAGACATTAAATTAGTATTAAATTAAATAAAATTAGAATACCCTTACTTATGTAGCACAGATCAAAGAGTAACTGAGGAAACCGCTGATAAATTCAATTAATAAAGTTCCCGTGTGCGCTATCTATAAAACTCCTTCCACACTGACACGAGTAAAAATCTATTTATCGTTGAGTGCCTGCAGGGAAACTTTTCAGAGGATTGGAGCTCACACGGTGTTCGCTTCAGTCGAATTGAGTTCGAGCTTTTTACGCTGGCCTCAATATCATTAAGAAGCTACCGCTTTCTGCTTGGTTATTTTATTTTGCATACTTTTGGTTACCTTATTTGCAAAGTAGTTATTAATTATGTTTTAATCACTTGATTTTGAAATTTTATTAATAATGCAGTAGAGTAAAAAGATTTACCTTTATTTTCTCTGTCATGCAAAAAATCCTCAGGAATTGGATCAGAATTAAACAAAAATTAAAAAAATATAAAATATGAATTGATATGAAATTTGAATCGACAAATATGGTAACTAGGTATTATACCCGTAAAACAAATGGAATCTTAACATGTATGTTTGGGACATAACTATAAGCAAAAGTAAATAACACGAGCGTAGCGATGAAACGTAGCCCATTGGCAGCACGATTGTTGCTCAAATTATTAGGCAGTCGGCCGGTTTCTGAATTGAGAATTTCTTGTTGAGTCTGTCTCAAAGACTACTTAAGGACTAATAAAGCAAATTTTTGTTTCTGAATTGATATTGGGCCGGTTTCTGAATTAAGCATTCAAGCAAAAACAGCAAGTTCCAACTCTCAAACCTTACACAATATCAATTCAGAAACAAAAATTTGCTTAATCAGTCCTTAAGTAATCTTTGAGACAGACTCAACATGAAATTCTCAATTCAGAAACCGGCCGACTGCCTAAGAAGCTGCACTTCTGATACCCAGGATCATAGCCTTTTTATAAATTTTTAATTCAATTACTCGTAATCGGGTTTTTACCGCTATGAGTAAACCTTGCCGTATTATGAAGATTTCATTTTCCAGACAGTCATGAATATAAATCTTTTCATACGCCGGTTATATACGAGGCAGTGAAACACTTTATAAGGTTGCTGCTCAACGTGTACTGAATACTCGTTCGAGATGAATTGAGCTCGAGTCTTTCACGGTGGCCTCAATTTAATTAAAACGCTGCTAGGTTTCTGCATAAGAGGTGTTTCGACGTGTTATTTCTACCATATCAATGCCAGGGCTTTTTTTTATCCACTACAAGTTAGCCCTTGACTGCGATCTCACCTGATGGTAAGTGATGATGCAGTCTAAGATGGTAGCGGGCTAACCTGTTAGGGGCATGGCAGTTATATTAAACCCATACTCCTATTCGGTTTCTACACGGCATAGTACCGGAACGTTTAATCGCTTGGCGGCACGTCTTTGCCGGTAACTAACCACGGCCGAAGCCTCCCACCAAGCTAGACCAGGGAAAATTCAGAAATTATAAATTCCCAAATTGAAAATTGATAAAATTATTACCTGCAGTCGATATATCAATCGATGTAATCTTTATCAGGAAGCCTCGTCCTGCTTCATCTCCAAGAGATAATTTTTCTCCTAATGAAAACTTCAGAAAGAAGCCCTAAGGTTTTCTTCATACTATTTTCTTTTTATACAACTCCAGCAATATTCGTCTTGCCATTATACTGGAACGAAAGAATGTTATTGAATATTTGTATATTACAGAAAAAATTGTTTATTTTTCTAACACTCGCCTCCATTTGCAGACTGTAGAAGACCTAGAAGCCCATTGCAAGAAGTCAGGCATTGAAATAGTTACCCGACAATCGTTCCTATCGGACCCAAGCGACGCGGTGCGGAATCTTCGAAGACAAGACGCAAGAGTAATTGTTGGCCTCTTCTATGTGGTGGCGGCAAGAAGAGTCCTCTGTGAAGTCTACAAGCACAAGCTGTATGGAAAATCGTACGTCTGGTTTTTTATTGGTAAGTAGTGCTTAGGCCTCAATTATTTCTTCGTTAGTCACGTACGTTGGTGGCGCGTACGTATAGATACGCAATGTGTACTATGACTGTGGAATACTACACCGTAGGAATATAGTTATTATCCTGTGACCACTGTGCCGTAGACAAATCTAACAGTGTCGTATTCCAAACAGTACCTTTAATAGTCCCATAAACTTCCGGTGACAGCTGAGTCGATATTATCAAAAATAAAATAAAAACAAAAACTAAACAGTAATAAAGATTAGTTGGCCACCGGGCCAATACTGGAACTAACTTGGTAAAACTATACACGTGACTGACATGCCGGACTGATATCAGCGTCGGAGGATTTCAGACCATAATGTTTGAAAAATAAAAACTATTTCACATACTAATAGATGGATAATTATTTCTTGGACGTGTTTACATTGGTTCAAACACAGACCATACACTACTCTGTGGGTTCAAATAACATAATATAATTTTTTGTATTTAGTGCCAACCGAATACCTATTTATAATCTGGCAATGCAAGCGATCCTGTAACGTTCCTAATATGAGGAACATTTTTAGTTGTTTTAAAAACTGATCTTTGCGCGCTAAAGAGAGCAGATATTGGAATAAATCATTAAAAATAATTTTCACAAGAATTATGCTATGTGCCACATATTATAATAATATTATGTAAAATGTTTAACATGTAACGCCTTGCTTTAAGCTATATGTACGTGCAAAGATCGTAGGAATGCCACAATGCGGTTTAACGATTCATTGTTCTAAATTATTCACGAGCATGCAGAGCTTGTTCCAACTTACAGATGTCGCCCAGGCTTTAATATATTTATTTAAGCTTTGACTTCGCGATCGCACATAAAATGGAACATCAATAAAACCCTATTTATGTATTCATGAATCTTCGAGATATGTTCGAGATAACTTTTGTTATCATTTAAGAGCTCGCGGACAAATTGGTCATTATTTTATACAAGTCTTCCTCCTTTACTTACCAACCCAAGTATACAATGCGTAGTACCCTCCGATACAATGAACAAGTACCTACAATAAAGTAAAGGATAAGTCCACTGGAATAATTTTAGCAATTTAGTCTTTCTAATTAAGTCTGTTTTTACCTTCTCCTCTATCTTCAGTTACCGACCTCTGGTCTGGTTATCACCAGAATCTTCTTAAGGACCTTATTTTCTAAGAGATTTCATCTGCGCACATAAAGAGTTTCCACCTTCTAAAAAATAAACAACTTATTAGATGATGCCTGCGAATTCGTCCCCGTGTATTAAGGTTTTTGATTCCCGTGGAAACTCTTTACCAAACTTCATCAAAATCGGTTGAACAGACGAGCGATGAAAGCGTAGCAGACAGACAAACACACTTTTGCATTTATATTATTCGTATGGAAGCTAGGTTAGTTGCTAGTAATCACAAAAGCCAACTTGTCTTAAAAGGAAATATTTAGTTGGCTGTCGCGGAGCTATTTCCACATGCGGGCAAAGCGCTGTAATGACCGGCTTTCGATATAATCTTCCAAGGTCTTTTCGTGTCGCTTTATAGCTGGTAATTTTATAAATAGTTTGACTTTATTTGCGGAATAAAATTAAAAATAATCTAAAGTACTTAATTGATCTAGCACGCTAAATACTTAAAACGGGAATAGATCTAAATTGATAAAATAAGTTATTGTAGACCATAATTATAACTTACCGCTTATTATGAATACCTATTTAGAGAAAATGAAATACAGAAAAAGTTGCTAACTAGTTTTGAGTTGATATAATATTATTTCGAAAACTTATAACTACTATAGTAAATTTTGCTCGAATACATATCTGGTGTAAGGTATTCATACTATCACAGCTAAAAAAGGTAGGTAAATATTTTGTACTACTTGTTCCAGTAGTAACAAAATGCACAAGCACGTATGGGCAAAACAACATATAAATAGATAGATAATTTAGGTGTTCTTTAAAGTGCCAAAGTTCAAACCAGTTAAAAAAGGGAATACCAAATAATTTTGAGAAATTATTTAACCGCCCTTTGAAGAGGCCCATATTATAATGAAGATGGAAGGTGGTTCCATAATTTGCAGGTACGTGGCAGAAATGAACTGGAATAACGGGTCTTTGTGACTACTGCACTGCTAAAAAAAATAAACTAACTATCTTATTAATTGAAAACATGAACAGGTTTAAGTGTTAACAATAATAATAATTTGTTTTTTGCATTTCCTGTAAAACAAGCTAAATTTTCATTCCATTGCTCATACCCAAGTGGAGCGATAAATGTTACATTAATCTTCAAAAGCGATTCTCCGACAAGTTCCCCGCATCGAAACATAATAAAATGATAACTTTATAATATTACAAAATATAATATAGTAATTATATTTTTTTCACGCTTAAAAGATGTAATCATAGCTTAGCGTATAGGCGGACTAAAGTTAGCATTTAGCCCATATGGATTAAAGTTTTTTTTTTGTCGTTATGTTATTTACCGAGTAAATGGGTAGTCAAAATTTATAGTCTATGGTTACTATCAACAACCTTAAAAACTAATCACAAACACAGTCTAAGGATATACGTTCATTCCTACCAGTCGTCTTATAAGGGCGTGACGTAGGAAACTAACTTTGGACTGCTAAAACTGTCATGATAGCCAGGTCTGTCACTTGTATTTTGTATGAGCATCGATCCACTGTATGAAATTAATAAATAGGTATGTTAATACGATACAAACAGACTCTACTTTTTATGTTCCATTATTCTTGGAAGAAATATAAAGTAACTTTTTATAATTTGAATTTAGTTTTAAAAATGGAACTGAAAGCTACACTGAATTCTTCGTTGAATCATGAATGTATGCGTCAATGTGTTTATACTTCTACCATACCTTTACTACTGTTTTAATCATACTTTTGCGGGTCTAAAGTCAGTCTTCATGCCCTAGGGCCGTAATCTAGTCGATCGATCGCCCAACTAGTTGACCAACCCCATACTGTAAATATGCACAACAGAGTCTAGGCTCCAGACTGGTCGACCAAACGATCGTACCATTTGACATAAAAGTTTTTAAACCAAGGAGTATGTGTACCTGCATAAACACTGGCAGCATGAAAAGCAAAAAGTTTGAATATCAAAGCAGCGGCGCCAAAGCGCGAAATAAAAACAAATGAAAAATTATTCCACATCTACAATCTATCTACGTATTTTGTTACAAATTGTTACAAATTCAATAAAAAGTGGTCCTAAATATTGCAAAATGTCATCATTTAGTGACTCAGACGCAAGCGAATACGAGCAAAAAATGAAACTCGACGCGGAAAGAATTGTTGGTGAATTATTGCCGGATACATCAAAGCAGATTTACTTAAAACATATGAAAATTTCATACAATGGAGAAATCATAAAGGCGTAAAAAGCATCTCTGAACCAGTGCTCCTCTGTTATTTCGAAGAATTAACAAAAACCAAGAAATCATCCAGCCTGTGGAGCATTTTTTCAATGCTGAAAGCGACCATCGATGTAAAACACAATATTTCTATCAAGAAATACACAAGACTCATAGCATTTTTAAAGAAACAATCTTCTAATTATCAAGCAAAAAAGTCAAAAGTTCTGAGCGCTGAAAACATACAATCTTTTCTGCAGCAAGCCCCTGATGATCAATTTCTTGCTATAAAAGTGAGTACCTACCTAACCTTACTACTATTACCTACCTACTAACACATTGTATCTACCTACTAAAAATGTACTTAGCTAAATCTATTTCTTATGCTACCTTGTTAACTATAATCAAACCTCTACCTAATATTCCATCGTTTTTGTTTCAGGTGATATTAATTTTGGGAATAAATGGTGCTTGTCGCTGTAACGAATTAGTAAACTTGAACACTGATAATATGAAAAAGCATTCTGATACACTGCTTTTGGTTAAATTGCCAGACACCAAAACTAAAAGAGAGAGATCGTTCGTTGTGCGCGAAGACCATGTAAAAACTGTAGAAAAATACCAATCACTTCGACCAACTGGAATGAATACAAATCGTTTTTTAATCCAGTACAGAAATGGAAAGTGTACCCGGCAGCCAATGGGTAAAAATAAAATTAGTAGCACCCCTAAGGCAATCGCAGCTTTTTTGAGTTTGCCGGACATCAATCTCTACACAGGTCATTGTTTCCGCCGAACTTCTGCTACTCTTTTGGCCGACGCAGGTGCAGATTTGACCGTAATTAAGAGACACGGTGGATGGAAATCTAGTACCGTTGCCGAAGGGTACTTAGAAGATTCTTTGGAAAACAAGAGGAAAATCAGCGCTCGTTTGTGTGAAAATGTTCCTACAAAGACTTCTGCAGCTTCTGTTGTAGATCCTTGGATGCCACTACTGCAGCTCCAAATGCCCCAGCCATCGACATCAAAATGTCAAATCAATGTAGTGCCGCCGTCAACAGCAAACCCAAAAGTGGAGGAAGAAATACCAACTAACATAACAGCGTCACAAGTAACTACTAATTTCAATAAAAACAGTGCATTTAATATCACTCTTAATTTTCAGAACTGGACAAATGTGACTCTATCGAACGTGAACATTCACTTTTAATTTGTCTTTTCTTTTTATTATTTACTAGACCTATGTATCCTACTTACTATGATTTGCAATAAATATCTAACCGTTACAGTTTGTTTTACTGTTATGGTAGAAGTATAAAGTAGAGTATACACCACCGGGATAAAGCAGTTTTTTTCTTGGGCGCTTGAATCCCTCACTGCACTCAGGACTCAATCTTAATTCCCTCCCTTTGGTCGGGAATTAACTTATAACACCCTCGCTGCGCTCGGGAGTTAAATTTGGAGTCCTTCGTTACGTTCAGGATTCAATGTAGCGCCCGTGACATAAAACAGTGCTTTATCCCCTTGGTGTATAATCTACTATTAATAGCTCTATGCTCTATATCTATATTTTTTATACTTGCTTGTTATCATTATGGAGAAAAATAAAGTTGGTTTGGTACTTGGTATAAGCGGATTGTCGCGAAATCTCAATTTTTGTTATAATTAGTACGTAGACATAAATGAATGTTTAATCAATTTCGATGCCTAATACGTAATACAAGGTGAAGGCATAGCTTAAGGTAACGTATATATGTATTACATTATACAAAATGTAAGAAAGACAAAGAAATAATAAAAAATCGTTATATATTTTATTTTCTCGCAATCGAAGTGAAAAGTAGAGTGTCTAACTCGGTGTTTACTCGATTCTATGGAATCCTTCGCTATGCTCTGGAAGCTAAACATCTCGTATGAAATGGCTCATTTTAGTCCCTTGGTGAACAATCTACTACTGTTTCAACACTTTCAATAATTCTGATCACATAAAATCATCTTTTTTCTTCCTAGAGCCTTGTAGAATCAGCCAATCCTAATAAAACATCATTGTCTTTCGTCTCCAATAGACATTTTACTAAGTTGGGAATAAAATTGCAACTAACATTTGACTCAATATTTTCCAACCTGAAAATTATGAACTTTACTTACACCTGTTGGTATTAATACAAACATAGTAGTAGTTATTATAATGCAGACTTTGTTAGGAATGCCACACCAAATTTTTATATTATTAACATAGCATATTATTATTGTTATGTAGTTCGATTTCGATTCCACATTCATGTTCATGTCGGATATAATATTACTAGCAGCAAAAATGTAATTGAAGCGGTATTTTGGCTTTACTCCAACAATCGGTATAATCTTGAATTCGGCAGGTTCTCGTCATCCGGTTGACCCGAATATGAGCCTCAGAAACCTCTCCTCGTCGATCGTAAAACTTTATTACGACCTATAAATTCTTTTTTTTTTGCCAAGAAGTAGCTAGTGAAGAAGAAGCTCAACCGACATAGTTTTATGAAACGAAATTTCTCGCCCTTTATTTAAAAATTAATAACCACTATTCCTTTTTCTTGATTTAAAACTATTTTTATATTCAACTAGCTGATGCCCGCGACTTCGTTCGCGTGGACGTATGAAAAATAGATAGTAGCCGATTCTCAGACCTACTGAATATGCATATTAAAATAATTAAATGACGATTGATCACTGTTATCGACCGGAGATGAAAAATGATTAAATTACTAAAATAAAAAATAAGGGTTGATCGTAGAATAATGAAAATTTAGGATTGTATGTATTTTTGTATGTTGTATCATAAAAAAATAAAAACTAAAAATTTTGTCTAAAAAATATAAAAAAAAATTTAGGGGTGGACTACCCTTAACATTTAGGGGGATGAAAAATAGATGATGGCCGATTCTCAGACCTACTCAATATGCTCACAAAATTTCATGAGAATCAGTCAAGCCGTTTCGGAGGAGTATGGGAACGAAAATTGTGACACGAGAATTTTATATATAAGATTTAAATTTTAGTTTGTACCTATACATTTTTCCTCAGTTTTCTGCTTCTTTTTCGTTAAGTTTCCGATTTTTAATTCAAAGTCGATATGTTTTCGTAACGCGTTAGTAATGTTTTTATTATGTTCTTACCTAAATAGCTGTAGAATTATGTGCAACGCTAGGTCAAGCTTTTAAAATGACAGGCACTTAGTTTTTCCCTCGTTTTGAAAATTTACAGGCGATTCTAGGCTAAAAACAGTGTTGTAATACGAGGTCAAGTACTGAATGAAAACGTGCAAACACTCTGAGCGTATTTACAAACTGCAGAATTCTTTTCCCTTTGCATTAAATAGATTTCTCACTGGAGAGGAAAGTTTTTCACAGCGAGTGGTCTGTCTATTGTGTTTTGGGTAGAAACGTTCGCTATTTAGGTCAGATTGTTACATTATGAATTAAATGGGGCTTTAATAGTAGACACTTCATTCCTTCTCTCATTGAATTTTTTTATTCAATCTGATAGTGAGTTCTACGTACAGCATTTTTCTATACTAGTTTTCAAGCACGGCCTTTGCACGGGTGGCCATTTAGAGTTAATGCGACCGCTCTCCGACAAGTGTTCTCCATTGTTAGTTAAAACTTGAATAATATCCTTTCTGCTTTCGGCATGTTGAGATAATTTATATTAATAATTAAGCCTTCTATTAATAGCGCTAATTTCTGATTTCACCATGTACTTATCTACTTCGTGATTTTATTCGCTATGTTACATTTTGGTTTTAGTAAGAATTTGTTTAGTTTCAAATTGGCTTGTAATTCGTCTTCAATAAATTTTTTAAGTAGGTTAAAAATTAAGCAAACTGTTTGTTTTAGGTTGGTATGAAGACAACTGGTTCGAAACAAACCTGGAACGAGAAGGTTTGGATTGCACGGCAGATCAAATGCGGGAGGCTGCGGAGGGTCATCTTACCACCGAAGCGTTAATGTGGAATCAAAACGCCAACCAAACAACCATATCAGGGATGACTTCAGAAGACTTTCGGTAATTTTTCTGATTTATTTTTTGAAAAATCCAAAATGGGAAGTAAAACAATATCTTTCTGTAACCAATGGAGTTATTTTCATAAATTGATTTATGAACTTCTATAAAATTGATTCATAGATATGATATAATATCTAGGTAGGTACTAGTAAGCGAAACTATTATAGAATTTCAGACAGGAGATGAAGACTTGTTTGCTGCATCAGTGTACTGCATGTTGAAACTCGTATGAAATGCTTTTAACAATATTTACACGGTTGGGAAATAGGAATGATATTTCCTCTGAGCTTTCGTTTCTTTCATCAAATATTATTTAATGGAAATGGCAGCTGATTCGGAACAGAATCTAAACATTTATTTCTAGCTTATGTCCGCGACTTTATTTACATGAAATGAGTTTAAAAATCCCGTTAGGGCTTTGATTTCCTTTATGGACTAAAGTAGATACAATGGTATCTTCCGTCTTGAGGATGCAAGTGATCTTTGTGCCAAATTTTATCAGGACTTTTTCATGGATCATCTTTTAAAATGATTTTGAACTAAAATTTTGTTACTTTCCGTGCACATTGAATCGATTTACCCTGAGATCCTGTTTATAAAAAAGGATTGAATAATAAAATCTGGCGAAACTGTAGATTTGTAATAAAAACGGAACGAAGGAGTGAGTTAAACCACACCCCATTTACGATTATCTGTTCCGCAATTTCAGCAGAACATTGACGGAAATGTTTTTTCCGGCATTTCGAGCTTTTGTCATTTTGTTTGCTTGTTCCGTAGATTATTTTGTCAAAGCTTGTCAGTGCTATTTACGACAACTTTGTTTTTGCCTTGTGTAGAGTCACCGGTGACCGACGTTTAATAATTAAGCACAAGTGTTTGCTTTGATAAGCAAACACTTGTGCTTTTCTTGAGATATAAACTATCGTAGGTAATACTTCAAAGGTGGAATGATTTATTTTATTAGCATTTGCTTCCGATTTCTACCGAATGGATTTCGGTATTTTCAAATCAAATATCCTCGGATTAAAAATAGTCTCGACATCATGTGCATAGTAATTTAAATGTTACCAGATGCACAAGACTTCCTGCGGGAACTGCTTAATTTTCCGGCAGACAGACAGACAGACACGCTTTCGAATTTTTATCTAATACTAGACGATGCCCGCGACTTCGTTCGCGTAGATTAAGTTTTTTTGATGCCCGCGGGAACTTTTAAATTTTCCGAGATAAAAAGTAGCCTATATAATTGTTGTCTCACGGGGAAGGAAGCCTTCCCCGTGAGACAACCAATTCTTGTACCAAATTTCATCGAACTTGATTGGACAGATGGGTCGTGAAAGCGGAGCAGACAGACAGACAGACATTAACATTTATAATAATAGTATGGATTAGTATAGGTATATGGATTGTCAAAAATAAACTCCTCTTTCTTGAATTATATACCTATAATGTTTTATGATGTAACAGATCTCGGTTGAACGAAGCACTCCGCGAAGCCGGTTATAATATCGACGGGGAGAGATTCCCGGAGGGGTATCAAGAGGCGCCCCTAGCCTACGACGCTGTGTGGTCCGTTGCTTTAGGTAATTTTCTACCTTAAGTCTGCCGATCTAGTCCTGCAATTCAGTCAATTAGTACATTTCAATAAATATATTTTTATTAACGTCCATAACTATAGAAAAAAAAACCGGGCAAGTGCGAGTCGGACTCGCGCACGAAGGGTTCCGTACCATTATTAATAAATAATTACCTTTGTTAATGAACCGCAAGACTTTAGAGCAAGAAGTTAGAGCATTGGCTATAGTCCTGTAAAATATACGTAAATTCCTATTGACCATAATTATTTCAAATTTTTCGATTGGTAAACTCCGGAGATAAGGGGGGGGAACGGTATTTTTTTAGTCATTTTCCCCGATAAATCAAAAACTATCATAACTAAAAATAATTAAAAATCTGTTTTAGAATGTACAAAGTAAACCCTTTCATATGATACCCCACACAGTACAGTTATCTCACTTTTAAATTTCAACCCTCAGATTTTCCCCCCTTTTTAAATAAGAACAAAAATAGTTTCCAATTTTTTTTAATTCCAGTGTCTTTGGGCCACTAATATACACAACTATTCCAAATTTCATGTCGATAGCTTCGGTAGTTACTGAAATAATCGAGTGTGACGGACGGACACACGGACAGACGGACAGACGGACAGACAGACGGAGAAAGTCGCACCATAAGGGTTCCATTTTACCATTTTGGTACGGAACCCTAAAAACGTAAGAAACAAATCAGGCATGCAAAAATGGTTATTAAAAATAAATTGAATTTAACGAACACAAAACGGAATATGTTTTACCTACTTCAGGTACATACTCAGAAAATGTTTAAACTCAGTTTTTTTTCAGCCTTTAACAAAACAATGGAGAAACTTGAGAAGAACGGCTTGAGCTTAAAGAATTTCACGTACACTAATAAGAAAATTGCGGACGACATTTACGAAGCAATAAACTCGACGTCGTTTCTAGGAGTGTCGGTAAGCGTCTTTTTCTTTTATAGCTAAGCTCGTTCAAGAGCAAACACTAAACAAGGTCTTGTGTCAAAAGCTCCTGGGTATCTTAAATTCAAACCTGTGGACCATACCATAAGGACATATACCTACCATAGGATTTAGGATTGAACTCCGCTTTTCTAAACGTGGCTTGGTAACACCATTGGGTAACACTCAATGTTGACATTCAATTTTGTAGTTTGAAGATCGTATTACTTTACATTGAAAATTCAAATGAACTAGAAGTTTAATTCGCTATAATCCGCAACAGTAACGGATTAGTTCATTTAATTATCATGGACTTTCGCAAAGTAACGCCTGCTTCTATTCAATATTGAAAATTATTTTTTTAGTGGAAGATTGCGATCCTTGTATCCTCCTATTTCACGTAGTATTATTTTTACACAGGTTACCTATTGTGGAAACCGACATTATATAATTTATTAGATGATGCCCGCGATTGAGTCCGCGTGGATTACAGCGTAGCGCAGCAGACAGACAGACAGACACTTCCGCATTTTTAATTGTAGTATGGAAATATGGATTATATCGATTTATAGCATAGTTTTTTAGTCGAGATAGGAGCCTACTCAGTCGGATTATGAATGACTGCAATTTACTAGTAGGTACGCCGGCGGTACCTAGTAAGAGCGCAACGGAGATCAATACAAAAAAAAATTGCCTGACACACATAGAGCAATGGAAGTGTAGAGCGATATAAACGCGCTTGCTAGAAGTTGTAATACCTCTATAGAATTGAAGTAACTGCAAAGCGCACGTTCCTTGTACCACAAATCAAGCTATCAGCGAGCTCTCAAAAGGAATGCCGGAGATTCCTCTATCACTTAAATTAATTATATTACAAGCTTCACGAACTATTGGCTCCCAATTGAGCAACCAGATCAATTCCTTTACAGGCTTGCATCGTTTAAAGATGCCTTCTGTATTATGCAGCAGTAGTTGATAATATATTTAGCAACTATGCATATCAGAGTTCGAAACAACACCGACAAGAATATCACTGATATTCTAATGTCTCTAAAGTTCTAAGATAATTTTAATAAATAATTAGTAATAAATAAACTGATAAAAGCAAGTTATTATCGTATTTGTGGGCTTTAACTATATGAAAAACCTTTAAATCAAGTCTATAATTAGTAAGTACTAATTACTAGGATTTACGATCTAGGAGTTTTCCGATGTTCACATTGCTAACGTCATGGAATTTGAACCAATTTAACTAATTTAACGGTAAATTAGAATGTGAGCTCAGTCTTGCACCCCAAATTAGTGGGGCAATTATACCCAATGTAAGTATGCTTAGTCTTGGATTTTTTTTACTGAGCCAAGGGCGTTTTAAGTTACCCTCGTTAACCTAATGACTTGCAGATTATATTCCCATTAGAACTACAGTTTGGGCTGAATATTGTTTTCATTTTAATTGCTTTATTTTGGGAAAGGCCACGAATTAAATAACTAAGGAATAGCAAGAAACCACTGGACCATTCCGGAAAATGATCTACACAATTTTGGCAGAAATCAAAATATTGTAGTAGCCTTTTGTTACACTTGTGTCCTTAGGGCGAAAACACACTACAGTTTGAATGGGACACAACGTCCACGCGAAACCCTCGCGTTTTATGGGAAACAAGTTTCGTCCTGCAGCGATAGTCTGATTAGCTCCTTATTAAAAGCGCCCGCGCAAACATTTTATCATGCAGACAAAATTTTTGTCTGTAGTTTATTTTCGCCCTTAATATGGTTTAGGAAAACTAAGTTTGACTGATTATCCTCTTAATTAATAATATGAATACTGTAAATGATGCTTTGAGGACAATCACAAAATTCATTGTTTTCTTAATTAAATTAAAATTTCCTATCCCGCTAAGTAGACTAAGTTATCGAAATTTGCTACCTACGTTTCCATGTTATTATCTGTTATCTACGTGGTACAATACAATGGGGTTTTACAACAGGGTTTGGTGGCATTCTCCTCTCAAGGAGATCGCATAGCGCTCACACAGATAGAGCAGCTGATGGACAACCATTATGTGAAGTTGGGATACTACGACACACAGGCTGACAACCTGACATGGCTAGACAGGGAGCGATGGGTTGGTGAGTAAAAATATATTTTAACCGCTTACAATAAGGTTTAGATCCCGTTGACTGACGTCGACTCTATTGTCTACAACAATTTCACCTCAATGTTGGACGTATGGATTTTTGAAATGTGGACTAGATGCCATAAAATGCAAGTTTACGCAATAAATTTGAAAACACTCTGAATCACTAATCTAACTGTAAATTGTACATTGTACGTGTTTGGATAACCTACTAACATTATGTGCAATAAAAATGCTGCAAATTGTAATGTTATTGTTCCGTCCCAATGGGACTGCTATATGTAGTACTCTAGCGAAATGAAAAATTATAAATGTTACGTGGCTTTAAAACTACAACAAAATTTAACATAAGCGGTTACTAGGTACTTGTTATCTAAAGTTTACCCATAGTTTTATGACTGGTATTTTAATAAATTAGTAAAATACATATTTTTCTCATTATAAAAAGATTTATTCTGACTGACACATTGACTTGTGTCAGCTCACAGCCGCCATTATGAATTTTGACAGCTGTAGTACATTTTATGACCTAGGTGGGTATGCACCGCTAAAAAAAAATTCTTGACGAGTACCTTAAGACCTCCCTAAAACTTACCCACCTACCTACCCTACCCAAACTAAGGCTGTTCATACACGGACTGCTCGAGCAGTTAGCCAGTGATCAACATACACAGACCGCTCTTGCAGTCATAGTCAACAGCTTGAAGCTACCATTGATAACTGCTACCAACCGCCCGAAGCAGTCACAACTGCTCGAGCGGTTCCAGGTATGTGTGTACGTATAGAAGACTGTAGTTCACTAAAGCTGTCCGTGTATGGCCGGCATAAGTACATGAGAGTAAATAAAAACAAAATCTAAACAGATAAACACGCATAAAAATGGATCTTGACCATTTTTGTATGAGATTTGGGCCATTCTTGCGTCTTAATGAAATTAACGGTAAAACATTGGAAATATACTCAGGATTATATAATAAAAAAATCATTAAAATATTAACTGGGAGTTTGGAGTAATCTGACTTTTAAGTTTTGAGGTTAAGTTTGGCTATTATTAGGTATTATTTAGCCATTTAGCTAATAGTAATATATTTATCAACATGCAGGGTTCTGAAATACGTTATTATTTTATTTTATTCTTAGCTTTAATTAAAATAATTGTTTATTTTTAATTAATATAATTATTGTTTGCGTATAAGTTAATTTAGTTTGCTTTGTGCCACCTAGATAGCGTTACGCTAGCTTTACCGCGAGCTAGACTACAAGTGGTGCCATCTAGATGGTACAAAGTAAACTAAATTAACTTATACGCAAACAATTATTTTCATTTTAAAGATAAAAATTAAATAATTATCTATATTATAAAATAGATTTACTAACGTATTTCGGAAACCTGCATGTCGATAAATGTATTATTATAAGCTAAATGGCTAAATAATACCTAACAATTACCCAACTTAACCTCAAAACTTAAAAGTCAGATTACTCCAAACTCCCAGTTAATATCTTAATGATTTTTTAATTATATAATACTGAGTATATTTCCAATGCTTTACCATTAATTTCATTAAGACGCAAGAATGGCCCACTTTTGGTCATTCTCTTTTAGCCACCGGGCCAGATTTGTGGGACTATAAATGGGGTTGAATAGGGGCTGAAACTAAATTATAACCTAATAATATCTCAATCGATTATTATCAAAAAATTTAAAACAAAACCGGAGTGGGTTTAGCTTGTAAAGAATTATATCAGTGAAAATTATATCAAACGAAAATATCTGTCATCTTTCAAAACGCAAACTTAATAAACAAAATTACGTTCAAGCACAGAATACTCCAAGTTGAGTTAATATAATTGTCGTTCACGAAACCCTGCCTAAGTATTTAACAAAAACACACTTAACTTAAGCTTGCAAGTTTTGATTGCTGCGGTTTGAAAGAAATTGCAAAACAAACCTTATATAAGTTGGAAGAAAGATAAGTAGTCGGGCGTTTTTAATTCAGTTACGAGTTGGCATTGCGAGATTGTGTTTGCCTATGTAGCTTTAGATACAGAACATACGGTTTGGAAGTTTTGGCACAATTTAGCTGTCCCGTAGAGTTACGAAAAGAAAATGCGCGGATGCCGAATGGGCCTGAGGGCTTGTATAAGTACCTACTTATAATTTTCTTTTTCATTGAATAAAAATTTGCAATTTTAAAAATTTGAATAAAATATTTGAATAAAATCTTCTTTATTTTATTTCTGCCTTTTTTTAAGTTATAGAGAAGATAATAATTAAAATATTTTCCTAATGACAGTGTAATAATAGGGTTAACCCTTGATGTGCACGATTTGGTACGAATCACCCCGTTTATGCCGACAGAGTCGCGTCGCACGAAATATTGAATGGGTGACTAGTACATTGATGTAGAATTTTAGTGGACTAGTAGAATAGTAGCAAAATTCGGTAGAGTGCATCACAGATAAACTGTTGACGTTAGTTGCTCGGCAATTGTTACTGACTCCATTCGCTTTTCCAGAAGTAAAATTCTGCCTCTATGGGGCTCTAGCGAATCTTGTGCCCCATTTGGATTTTTCTCTGTCTTGCAAACGTGTCCACGTGCGATCTCATCGGAAAAAATCGCATGTAACGTAACGAATCGTAATTTAAAAAAAATACAATTCTTAATAGCCAAACAGTATTCATATAGCTGTGTCATCCAAATTAGATTGCTGTTGCAGGTTTTCAAGCATCAACGCAAAATTACACCCATATAATCAAATTGTGTAATTATTGTAGTACCTATACCTACAGTGCAGCTCTAATAATAGTTCATGTTTTTATTACTCACTAGCGGCCCGTCCCGGCTTCGCACGGGTAGACATAAATAGGTACAGATATTTTTCATAATGGTGCACCCCCTTCTCCCGCACTGCCCCTCTCACGAAGAGTTAGTTACTCGATGCGCTGCATGGCGGCCGCCGCCGGCATGTATTTTTATTTTAATATCATGATATCTTTTGAATGGAAAGTCCGATTTCAATAATTCAAAAAGTAATCATCAGGTATTGAGACAGTCTAGAATATTAAATTATTTATTTGGATAAAAATTTATAAATGGTATGGATAACACGGTCTGATTTTGATCGGCATTTCTATCAATTTGTTAAATGTAAAAAAGTAGTTATAGTGACGTAACTACAATAGTTAGACACATAGTCTCGCGAAGTTTTTTGTAGATATTGATATATTCTATAATATTGTCGAACATTTTTTTGTCCTATCATTAATACTCTTCGCAGCGTATGCGATGAAAGACATTTTATGGCTAATTTTTTTACACCTTCGGTTGGTTTTAATAGGAATTTCTATAGTAATCTAGTACTAAATATAGCCTATGTTACTCAGTGATAATGTAGCTTTCTAATGAAAAAAGAATTATTAAAATCGGTCCAGTACTTTTTGAGTTTATTCGTTACATACAAAAATACAAAAATACAATAATACAAATCTTTCCTCTTTATAATATTAGTGTAGATACCACGTCTACGGTGAAGCGATAATTATCATTTTCATTTTACATACCTATACCAAAATATTTATTTATTACAAAACATTTAAAGTGAATGCTTTGAAATTCGGACGCTAGTTTAATTATTAAACTAATTTGAAATGAAAATATACTAATTAATTTAACCCAAAACAAATCAATGCGCGTTTTTCATTTATTCACATGTCAGCCATTATATTTTGGTTAATTTATTTGATCAGGTCGATGTTAAGTTATTTTATCTTTCTATTAGATAGGTACCTACTCGCTCGTTCTAGTGAGTCGACGTTAAAAATATAAAAAAATATATCAAGAATCTTATCAAGGTCTGAAGTACTTACCTGCTGAAATCATTAATTTTGCAAAGCACAATAAGTATGAGATTCTAAACGAATAAAATGAAGACTCAAAAAACATTTTAAAAAGATCTAAAAGAGTCCTCCTTTCCTTCACTTTTGAACTTCGTGAAATAGGTACACGGCGTTGAAATACTCAAGGGAGTAATTGTGTGTGTCCTTTCTCACTTTGTCTCTCTGAGAATCTCAAAAGATACTTTGGGAAATACGCAAAGAAATTTTCCGTTCGATTAACATTTTCCAAGATAAATGACAAACAAAATTACCTTGTCGCTAGAACTCTTAGGTATAAGATATTTTAGTAAAAAATGGGACTTAGCTAACTAATAGTCTGGCTTTGAAATGTTGTTTAATGAATTATTAGTTAAGCTCACAGGGTCAATAAACGTTCACGCTGAGTTGAAACGAAACCGACGCGACCTCTCTAGCTTGATTTGAACACTAAAAAGTATCAAGGTACATAATTCATCAAATATTATATTATATTATATAAATATTATAAATGCGAAAGTTTGGATGGATGTCTGGATGGATGTATGGATGTATGGATGTTTGTTACTCAATCACGCCCCAACGTCTGAACGGATCTGGCTGAAATTTGGCATAGGGATAGATTATAGTCTGGAATAGCACATAGGCTACTTTTTATCCCGGAAAATTAAAGAGTTCCCGCGAAAACCAAAAAAACCTCAAATGGATGTTTGTTACTCAATCACGCCAGAACGGCTGAAGGGATCTGGATGAAATTTGGCACAGAGATGGAATAGCACATAGGCTACTTTTTATCCCGGAAAATTGAAGAGTTCCCGCGGGAATCAAACAAATGTATCTGTTCAACTGATTTTGATAAAATTTGGTACAGGGGTAGGTTGTATCCCGGGGAAGGACGTAGGCTACTTTTTATCCCGGAAAATTAACACATTCGCTGCGGCAGCATTGGATCCTAAACCTACGGCTCGTGCGGTACGAGACAAATACTGCCCGTATCTATATTTCCTGATATGCGTTACGACCTCTATTTTGCCGTACCGGAACCTGACTTTCAAAGTCCATGGAGACGTGGAAACTCACCATATCAATGGGTTTTTTGAACAAATCGATAGGCTACATCCTCGTGTATACCTAGCTGCGGTAGCCCCGGGTTCTCTATGATATTTCGAAAGATACAGAGATTTTTCAAAATCAGTCATTTACGGCAATATATATGCCGTATAGCATAGAAGTTAAAAAATTGCTAGGGATGGGTTTACTTCTGAAATGACAATCGATATTTTAAAGATATTCTTTATTAAAGACACAACAAATTTAAGTGTATAAATCAACATAATTCTTCATAATTAGTCAACATAATAATTACTCTTACAAGTACCTATCGCCAATTTAAAAAAATATATTTAAATATAAAAAAAATTAAAATAAAAAGCAGTCACTCATGTAAGTTTAGTACAAATACACTGATTAATAAATAAATAATAATAAATACAAATAGGTTTTTTAAATTTTGATTCATATTAGGGTACCAAATTATTATTGACCGAGCTGACCGAGCGAAGCGAAGGTCTCTGAGTCTACTTGGGTGAATTGGCACTTGTCCGTCCGTCTGTCAGAGCCTTATAACTTCTGAATTGCTGAACGTAATTACTTCAAATTTAAATATAATATGTAAATCGATGGCCTCCCGCCGACTATGGCTTAAAAAGTTTTAAAAATCTTTATTTCAGGGGGGCTCTCATAGAAGCGAATGCGAAGTAAAATATTTTTTATAGCGTTACATAGGGTTGCAGTATATCATTTTAAAGATAATTAAGAATAGAGTCCAAAAATATTTTTTTTTGAATTTTTCCCCTAAAATTGACGAAATGGGAGGCTTTCAAAGTAGCGATTTTCTAACGTCCAAAGTTGGCCTCAGAACTCTCAATTTTCTGAACTCTCAAGCCTGAAACTTGATCAATTATTTGAATTATATCCTGTACTTGAACAACAAATACTAAAATTAGATAAATATTATAAGGAAACGAAATTATTTAATTTTTAATGATGATGATATTTTTAACAGAACTTCACACTGATGTCAATATATGGCGCTCTGTGAAACCGCGAGGTCTCAGTTCGGGGCGAACCACTAGTAATTACTTTTTATTTTTAATCTATGATGAGATCATATTAGGAACTTTAACGAAATAAAATAAATTTTAAAAAGTAGGTAATTCCCTTACTCATATCATGTTTTTTACGTGAAAGTCTCGTCGCGTAGTTTTTTGCATAAAAAATATCGAGCACTTACGGCCAACACTAATGCAAACTGCGAGGCCGCGCGGACGCATGCAGTGAGGCGCGGGGTTGGGGGGGTACGGCAAGATAGTCGCCGTACCGCACTGAATAAAAATAATTACCTTGCTGTGCGTTACGGCAACTATTTTGCCGTACATTATTAGTATACAATATCATTATATTAAAAGCAACCATATAGAAAAAATCACTGTCTCTTTCCTACACGTACGGGAACATAGATAAATCACCCCCGCACCGTGCGCAAAACAAGGAAAACTAGCTGCCGCACTGGCTGACCGTCAAATACGGCAAAATACTTGCCGTAACGCAGCGAAAGTGTTAAGGAGTTCCCGCGGGAACCAAAAAACCTCAAACCACGCGGACGAAGTCGCGGGCATTCGCTAGTATTTACATATTTACTAGCTGATGCCCGCAACTTCGTCCGCGTGGTTTAATTCTCCGGAATAAAAAGCCTATTTCACTCTCAAGGTCCACAACTGTACCCATGCCAAAAATCACGTCAATCCGGTGCTCCGTTGCGGACAAACCAACAGACCAACAAACAAACACACTTTCGCATTTATAATATTAAGTATGATGTAAGAAGTTGACGTCTACGATTATGATTGCATTTTTGTTTACTACAATAGATCATTAGTTATTGATAATGCCAATAAAGAACTTGCCATAAATAGGAATACAAGTCATAAATAGAATAATAGATGTAGGAACCTAACATTTTTAAACTTTAAACTTCCATGAAGCAAAAATGATCGTAAGATAATATTATTATTATTATTAAACTCTTTATTTGTACCACACATAACAAAAGTAAATTACAGAAAACATAAAATAAAACAAAGAAGTACAAAGAAGAATATTATTACCTATGGTAGTATTACAATGTGTGAAAATAGCGAAATGACCCATTTTCTTTCTGGTGCATTAGTTTTAAGTAAAGTGAGTCTGTTTTATGACTAAAGGTTTACGATCATCGGACATAGGGGATTTTTATGAGCCGTAGGACAGTTACAATGTAACATACGAGTCTAAATATGCTCCAATAGGGCAGTTATGGCGTATTTTACCTTTATGCCACTTCTTTGTTTCTTCTGTTTTTGATCATTGTTTTTTATTTGGGACGCTTTAGTTTTATTTACAATTGAATTGTTATTGCTATTGCTAAGACCCGATACAAGCCAAAAGCCTGTAAGAAATCAAAACGACAAAACAGGCGTATTTTAACCGATGTCCAAAAACAAAAGGTTCTCAATTCGGCGCGTATCTTTTTTTAGGTACATAAAATGACTATGCGATAGACGCTGCACCCCTGCTTCGTACTACTTCGTCTAGGACAAATTTCGTCTAAAAACCCACGTCATCGATATCGACAAAAATATAAACTTAAAAATCATAATATTGTACCGAGTTAAATAACTATAGATCCTAGAAAAAAGATTAATATGCCGTACCAATTTAATTATCTTTATCAGCCGTACCAATTTAATTATTTTTATTGATTTTGAAAATAATGCCATAGCTCAAATTCCTTTTATTATTTAGTACCTCTGATAGTTTAATTATTGCCTGAGTGATCGCTCACAAAATAAAACTTTCTTTATAGCTATAATTAAAATTTCCAATGTCACAGCAAAATTTGTAGCCTAAAAAATAGATTTAAATATATCTAGATATTACTGCAAGAGGTTTATTCCAAGCACGTCGCGTACCAGCCTTAATCTCCCACAGGATAACAAAAGCCTTCTCGCCCGTTAGGTATAAAACTCCAAGTTTATCGTAACACGCCGGCCGCCCTGATTCGCTGCACGTAGTACGTGTGTTAACTAAAATAGAGATTTTTTCTAAGATTATGAAAGGTTACCCTGTCTTTTGTAAAGGTTGTCTATAAAAAGATTCTATAAGTTTTGGTGTGGCCGAATGTGGTCAGCCGGGATTCGAGAGCACACTCTATCTTCAATCGACCTCTTGCCATCTTTTTTATTCATAACTAGCTAATACCCTATCTGAACCGTGAAAAATACCATAGGAAGAAGACTCGCAGCCTTGTAGCCTATGTGCTCTGTGCCAAATTTTCTTCCAGATCCGTTCAGCCGTTGGGGCGTGATTGAGTAACAAACATCCATCTAATAGTCCATACATCCATCCAAACTTTCGCATTTATAATATTAATATAGATCTTCGTCAGCCTCTAGACATCTACTGTTGAAAAAATGCTTTCCCTAGCGAGCACCACCCAACCCTTTTTTTTTTTTTTTTTTTTTCGAGGGGGAAATCTTCATAAGATACCTGACTTCTAAATGGGGTGGAAGCCAGGTTATGTGAGATTCTTACTCACTAAAACCCCCTCGGAGACCAGCCTTAGCGCATGTCGGGAAGCTCCGAGATCTCATATTGAACGCAATCGAAGCCTCTCTTGCGCGGCACTTGGGCTCGTCCCTAGCTAAGCGGTCCTTTGCGGTCACTTCGCGTGCTTTGCCTTGAAGCACGGCTGCTTGTGCTGCAACAAACAGCTGCCTTCCCAGGGCCATAAAGATGGTATATTGATCGACTAACCACCCAACCCTAAGCCTTCCTCATCAAGCCACTTCTCACCATCCTATTTGTATTGTATTGGAGGCCCTACCAAATAACTATACTTAGTCGTACGCGGTGTCCACTGTATTACTTTTGACTTCAACAGCTATTCCCTCTACGACAAGCATTGTTGTCCACTATTACTTCAACTAGCAGATGATTTTGGCTGTCAGTGTCTTTAGTGCTTGTACGGATCTTTTCATTTTGAATCTTATCGGGAAAACGTTTGAAGTCCTAACACAGCCCTCTCCGTAGCTGAGTCACTTTGAACTTGAATTTTATTGGTCCGAAGGTTTAAAAATAGAATCCGTCGTAAATGTGTAATGTGTTACAGGTGGCAAGGTGCCGCCGGATCGCACGGTGATCGTGAACGAGCTGCGCACCGTATCGCTATCTCTCTTCGCCTGCATGACGGCGCTCTGCATTGCTGGGATCTTAGCCGCCATAGGTTTAATAGTCTTCAATATCCTGCATAGACACAGAAGGTAACTAAACATGTTAGAGGGATAAGTACATTAACATGAGGGGCCGTTGTACATGGCGTATTTGCCACGCGCTGATGATGTTTTCTATCCAAAAAGCAGATGGTTTATGTGTTGTGGTGTACAAAATAAAAAGTAATAATAATGCATTTGTACCAAACGCTAGCTAAATACTAAGCAAGTCTGATTCGCTTTGTCTCCCCGACGTTAACATTTTATGTGAAGTTGAATAGAAATGGATATAAACACGCGCCAGTATCGAGTTTGCACATCGTGAATGAAATTTGGACGTCTGCAAAGGTTTTGGCTTCGATACATGCGCGTATGGATCGCGTTAAAATTGCGTTTGTATCGCGTCGTCTGCGTGTAGAAAATACGCAGTGTGTATAGGCTCTAAACTGTCGACATAAATTAGCTTTGTGATTTATGTTTTTAGAACTTGACTGTCCAAAAAAGGAGTGTAACGTTATCAGAGTCTGTAAGTTTCGTTATTCTACCATAACTTATAAATGCCTGATTAGGATGTATGGCGTATCGTTGGAAACCTCATATCCTCCCGAGCGACACTGGCTATAATATATTTTTTAAACTTCAATGTGGCAAGTTGTATTTTTAATCTTTTAAATTATGTTCACTTGTTATTTTATTGATCATCATAAATTTAATCGCATTCCTTTAAAGGCTGCTCTTACATTCATACTCATTCAATTTTCTCATAATATCCTTGAATATACGGCAGGGTTATCCAATGGTCTCATCCTGCTTGCAACACGGTCATGCTCTGCGGTTGTTGCATCTGCTTTGGAGCCGCCATCGCTCTCGGCGTGGACGGAAGATGGGTGCAACCAGAACACTTCGCAGGACTCTGCGCAGCTCGGGCTTGGCTCCTAGCAACCGGGTTCTCCATGGCTTACGGTGCCATGTTCACCAAAGTGTGGCGCGTGCATCGGCACACTACTAAACCTAAAGTGGACACAAAGGTAGGTAAATACTAATTCGGCAATTAAAAGTAAACACGTCTAAACAACAATAAGTAATTTATTTGCAAGTTTTTGTGATCTGCGAGTTCGTTTTACGTTAAAGACAACTGACCTATAAGAGGACGTCTAATCTAAAATGAACGCACCTCAAGTGTTTACGCTCTTATATGCAAAGTAGGTGTAGAGTACACAAATCGGACATCATAATTGGGTAGTATGAGAGACCAGTAACTTTGCAATGATACATCTCGCTCCAGTTTCGCTAAGTAAAAGCAACGGTAACAACATTTATTTCCAAAGTTTTTGCCTACATCACTATAGGAAATATACTGAACTTATTAGATAACACTTTTGTAGTTTATCAGCATTTTTTACTATGGTACTACCTAGTAAAAAATGTACTTAAGTCAAAATGACTGCACAGAACCTGAGAAATACACTTCACAAAGGCAAATAGTCAAAGAAACCAGATTATCAATAATATCTATGACTTGGACGTAGACAGGCAAAGGTAACAAGCACACCGGAACAAATAAATTCTCTCAACAACGCAAACGGCTAGAGGCAACTTTTGTTCTGCGTTTAATCTATAGCAGGGACTTGGAAACGGAACACGAGTATAGTACTGTTTCCTGTTGCTTTATTTTGGTAATGTGAGCTGAATAATGGTCTTTCTTTATTAGGATAGCAGTGTGTGTGTATTGTGAAACGCCAATGGGTCGCCGCTCACTACAGACTATTAAATAAAAAAGGAAATTCACTTGATACTGATAAGTGATAATACGTCTTGTTAACCTATGAGTTGAACTTATCATTTCCAACCGAGTGCAGCATTTAAGGAAGCAGTCGCTACATGTCAAAAGTTATGTCTCTTCTAGTCTGTGGTTAATAATAAGCAGACCCTATTCAGAATTCAAAATAGCGGGAGCGTGTTAGTAACGGTCAGTAAAATATTCTGGAAACAATTTATTGGTTAGGTACATAAAATTGGTATTGTACCTGCTCTTTTGTTCAACGAAAGACGATAAGTACGTAAGCGGGATTTCGGCCGCAAACAATGCGGCCTACAGTGGCGAAATGCCGCATCGTATGCAGAGACATATCATAAAACTAGAGCGTGAAGTAATGTCCCTGACAAAATATGTAAACAAGTAAATCACCCCCGACATGTGAAATTGCTGGAAGCTTACATTTAAAAATCTGCCATCCTCCTACCCACTGCTTTCTCATCATCGGACTCTGGTACAAAACAACAATACTGTAACAAATTGTCTGTAACAAAACTGTACTGAAAAAACCGGGTGAAAAACCGGCAACTTCCTCAATCCGGGCTAGTACTGAGAATTTCTAGTCACAAAATCCCAATACTTAATAGGTAATAGTCCGACTCGGGAATCGATCCCGGAACCTTTTCGGCCGCAGTCGAGCATGCTAACAGTTGCAGTTAATAAATACTACAATATTCTTCAAAAACAAGTAATATAAAAATATTAAAAAATATAAATAATTGCTCTTAATTATTTTATGAAAATATTTAAGAGCAAGCCATAAAGATCAATACTAATTCCCTTCACTACCAGGAGCCGTGTCCCCCGAGTCGCTCATTAAAACCGCTGGACCGAAAAGCCATTCTTCTCAAAGCTAATAAACAACGTTTTATACAAAATATAAAGCGGTAACGACTCTAAAGGCAAAGTTAACGTTACGCACGCTGTAATTACTTTCTGCTAAACTGGTACAGTTCATTACACGTGAACAGTACATTAGGAACCTTTGCTGATGGCAAAAATCTTAACCAACTTTTTGTTTCATACACATTTGAATTTGAAAACAAAACGGTACAGACACGATATTTTACAAAAGGTCAACTATTGCCTATCCTTTAGTGCAAAGCCACAAATCAAAATGATAGACAGACAGTTCAATTTACTTACCTTTTTTTAGAAAGAAGATAGCAGTCCCTTGTCAACCAGGCAGTAGGCTGCGTAATTGCGTTACAACCGCGTTTTTGTTTACCTTGACACTAAACAGGTACATTTTCTCGGTAGCTATTTATTAACAGGGTAAATTTGGTAAAAGGGAAAACTCTCCCGACATCTTATGGGAGTATTCGGATTGTGTGGCACTCTTATCTACTAAATCCTTCTCGCTTGTCACCCTTAGCACATGAATTTGAATCTCCACAAAATCCGGTGTATTCTTTAGCTTTCAGCGATCTTGGGCTTTGAGCTCCCTTTGACCCTTTGAGCTCGTCTTGTGGAAAACGACCTTCCCACAACAATATTTTACTATCATGCTTTTATGAGAGTGCTAATTTTGTTTTTTACATTTGTTTAGAAACGTATGCACGGCTGGAAGTTATACACGATGGTTGGAGGACTTCTAGCGGTAGATGTAGTTTTGCTGACCGCCTGGCAGATACGGGACCCGCTGCAGCGCCGTGTGGAAATATTCCCTTTGGAAGCGCCGCGTCATCACGACGATGATGTCCACATCCGTCCCGAGCTAGAACATTGCGAGAGTGATCACAATACCGTCTGGCTTGGTAAGTAACACATACATAAACCTCATGGCTTAAGCAAGTATAAATGAGGCGCGAATAAAAAAAAAATGGAAGACAAGACAAAGAAGCGTTGGTACGGACACGTAGAAGAATGAGTAAAACACAAACTGTAGAAAGCAGACAAAACACCTATAAACCTATACGCAGAAGAAACCGATTATAATAATTTTAGTTAAACATACTTACCTGTTATACAAATATACCTACGTGTTAAGGTAAATTAAGGTTTTCAGGGCTTAGACTTCGTCATGACGATCAATTAAGCTGAATGTTATCTAAGCCTGTACTGACATATGAAGGAAAATCTCCTTGAAGAAGGGAAAATTTTGGTCGCTACAATATTATATGATATGACTGATGATTTTCGGTCAAGGCAGACTTTGCCTACAAGTTTTGTTATAGGTATTTAAATGTATATGTGGACAAAAAACAAAACGAAAATTTATTTAATTCTTTCTTGTTAGATCAATTTGCAATGCGGCATGTCCGAGAGTACAGATTCCGTTGTGAATCCCAAAAAGGGAAATTCCCTCCTACAAAAAATCTGCAATATGAAACGTGACAATACGAGGGTTGACATCTTTTTCAATCAAAGCCACGTCTGTGTCGTGAAAAACAGGAAACCATTCTGGTATTTTTATTAAAGCACATCTGGCGTTTATACTACCTACAACTACAGGTTTAGCTCCTGAGTGTACAGTATGAATATATTTTGATTAAAAAAGTTTCTTACTAGGTACAAAAAAGCAAGATTTTACTTTTTTGTACCTAAAATTTTTCTACTACAATAAAGTAGTATATAGTGATGGGTCGTTGTCGTATTTTTGAGGGACGAAACGCAACTGTTTTCCTGGCGACGAAAACGGTTGCCGAAAACGGTCGTCGTTGCAACTGGTTTGAAGACGGCTTAAAAACCATCTTCAAACCAGTTACAACGACGAGTCTTCAAACTGGTAATACATTATCGACTGTATGTCATGGGCATAAAGTTCACTTTTGATTGTAAGAACGAACGTGGAACGAGGACGACTACGTTCGCGACGACATGTGTCGTTGAATCAATTCATTCTCGACTGTATGTCATGGGCACAAAGTTTACTTTTGATTGTAAGAACTGTTTTGAGAACGAACGTGGAACGAGGACGACTGCATTCGCGACGACGTGTGTCGTTGAACCAATTCATTCTCGACTGTATTTTCGTAGACGTAAAATATAAAATCGCACCAAGTTATTCGAAGACTGGTTTGTGCAACGAAGACTGTTTTACCCAGGACGTAAAAACGGTTTCACCGTCGCAGAACAGAGAACGGTCTTTAAAAACAGTTCGTCGTCGCAACGCCCACCAGTAGACTAGTATATCATTTTCGAAGATGCAAAGAATCTAATAAGGACCTCATCAAATTGAAAACGTTTAACTTCTTCAATAAAAAATAGGTGCAACGAACTAAATAAACAATGATAGACGTTTGGACAAAATTTACCTTGACAAAAAAATAAATTTTCTCCTTAAACAATGAAGGACAAGAATTAATAAAATCCTTCAAAGTCCACCGCATCTCATTTGCACACCTAACTCGGAAACAAAATTCAAATTCCCTACCTGTTCGTTACTCACATCCGCTGCGTTATTTAACATTTTTATGTTTTAAATTTTGCTGCGTTGCTTTTATGCTAACTCGCTAAGTTTTAATGAAGGTTGCTAATGAAAAGTGCATCTGTTCAGTAAAATTCACTGTTTTTTTAGCCCCTTTCTACATCAAATATAGCAATTTTTTTGGAAATGTATAACCTAATAAAATTTACAGTTATATTTTGTTCGTTGGCGCGTAATAAAACGAGGTCCGAATATGACTTTGTCTCTCCTCCCTGCCTTTGGGAAAACCTAAGTCAGTTCCACTTGCTTACACCTACAAAAATCATTAACCTAACATTCGAAATAATTATTCTAAATCTGACTACTCGATAAGTAATTGCGGAGGTAATTCGTCAGTTAATTGCGCCATTTGAAATTTTTAAAATTGTAGCAGGTCTTAGCTAAAATAGCGTGAATAAGAAATAAAAATATCCATACATAATACATACTAATTTATTAATGACAAAGTGTGTCTTTCTGTCTGCTACGCTTTCACGGCCCATTTTCTCAGCCGTTTTGGGTGAAATTTGGTATACCTAGAGTTAAGTTGTATCCATCTAAATGATTTATGCTTTTGATTTTTCTATAAGGAAGCTACGCAGCAGTAGATAAAAAGAAAATAATATCAGCTGAGACACAATTCACAAAACTGCTACAAACATTAATCCATGAACATAGTTTTCACCACTACGAACAGAATACTCAAATCATTTCGTTTGTTTCAGGTGTAATGTACGGGTACAAGGGTCTGGTGTTAGTGTTTGGATTGTTTCTTGCCTATGAAACACGTTCCGTGAAGGTGCGCCAAATCAACGACTCACGTTACGTTGGCATGAGTATATATAATGTGGTGGTGTTATGCCTCATCACTGGCCCTGTCACCCTGGTCATCGCCAGCCAACAAGACGCTGCCTTCGCGTTTGTCTCCCTCGCGATTGTCTTCTGCTGTTTTCTAAGCATGGCCCTCATATTTATTCCTAAGGTAAGTTTCTTCATTGAATGTCGCTGTTGTAAAACATTTTATGATATTTATTGTAAACAATTATAATATTTGTATGCTATGGAGGTACCATATAGGTAAGTTTTGAGTAATGAATTTACATACTTAGGTTAGTGCATGGAGCGAAATTGCAGCTCATTCCTCGATGCTCAATATGAGAATAACAGCAACGGAGGAAGAGGTGGAGGAGGTTAAAAATGAGATATAGCGCTGATCTATATCTTTTAGAAACATTTTATATTCTAAGATCACAACGATTTCTGCGATGCATCGAATGGGGCTTATTTTGCGCATACAATTTTCACGCACACATTTTTGCGGCTCTGGCAGATGTTACGGTACTTGCGCACAAATCTACCTTTGTATCAATTCTATAAGATATGAAGTCCTATAGGCCGATGCCATCATTTGCATAAACAAAGGTACAATACCTACTTATTGTACGTCTATTCGGGTTTAAATATTTTTAATGAATGCACAGACACGCCCTTCTCGTCTCCTTCATTAGGTAAGCACACTGAAAAAGCAAAGGTATACTCTTAACCTTCGTTAAAAAAACTCCATTGCTGTGCAAAAATTACAAAATTTTGCTATTGTACCTAAGTGGAATTGTTAATTGAATCAAACTAAGAACTAAGTTGGCTTTGAATTTCACGAACAGGCCTTTACGACTTCTTTATGTAATACGTACAGAGTTTAATCTTCTTCGATATAATATTATGCATTATATGGCTCTAACACTTAATTTTTCTTATCAGTAAATTTAATTTTCCATTTCTAAATACCTACCTACCCAGCATAAAATTAAGTCACATCATGGCATTATTTTGTTTATAATGATTATTCAAAAAAATATTACAATAAATAAATATTATTAGAATTTTATATTTTCCGATAAACAAATCTTTGAAATAAATAATTACTTAAAACGATCTCTAGAAGGTTCAAAGGGAATGAATACGACCTTCATTAGAATCAAATTTAAAAATCGTTTGCCCATATTAAGGACGTGAAAAAATCATTAAAGTTACGACCTCATCGATGCCTGTAATAAAGCGAGAAATGCTCAGCTATCAAAATGTGATTGGTACTTATCGTCAAAATTTTCCCTCCGAACACCGATATCATCGCTTACTTAAGTACCTACTCTCATACCTATGCCACAGATGATAAGGAAATCCTGTACCAACTGCCACGAAGCTCTATAATGTGACCAATTAAGTTTGACACAATTTCTAAACTAAACAGCTAGTACTGCCCCTTTCCGAAGGGAGTATTATGAAAGGGATAGCAGTATAAATAGAGCTGTCATTTTAGTTTAGTTATAACAGAATTGTTCTCAATGTGTACCTACCCATGGAACTAGGAATCTGATTATTATGAATAGGTAATCTACCTGTGCTAATGTGCGAAAAATATGGATTTATGATCCATCGTAAAATATATCATAATTACTAACAGATCGGGTTCTCTCAAATGAGCTATAAAAAAATCGTTGCACGTTATCAAGAATCATACGAGTATCACGACCATCAAAAGCTTCTTGAATTCAGTAATTTAACCGCTCTTTTGGTTGCCGTGACCCGTGGCCGTAAAACCATGATTTACACTAGTAGCTACTAGCACTGTACTTGCAATTGATGTTATCCATCTCAACATGATCTCAATATGACATTTTCCATAACAACCTGAAAACCTTTCACATCATAAAGTAATTATCTAAATGTACGTAAAACCATTTCTGCACTTAGTAAAAGTCTGGTTTGGACTTTACTTAATATACCTTAAAATTATGCAGGTTATCGAGGTTATACGACATCCAACGGAACGACCAGAAACTGGTCGAGGATCAGGCTCAGGATCTGCCCCGGCTGACGAGGAGCATTACCGAGAGCTTGTTAAAGAGAATGAGGAATTGCAGAAGCTAATAGCACAGGTAAAGTTCAAAACAAAGTGAAATAAAACTCAAACATTTTGACTGTTTGAGTTTTATTCCAGTATCATTTTCGTATGCGACAATTATTATAATATTCAACATGAAATAAGTTAATCAAGGGAAAGATAGATGAATTCCTTAAAAACAGACATTGTATTGGTGGTTCATCTAGTATTAAAATTGTAGATGAGCGTTGTTAATTATAAATCACTTATAGCCGGGGAACCTACTTACAGGGTCGCTATTTTGCACAAAATTTATCCTCCCTGTTTTTTTTATTATTTCTAGCATTTATTGATAAAAATATATATGAAAATCTTTACCTCCAAAAATATTATACCTACTTTCAACACCATAAACAATTCAATAACAAGTGTTAATGCTTGCATGAGTGAGACTACGGCTACAGAAGACTTTAGATTAGAAAATAGAATAAAAGCGTTGTCTACAGAAAGAGGAGCGGATCCGAGTTTTAAAGCAGAAACTAGCTGAGCGCGAGGCAGCGGCAGCAGACGGTGTAACGCAAGGTACGGGCGCAGTGCTCGCGGACCTGGCCACCGCCACCTCCGACTACGGCACCTCCACCAACTATACACGCTCCTCACGAGCCTCAGTCTCCGACCTTGATTTCTCCGAAAGCTACCTATAAATCCTACTTTGCAATTATTATCTTAGATTAATAAAAATTTCGTGTCTTGTAAAAATCGCGAATTGGGTCAAATGCTTTTCATAAATCAAGAAAATAAAACAATAATCGCTCTTGAATTGATTATCGAAATGAAAAAACTACACCCCTCTATTCTATAGGCTAGATTGATAATACATAATTAGAGGCATCGCCAGTTAATTTCAGTAAATATTAAAAATAATAAACAAGTGTTGTGATACCCTGGTTCTTATGAAGACAATTACTTTATCTGAGATATTATTTAACGCACACAATATTGTTAAAATATGAAAAATATTTTATTTGCAATTACCTACTTTTATACTTCCAATGTCCGTATCTCTATATTCTTTTAGATTGATAAAAATAAGTCAATTTAATTAATTATTCTTCATAAGCTAAATCAGTTTCATGAAAATTAATAAATTGACCGAAAAAACAAAAAAAGCATCAAAAATGCGCTAGATCAAGAAATAATCTTACAAAAAGTTAGTCGTAAGCTTTATTATTCTTTTTTGTGCTGTCTAACACTCCAAATCGCCCCAAGACTTTCCTCAAACTGGATTCTACCTCACAAATCGTGACAATTTGCACGTAATCCCTTGTGTATTGTAAATACCCTACCTTTAACTCTCACTAGACTGAATTAGAATTACTATTAGATTAGGGAACTACTACACGAAAATTCTTATTGTTTGTAAACAAAACCTACTTTGGCTGTAAAATTCTCTATTCTCGCCATTGTAATATGGCACTTACTTAAGTATACTTTGTCTTAAGGACAAAATCACATTAGATCACTACAACGATACATCTATATTAAAGCTTTTTAAATGTCTATTACAAACAATTTAAGATTTACACGAATGTCTTCAACTTTGACACTTTAAAATTTAATTAGCACAAATTAAAATAGATTTAGATTGAAAATGTCGTTGACAATTAATAATAATAATTTATGTGAAACGTTATTTATTTATAGATTAAAATATTGAACATGTTCATCGAACCGTACTTGTTTTAAACGCTATTCATATTTTTATTCTATTTAGATACGTAGTTGTTTTTTTTTTCGAGAGTTCATGCAGTCAAATCTCGTTAAATGCATATTAAAATTATACCTAAATCTTTGTTGTATATAATATAATATAAGTTGACATTATAAAATACAACCACTAAAATATTAATTGGTAATGTTTTCTTTTCAAAATTGACTTGTTATGAGGGGAGAGATCGTAAAGATGCAACATGCTTTGTGACAAGCGATATGTCGAGAGTTCTAAGTGTTAAGGCTGTGTAAGTATATATAGCTGCAGATGTTGTTCCGTATCCTGTAGCGCCCTGTGCGTATTTGTGTCCACAGTCCCCTGATCACCCAGCATGACCCTACATTCCACACTGCACCGCCCTAGCGTCTCCGACACGTGTATTGTACATACATATCTACGCTTCACTCAAGTATGGTAGGTACGTCCTTTCATACGAAATAAATGGTTAAATTATATTGTTTTGATAAAACGAAATACTATAATCATTACTATGACATTTTTCTACACATTCAAACAGGTTTTTTATTACTTTTTCTTCAATATCATTTTCATCATAATATAACTTAAATATCACAAAAATATTGCACCGGTCTTTTAATATTAAAGTTAAATTTAAATTGAAGTTCTTAGAGAATAACAACTATTTTTATGTATTTAAAAAAATAGATACATAATTAATATCTTCTTAGAATCAACTAAAAATTAATTCAATTTAAGATAAAGTACAATAATTGACTAAATTAATATAACCGAAAAATGATTCGTTAAATTCATCTTTAATAATCACTTATTTCAGTTACACGTCATCAAAATATACTTCCCTATTTTCATATACCTACTAAAGATCAGTACTTTCTATAGAAGTTGTTATAAATCTGAAATGCTGTGTATAACGAGATTTCCTTGCATGAATGTTACTGGTCGTAAATAAAAGTTATTGGCTTTACTACGTTGGAAACCGATGCAAAATCACAAAATTGTTTTTAATTTGAAGCGCTTATTAAAAAAATGTGAATAAACCTGTCTTTGCTTTTATTATATTGTTATTAGAGTGAACTTTATGCTTTATTATTTGTTGCCTACAAGCTTTTACGAAAAAATATTATTTCAGCTTTTTAATGGGAACATTTAGCAGTTGTGTATTATTATTAATTTAATTACTTATCTTTTCCTTCACAGATGTACAAGATGAACAAATCTAATCAACACCGATGATTCTACGGTAAAACTGTTGTAACTCTAAGTAATTATCAATTTAATATTCAATATTATTAACACGCCACTTTTCAGTGAAGCTGCATTGCTTGATTTTTGTTTCATAATATATGAAATTATTACATAGATAATAGTTATTTGTTATACAAGAGTGAAAAGTTGTTTTTTAACCGCGTGCTCAATTTTGATGACCGAGCAAGTGAAGGATTCTAAAATTGAATCACGAGCGCAGCGAGTGGTTCAAAAATTAGAATCCTGAGCGTCAGCGAGGGAATTGAGGGGATTGTTGAGGGGGAGGAGGGGAACATTTCCGCATGTTTAACAGTTTCAGTCAATTCTGTTGGCGTCAAATTAACTTCTTCGTCACTAGAATCACTCATTTTAGGTTTTTCACTTATTTTCAATTTTGTTGTTTTTAATCGAAGGTTTTAATTTTAAACAATATGACGTGAAAGAAAATGGTGCCCGCAAAGCAAATTAAAAAAGTACACCAAGAAGGTTACGAGTGTGAGTTTTTAACAAATTAAAAACGGTTGTATGGAAATTCGGCACCATAGAGGTAGAAGTAAATAGGTTTTAATGATGTTTTGAATTCACAAACTTCATAGATGAGTGATATTTACTAACGTGCACACGATGTTCTAAATTCAATTTACTTTATCCTCAAGAGGATAATAACGGCTTTTGCATTCAGATATCGAAGCGTAAAAATACTCTTTCCGAGATGGTGGGATGAAAATTTTCTTTACTCTACATACCCACGGATGAATTCAATCAATAAGAATAGGGGTCCAAAATAATAAGCCACCCACTTTTGGACTGAAGTGCAGCATACTGAAGTTAAAAATAACTTTAAAAAAAAGCTATAATAAATTAATGGCTAATTTAATAGTTATGCTTTGGATTAATGAGAAATAATTCAGGTAATCTCTAAGTATTGAAGTTAATTTTAAAGTGTCCCTGAATCTATAAAGTGGCGTCTCAATATTATTAATGCTTCTTCACTATATTTTTTTTGGTGGACAGTTTTAATTTACAAAACGAAACTAAATGTTATAATTAAATGAAATAAAAGTGTTCTTATAAATAGTTGATTGATTAATGTAGTTAATATTGTGAAGATTAGCGTATTTATAAAAATAAAAAGAGTCTAGTCGAAATAATATGAGATTCATGTTATGAGCAGATAATATCAAAGTAAATTATAATGGTATAGGTTATAAACAATGATCGTTGCTCAGAATAGTTTAAGTTATTGAAGTTAACATTTAATCAAATTTAGGTATGCGATTATGTTTTATGTCATGTCGGTTCGAATACTTGTTTTAAATGAATGATATAATTATTACTTACATCGTAACGTCCACTAAAAGAGAATTGCTGTTATGATAATTATTGTGTTATTGTTAAAATAGTAAGAGTATTTTTACAGATAATATTATGTTATGTATGGTTTGGACTTAACATAATATTATCTGCATAATATCAGACTTCATCTAAACACTGTACAGATCACAATATTCCACATTCTCTTGTAATATTACAGTTGAATTTTCGCGTTACAATGTAACATGCACTTATTAATAGCAACGATAAATACTTATAACGTGCATAAAAGAAAATGCAGTTATAAAAATATAAATATAATACCTGCAAATAAAATGAAAACTTTTCATGGAATTGAATATTGATACTATAATTTATTGACATACTAGCTGATGCCCGCGACTTCGTCCGCGTGGTTTAAGTTTTTTGTTATTCCCGCGGGAACTCCTTAATTTTCCGGGATAAAAAGTAGCCTATGTCACTCTCCAGGTCCTCAACTATACCCATGCCAAAAATCACGTCAATCCGTTGCTCCGTTGCGGCGTGATTGAAGGACAAACCAACAAACCAACAAACCAACAAACCAACAAACAAAGTGACTTTCGCATTTATAATATTAGTATGATTAACACGTAAAATATTTTCGTTAGAAAAGTCATGCACATTGATATTACATACCACAGGAAATTAAAACAGTAGCCCACATGAGTTATATCTTAATAAGTATGATTTTGAACTGCATTCGTCTAAACTTTTGCAGCTATGCAAGGTTAATTTGAAAATACTATTAACCACTTATGGGTACTTCCTCTGTACGTTATACTGAAGACCTTTTTATTCTACGACATTTTAGAATTTTGATTGAAAATAAATCTATTTCATAGCAAAATTAAATATTGTTTCTGTCAATTCTGATATTTTTATGAAACGATAAAACGGCGGAAATTATTTAAAAAAAATAGGAATTTAGTGGGCTTCTAAAATCATGAATCTTCAAATTATATAAAATTACTTTGTACCTTAAACAAATTGTATGGCTCTTTCACAGTGATAACAAATGCCAAAAATGTAAATAATAAAATATATCACAAAATAAGTCGTCTCATATTTATTTTTTCCGTGTAGAAATTAAGACAAAGTTATTTCAACGTAACAGGTACCTACCTGATAGTTAAAATAAAAGTTATATAGAATACGTCACAGTACAGCACTGCCAATTAACAGTTACTATGTTAGTTGTAGAATGATGTTTGTTGTTTTTTAAGCTATGAAGTTATATGTGTCACCGTAAGATTGCAAAGGCCGTTGGATTGTAATCTAACTAGCGATATTGTAAACTTACGACAGATTACAATTTAACGCATTATTTTTCGTTACATTGTAATCTGTTAGATATATTAACCCGATAAAACCTACCTGGTCATTTATGTAGAACCCTAACCTAACCTACAAGAAAGAGACAAGAAAACGTAAATACAATGAATATTTCAAAAATTGACACTCGGAACATTGAACGGTTCACAATCCGTCGACAGTTTACAATATCGCTAGTTGGATTACAATCTAACGGTTTTTGCAATCTTACGGTGACATATGCATTCCTTGGCTTAGTTTAGTGATAACGAAACGGATATTTGTTAATCACAAAATTATGTCTCATCCCTCATCTTTAATAACCCTTTAGGTCTTTATGTCGCAGACATGAAGTCGTTGAAGGTGGTAGAAATAAATTGTCCTCTCCCTTGTTACATTTGGAAACTGGGATGTTTGACTCTACAAATGCGGTCGCCTCAACTGCACTCAGACTTTGATGACTTATTCAACGTGTTCCATTAAGCAGCCATCTTGCATAGAACATTAAGCACAAACTTCGAATGGCTAGAATGTATAAAATTAACTACAATTAACGGTTGAATTGAACTTTAACTTCTAAGGCGAAGAATTTATTACTTCGTATATTATATAAGTAAAACTTCTCTTTTTTTGTAGTCAATGGTGTTTAATGAATGATTTAATTACTATGTGAATCTTTCCAAAATGAAAGAATGCCAAAGAATGACATCGCAGATTTTAGTTGCAGTAGCTCGCAGTATTTTATAGTTTTACTAGATGATACCCGCGACTTCGTCCGCGTGGATTGTTTTTTTATTCCCGCGGGAACTCTTCAATTTTCCGGGATAAAAAGCAACCTATGTCCTTCCCCGGGGTACAACCTCTCCCTGTACCAAATTTCATCAAAATCGGTTGAACAGATACATTTTTTTGATTCCCGCGGGAACTCTTCAATTTTCCGGGATAAAATGTAGCCTATGTCCTTCCCCGGGATGTAACCTATCTCTGTATCAAATTTTATCAAACTCGGTTGAGTAGTTGGGCCGTGAAAGCGTAGCAGACAGACAGACAGACAGACAGACAGACAGACAGACGGACAGACAGACAGACACACTTTCGCATTTATAATATTAGTATGGATATGGATTGGATATTTTTACCACAATGAATGTTTTGTAGTGCCAGGACCTCAAGCTGATCCGTATGGGTCGATGTTTCAATCGCTAACTGATAACTTCTTGTCTGAGGAATCAATTTGAGAGTTTAACAGTTTTTGTATAGGAAGTCAGTCAAAACATAATTATTAAGGTGGCTTTATCCGGCGATTGAAAAGTCAACTCTTACGAACGTTATGTACTCTTTAGTTACTAAAACTTATATAATTTTGTCAGGTAAGAATTATGTTATTATTTATGTATTTGTTACGAAAAGTGGCATCATGTCTTTAGTCAAGATTTGACTGCATAGAATACTGTCAGTTCTTATAGATAACATGTTACTGTTACAAGTTTTTTTAGAACATATAAATACTGTTGAAATTTAAAATTTTATTGATACTCATTATATTTGTTTGCGATTTTATCGTTAATTTATTATTATTGTTTGTGATTATTATAGTTGAAAGTATTGGATATTAGGAAATCTAGACTATTTTAAGTAGCTTAGAAGTTAAGCAATTGAATTAATTAATCTTTAAGCTTTTTATGTGATCAGGTGTGTTATTTTTCTGTGATCTATTTGTTACATAAGTTTGATTGTACATTTCACAACCATGTAAATAAAGTATCATGGAATGATCTAAATGTATGAATTGTTTTATTATTTCACGTAGGTACAATCCTAGAGTAAAGAATTGGAATATTTTCATCCTCAGAAGAACCTTGTTATAATATCTCTTACCCTGGGTATTTTGAACACTACATCTATGAAATTCTAGACACTGATTACAGACTACAGTCGAACATCGAGAACAACTGATTTAACTTCTTAACTAAACGGGGACGTTAAATTAAGTTGGAACTACTCGTTATTAGCAAGTTCGAACCGACTCTTGGGCTAAAGTTTAAAACCACAAGCCGCAGTGTTGATGGGATTCCCAAATGATACTCCTGTTACGCCAGTTAAACACTCTCGCCTAGCAAAAGTTTTTAAGATAATTACGAGAATGTAGTCGGCTTATTACAGACATCAATCTTAAATAGGTTTCCAAACGAACTCTACATTTTTTCAGAACTAAGTATATTATTTTTAGCACAAATCTAAAGTCGTAAGCAATAATAAAGGCGAACCCTGAGACACATAACAGACGACGCATGCGCACGACGACAGCATACCAAGTGAGTCAAAGCGAAGCTTAGCGAAATTAAATTAATAAATAAGAATAGCAGTCGTTGTAATCGACGCGCGACGGCTTGATTGGAGAACTATGTTTTTTTGTCGACGAGAAAAGTTTGTACAAACGTCTTTTTCGTCTATATTGTCTCAGAGAATAAGTAGAAGTTATATCAATTTGAGAATCGATGAAAATGGAGAAGGCCCTATTAGGTATACTACAAACTAACTTCATGTTCCTTTTTTTTTTAAATATACCACAATGTGCCTTTGCGTCGCCCTTCGTGACGGATGAAGCTTATTTTTCCGATATATTTTATTTTATGGTAACTTATGTTAGTCATAACATTCATCGTCATTAAAAGTACCTATAAATAATTAACGCCATTTATAATTATACCAGCGTTACCTTTGTTTAATCCACCCGATTAGGTTGTACCTAAACCCATTTAATTAATTTTCCCTTTTTAGCCTTATCCTTTCAATTTATGTTATAACGTTTCGGAAGTGTGATATTGAAAATATGTAATATAACTTTGAAACCCGTATTCGATGACTTTTAAAACCTCTAGGTAAATGTTACGTTATATTTTTACTTTAATCAAAGTTTAACTGCCTCGAGGTCCCGGGTTCGAGTCCCGGGTCGGGCCATAATTAAGTATTATTAATATAATCTAAGTAACTTCATATGGGGAGGTAGGACAATAATTTGCTGAAATTATCTACACTAATGTTATAAATACGAAAGTGTGTCTGTCCGTCTCGTCTGTCTGTCTACTAAGGTATAACGGCTCATCTTTTCAACCGATTTTGATAAAAATTGGTATAGGTATATTATTCCACAATAAATTCGCTCTTAACTGCAATCTCATCTGATGGTAAGTAACAATGCAAATTTTATAATTTTATTACAGTGCTTCACACACGAGGATAGTTTCTAAACTTACTTGAGATATGCATCTTGTAACATACTAATAATCTACTTGTAATATTGTCAAATTTCGGCACTAGTAGGTAAGTGAACCGTGGCCGAGTGGTCAAGGCGCTCAGGGCGCGATTCCCAGAGAGACGCAGGTTCAAATCCTGCAGGTTCCGCGAATTTTTGATATGTATATTTAAGTAAGTTTAGTAATAATACAGTCTAAGATAAGTAGGTATCTGGTTAACCTGTTGCAATACTACTGGCAATTATAAAATTCTTCATACAGCTTAAAGAGTTCCCACGGGATTAAAATGCGCACGAAGTCGCGTTCATCTTCTATGAATATTATATCGATTCCTAAAATACATATATTATATTTATTATTGTTACATAAGAATATGATTTTTGTTACAAGCTAATCTAGTTCGTCGTCTATCCAGTGTTTTAATAGTAAATTATTCACCACGGGGGTAATGCGATGTATTATGTCACGGGCGCCGGGATAAATGCCAAGCGGAACGAGGGATTTTAGAGTAACTCCCGAGCGTAGCGAGGGTGTTGCATCTAGAATCCTGAGAGTAGCGCGGGAATTAGGGGCGCCCAAGATTAATACAGCATTACCCCTACGGTGAATACTCTACTTTTCACACCTCGCGATACAACCACTTCTTTCAGCTGGCGTGGCCTACTCGATTTGACAAACAAATTTCGTCAGTGCGAATCTAGTGGGCCACGGCTTTGGTTTTCGAAAATCGAGTTGGCCGCGCCTGCTGAGAACACATTATGTTTACCGAAATTAGACTTTATGCATATGGCAATAAGAATTATGAATAAAACCTCTTTGGAATGAATAGAATTTCCTTCAGATCTTGCTTCAGATGCGCGATGATTCTAAATTCAAATCACATTATAACCCTAGGGAATAATGGATTTCAGTACAACATTATAACCCTAGGGATTTAATGTCTTACTTTAACCTTAGATAATAGGCCATTTAATAAGGCGTTGTTGAGCGAGTGGTGTGAAAAATCTTTTAATCATTAACAGCCCCTTTAAAATACTTAATTCTTTTACAAGAGAGATGCGCGGAGCTTTAAAGTTCCACAGATATCTGCAGCACTGAGTAATGGGTTACAAGTGTCCAGTTTTCTGTCTTGTCTTGAAATTTATGTGAGACTAGAGTTTAGGAAGAACAGTAAATGTTGGTTTAACTTACTCCTACAAGTTGTGTTTAAAAGCCTTTAAGTTTTGGCGTGTCTTTAGTTATTTTGCCCTTCCTTAATTTTGTGGCTTTCGTTCTAAATACTAAATATACTATACAGAATCGGAGTTGTAATTATTCAGTCTTAATAAAAGCAACTTACTTTTTAACCGACTTCCAAAAAAGGAGGATTTTCTCAATTCGGCGCATTTTTTTTTAACATTTATGTCGGTGCATTTCTCCGTGGTTTCTGAACCGATTAGATTTTTTTTTCTATCAGGCGTTAGAGAAAGCTCTCGAGGTGGTCCCATAAAAACTAAATATTCTGACTCCAAATCCTCAACCCTGACACTCGCCCGATTTAAACATACTCGTAGTGTGTAGAAATCAAAATTATTTTTCACTTCACTGGCTTTGGAAGTCGGTTTTTTAGAAATAATTTTTATTATTACCTATACTTATAAGTACGTGCTCGTTAAGTAAATGAATTCAACATTTTGGCTAATGTTATTTAAGAGCAACTGAGACGGAGCAGATTCAAATTGCAACATCCTCGTAATTTCAAACTCCGCCAGAGTCGTAGCTACTTCCTATGATAGCACAAGCTTGATTGCCTTTAGTAAGAGAGGACTATCTTGTTTGAACATCTTGTTTTAACGTGACTATAATTTTAATTCAATGAAAATCCCGAGGATAACAGTTAATAGTTATTCTGTAACTTCTGTAAGTCCGTATTCATACGCGAGGTTAAAGATTTTTGATTCCCGCGGGAAAGGCTTTACTTTTAGATAAATGTGTTATTCCAGACTATAATCTGCCAAATTTCATCCAGATCCATTCAGCAGTTCGGCCGTGATTGAGTAACAAACATCCATCCATCCATCCATCCAAACTTTCGCATTTTTATTATAGATTGTATGCGAAAAGTCCGGTAATGTTCGGGAAGCACTGTTACCAGATATACGTATGTATGTCCTCGTATAGTCCTCGGCAATCTTTATAGAGCCGTATACCGATACACAGACAGATCACAAATTTCAGGATCATTAAGGATGTAGCACGCACCCTTGTTTGCTGCAATCAGTACTTAGTTGAACTCGCCACGTGTTTCAAAGCATCAATATTGGACTGTAATTTGCTTTTGGTCTTCCAGTATTGACCTCTTTTTTATGTGATGAAGGTTCTACTGTACCCTAACAAAGTTAGGGTCATTTTCATTTTAGGGTAATAACAATTCCAGTTAAAGAACCTTTCGCCAGGCTTTTCCTTTTGACCAGAATGAATGAAAAATTATTGATTGTACACCAAATCAAGAAACACATACTTGTTAACAATAACAATAGAAACTGCGCAATGTACAGAAAAAAATCAGAGTGCTTTGTTATTATTCTAACCCAGTAATTTTTCAAATAAGGTCACGACACTACCCGCAGATCGATTACCATCTCACCTTTTGTACTCCTTAATAGATAAACAGGGTGGTTTAACGATGATCACCCTTCGTTAACCCCTAATAGAAAATGAATGGTAATATCTGTGGCCAACGAATTAACGTGCTCCCCAAGGCACAGGGGGAAATTGATGGCCAAAGTTAGTTTCGGTATAACTTTAGAGAAAGACGTAGGAGCGAAATTACTTATTCCTCGCACATAATGGAGTAAGGCTATGCCTTGCATATATATCTACTGACATTCATTGAATCCAGAGCCATACCCATGTACGGGTCTGATACTTGCACCACAGTATGCAGAGTGCAGACGTCCTACAAAAGAACGTCTTTTATTGACAAATTGGACGTCGTTGCTTGTGTACCTAATTTGTAAGAACGTCTTCTAAGATGTCTGTGTTAAAGTTGCTAAGGTCCTGCATTTTTTTATACAACTTTTGGGAAAAGGTTCTCAATTTTTATCACTTGTACCTACTACTAAAAATACAAAAATTCCACACAGGCAAGGGCAGGAACATTCTTGTTACATTGCCACTTGAAAATGAATACTTGAGTTATTCAGTAGGTATCATTGTCTGTGTTCTTCAGAGGATTGTCGGTAATTACCTGAAGCCCTTGATATCCCTCCCTGTAATGAGATGCCTTTGATCGTCGCTGCAAGGTTGTTGTTTGTGGTACGGTTATTATAATAACTCAGCCGCGTCAACTCCAATTAAGATTTGCTTTGTGTGTAAGTTTGGCGATAAAAATGTCGTTGAGCCTTAATGATATACTAGTTTTGCCATCAATTTTCGTGTAAAATAAAGGCCTAGTTTCGGGTCATCGGGTGCCAGTGGATCAATTTATATCAATACGGATGATAATATTTGACAGTCTTTATTATGCTTCCAAACTGCGAAAGTTTCGTCTTCGAACTGGAAAAGTTTTTGTTTTTCCTCCTTATTGCAATAAAAGTCAAACAAAGAGTGATCTTAAGGTTCGAGACCAGAGTCAAACTTAGGAGGGTATGTATTTAGACAGCGTTTTTCAGTGATTTGGGAGCAGGCTCAAAATTACTGAAAAAATATTTTTTAAATAAGTCAGTACCACTAAAATATAACAAGGTAAATAAAGTAGAGATAGTTTCTTCATTGCTTTTGAAATGCAAAAGGTTTGCTTCAGATGGATGCTTTCGAAAAAACCCAAGCTGCCATTAAAAAAATTGGCAGTCATAGGGACTACCGATACTAAGTGAAAACTAAATCCATTCAATTTTACTTGTAAAGATATACATAGCACTAATGTTGCACAATACGTCACCTATATAGCTACAGATATATACTACTATTACGCATGTCGGTGACGCGAACTAACAAGATTTCACCCATCCAAAAAGCGTCTAACGCGCTCAGCACACGGTTAGGTATATTCGTAATGGGTTATTCGTGTATACGTTTAAATATGTATTCATGTGCACAGGCTGCTGCGCATGCGCCAGTCTATAGTTTTGTAACTAATAGACATAGATATACAATTAACATTAGCATGTCGGTGGCTAACCCATAAGATTTTCCCCTACCAAAAAGTGCTCAACGCGGCTAATGAAGTTTTCACTTCAAAAATAGATGAGTCGCAGAAATCATCATCAGAAGGTCGTCTTACCAGACGACCTTGTGATGATGGTTTACTAACTTTCTAGAGCCGGTTTGGCTTTCTGGACTCCAAAATATTTAGTAGCTGTAAACATTAGGTAACCTGGCCTGTTCGTTTTATTGTAAGCTAGCTGATGCCCGCGACTCCGTCCGCGTGGTTTAAGTTTTTTTGATTTCCGCGGGAACTCCTTAATTTTCCGGGATAAAAAGTAGCCTATGTCACACTCCAGGTCCTCAACTATAACCATGCCAAAAATCACGTCGATCCGTTGCTCCGTTGCGGACTGATTGAAGAACAAACCAACAAACAAACTGACTTTCGCACTTATAATATTAGTATGATACTCGGTACAAAATATATTCATAGTTAATACGTATAGATTAATTTGCATATTATTATAATACGTTAACCGTGGATTTGAGTTAACACGTTAATCACCGTTAACGAGTGGGAAGCCATCCGACCGCCAATCAAAACAGTTTTGTGGTAACTAAGTATTGATTGGTAAACGCATAATTATATCGTAGTAGCTGATACCTGCGACTTCGTCCGCGTGGATTAAGGGTTTCGGTTCCCGCTGGAACTCTTGAATTTTCGGGGATAAAATAGCCTATGTGTTATACCAGACTATAATCTACCTCTGTGCCAAATTTCATCCATATCCGTTCAGCCGTCCTGGCGTGATTGAGTAACAAACATCCACACATCCATCCATCCATACATCCATCTATACATCCATCCAAACTTGCGCATTTATAATATTAGTAATACTAGCGAATGCCTGCGACTTCGTCTGCGTGGTTTGAGGTTTTTTACACTCCTTAATTTTCCGGGATAAAAAGTAGCCTATGTGCTATTCCAGACTATAATATATCTCTGTGCCAAATTTCAGACAGATCTGTTCAGCCGTTGGGGCGTGATTGAGTAACAAACATCCATACATCCATCAATCTATCCATACATCCATCCAAACTTTCGCATTTATAATATTAGTAAGAAGTATAGAGTATGAGTAGATGAAGCCCTGGTTTTAATTATTTATTAATTTTGTAGGTATTAATTTACGTTATTAAGATTCATTCATTCTGTTTTGGTTTTAATTTTGGTAAATGAATAATCAATTATTTACATGAGGTAGGTAAAAGGTCTATTTACTTTATGAATGTTTATTTTTCCATCAATCAGCATGTAGGCATAATATGTCTGTCACAGAATACTACTTAGCTTTTAATTTTCTGCGGAGGTACTAGGATGCAATCATCATATAATATGACAATCAAGTGTATTTTTATACATTGTTCTAAAAATTATGGTTTATAAAAATTCTTTCTAAAAAACCGACTTCCATCAGACTGATGCGTCAACTTTGTTATACCCGCCCGGCTAAATTATACTTATTTTGTACTTTTTATCAAAATTATTTTGTACTTTACAGTGGCGTTGGAAGTCGGTTTCTTGGAAAGAATTTTTATTTTTAACTTTATAGTGTCAGGGTTGAGGATTTGGAGTCAGAATTTTTTATGGGACCACCTCGAGAGCTTCCTGTGACGACTAATAGTAAAAATTTTCAAATTAGGGAGATATGCACAGACATACATTAAAAAAAAACCTCCTCCTGTTTTGGAAGTTGGTTAAAAATTGAACTCATCAGGCCCACAGCCCTTAAATTTTAGCTAAGTAGTTATACCATTTTACTTCCCACTTATTAACATTTTAATAAAAATGTCTGCGGCTATGGAATTAGGTTTGAAAATAATCGAAATACGCCTTTTTTGCTGGCAAAAGATTGAGTTCTCTTAATTTACTAAATTAACACCTTCAAGAACCTATTAATAGGAATAGCCCGCAGCACAAGTCCGCACTGTTCCACTGAATAAATGCTTTACACGAAAATGGTATTTAGTTTGAACCTGTGCCAAATTAGATTACCTACACCCGGTACTGTAATCTCTCATAACAAATGTTCTTGACCTAGAAAATACTATTTCTTCGTGATTGTGTTTGCCAGTTGAATTGAATAGAAATTAATCAATGTTTGCCCTAATTGAATTTATTATGATAAACGGCATATTTTTTATTGTCTTTCTGTTATCTTTTCATGCCTCCAACCACTATATATGTATTTTGGCTCTATTTTTTAACGTTTGGCACAGATTTAGCTTTCGTCGTTCGTTGCGACAGGCATAGGTAACCTATACCTATATAGGTTATGAATTTCCAGAATAATAATTGAAGAATTTAATTGAATTAGATGAATTCTTAATGAAATTAAATTATAATTAAAATGAATTTAAGTTCATTAAGAAATTGTGAATGTATAGTTAAGTAAACATGAGCATCTGCTTTGTATCAAAAATGCTTGTTATTGTGTTTATAATGTGCATATCGGTAACAGTTAGGTATATTTAGCATCAATAAACTTCAAGTATTCATTTCTTGGTGTAAAATATGTTAATTGTGTTAATTCGGTTATGCACGACCCTAATAATCTTCCTTCTTACTATCTTACTAATATTATAAGTGCAAAATGTGTTTGTTTGTTTGTTGGTTTGTAGATTTTTTGGTTTGTCCCTTAATCACGTCGCAAAAGAATAGCGAATTGACTTGATTTTTTGCATGGGCATAGTTGAGGACCTAGAGAGTGACATAGGCTACTTTTTATCCCTTAAAATCAAAGAGATCCCGAAGGATTTTGAAAACTAAATCCACGCGGACAAAGTCACGGGCATCAGCTAGTTAATCAATAAATCATTAATGATAAATGATTTATTTATTTCACGTAGGACAACTAGTGTCACTTCACTTCACTTCACGGTTCGGAAAGGTGATTCTAAGGTAGGTACGGTCGTACTTAATGATCGTGATCCAAACTGGTCGTAGAGGTACAGAGTGGACTGACGTTGGATTGACCGTTATTATTGACTCTGTACACCATAATTGATCCAGATTGCCTGTATACCGGCCTATACCTAAACTTGAAATTTTATACGTAGGTCTTCAGGATTTCACTCAAAGGAAGCGGGAATGAGTTAGTCAGCACAAACTAAACCACGGCTAGCGTTAACTTTAATGACTTCCGCATTAGAGTTCCGCATGTGGTACGTAATTTGAAATCCCAATAGAATGGAATGGTAATTTAACCTGATCCTTGGTGAAGCGATTAGCGCCCTGTGGTTATAAGAGATCCTGGGGTCGACTCCCAGCGTGGCAATTATGGAATTTATATTTTTAAGTTACTAGGTACTGGAATTGCGACTCCGCATTGGAAAGCGCAGAATTGGCGGAGCCCCTTAGGGTGGACAGACAACATCAAAAGAGTCACAGGGAGTCGCTGGATTCAGGTGGCGGGCGTTGCAAGACCGCGGCGTGGGCCACAGACATAATAAGGCGTGGGCATACGAGAGTTTTATGTCAAGCTGTGACGTCTATCAGTTGATAACGAATTCTTAATTATCTTTTGCTTCTTGTATAGTACTCAAGTAACTGATTTAATCAATCCTCATTGAAGTCGTAAGTCTTACCACCAGATCTCAGATGCGATCGCAGTCAAGTGCCAATTGTATCAGTATATAAAAATAGTACAAAATACAATATCATGACGCTTTTTACCCTCGACGAAGCGGAGACGGTATATGTGTTTGCCCTAAGAGGTTGTGTGTTTGTTTGTGCACTTTTTTGTTACCATTTTTCACAAAAAGTACTGGGCCGATTGAGATGCGGTTTTTTGCATTAGATGTGTATAGCTTGTGAGAAGGTTCTTAGATATATTTTAGGACCATAGACAACAAAGCTGAGCTGTAGTCTATGATCTTAATTTTTCAACCACTGTTACCATTTTTCACAAAAAGTACTGGGCCGATTGAAATGTGGTTTTTTCATTAGATGTGTATAGCTTGTGAGAAGGTTCTTAGATATATTTTAGGGCCATAGACAACAAAGCTGTAGTCTATGATTTTATTTTTTCAATATGTTACCATTTTTCGCAAAAAGTACTGGGCCGATTGAGATGCGGTTTTTTGCATTAGATGTGTGTAGCTTGTGAAAAGATTCTTAAATATATTTTAGGACCATAGACAACAAAGCTGAGATGTAGTCTATGATCTTAATTTTTCAACCACTGTTACCATTTTTCACAAAAAGTACTGGGCCGATTGAGATTCGGTTTATTGCATTTAGGACTTCGTGCGATTACAAAACAGGAAACTGGTACCAAAATTTAAAAAAATCAGCGCCATTTTGAAATTCTTTGTTAATTGACCGATTTCGTTCAAAATCGATATTTAGGACTTCGTGGGATTACAAAACAGGAAACTGGTACCAAAATAAAAAAAAAATCAGCGCCATTTGGAAATTCTTTGTTAATTGACCGATTTCATTCAAAATCGATATTTAGCATCGATATATATGTAGGTACTAGATGGGCCCTTTCATAGAAAAAGGTTGGGCGACCGACTATGAGAACGCGTTCCTATCCTGTCTTTGTCCCCATCGTAACGCTATCACGGTCGCTCGTCGTGTAGATAATTTGTTATTCTTAGGTTAACATCTAAAGTCTTATTAGTTTGGCACTGTACAATTTTTATTTTAAGGTAAGTGTTTCAAGTCACAATTATACATTTCCAAACAAACGTTATTTAATCTTCCTATTTAATATTTTTATCCATTGCGCAATCATTTAATTTCCGCGGCAAACTGTATGATATTTTTTTTTTACTAATTGGCCTTACGGCTTCTATGGCTATGGCCTATAATATTATCTATGACGGAGTCATACGTTTTCAAGCTTTCATTCAATGTTGCAAGCAAGTTCCCGCTTTTCAGACTAGATGGCGTTGATGGCGTTGCTAAAAATACGCCTACATTCTTTGTTTGACAGGGCCCGTCTATGTAAATTGAGGTCGTTGATATTTAAGGCTTCCTGGGGTCACAAAACAGCAAACTGGTGCCAAAATTTTAAAAAATCAGCGCCATTTTGAAATTCTTTGTGAATTAACCGATTTTGTTCAAAATCGATATTTAGGGCTCCCTGGGGTCACAAAACAGGAAACTGTTACCAAAATTTTAGAAAATCAGCGCCATTTTGAAATTCTTTGCTAATTGACCAATTTCGTTCAAAATCGATATTTAGGACTCCCTGGGGTTACGAAACAGGAAACTTTTACCAAAGTGTCGTGATCGTGTGGATTGGCAACATTTATTTATTATTTATAGAATGGCAATTCATGATTTTATTTAAAAAAGAATGTTGTATAATTTGTATAGGATCAGATAAATTTCAAGACACAGTATTTAATAATAATTATTTATTAGTGTGGCAATATTAAATAGCTGGTCACACCAAATGCCGAGCGAAAAGTGGGGTGGCGCTGGTGGTGGGGCTGATAGCTGCGGCCTCTCAAAAAATTAAGGATGAGTCAGTTCATCGAGGCACGGACTGGAAGTAACACCTCTACAAAGTATTATTTCAACATCTCAGAAGTGTTCAACCTAATACCCACAAAGTGGATATAATACTATATCTCTGATAATAGGTGTTATAAATTATTAAAATTATGGGTTTTGCAGAGTGAATCCTTTTTAACGATGCCTTTGGTAAGATTGATGTAATATTATTATTTTTGAGTGAATTGTCATGAAGCGATCATTAATGTGGGGTCACACCTTATAATCGCGTAATATCGTATGAGGGTTTCGCCAGTATGAGAGTTGGCATACTGGAATAAGTTTCACTAGTACTGGCTGTCTGAGCAGCCATTTTAGATGATTAAATGCGATACCTTACAGCTTGGTTATCACTACTGGTTAACCCGAGATATTGTTCGCTATATGAAATAGGTAAATAATTATCAGTTCTAATAAACTTAAGTATTTGTGAAATACCCTCTGGACCATTACTTTGGATGAACGTTACCTAACGTTTCATTGAGTCTTACTCTTAATGTAGTTAAATGATTATTGAATTTAAAAGCGTCCTCGTGCCTTCAAATTAGTTTACTGAACGAGATTGTAGTTTTTTTTTACGCACTGTGTTTAGTTTCGAATTTGATTTTACAAAGATTTGATTTGAAATTTATATTAACCAGGCATAGATTAAATTACTGGTTATTCACAAAGAGAATTCATGGAGTGAATAATACTAATAAATGAGAAGTGAATATGTCAAATGAGATACCCTCATATCAATACTAGGATGCAAAGCAATTTATTGAACTCTGATTAGTTTAATGGGTGTTATAAGAAATACGATAAAAGTTGGATCTAGTTTTAAATTCTCGATATACAGTGTATTTACTGGTACACTTATTCTATCTATATGATCTAGATAGTTTACTCTGGTGGTAGTAGACTTGATCAAAACAGATGTATGAACAAGTTGTAGTGTTTAAAAAGTAATTTTTGTAGAATAGCGTAGAGTGGCAGGGCAACTATTTTTATTAGTGCCGCGAGTGAACTTACATTACATTAGTGAAGAGGGTTGAGGCTTTCTTCGGACATTTAAAGAGAGGAGCCCAATTCTCGCTTCCAAGACTAGTTTTGGAAAGAAGGATTGCAGGTAAGAGAGTTCCAGGTCGCCAAAGGCGCAAGTGGTTGGATGATACAAAGAGGTGGACAGGGCTTAGCTATTCAAAACTAAAAGATGCGACTCAAAATAGAAGATTTGAGAGAACTTCGTTTTGAAAAAGACACGCGATGATGGTGATGATGATGAATAAAACGTGAGCGTGCGTTTTATTGGTTTCGTATAGACATGAGCGTGTGTCGCGATGGTAATAAAACGTGAGCGTGCGTTTTATTTGATTTGTTTGGTAGACACGAGCGTGTGTCGTGATGGTAATAAAACGTGAGCGTGCGTTTTATTGATTTTGTGTAGACACGAGCGTGTGTCGTGATGGTAATAAAACGTGAGCGTGCGTTTTATTTGATTTGTTTGGTAGACACGAGCGTGTGTCGTGATGGTAATAAAACGTGAGCGTGCGTTTTATTGATTTTGTGTAGACACGAGCGTGTGTCGTGATGGTAATAAAACGTGAGCGTGCGTTTTATTTGTTTTGTTTGGCAGACACGAGCGTGTGTCGTGATGGTAATAAAACGTGAGCGTGCGTTTTATTTGTGTTGAGACTTATGTTAGACACGAGCGTGTGTCGCGATGGTTATAAAACGCGAGCGTGCGTTTTATTTGAGTTGATACCATCGCATGTACTGTGATATTGATTACACGTGAGAGTGCATTTTATCTGAATAAAGGTTTTTTTTAGATGTTTGATAGACATGCGAGAGTGTTATGTTGTCAATAAAATGTAAGCGTGCGTTCTATTTGAGTTGAGATGTTTGTTAAGTGTCATGGTGGAAAATGTGACATGCGTTGCATGAAATTTAGATGTTATTGTTAATAATTTTAAATTTAGTAATGTTATATCGTTTTTGCACACTGTTTCTGACAGTGGATTGTGAACTGGAAGTTTCTACTTAAACAGCTGTTTTACCCACAAATTTGCAAAATAAATTATTTATGATTGTGATTTATGATTATGATTGTGATTATGTTAGTTACACCGAAGTGTTTCGACGGTGACGGTGACACAAAGTAATTGTGCGTCATGGTAGCGATATAACATATGAGGGCGTTAAATTACTGATGATAATAAAATATGCAAGTATGCGTCAATATGAGAATATATTTTATATAGATATGCTTACCTTTTCACGTAAAATAAGATGAAAGTAAATCGTGATGATGGCCAATGGCTAAAAAGCGGTCGAAAGTATGATAGTGTATCATGATTTATTTACCTGTATGGCAAAGGTATAAAATTAATGATTTATGAATTTAAAATGAGAATGTCGTTTAATTTATGAATGTCAAATAGAGTTATTGAAACGTTAATCTTTGAATGAGTGTCACTAGCTGTGTATTGTGCTAGACATCCAAGTGCGTTACTGTATTGGAACATGTGATTCCATGAGATGTGAGTTGTGACCTAATGGGTCTGGGCTGTGAACAAGTATGTTAGTATTTTGGACAATATGTTATCTAACTGTTCGTGAAAGATTTAATGTATTTTATTAACTTAATTTTACGTTCACATAAAATTAAAGGGATGTACTGAAACGTAATGAAACGTCTCGATTGGAGGGATCATGAAAGAAAGTTTTCCAGTACAGAATTAAATATTACATAGCAGGTAGTTGCTTTAGTAAATTACTGTACAAGTAGCTCGTTCTATCCAGAATTACCATGGCATTTTATTCATTTCCATAGTTTCAAATGTGCCTTTATATGTTTTTGATCAGAGGAAGTTGTAAATTCTTTGTTGAATGATTTTAGATTTAATGAATGAGTTTTATTTTGGGTTATTTTAAACGACTTGCATCATTTTTTTTACAAGTAATATAATATTGTACCTACTGGTATAGCCGCAACATATTGGTATAGGTTATGAGATTGTTTGAAAGAAAAATTGATTGTATTTGTATGGACTTTTAAATGGATTAATTTGTGATCTCGATGTTACGTGACCGAGCCTCGCCATGTTTCTGATGTATATAATCTGCATGCGCCTAAATACGAATGAATTATAGTTATTTCAGTAAGAAAAATAAAACGCGGTCAGATAAAACTGGTGAATAATATTAAAGATATTATTTTAACTTTGATTAGTTTGGAGGGTTGAGGTTTCAACATAATTCCGACGTTCGGAATGATATTAGCATTAATAATTAAATAGGGAAGGAGACACATTACTTCAGCTTGCAAGAGCCAAAGGTTGCAGTATTTTTGAAATTTTAGATATGACATAAAAAAAAAAAGTTCAAATGTGTTTCGTCAATGCTGATTAGCATTCAAATGATTCAGGTTGACTAAATTAGTTCATTAAATTGTAAACTGCATTCAATAACAAAATATTAAATGTTTGGAACGTTTATTAAGAATAGAAAATGATATTAATTACAGTCACGGCCCGCGAAGCCCGTTTAAATAAAATGTATAAAAAAAAATTTTTTTTTGTAAAAACGCGCCATTCTGGAAGTCGCATTGAGTTTTCTTTCTTTATATTTATCTGAGTGATTTGAAGTAATGAAGTGGATGATAAAATTTAACAAACTATTATTTGAATTGAGAATGAAGGCGCGCAATCAATTATCTTTTGCCGACTAAAATTTCGAGAGTATATATAATACGATATAAAAATAATATACATTTACTAATGAGTGACTAGTGCCGGTCTGCTTACTATAGTTTTATCTCCATATTATTATTTTCTCTCAAATGTATTGAAGAATGTCGTGTGATGCACGGGCGTTGTGGATTTGCAAGTCCGTGACAATGGTATACCTTCACCTAGGGGCTCAGGCTTACAACTGTCAAATAAGTTGTAAAAACTTACCACTCTTATTATTAACTGACACAGAAAAGTAAAGTGAAGAGTAGGTATTAAAATGCAAAATGAATAAAACATACTCAGTATTTATATAAGTACTAAATTATTTTACTGAAGTTATATTTTATGCCTTGGTGTAGATCGCGAATATTAAATTCTGATTTCTGAATTTGGAGTTTTCGTTGATTTGGATATTAATTTGAAATTTCTATTGAGCAAACTTTATTAACAAAATATTATATGAAAGTGATTAAACATTGTATAAAAATAGCAATTTGATTCTAGTTCATACTAAAGTTTTGAATTTCGATGCAAGCTTTTGATGAAAAATTTGGTTGCTTTTGCACTATCGTTAAGTTTTGTTTAGTTTCGATGATGATTGTCGTGAAAGTTCAGGTATTAGACCAAGTTCATAGTATTGGGTAATATTCTAAGTATTTTTGATTTAAAGACTGTCTTGAACAACATAACTGAGCTGATTCGGTGTAATTTTGTGCTGCTGTCTCTTTTTGATGGGTTTATTCCGAGGAAGGGAAAGATATAGGAACTGAAGGAAATAAGCCAAAACAACTTGTTTTGTTCATTTATTAAAATCGTTGACCGTTACATAGTTGAAGATCTTAAAACAGTAATAATTTAACATAGTAGGAACAGTCTACCTCCAACAGGCATACGATGTCAGGAAGCTTAGAGCAGATAATTAACATAAAGTCTTAATTTGATTCAAACAATTAGTAAATGGTACAGCAGATCCAATTGAATTGAAGAATTGATAGATTAGTCATTCGTTATCCTGATCTATGTTTGCATTGGATACAGTTATAGATTTTATTATTAACTCTGTGACACTGTTCAATACTAATTTCAGTAAAGTCAAATTTTATTAAAATTAGCTTCCCTTTACGTTTTGATAAAGATTTCGATTTCAAAAAAATTAAAAAAAAAAAAAAAAGCAAAGCAGGCGTCATGCATGATAAGCGGAGCTTAGGAAAATGGACCTGTTGTTCACCAAGTTGTGGTCAAGATTTAGATTTTACTAAGTTTTAGATTCAGCGTCAGATTCTTTTGAAGTATAAATAAGTGAAACGGTACAAGAAATAAAATAAATATTGAATACTTTATTAAATTTGAATTCAGTATTAGACTTCAACTTTTGCTTATACGGTGTAAGTAACATATTGTTTAGATTATGTTTGAGACTGTGACTATTCCAGACTTTGATTAAGTTTCAGGTTAATTTTTTTGATTCAGCTTTAGATAATTAATCAATAGGTAATCTTTTCCCTGTATACTTGTACAAGGAGTGATATAAAAGTTTATTTATTTTATATGAGTTTTAGATTTGGATTGCGATATTTATATTGAGAAATTTCGACTCGGCGATATCAATCAATTTAATACCCTTATGGTTGGGTTTGTTACTCTTTGAAATATCAAGATCAAGGGCTCTATAGTTTTGAATTTTAAATTGATTTAAGGTTTTAAGTTTGATATTACTAAATTGGAGTAAATTTAGATTTCCTTTTTATTAACCTTATTATTTTGATTTTGCCGAATGTCGTGATTTACTGAAAGTCTAATAATATGCTGTGCTCTCCTAAATGTCATAGTGCGGGTATGAATTAATGAATATGTTTCATTATACACCACAGATTATTGCAAGGAATGAAACAAACTAAGCTTAGCAAAGCGAATAATATATTTTGGTGGTTGTGCACCGGGAGGTTGCACAATGTCGGATAGCCGAATGTCGTGATCGTGTGGATTGGCAACATTTATTTATTATTTATAGAATGGCAATTCATGATTTTATTTAAAAAAGAATGTTGTATAATTTGTATAGGATCAGATAAATTTCAAGACACAGTATTTAATAATAATTATTTATTAGTGTGGCAATATTAAATAGCTGGTCACACCAAATGCCGAGCGAAAAGTGGGGTGGCGCTGGTGGTGGGGCTGATAGCTGCGGCCTCTCAAAAAATTAAGGATGAGTCAGTTCATCGAGGCACGGACTGGAAGTAACACCTCTACAAAGTATTATTTCAACAAAAGTTTTAAAAAATCAGCGCCATTTTTATTTATTTTGTTATCACCATAATAAATGAATTCAGTTTAGTACAGTAAAATCTGTACTACTTGTAAGTCTAACCACAACCCGTGAGCTCGCGCACAGGGCGAAATACTAGTTAGATTTATATAGCTTGAGAGAAGGTTCTTAGACATATTTTAGGACCATAGACGACCAAGCTGAGCTGTAGTGTATGATTTTAATATTTCAATATGTTACCATTTTTCACAAATAGTACTGGGCCGATTGAGATGCGGTTTATTGCATTAGATATGTATAGCTTGAGAGAAGGTTCTTAGATATATTTTAGGACCATAGACAACCAAGCTGAGCTGTAGTCTATGATTTTAATATTTCGATATGTTACCATTTTTCACAAAAAGTAATGGGCCGATTGAAATGCGGTTTTTTTCATTAGATGTGTATAGCTTGTGAAAAGGTTCTTAGATATATTTTAGGACCATAGACAACCAAGCTGACTTGTCTCTATGATTTTAATATTTCGATATGTTACCATTTTTTACAAAAAGTACTGGGTCGATTGAAATGCGGTTTTTTTCATTAGATGTGTATAGCTTGTGAGAAGGTTCTTAGATATATTTTAGGACCATAGACAACAAAGCTGAGCTATAGTCTATGATTTTATTTTTTCAATATGTTACCATTTTTCTCAAAAACTACTGTGCTGATTTAGATGCGGGCTTATTGTTTTAGATATATTTAGCTTGAACCCGTCATATTTGGACTCTTTTGATTTGTCGTGACAAGCGCGCCTCGGAAAGAGAAGGGTTTGGCCATAGTTCACCACGCTGGTCAAAAAAACTACTGACCCGTCAAAGATGCAGTTTTGTGTTTTAGATATTATGTAATAATATACGTTTGCTAAGTTCTAATTGTTGTTTCAAAGTTATACAGGTCAAAGGTATAATGGAGCTCTGCAGTTCGTCGTGGGTTCTTTTAAAATTTTTAATTTTATTACTTGTAATAATTGTAATTGTAGAAGTACGCCCTTCTCAAAGCGTACTTACGCCATGTCTGCGCGAACAAGACGCTGTTTGTTACTATTATATCGGATGAAGCAGTATTACTTACTTCAAAATGACAGTTTAATGTCTCGTACAAACTTATCTGACCCGCAGGGCGACCGCGTATCTTTTGCATCAATCATTGATACATCGCGATCACCTCCGATGGCTGAATTTATGGTATTCTTGCTGCGTCAATGGATTTGGTCCAATAGTGGAAGAGTGTTAACCAATCAGAGGTGATTGCGATGTATCAATGATTGATGCAAATGTAACGCGGTCGTCCTGCCGGTGTCACCGTCGCTAGTATCTACTAAAAATTAAAACAAAAACTCAACAGGAATAAAAATTAGTTCCAATTTTGGCCACCTGACCAGATAAGTTTGTCAGACTGTACCTACCTTGACGTCTCTAAAATAAGGATTATAATAAATTCTAAAACACGAACGTGAACAAGCGATGGTAGGAGGTACTAGATTGACCCCTGAAGACTATAATGTCTGGCGCTACATTCCGCTCGCAATACTTGCAAACACTCGGGACCAAATGCTGTCTAATACCATCCATAACCTGTAATCACCGAAGCGGCTTTTTGTCTGTAAAGCTTCTTCAAACACAAACTGCAAAAAGAAAATATAAATACCAAGGAACAATGGAAACACGTGCCGAGTTTACTACTGGAGACTGAAGTGATTGCTAAAGTCAAGGAGACGGCCGCAAGATGTAATATAAATGTTGGTAAATGTAACTAAGGACTAGAAAACGCTGTTACACTTTTAAATAATTTTAAGCTTATAAGCTTTCTTAAGCTCTCTTCGCGGGTCACGTTACGAAGTGAGCTTGAAGAAAACCTATTTAATCTAGAAGTACTTAAATAGGTTCATGTAAGCGCCTATTAATGTAATAATTAAAAGCCGGTTTTTCATCAAATAATTATACTACTATATATTATATAATATTATACTCGTAAATGCAAAAGTTTGGATGGATGTTTGTTACTCAATCACGCCCCAACGGCTGAACGGATCTGGATGAAATTTGCACAGAGGTAAATTATAGTCTGGAATAACACATAGGTTTCTTTTTATCCCGGAAAATTAAGGAGTTCCCGCGTTGTCACAGGGATCAGCTAGTAATTATATAAAGACTATACTAGCTGATACCTGCGACTTCGTCCACGTGAGTTCGTTAAGTTTGTTTTAATTCCTGCGAGAACTTTCCAGGATAATTCCAGGACATTGTGTCCTTTCCGCGGGACACTAGCTATGTCTGTTCAAAATTTCATCAAAATCGGTTAAAAAGATGAGCCGTGAAAATGTAACCAACAAATAGACAAACAAACTCATATTCGCATTTATTATAAGTACCTACTCGTACGATTAGGATTATTTTATTAAACCTAAAAATTAGAATTCAGCTTTGTTGAAATCCTATTAGGCTCTTAGACTAAAGGTAGTCACAATATTTTCTTTACACAGAAGTTGTACGTACCTACCTAAGTTACCCCCTGGAGCCCTTGTACCAAGTGTAGGTGTTACACGTTATGCTTAGAACGGTTAAACGAAATTACTCGCCTACATCCAAGGGTTCGGTAATAAATTTTGGAACAGACAACTTAATTTGATGATTCCACCAAATGACAGCGCATAAAAAAGAATTTAGGAACTTACTAATTTAGCAAAGAAGACGCTATTTTCCTTTTTTTTGAGCTAATTAGGAAAGTCATGCAACAAAACTTTTGCTAGGAAGCCTGGGAAATTTAAGAACCAGAGGCCCAATTTTCTAGGCAAATCTTAATCATTTGACAGCACCGACCTCAATTTACATAGACGGGCCCTGTCAAACAAAGAATGTGGGCGTATTTTTAGCAACGCCATTAACGCCATCTAGTCTGAAAAGCGGAAACTTGCTTGCAACATCTTGAATCATAGAACAATTAAATCTCTAGAATCAATGCCAGCGTCTAACCGAAAGGGATAGGTTATAATAGGCAAAACGCTGAAGCCGTAAGGCCAGTTAGTAAAAAAAATATCATACAGTTTTCCGCGGAAATTAAATGATTGCGTAATGGACAAAAATATTAATAAATAGGAAGATTAAATAACGTTTTTTTTTGGAAATGTATAAATGTGACTTGAAACACTTACTTACCTTAAAATAAAAATTGTACAGTGCCAAATTAATAAGACTAGATGTTAACCTAAAGCCGGGTCCGCTGCGCCTTGTTATCGTGTTTTGCTAACACAAACGTGTTATTATAACCAAGGTCATGCTATTTGGGGGCGTGGCCTAACTGTTTTGAAAGTGTTTTTGTTTGCCGCCTCGGATGGAAAACATCCCCGCGTTCGCCTGCGGGGGGGCCGGGGGGAACTTTAATTCATTTCGTATCTGTGCTCGCCAGAGGCACAACTCGTCAAATCTCTTTGTTTTTCGGTTTAGATAAGCGGTATGATCTTACTCTATGATCCTCGCTACGTCAAAGTTTTTAGCTATATAGACAAAGTACTCTGTGGTTTTTAGGATGGTGTTTTTATGATTGTACGTATACTTGATCAATAAATTAAAAAAAAAATATGTTACTAACAAAAATAATCTAAACCTACTCGAAAATCGCAGTGGACGGCCTGTTATAAAATTATGTTTCACTAACGTGTTAGCAAAACAATATTTTGTTCGTAACAAGGCGCAGCGGACCCGGCTTAAGAATAACAAATTATCTACGCGACGAGCGACCGTGACAGCGCTACGATGGGGACAAAGACAGGTTAGGAACGGGCTCTCAAACTCGGTCGCCCGACCTTTTTCTATGAAAGGGCCCATCTAGTATCTACATACATAAATCGATGTTTGACTGCTTAAAACGTATTACTCGAACTGTTATATGAGTTCATACATACCTTTATATGTGCAGGCATCTATGACCACCTTAGACAAGACGAATTATACGTTTGACAATCGATAGCTATTACGATTTCCTTACACAATCGGGGGACTGTACGCTTTAGTTTTACATTGCAAATTCAATAGAGCATGGATTTAACTCGCTCCAGCAATACTAAGGACAGCGGTTACATATTATGTATCCATACTAATATTATAAATGTGAAAGTGTGTCTGTCTGTCTGTCCGTCTGTCTGTCTGTCTGTCTGTCTGTCTGCTACGCTTTCACGGCCCAACTACTCAACCGATTTTGATGAAAGGTACAGAGATAGATTACGTCCCGGAGAAGGACATAGGCTACTTTTTATCCCGGAAAATTGAAGAGTTCCCGCGGGAATCAAAAAAAATTATCTGTTCAACCGATTTTGATGAAATTTGGTACAGGGATAGGTTGTATCCTGGGGAAGGGCATAGGCTACTTTTTATCCCGGAAAATTGAAGAGCTCCCGCGGGAATCAAAAAACATAAATCCACGCGGACGAAGTCGCGGGCATCATCTAGTACATTAATAAAATTGTAAATATTTTTTTTTTCAAAAGAGCAACCGCCGAGTTTCTTGCTGGTTCTTCTCGGTAGGAAAGGCATTCCGAACCAGTGGTAGATTCACTTAACGATTCAAAAGCACTTGTAAAAGTTTATTTGAATTAAAAAAAAAATGATTTTGATTTTGATAAATCGTATTGAGCGTTCGATCATATAAGCGTCAAAGTTGTGAGTGTGGGAAAATCATTTTTCGATTCAGGGATCCGTTTCCGAAATATTTAGCCTTTAAGTGCTAATTTTTGTTTGAGTCAAGTGTGTCCCGTCCCCCCTGCAAGCTTAACGGTTGATTTTGGATACGTGAAAAAATTTGTGGCAGTAGTACATATTCTATCCAATTTAAAAGGAAAAGTATCACAGCTAAGTAGGTTTAAGGTTAAGTATACGAGTAATAGTCGACCAACTTATAAAATGTCCACTTAATGTGACGGGCAACTACGGAATCCTGCACTATGCTTGGCTCGACACGCACTTGGCTGGTTATTTTTTTCTATGGTGCGTAATAAAAGTGAACAACTGTTTAAAGCTAGACAAATCCAAAATAGACACTTAACACTAGTTGGTATAATAAAATAACTGGAGCTATACTGCCAACGCATAAAGACATATTGTTTCATTTGAATTTTTGAATTATAATCCTTATTTTAGGGACGTCAAGGTACGTGACATCAAACAGTTATTTTAAGTAATATTGCTTAGGTATTGCTTTAAGCATTGGCAGTACGGCCCCTGGTATTTATTTCATTGAGTTTGAGCGGAAACTAATAGAGAAACGGCCGGTTTCTGAATTGAGAATTTCATGTTGAGTCTGTCTCAAAGACTACTTAAGGACTAATTAAGCAAATTTTAGTTTCTGAATTGATATTGGGCCGGTTTCTGAATTAAGCATTCAAGCAAAAACAGCAAGTTCCAACTCTCAAACCTTACACAATATCAATTCAGAAACAAAAATTTGCTTAATTAGTCCTTAAGTAGTCTTTGAGACAGACTCAACATGAACTTCTCAATTCAGAAACCGGCCGTAAGTGCGACTTGGTGAGTGTACAGCCCCTCGGAATTCCGCCCCTCGCCGCTTACTATGTAAATGTCTTGGACTGTGAATTTCGTCGTTTTTCATTTAAGCTAATTGCTATTGCGTAAGAAAATTACCAACCGAATGAATTATTAGTTTGACTTTCGACTATCTATCTATACCTATATGAAGAACCATGCCATAATCTGGGAACAACTGGGTACAAAATACCTACCTAATAAAATCCATATTGGCTTAAAGTAAAAAAGCGTCATAGGTCACAGCCGATATTGTCACTGAAATATAGATAAGTACCTATAGTTCGCGCGCTAGTTAAATGCAGAGTAAATGTATGGTGACACATACATCTACTCTGCATTCAACTCGCGCGGGAACTGTACGTGTACGAGGGAAAAGGTAAATATATCCAAAAAAACATCTCCTGAAGGAAGTTGAAATCATAATATTTAATCTATAATATCATCCTATACCTACATATTATTAATAACTCTAAATTTAAAGACAATCAACCCTTAAATTGATGTTAGATTTCATGTAAGCTACTCCATTTTCAGAATGTTCACAACATCGGAAAGTTAACCTATAGACTAAACGTGAATTTATATGGTTCAATTTGATACAATTACAAACTCATCACACTAAAACTATAGTTGTGATCACGTATTACATTAACTACCTAATAACGTTTTACGTCAAACAATACTACAAGGTTTCAGTACGCTTGCTCTGAGTTTTTACATTGCAAATTCGATTGACGTAGTGAGCGTTCACTCACATTAGCGTTAAAGTAAAATGAACCTAAACTGCATTAGTTTAGAGCTCATTTCATAATTTCGTGTATTAATTCACAGCCAGCGCTCCAAAAGCTGAATTTGTGACTATAAAGCAAGAGCTTTGGGTCCATTTTACTTTGACGCTAATGTGAGTAGGTAAACGCTCACTACGTCAATCGAATTTGCAATGTAAAAACTCAGAGTAAGCGTATACAGTACCTACAACTATTTTTCCGCTTTAGGCTCTAGGTAGACACGTAGAAAAGCTAAGCTGCCACTCATGCACTAAGTACGTCAATAAACATAGTTTCGAATTAAATGCCTATTGCAACTAGATAGTACGGTTCCCAAGAAATCATTTTAGCATCGCTATTAGGTAACTTTCGTTTTTACAAGCTTTTATGAACTATACTCGGCTCGGTTTCTACACGGCATCGTATTGGAACGCTAAATTTGCCGGTAGGGTGGTTGGTAACTAGCAACGGCCGAAGCCTCCCACCAGGCCAGACCAGACAAAATTCAGAAATTATAAATTCCGAAATTGACCCTGCCGTGGTTCGAACCCGGGACCTCCCACTTAATAAGGCCACAGCGCTCACCACTGCGCCAGGGAGATCGTCATGATTAACGATTGATTAAGCTAAGAGTGGATGCAAGGGTTTACCAGGTGTAGGTATACTTTTCTATTTAGCACCTGTTCTTTCTACGGTTTGCCTTTTCATTCAATGATTAATATTCAGATCTCAATCAAATTAAAAGTTTTAAAAGCCCACCGCCCCGATATTCGCGTCGTTCCCACCTGGAATGCAGCTTTTATTATTGTATCCGGCATAGTTGGCAAAAGTTAAAATAGCCGCAATAAAAAGTTGTATTGCATGTGAGTGCTGATGATAGGTCTTCGTAAGCAAAGTTATTTAATATAGTGTTGAACGAAGGCAGGAAACTCGTAGAAATAATACACACAGATGATGCTTCGTACTATAGTATTATTCCACATTCAGTTATTTCATGTGTTTAATACTTATAATGAGATTTAGTTAACTCGAAACACCAATCACAATTACTGGTGACAATAATGATTACACTTTCACTAACAGATAAAGAATGACGCGGAGGTCACTGTCGATAAGAGCAAACATGATAGCTCGCAGGTTTGCACGTTGCTCAGCAGGTGTTAAAGTTACACTTTTTAGAGCGTACTGTACATCTATGTACACATGCAGCCTGTGGGCTAAGTACACAAAGAAAACGTATACAGTGATCTCCATGTCCTCTATAATAATGCTTTCCGAACGTTGTTGAGGCTGCCCCGATTCTGCAGTGCCTCAGGCATGTTTGCAGATGCACGCACCGACTGCTTTCACACCACTATGCGCAAGCGGTGCGCGTCTTTGGTGCGCAGAGTACGGAGCAGCTCCAATGCCGTTATGAAGATGATTGCGGACCGGTTTGACTGTTTCTACCTTCGGCATTGCTGCGAGAGGCATGTTGGAGTACCAATGCCGGAGAGGAAATACTAGGGCCTGTCTGCAATCATCAATCACTGTTGCAAAATATACAGAATATGCAGTTGGAAGGCATACGAATTTTATAATAAAATTATAATTATAATAAGCATATATATTTTTAGTGTAATTTGACTTTTTAATTTAAACTTTGATGTTGATTTTTAAAATAATACTCTAAATTCTAATAATGATATGATAATGATATTCACATAAAATTGTAAAAATATGGATTTTTGTTATCTGAAATAAATAAATTGAATGTATGAATGAAATACCGCCAAACGATCTTATTTACAGAAGACACATTTAGTATGATGACGTTTTTGTCGTGATACTATTACTACTATTATTATGACTTTAAATACAATTTAAAGTCGAATGAGCTCTTATTATTCATAAACGCTAACAATAGGTATACATATACTTGGCGCACTATGAATGCTCGGGTGCGATAACCTTTTTGCCTGACAGCATAACAGTGTCCTATCACAGTATATTAAGTAACAACAAAGTTACTAACTTTGTGAAACAATACAAGCTTCAAAGTTAAGAAAGTATCTTCCGGTTAGTGAAACGATACAAACCAATGAGATAATTTTGTGCATGCAGTTTTTTTATCCACTCCAAGTTAGCCCTTGACTGCGATCTCACCAGATGTTAAGTGATGATGCAGTCTAAGATGGTAGCGGGCTAGCCTGTTATATTATGGCATTTACAAACAAGGTAAGTACAAGTATTATATAATGTAAGTTTTTATCTCACGAATAAGTTAAACTCTATATTAACTTTCTCAAGCTACAAAGTAAACACTAGCCGCAAGTATGTGGAGCGGGGAATTTAATTACAAAGCACTTATTTAGGTGCAAGTACTCACATACACAATTTGTGTTAAGGCAACCGCAAGTAATTATAACCCTATGGAGTTTGAGGCCTGCAAACATTATGAGGTGCATTTACAATAACATCCCCTGTCTAACAACCTGTCTTCCTTATAGTCTTCGGTTTCATGGGTACATTAAAGGACAAAACACATAGGGGATAGGTACGTGTCGGGACGGGTGTAATTCCTTCTATTTATTTCTAGTGGAACTTAATTTCATTGATACGGTAATTAAAGCAAATGGTAATTAATACAATTAAATAGGTACTTATTTGAATTTTTAACTCCTAATTTTAAGTTCAAGTTCTAGTTCATAAAGTTGTGTCCAAGGTGAACTACAATTAATTTAGTCACTTAGCTCTCAATTCAAAGCCTAACTAACTTTATTTGAAGTTAGAATTGAGAGAATTCTAGACATCCTTGCTTAAACCTATCACGATACGTCTGTCTTTGCTTCTTTAGGCTTTTTCTGTAAATAAACTAACGTAAATAGATGGATAAATACCAACACTTAATATTTACTATATACACATACCTACTAATAAGAAAATTACATTCATATAGAGAGACCCAAAACTTAACACCCAAAACTTTAGGTAAAGGTAAAATAATGTATCAATCATTAAGCACTCATTCAATTACGACTTATGCCCTTGAGGGCGATTATCAGGTATTTATGCCTACGGCTGAAGTCCTTTAATAGTTAGTTATTCTATACCATACATACCTAGCTACGTGATCTATTATTGAATAGTATTACGCTGTTACAACTGTTGACACGTCATCACACAATCCTCGACCTAGTTTAGTTGCAATACTCGTAAATGCATGGACATAACAACTAACAACACAACTACAAAATGTATATGTCAAGCTTAATATTGCTTGATAGCTTTGCACCTGTAAATAAGTGATTATTTGAATCCATTTCGAAGCACATCGAATAAACTTGCCGTCTGAAATTGAGGATTCTTCAACTCTGATAATTTTGATATAATTTCAGATCTGATAATTATTAATAATTGAATTCTAGATCAGCAATTATACCTACTCGTAGATTTAGGAGGTTTAAGTCTATGATTACTATATTATTGTGATTATTTATATACTCACAGGTATCATTGAGTAATTAACCTATAACTGATATTATGAATGCAAAAGTGGTTTTATTGGGGATTTATCTTTAATCATTCCGAAACAGAGCCATGGGTCGACGTGAATGATTGACAGGCAAAATATAAAATACACCGTTATGCTATATAAGAAGCATATATCTTCAAGCTTCATCTTTCCGCAAGGTACCTAGCTACAATACCAGAAATACTCCAGAAATACCAATCACAATAAAGTCACGTTTTTCACATTTCAACAAAAAGGAGTAGAAACAATTGGTTCAGGTGGCGTTCCGAGCGAAAATTAACGTTTAAGGTTTAAGTCGATTAATTTTATTAAATAGGCTCGTTAAGGAAAATTTTACTGAAGACTTTCGGATCAGATTGAACTGATCGAAGGAGATTTTTAAATTCATGAAAGTGTTACGGATGATTTCGATTGCTAATGAGTAATGACTGAAGTGCTAATAGGTAGGTGTTGCGCAATTCATATTTGTATGGCGTGATCGATGCGGAGATGTGGCTCGCAAGCTGACGGCGGCGCGCAGCGGAGACGAGAGGAGATGTGGGCGGCGTGCTGTGAGCTGTGCGTCAACTCGACATCCAACGCTCGGCGCACGCAGCTCAGTCCCGCTCTACCCAGCATACATCTCCGCTCTAGCCAGTATACATCTCCGCTCCAGTCTAGCCAGTACGCATCTCCGCACAGCTTCAGTGGATACACCCTAGCTGAAAAACATCTCTTGTCGTGTCCGCTTCAGACATCTCCGCACATGTCCGCTCTGGTGGAGTCCGGGCCTTATCGTTGACTGTTAGCCTCGCATGTAAATTATACTAGTATAAATTACACATATTATAATAATATGATGTAAGAAAGTAGAATTCCCTAAACTATCTTCAACTTGTTATCTTGATCCTCCAGTGGCCCAAGCACAATCACTGCGACACGTCTCTGAAAAATCGTTCTAAAAGGCACGATAAAGTTTTGATAGCATGCAAAAGTGTATAGCGATACAAGTTAAACAAGTGTTACTTATCAACATACTTACACTTCTTTTCATGACTTTCGAAATATCTTCATATAGATTGACTTCTTAGATATCGATACAAAGCATGCTAAGTAAAAAGAGTATACTTAGGTATTCTCGATAGCAATTATTATTAATATTATGTATTACCTATAATTACTACAATATTTTCTAGTAGAAAAAAATAATCATAAAGTCAAAAGTACTTGGCGATATTAAATTATGTATCAGTAGAGCTATTTTTCCTCGAAAATCAATTTCATAATATTCAATAATATTCGAAATTTTCACGAGATTCTGGCCTCGAACAAAGAGAACTTGAAACTTTCCTTTTAGATTCCACTTAATCTTAATTTGAATGTCAATAGCCCTCTAATTGCGCCTAAGGCCAATCTTTAAATTTATGCTTCCAAGATAATTATTTATGACTGAACAACGTTGTTAATTCAATTTATTACCAAGCTTAAAGACGAGACTTTGATCTGTTCAGAAAGGTCGGTAGGTAAGTGACTCAGTACCTGCTGGTTTCACTCGAGTTGAGTGCTGGCCAAAATTCAATGTACTGGCAATAATTTGACCATCAGCTTGCCTTTTATATATTAAAAAAGCTGACCCGCCTCTCACGGGTAGGCTTCCCTTGGGTTCTACACCTGTATTATATAGGCCTGTATTGTATAAGCTATACACTGAAAGCGATTGATTTGCTGCAGTTTTAAAAATTGATTTTACTAGGTAGACAACCTGCTCTATTTTAGACTTAGTTATCAGTATCAAAAAAAACTCGGAAACGACAGAAATGTAGGAAAATACGTTCAAAAAAACGCGCTGAATTGAGAACCTCTTAAAGGGAGTCGGTTAAAAATAGCAAAGCTCAGGGATGAGGTATAGAAAATATTTAGGTTTACTATGTTTACTAAAACTAATTCTGGTTTCTTCCTAGCAAGCAAAAGTCGACACATACGCTGCGTCTAAGCTTCTTTTAAAGCTAAGTAAGCTTTAATAATATATTATCTCAAAAGAATGTCACGTCGCACTTATGTAACAAAAGAGTTTCCGTGTAAAATTCTTGCAAGTATCCACCACCACCACCACTACAGCCTATTAACGTCCCACAGCTGGGCACAGGCCTCCACTCCCATAGGAGAGAGGGAATTAGAGCTTAGACCCACCACGCTGCTCCAATGCGGGTTGGCGGGCTATTAAAGCAAGTATAGCACTACTTATTTGTACTACGAGCATATGCGAAGAATTTATTTTTAACGCACTTAACATTAATTAATTATTAATTAATTAGCGTTGTTTCCTATTTTTTGTTTATAAGTTATTTCTATGTTATGTGTGGCAATAAAGAATTTATCTAAGTATGTATCTATCTTAACATAGGATCACCAAAATTACTGACAGCTAAAACTAGGCTGCCCAGTTTTTTTCCCCCGACGCAAAAAGAGAGGGGTGTTATAAGTTTAACGTGTCTGTTTGTGTATATGTCTGTGGTATCGTAGCTCCCAAACGGATGAACCGATTTTCGTTTAGCGTTTTTGTGTCATAGAAAATTTTATCCCGAGTGTTCTTAGCCATGTTTAATGAAAATCTGTTCATCCGTCTGAAGGTCATCAGCTTTTTTCTAGTCAGGGGTTTTTTTTTATTTGTAATTTATACTTTTAAATACAGATCCCATGGCCCAGCATACCCTTATTTTGTCATAACGTAACGACCGTAGATTTATTTGCATACGCCATTTCAGCATTTTTAAAGCACTTAGGCACACGGTGGGCATGAAATGAATATTTAAATTCATTAAAATCTTGTCTGTTAAACGGGTTTTGTTGTTTTTTTTCCGGTCTGTCCATCTAATTACCTACTCAAAAAGATTCAACAATAAGACCTAAAGAAATAATTTATTTATACTTGGTTGTCACTAAGTCTTGTTACTGGGCATTCAGAACCAGTGGTAGATTCACTCGACGATTCGAAAGCACTTTTAATAATATGAGTATAGTACGAGAGCCGGATATATATCCGGCATCCGGCTCTTAGACCAGTATGAGTACTTGTTGAAACAGATTGGACACAGAAGGGAAAATTAAAAACTCAAATTTCTAGTCTGCCTGTGGCGAAGATCGCTGCGTTTTTGTAGTTAAAAAGGTTTTGTCTCACAAAAATTATATTATTCTACATGTATTGAGAGGCTACTGTAAGAATACCTATTTCCTTAAATTTCTCTCGTAGGGATTTCGCGCGGAAAAATCCATTAGTACTCCTTCCGCCGGTGAATTTATTGAAAGGGTAAAATATAATTATAGGGAAAAGAAAGCCGTAACGACCCTTTTATGGGGCAGTTGACCTTATTCACGTCTAATGCGTCTGCATAAATTAGCTGAACACTTTTTTTTAATCAAGTTAACCAACGAAAAATGCGTACACGAAATTTTTCCCACAGCTTTACCTATTCCGCGTATACAAAATATTATATCCGCGCTACTTAAGGGGTTCTCCTGCTTTGTTTTATAGCTATTTAGGGGTTGAAAAAATATATTCGTCTTTTATGCAAGCAATATTTGTACATACCTCATTTTTCAGACAAACAAAGAGACACAAAAAGACACTTTCGTTTATTTATGTTACTAGATGATGCCCGCGACTTCATCCGCGTGGGCTAAGGTTTTCGATTCCCGCGGGAACTCTTTAATAACCCGGGATAAAAAGTAGCCTATGTCCTTCCCCGGGATACATTCTACCACTGTACCAGATTTCATCAAAATCGGTTGAGAAAATGGGTCGTGAAAGCGTAGCAGACAGACAAACAGACAGACACACTTTCGCATTTATAATATTAGTATGAATAGTATGGATTAACCTAAAGTTATCAGACAAAACAAAGCAATTAGCTTGTACGCAAGTGACAAAATATACCGTAGTGTTTTCCACACATTAGCATAGAAAGCGGTGGAGGGCGGAATAGGCATGATGACTGATTTTGAAAAATGGTCAGATTATGTTAGGAAGTATCTACTATTTCGAAAAAATATCTTATTTCAGCAGAAAAATAAAGTTTAGTTGATAAAATTAGCATTTGAAATTTAAATTTTAAAATTCACGCCAAAACGTTCGGCGGTGTCATGGCGTCGTTGTGACGTCACTATTGTTTTTACCAATGTACTCTGTGCACTGTGCAGTAAGCAATAGTGTGATTTTCAAAGCGCGAAAACAAACAATTGTGACGTCATTCGCTTCTTTGTGTTTTATGCAATATGGCGGATTGCTGTATTTTATAGTTTTATTTTATCAAAATAATAAGCAATCTCACTCGATATTGAAAAATAAATACGTTTTTTATAATCCATGAATCCTATTTCATTAGATAAATTCATAATTGCATTGATTCTTGGTTACTGTCATCATCCCTATTCCGAAGGGATGTAGTCGCACTACTAGATCCCGGTCAAAGTTTTAATATTGCCTGCCAAGTGCACGTTAGCAGCTGATAGATAGATAGATAGATAGATAGATAAATTCTTTATTGCTACACAAGACATAAAAATACATAGAAGCTGAATTAATTTTTCTCAACTCTAGTATCGGGTTGTCAATACATTATAATTATTTGATTCTAGGAAAATAAGAAAAAGAAGTAAATTCTTTCACGAAGTCGATATTACCTGCAAGCACAGCTACAAGTAAAGTTGCATGCCTATTAATCCATACCTACTCATGTTTTAAATGCGAAAGTGAGTCTGTCTAGCTGTCTGCCACGCTTTCATCATCATCATCATCACTACAGCCTATTAACGTCCCACTGCTGGGCACAGGCCTCCACTCTCATAGGAGAGCGGGAATTAGAGCTTAAACCCACCCACGCTGCTCCAATGCGGGTTGGCACGCTTTAACGGCTTACAATTATTTTCAGCCAATTTTGCGAGATACATAATATACCTTGGATGTCAAAAAGTGATAATTGTACCTTATTTGAATAAATAAACATTGAACTGAATATACCTACTAGTATAGAGAGCAGTTAGAATTTGGAAGCTTATTTGGCACGGAACCAATCTAACGATCATCTTTGATCGAAACCTTGTGATGCTGGAATATACGGATAACATATACAGATTTAAAATAAACACTCAGAAAGTTCACGAAATAAAAATGAAAACGTCTGTGGTTATTCCATTAAGTTTTTTTTTAAGCAATTTAAACTTAACTTTTCAAACTAATTCGACTGGAATGCAAAGTTTTATTCATTTATATAATTATAAAAAAAGCTATTGGCAAATTTAAATAAAGTTCAATAAGTACTAGAAAAAGTAAAATAACACGTTTCAATCAATTGAATTTCCAGTTCAATCAATCGGAACGCATCGAGACAAGGTTTGAAAATAGTTTTGCATTTAAATTCCAATGTTAATAAAGTTTAAATTTTTCTTCATTGAAATATATTTTCTTCTTTAATTTAGAAGATATAATAAACGAGATTATGCCCGCGACTACGTCCGCGTGGATTAAGGTTTTTTGATTCCCGCGGGAACTCTTGAATTTTCCGGGATAAACAGGCCTATGTCCCCGGGATACAACCTGTACCGTATTTAATTAAAATCGATTGAACAGATGGGCCGTGAAAGCGTAGCAGACAGACACACTTTCGCATCCATCCATATCCATACTTCCATACTAAAATTATAAATGCGAAAGTGTGTCTGTCTGTCTGTGTGCTACGCTTTCATGGTCCATCTGTTCAACCGATTTTGATGAAATTTGGTACAGGGATAGGTTGTATCCCGGGGAAGGACATACTTTTTATCCCGGAAAATTGAAAAGTTCCCGCGGGAATTAAAAAAACATCAATCCACGCGGACGAAGTCGCGGGCATCGTCTAGTCTAGTTTAAAATATTATTATGGAAAAAACCCTCAAATTGGGGACAGCGAAAGCCTGGATTTGTTAGTGAATGGGTAACATGATAATTTCATATGAATTTTGACCCTTATGACCCATGTAAGCTATAAGGCCTAAATGTTTTAGTGTAGCACATAAAGGCGTTTGATATAAGTACATAAAATAACAGTTGCCTGCAACTTTATCGTCTGATTTTCGTCAAGATGCAAAATCTGATTCAAATGCCGTTAAGATTGGTATAGTGGCTAGCGACTTGTAACTTACAGTTAAACACTTCTTTTGTGTTTCTAATAATACAGTATAGTTAAGTAGAGTACTACTAATAATATAATATTATGGTGTCCGCGACTCCGCCCGTGTGAGTTTAGACCTTTTCAAAAACTCGAGCCATCTGTTCCTTGATTTTCCGGGATAGAAACTACATAGCGTTTAAACATTGCTCCGCTGGGGCTTGATTAAAAGACAAATCAGTAAACAATCACATACTTCTGGATATATAATTTGGATAGTGATGAGCTTATAATATGGATTCATACATTAAAAAGGCCTAAAAGCAAAATAATTCAACATCATGTTGAGCCATCATATTCGGCTATCCCGTGCTATCGCACTTAATACATATATTATTTAATTTGTGCGCTCTATATTCTCTTTCAAAGTTTCGACCTTAGTGAATAATATAATACTAACACTCATGTGATATTGGAATTAATAACGTAATATATACGTATTCCGCACAATGTTAACATTTATACGTCTTGAATAGGAAAATTACAATCAGTAGGTATCTGGGTAAATTTGAATAGAAACTGCGTGAGAATAGCTAATGAATACCTGCTAATCAATCCGCTGGCTATGTCTGCACGTGTAGATATAAATCACGCCTCCCTTTACAGCACTAAAGTTACTCAACTCCAAAATCCTATTTAACTATACTTACTGTTAAATGAATGCACTTTATTTTAAAGTTTCAACAAGATGATGCCTGCGACGAGCTCCATGGCATCAGGTTTTTTTTGAAAATCTCGTGGGTTTTTTTTATGGGATGAAAAGTAGTCTATGGCCGTCTCCCTATCGTGTCAAAATTAATTAAATAGATAAGTTCTTATAAAGTTAAAAGACAGAAAGACTCTTTTGCATGATATAATAATGTTGATATGGAGTTTTGGATTGCATAGATTAATTATTTTTTATGATGTCGCCAAAGCAAACTTTTAGCCTACATGTTTTAATCTAGATTCGACACACAAAATTCTTAGTAAGCTACATAGACAGTTTCATGGTTAGCAAAAACTCTACGGTTGGTTAGTAATATCCTTACTAATATTATAAATGGGAAAGTGAGTTTGTTTGTATGTTTGTTCCGCTTTCACGCCGTAACTACTGAACCGATTGCTTTGAAATTTTGCAGACGTAAAGTTAGAAGTCCGGATTAAATAATAGGGTACTTTTTATCCCGGAAAATTAAAGATTTCCCGCGGGAACTAAAACTCCTCAATCCACGCGGACGAAGTCGCGGGTATCAGCTAGTTTAATATAAAAAATACTTTTTAAACAACCGACTTCAAACTCCCGCGCCAACTTTACAACAACAAGCACACGCTATACAAAGTACTTATTTTATTGTTGATATTTTAAAAACCGCTCGACCGATTTCGATAAAATTTATATGGGACCACATTTCATATAAAAAAAGAATCATCCAAATCGGTCCACCCAGTCAAAAGTTCTGAGGTAACAAACATAAAAAAAAAAAAAATACAGTCGAATTGAGAACCTCCTCCTTTTTTTAAAGTCGGTTGAAAAAAACAGCTATCTGCATGCATCCAAAGTTTAACATAGCCAATTACTACTGCTCTGCCTTCCTAATCTATCCGCTCCTCGCCATCTAATTCATCAGTCCAGCCAGACGCAGTTAATACTACACAATGGCCAACAGTACGCGATCTCCATTCTGTAAATAATGGAGGTACAATTTTACTATGAAACTGAACTTAGGCCCTTTTATCTTATTTTCTCAGTGGTGTATTCTCTCGCCCTATTATAGCATAACGTAACGAGCATAACGAGGTACCTTTAGATAAACAATAATCTGCTTTATATTGAACTAGCTGATGCCCGCGACTTCGTCCGCGTGGTTTAAGTTTTTTGTTATTCTCGCGGGAACTCCTTAATTTTCCGGGATAAAAAGTAGCCTATGTCACTCTTCATGTCCTCAACTATACCCATGCCAAAAATCACGTCAATCCGTTGCTCCGTTGCGGCGTGATTGAAGGACAAACCAACAAACCAACAAACCAACAAACAAAGTGACTTTCGCATTTATAATATTAGTAAGTATGATTTCTTGAATTCTTAGCTTTGATCTTATTAAGACTACAACAACGATGCTGCATGCTACAATTTAAATTGCTGCGGTAACTCCTATGTCCTTCCTTATGCAACCTATGAACTTCCTGATAACAGTTTTCATCTAAATCGGTTAAAAAGATGGTCCGTAAAAGCGTAGCAGATAAACACACTTTCGCATTTAAATAGGGGAGCGTGGGGTAATTGTAACTAAAATGAATCAAAACCAACACTAAATTACGAATGACTAAACCCAAATGTTAGTACCTATGGATTTTCATTATGATTTGTAACATCGGATACTTACCATGAAAGACGAAGTGAAGTGTAAAATTTTCTAAAGAAGGTAGAAAATAATATAAAAGTACTTGTTGTAGTCCCTCTTTTTCTTCTGCTCTTTTAAGTGATATTCGAGCTCAAAGTGAAAACCGGTGCATTTTGAATTTCTTACTTATAATAATGACAGTGTATTTAGCTCCGCTATAATTTTGCAATGCCTGGATGAGGAGTATAATTACTTGCAGGAATCTGCGAGAAAATTTATGCGGTTTATAATACTTATTTATGTTAAATTTCAGTTTTGGGTTGGTAATAATTAATGTTGCCGTAATAATCTAAGGATTAAGCAGACTAACCAAGCCGAACTAAGGTCGCGCGATAAGTGAGTTTCCACAAAACCACGACCTAGCCACAGACTCAGCTAAGCTTTAGCCTAACCACAGACTTCAGACCTCTCTAGGGCCCGTATATTAATAAGCCGACATCAGCTAAAAACAGGGGGGTTACTATGAGCTTTTAAAGCAGGATAGAAATTGAACTGCAGCACAGTTCAATGCAGTGTCTGCCTACCAGTTCAGTGCCTTGAAGTTAAGTGTAGTTCAATATCTGTCCTGCTATAAGAGCTCATAGTAACCCCCCAGGTTCTCAAGTATATTAATCTTTGGTAAAACTATATTCTGCTTCAGCTGCATACACTACACACTACTACACTACAGCCCATAAACGTCCCACGGCTGGGCACAGGCCTCCGCTCTCATAGGAGAGAGGGAGTTAGAGCTTGGACTCACCACGCTGCTCCAATACGGGTTGGCGGGCTTTTTAACGACTATTATCATGTTAGTGATAATAACCGGGACCGGCGGCTTAACGTGCTCTCCGAGGCACGCGGAATTAATCACCGCCAACTTCCTAACTCAGGGCTAGTACTGAGAATTTCTAGTCACTTAATGGTCCGACTCGGGAATCGAACCCGGGACCATCTAAATTTTATACCTGTTATATACATATATTACATATGCAGCTACTCCTCGTTGGTCTAGTGGTTAGCATAGTCGACTGCGGATCACGAGGTCCTGGGTTCGATTCCCGGTCGGGCATAAAAGTTAGGTATTGGGTTTTTCAATTAAGAAATTCTCAGTGCCAGCCCGGAGTTGGAAGTTGGCGGTGTTTCACCCCCGTGCCTCGGAGAGCACGTTAAGCCGTCGGTCCCGGTTATTATCACTAACATGATAATAGTCGTTAAAGCCCGCCAACCCGCATTGGAGCAGCGTGGTGGGTCTAAGCTCTAATTCCCGCTCTCCTATGAGAGTGGAGGCCTGTGCCCAGCAGTGGGACGTTAATAGGCTGTAGTGATGATGATGATGATGATTATACAGAATCAGCCCCAATAGCGTGCTAAAAATGTTGTTGTATCAAAATCAGATACCTTTAAGAACACTTTTTTTTAAACTACTTAACTCTTGCAATTAGGTATTGTAACTATAGTGGAAAATAGGTAATTATTTAAAAAAAAAATATATATATATATATATATATTTTTTATATATATATATATATATATATATATATATATATATATATATATATATATATATATATATATATTTATTATAATAATAAAATAATAGTAAAGTAATATTAAAACGATAATAGAATGGTAGTATTGTATGGGTGTATATGTTTACGCGACTACAAGCTTACAGAGAAGTTTCCCGTCGTTACGACCGCTCGCCAAGGGTGGGTATGGCGGTGGTGTAGGAGGGATTGAGCGCTATCGCTGTCAACATCTTGTTGTGTGTGCGTGTGGGGCGATACATAAAATTAATATATTGAGCAGGTATATTTGCAATAGATCGTTTGAACGCACTGTGTTGTTGGATGCTGTCTAATGTGAGGACCCTTAGCGGACCTAGCTTGAGAGCATCCGACGAAATCTTATCTGCCTCTGGTGGATTTATATACATATCATAACTACAACATATTTACACGTATATTACTAAACAAATTATTATCGAAGGTCGGGTCAGGCCAGTGGGGTGTACGGTGTCTCGCTTCAGCGATGCCTCAGCACGGCTGGTTCTGTCGGGATATCTACCTAGTTGGACGTTCAGATGAGATTGGTTGTTGTTGAACCAGAGAGCTTGCTTTCTGAGCGCAGTGCAGTTCGAGTATACTTCTACGTTCCACAAAACGTCTGACTTTACCTTGCGATCTACTTATCTAAATTACGTACGTCGTTCGCAATACTCGAACGATAACTTACCATGGTTGGAAGGACGCTGTTTTGGTATTCAGAGATGTATTAGTCCATGTATTGATGTGCCTCTAGGGGTACCAAGAGAGGGAAGAAGCCTACCGTTGGTGGCGGGGAGGAGCCAGCCAGCCATCATTTATTTTTTAGAAATATAAATGATGCCATACAAAGCATCTTCCTTTTTCTTTGTAAAATTTTATAAAAGGAAGGTGCTACCACTTGGGTTAGTTCGTAAATATCCCGAAGAGATTTATCTCTTCGCGATCACGTTACTTATAATGCCTGTTTTAAGTTAACTGAGTTACATCTAAAATCTGTATATAACTTAGTCGTTGGGTTGATTGAATTCGAGGCTTCCGAAACTCTAAAAGATCTTGGTTTATTATGGACACAGCAATGTTGTGAGTAGGGTTGCCACCCGTACGTTATAATAAAGTATTGTACGTTATTTCTGGTAATTGTACTCTATACTTTATGAGAACAATAAAGTACGCGAAAATAATTTATTTCGCATAATTTGATTTCTCTGAATATTAAATTTAAATTACGTTTATACCATAAAAAATTTAACACAAAATGAAGAGTACTTAATTTTACCAAACAATGACCTTAATCGACAGAAATAAGAAGAACCGTAATCTTTTGACATTTTTTTCTTCCCTCGTTGGACATTTTTGCTTCTAGATCAAAATGGCGCGCCTACCACGCAGATTTTTTTGTTTTCTTGTATTAAGGAAATAGGAATAGGTTAGGAATCTAAAAGAGTGATTAAATTAACACCGGCAGCTTTCAGCAACAAAGAAACCTCCAGTTGAAACATAAAAAGTTGGAAAATTTCCTTGTCACTTAAAAATGTACAAAAATATACACCACAATATTTATTTAAATAAAATCGTAACGTATTTGTAAATTGGAGATTCTAAGCAATCTAAAAAAATATAACACTCAAATACTTTCTTGTCAAATTTAAAAGTAATCTTAAGTTAAACTTTCACTATCGTCAATTTGGTTGGATGTAAATATCGCACGTTCTTTATTATTTATCGCGTATGTTTGAGAGTATTTTTATTTACCTACCTAGAAGTAAAATATTTTTATTTTTTGACATTATTTATAAAAGTCTTATTATCAGAGAAAATTAAACCATGGAAAAAGCTTTGAATTTATAAAATTCGTTAAAACTATTTATGAGACTGTTCATACCGTTTCATCCCATAGTGCGACGGAACAGAAAAATAAACGATTGCAGAAGTATAAAAGTCAATGGGAAATCATACATGGTGATTGGTTAAATAATGATCCACAAAACAAAGCAAAGCAACTCTGAAACTGATAAAAACTGATTTCTCATTTACTTTAACTTAAATATAGACTGTAAAGATGCTGGCAATTATTTAGCAGTGCTAATAATCAAATCCGTACTCATATTATAAATGCGAAAGTTTCAATGGATGTATGGATGTTTGTTAATCAATCACGCCCAGACGGCTGAACTGATCTAGATGGAATTTGGCACAGAGATAGCTTATAGTCTAAAATAACACATAGGCTACTTTTTATCCCGGAAAACTAAGGAGTTCCCGCGGGAACCAAAAAACCTCAATCCATCGCGGACGTAGTCGCGAGCATCAGCTGGTTTGATAAAAGTTGCGAAAAGCAATAAAAAATATATTTTTAAACATAATAATAAAGAAAAATAAATTGTACTTTATTTTGACACTATGTACTTTATTTTCTTACGTGTAATAACCTCATGTACTTTAATTACCAAAAAAAAGGTGGCAACCCTAGTTGTGAGGGTCTTACTGCTAGATGTATCACGTGCCATTTTAAAGAAATATTGAATATTATAAGTAGAGAGAGGTGTAGATGCTTAGGGACCCCGTCAGGTTGGTTACAGTATACTTATACTTACGTAATGGCTGTAATAAGTATACTTAAGCGGAAATGATCTGCGAATTAAGCGTTCATTCCATTACTACCGATGCCTTATAAAGCCGATTATAGGGGCTTTGTTCCCGTACCTACTTCGGATTTCCTTTGACGATAATTAAAACTAAGTATACTTTCATTCGTGTTCTTTTCTAGGCTACAGTTTTATTTAACTTCACTTTCCAATATTTGATTCAAAACTGGCGGCAGATTTCTCATTCTTACTAGAAATCCTATGAGAACTCTGATTTTCCGGGATAAAAACTAACCTTACCTTACCTTTACCTGTACCTTTGTGCTTCCTCGGGAAGGGTGCAGTACAAAAGTACACTGACCCATGTACCAAATATCATTAAAATCTGTTAGACAGATGGGCCGTGAAAGTGTAGCAGGCAGACAGATACGCTTTCTCATTTACAACCTCCGTGGCGCAGTGTTGAGCGCTGTTGCCTTAACGTGCGGAGGTCCCGGGTTCGATCCCCGGCAGGGTCGATTTGGGAATTTATAATTTCTGAATTTACTCTGGCCTGGTCTGGTGGGAGTCTTCGGCCGTGGCTAATTACAACCCTACCGGCAAAGGCATGCCGCCAAGCGTTTTAGCATTCTGGTATACGATGCCGTGTAGAAACCGAAGGGGTATGGATTTAATACAACTGACGTGCCCCTAACAGGTTAGCCCGCTACCATCTGCATTATCACTTACCATCAGGTGAGATCGCAGTTAAGGGCTAGCTTGAGTGGATAAAAAAAAGTATGGAAGTTTGGATTGTATGAACGTATCCAAATATCATCTACTGGCATAAAATACATCGACGACTAAGCAAATAATTAATTAAAGCCAAGTATTATAAATGTTCCGCCATGTGGTGTGGTATTTGCTGACCTTTCAATACCGTGTACACAGATACCCATAATACGGCCGTAATAACCCATAAATGTTGGGAAGATCGAAAACAGATCTTCTGTCCGACAGTTAACGGCAACATGGTATGTGCAGGCTGCAGGTTTTTTGTACCAATACTTACAAAACTTATATCACATATTGACGACCTCCGTGGCGCAGTGTGTAGCGCTGTTGCCTTAACGTGCGGAGGTCCCGGGTTCGATCCCCGGCAGGGTCAATTTGGGAATTTATAATTTCTGAATTTTACCTGGTCTAGCCTGGTGGGAGGCTTCGGCCGTGGCTAGTTACCACCCTACCGGCAAAGACGTGCCGCCAAGCGATTTAGCGTTCCGGTACGATGCCGTGTAGAAACCGAATAGGGGTATGGGTTTAATATAACTGCCATGCCCCTAACAGATTAGCCCGCTACCATCTTAGACTGCATCGTCACTTACCATCAGGTGAGATCGCAGTCAAGGGCTAACTTGTAGTGGATAAAAAAAAAAAAAAAATCACTAGACCATCGTCACTCACACCACTGACATACTATAAAAAAAAAAAATGTTTATTTCAGACCATTTAGTCCATATTATGTTGTTAATAAAGTATTAACTTAAAAACTATGTTAGTATACACAAAAATGAAACAAAACAATATAACTAATTTAAATATCTGCGGTTGCACGCTGGGGCACTAGGTACATATATATGCGTATGTATCCAGTGCCTCAGCATGGGGCAGTCAGGCTTATCACCTAACACCCTCAAAATGACATTGGTACTCCCCTCACTCTACGCATCAGCAATACGACTCGTTTGCGCAATAATACAATATAATTATTAGTTGATTATTAACCAAGGGGATAAAGCAGTGTCTTCTGTCGCGGGTGACGATTTTAATCGCGAAGGACTCGCGAGCGAAGCGAGGGATTTAAGACGAGTCCTGAGTGTAGCGAGAGATTTAAGTTCACCCAAGAGTAAGACAGCTTTATCACCGAGGAAAATACTCTACTTTTCGTACCATTTGCGAAAAAATTAACACAATAATAATATGAGATAAGCATTTATTAAAAATGATGACAATTAAAAGTAAAATAAATTAAAATAAACTTAACGTTTAAGGATGCTTCTTCGAAATGTTGTAAAAAGCGTGTCCCAAGCTGGAGAACGTACCTTAAAACTAACTCAGGCTTATGTAATTTTTTTTGTAGACACTAGATAGTGTCCTCTATATCATCCATCAAGAAAAAGAAGATAAAAGAGGTGAGATCCATCTTAAAAAAAATCTTAAACCTCAAATTTCTCACTACCATGACTGTCCCACTGCCTAAGTTGTTGGGAACATTATTTTTTTTCTCAAAAACTATCGATTAAAAAAAATTCAAAAATATATATATTGTTAATAAATAATAAACCTATAAAATTGAATGTAACATGTAACAAAATAACAAAAAATGAAAAAATTACGAGATACTAAAGTCTGTCCCACGACTTTTTCCTAATTTACGTGACCCGATGCAAACACTATGATAACAATGATAATATATGTACTGCATCCATCATGATAGCATTAATACGTAAGGCTTTTGTGTTTGAAGAACTTATTGTAACAGGTTAAGCGCATGTCTAAGCGTTTTGAAGGTATTGGAAAATAATGTTGTTATTCTGCACTTTGTCAACTTTCCTATCTAATTCATAAAAAAATCACCACTTTTAAAATACACGTTATATTTTCTTGATATTTTTTCTTATGATGTAAAACGTGTTTTTAATTCACATAAATAGCCTGCAAAATTTAAAATAAATCTGTTAATTTTTAAATAATTCAAAAATGGCGAAATTATCATTACCATGATTCTAATTACCACAATTACCATGACCATTTTGAATTATTTTAAAACTAAATCAAAGATATTTCTGAAATTTCTTTATTGTTAGGAAAGCTTTTAATTATTATAAGCTTAAATAATTATTTGCAATATATTTAGACGTTAAAAAAATTAAAATGAATGAAATTTAAAAAAGTTTATAAAAATGGCATTAAGACACAAATAAAAGCATTTTATAATAAAATTAAGAATATTTTGGGCACAGTATTTATAAATAACTGGCAAATAATATACATTATACTAAAAATAATTGAAAAACATAAAATTTAGGCTGAAATAACTATATAAATACAATAAATTCAGTAAAATATCAGTAAAAATTAGAAAATTATAGATTAAAAATATAATTCTTAATTTTATAAATATTAAAAATATTTTAAAATTTGCTCTGAAGTAATACCTAGTGAATGCAAAAAGTTGCATCAAAATCCATTCAGTAGTTTTTGATAAAACATTAAAAGAGTAAATAGAATAAATGGAACGTCAACAGCAGTCCACTTGGTGCATGTCATGAATCTGTTTTGACTTTTGAGATATAATATGGTGAAAAAACCAGACAGGGACTTATTAAGTAGTTAATATGTATCCTAGTCATCAACTGATGACGTCCACTGCTGGTCTGGCTGTCCACACATAACCCTTTTATAAGGACTTCTGAGCCTAAGTCTTACGCTGAATCTAGCGGATCCCTGCGACTCGCTACATGTCATCCATCCATGTTGTGAGGGAGCAGTCCAGCACCTTGGGACCCCAACCTTTATTGGTTCTTCGAACTATCGAAGTCGAAAAATACATCTCCAAGCTTTTTGAACGCTGCCCAGTCCCAGTCGAGTCGGATTCAGCTGGAAACTTATTTTTCAAAATTTGACCTACATAGTTGAACCGCGTGTCCAAGGTATACAAAATATTACAAAAGGGTCTCAATGATTTCTAGGTGGACTGATACGTGAGTATTAGGCATGATTTTGTCTTTCTGATGTTAATTTTTCAGCCCTCCTCGTTGCGGTTGGATTGGTATCATAGTCTGGTCCAGTATTATGCACTGACAGGATTGCGTTGGGAACTCTGCAACGATTTTAAAAGGTTCCAGTTTCCAATCATATTGTCCACAAACGCTAAGCAACGTATCCTGGGTCCTACTCGGTCTTCCGTATCTTCAGCAGCGTATGGATCTTGTATCGGGTCATTCAGAATTCGACTTGTAAGTGAGATTTATAATTTCCTCTCGAGAACAATTATTTATAATAAGCATTGCTCAACGACAAGATGGGACAAGCAAGAATAAAATTCTTCAATTGAAAAATTGATAATTTTGAAGAACAGGCCTCCAATTATGTAAGCATTTTCGATCAAATCGTCTAAGTTCGGCTTTAAAGTAAAATAAACCATAAAAGCATTTAGTTAGAGCTCAATTTCATGTATCCATTCTCATATGTTTAGATATGTACGATACCCTAAACGTATAAGAATGGATACACGAAATTGAGCTCTAATTCAATGCTGTTATGGTTTATTTTACTTTGAAGCCGAACTTAGACGATTTGATCGGCAATCCTTATATGATTGCACCGCTAAACACGCACACTCTTGTACGTCTGGCATTATGGCCGGCGAATTAACCGGTTTTTGACTAGATTTTGTCAGTTTTGGGTGATCAGGTCAATGCTGCCTATGGGACCTCTAACTTCATCAAGATTTTATACCTCATCATAGCACTTTTCCCTTCTCCCAAGATCTTAGATTTACTATGATGAAGGATACTGTCACACTCAGTTTTCAGTGGCATCAGGTAGCTATGTTGGAGAGACAGAACTCTTGGGATCATTACTGATCTCGTATTCCGATAGATGGTATCTTTTATACGCCTGGTATGAACGTTTCATAATTATTACGTTTGTGTTTGGATCTGCCAATTAATCTTTTGCTAGGTAATTGTAAAGACTTTGTAGTTCAAGTTGAAAGTTTTAGGGGGTTTGAACGAGAAGGTCGGGGGCCTGATGAGCCTGAAGGCTGAAGGAAAGGACGAGGCTGGGTCACCAGCCTCGTCCTTTTATGGTGCCAGCCAGCCAGAATTTTATGGTGAAAAGTCTTGGTCAATTCATCTTTCTCTTATTCACCCAGGTAAATTTACTGTTTGTCCACTTATTAAGCTTCTTCAAGAATTCAGCTAATTGTCATTATAGGAGGTTAGTTTTGCACGCCTCAGCCCATAAAAATAAATTCTTGTTTTATAAAGATCCTATATCTCAGCGATGATCATGATCTGAATGAATTTGGGGGTTAGTAACTTCTTGAATGAGTGCAAAGATCTAAGATCCTCGATTTAGTTCTATGGATTTCTAGAATTTCTCATCACCATGTCTATACTAAATTACCATAACCTTAATCCTAATCACTATACACCAAACCTCATTACCAAATCATAATTTATCACTACCATGTACACCATAATTACCAAACACGCTATTTCTCCAAGAAAACTAGGTTCTGACGCGGGCCTTCCTCATCACTGTGATACATGAAGGTACCCCTTTGTCAAATCATACTTAAAAAATCAAAAACTCAAAAAAAAAAAAATTTTTTTTCGCCACTCGATTTTTACCTCATTTCAGAGAAGTGCCCTTAAGTATGTATTTGAAGAAAACAAAAACGCGGCAAATTCCTAGACTAATATTTTTTTGTCGGAAAAGCAAAGGCATCAAGCTCATACGGTATCGTGGGTTTTCGTAATTTTATTTAATAATCATAACTGCATAATAAATGCGTATTCCTTTTTCAAAAAGATGTTTATTGCTTTATATACAAACTCAATGGTGTAAACACAGATGTAGTTCAGTATAAAGGACTTGTCCAAGATTGCCTTGCCTTGCCTTGGCCTTGAACGTGAACCAAGATCAATTTAATACACGTGAATAGAGATCCTAAAATATGGCTTATAGAATAATTTACACATTTTTAAAGGACCCCATTTTGGAGAAAAATATTATTTTATTTTGTGGCTTTTTTAGATCTTTGCCTGAATCTTATCAACAGTAAAAAAAAAATCTTGATTGTCTTTGTCACGTATGTCATAGAATGATTGTCAAATTTCAATGTCAGTTTTCTATGACATTAAAGTGACAATAACAGGTGCGTTCCACTAAGCGTTCACAACGATCACGCTCACGACCGCAGTTTTTCCCGTTCTTCTTGCGTAACTGTCGTAAACTCAAGTGGTATGGATTATAGAGCGTTTTGAGCGTGGAGGTAAATAATACAAACGGCGAGTTAGTAAAAAGAAAGCAAAAGATTTAAGAGGTTAGGTTATAATCTGTATAAGCCTTGAAAATAAACTGAAATAATTATTGTTTAAATCGATTTATATTGAAAAAATTACTTAAAGACGGCTAACTTAATTTTCATTAATCAAGGAAAAAAGTATACATGTATATTAATTATAAACTGCAATTATTTTTTTAGGTTTCCGTACCCAAAGGGTAAAAACGGGACCCTATTACTAAGACTCCGCTGTCTGTCTGTCTGTCTGTCTGTCTGTCTGTCTGTCTGTCTGTCTGTCTGTCTGTCTGTCTGTCTGTCTGTCTGTCTGTCTGTCTGTCTCCGGGCTGTATCTCATAGACCGTGATAGCTAGAAAGCTGAAATTTTCACAAATGATGTATTTCCGTTGCCGCTATAACAACAAATACTAAAAATTAAAAAAATATATATATTAAGGGGAGTCCCCATACAATAAACGTGTTTTTTTCGTTTTTTTTTGCTCAATATTAAAAACGGTAACAGGTAGACGGTTCAAATTTTCACAGAATATTAACTTGTATATTACCTTTCAAAATAAATAATTAAATATCAATAAAGTAAATATTAAAGGGGGGCTCCCATACAACAAACGTATTTTTTTGATATTAACAGTAAACCTCTACAAACAAAGTTAGTTTTGCGGTTCATTAACAAAGGTAATTATACCTACTTCTTGAGTACGGATCCCTCGGTGCGCGAGTCCGACTCGCACTTGGCCGGTTTTTTAAACTTGTTTTACATAGTTAATTATATTTGTACTAGTCAATTATACCTATGGAGGCACGTTGAGCATCAGCTGCAGAAACATTCACTCCTACTAAAATATCTCTTTCCGCATGAAATAACGTAAGTTTAACAGTCACCATCTTTGATGCTTTGAGTTATGAAAATGCCGCTAATTTTCTCAACGATCACGACGTCCCACCTTTTTAGATGGGGTGTCGCGAGCTTCGCGTGAGCGTAAGTCATGACGTCATAAGTGACGTTTTCGCCGCGGCCACAACGACCGCGTTCGTTATGTGGAACGACTAAAAGAGCATTTTGATCGTTGTGGGCGCTTAGTGGAACGCACTGTAGAAAAAGTTTTAGTGTTGCCATCCATCGAAAAATATTTTCTACAAACGATATTTTATTTATTTTTAAAAAACGGGGTTTTCTAAAATTATTATTTAAATGGAGTTTAATGTTATATTTTTTTCTCTTTCACGTGATGGCAGTTTGGTTCTGGTTCATTAACACTCAGAATAAAAAACCACCCTCCATACTGAACTGGGACATGTCATTTGGTAAGTATTCCAAATTTAAATCACATTCTCCCCCTAGAGGATGAATGAAATTCAGTACAATTTTCTTTCCCTGTTTTTAACAGATTAAAAATGACTATTATTATGTTCGCTTTTTGTGGCATAGAATGTCACTTTTTTGAGCAAGTGGTACGAAAAATACATTTATCTATGTTTTGTTAATAATTATAATGTCCTCCCGACCGAATTTCGGCCACGGCGGCCTATCACCGGAGAGATTAGCCATCTGCGCGGGTGATATTATTGTGCACAAGGGTGTGCTCATTCACAGGTGCACTCTCTGTTTCTTTACTCTCATAACCTGATAGGACGGAAAATCCGACACAACCGGAGAGAGATCTGGCGCAGGACGACGAAGAAAACGTAAAGCCACACTGCCAACTTCCTAACTCCGGGCTAGTGCTGAGAATTTCTTGTCAGAAAACCCAACACTCGTTATGGCCGCAGTCGAACATGCTACTAGACCAACAAGGCTAGTCAACGAGGCATTACTATAATATACTGTCTGAAACATACCTAAATATATAGACTGAGAACAAATCGGATTCCCTATTATATGTCCATACATGGAGATATACCTACCATTGGCATACTGTATCACTATCTAGACATGCGTGACTGAAGCCAGTTACTTGGTGCGATAATCCTTGTTCTTATCCACATTGAGTGAGGTTTGACACGCCAAGAGCTTTGTCGTTTGACAAACATTTACGGTTGGCCTTGGAACGGAAGCGATTTGCCGATATCCAATCTACCGGAAACCATACAGGTTCGACGGCAGAAACCTCTTTCTGAAATCGTATGACAATAACAGTTTTAGAAGTTCGTTCCAAATATAATATTTCTATTTTCGTAATCGTATAAGGTACCTACCTTTTGTGCTACTTACCGAATTTCGGGAAATCCGGTCTATAGCTTGGCTATTTATATAAAACAGTTTTTTCTGGGCGTTGATATGTGAGTCCGTGAGTGAATGAGTCAGGAGTCAGGACCTCTCTTTTTAGTGTATGAGTTTTGAACGTAACTATTATTATTGTTTTCATTTTTTTTTACGGGAGTACAAGAAATCGACTTACCTGCTGAATTTCTTGATGTATTTAAAATTCTACATCAATGATTTTTACTAATAAACCTAGGTACTGTCACCATAATATAACTAATATCGATTAAGTACCTAATTATTACTTGATTTAACGTTCCGCGAAAAAAATCTTTTTAAAATATTAAATAAAAATTTATTTTTTATCAACCTGAGCGTATCGCTGGCCAAACTGCCGTTAAAATTAATAATAACTTCAACGTTTTTAACTTCTTTTCAATTTGCTTCTATAAAAGTTATGTTAAGAATTTCTTCCATAAATTCACTCACATCCTATTTTTAGAAGCTTTAATTTTCCGTGCTGACGCGACAAAAAATCCATTTATCCATGGTATGTATGCAGCGAAACTTTTTAAAAGGTTGGCACGCCTTGTATACCTACTGTATATCCGCTCGAGATGAATGGAGCTCGAGCCCTTTACGCTGGGTTCAATATAATTAGAGCGCTGTCAGTTTTCCGCATAAGTGGTTTCAGGCATGTCATATTTTCTGCGGCGTCGTTTTACAACCATTCACAATTTACTATGAAATTTATAAAACACTAGCGACTACCTACCGCATCGCTCCCGTGGGATATTAAGTTCCTTGTCTACATTGCAGTAGCAGCCCGACGGAATCTCTGTGCTGTGCGCGATGCAGCATGACTTGTTTTACTGACGACATTTGTGCTTTCGTGCGTCTCTTACTCATGTCTCTTCTAAGTCATGTGGGATGATGCGATTTGTATAGATGAGCCTATTCAAGCGATGACAATTTTCAATTCTCTCAAAAAGTATTCAATGGAATATGCCAAAAGATAGGTACTATAGTACCTATCTTTCGATTCTCGACGTGACTTTATTGCTATGTGACTTCATTAAATAAGAATTCGCCAGAGATATTGTACCTACGGTAATGTTTCGTCTAACGTAAAAATTTGAAAAATTCCTTTTGCGTACATTTTTCTCATTCACTTTGCGTGGCGGGAATTTCACAGATATTTTACGTGTAACGGTATGAATTTGATTATTAAAAATCCGGTCAAGTGTGAGTCAGATTCGCACACAAAAGGTACCTCCACACAATATAAATTCTTTAAATAAATAACAAGTAAGATGTCGTAACGTAATGCTGTGACTTACATACGGCGCTAAACTGGTAGCGCTTGATAAACAATTCGACACCTTTTGAGTACGGAACCCTAATTAACAATATTTTCGGGATTTTTCCTATACTTGTGCTGTGAGACCTTGCTTCTTGCCAAATTTCATGATTCTAGGTCAATGGGAAGTACTCTATAGGTTTTGATTTATTGGCGAGTACGAAAATATGCAACATAAACGGCCGTGCTTTTTGATTGTGTTGAAACTTGATTTATTACAGCCCCAGGGACTATCATCATCATCATCATCACTACAGCCTATTAACGTCCCACTGCTGGGCACAGGCCTCCACTCTCATAGGAGAGCGGGAATTAGAGCTTATAGACCCACCACGCTGCTACAATGCGCGTTGGCGGGCCAGGGACTGTAGACCTAGGTATTTGATATTAATTTCAACTCGATACCTCCATGCTTTCCCGATAAAAAGGGTGTTGACAGGCAGACAGACAGACGGACAACGAAGTGATGTTTTAAGTGTTCGTTTTTTCCTCTTGAGGTACGGAACCTTAAAAATAAAAATACTTGGATTCTCAACATATTTATTGTGATGTTTACTGGCGTCAAAATAGGTCCCAATGGTATACGATAAAGTCGCAAGCAACGTAGTTTATAATCATAATCATAATCATAATCATAATCATTTATTTATTTGCTGATTGTAGGTACCACAAAAGAGCTGTTACAATAGTAATATTGTAGTTTCGAGCCACAATCTGCCAATCATATGGCGTGCAAAATTATTTCATATACAATATAATACCTACTTAATTAATACAATACTTAATTTTAATTATATGTCGCAATGTCAAATTATTTACTAATTTGACATTGCGACATAACAGGTTATTATATTCGCTTATTATACCTATCGCTGAAAAAATATAAAATGAAATAAAGGAAATTGCTTTTTAGGAAATTGTCCTTTTAGCATGTTATTTCTATGATTTATAACTCTTTAAAGCCACTTTTCGTTTGCATCCTTAACCCTAAGCAGTTAGAGCTCTGAAACAAATTTAAAAATCCCGTTAAACTTTTGACTTGCATCTGCCCCTTTCCATTGCTTTGTTCCACATTAAAATCTTCCCCAGATTGTAAATTAGTATGATTATATTCCATCGATATATAATATGTAGGTACTAGATGGGTCCTTTCCTAGAAAAAAGTTGGTCGTCCGACTTGTAGGGCATGCGGCCCTCACCTGTATATTGTCCCCGCCATAGCGCTGTCCCGCTTTTCAGACTAGATGGCGGTAGTAAAATAAGTTCACATTCTTTGTTTGACAGGGCCCGTCTATGTAACTTGAGGTCGTTGTTATCTTCCTACTAAGCTCGCGATTTTTTGCGCGGAAATTAGGTTTGAAAGAACCCCGCGACGCGATTAGTTGGCGTATTTTATGGTGTTAAGTGTAAAGTAAACGTTCAAACACTGATTAGTGTTCCTTGCAGGTTCAAAGTGCTCTACTCAAATTAATAGACGTAGATACGGTCAATTTATTTAACCGGTAATATTAATACTGGAAATTATGCATCAGTTGTAGTTACAGTTAAATGTTAGTTATGCTTATGTGTGCTGAGCCAGCAGGACAAAGCCGTAGAGATGTCTCAGAATTGTGCATTGTCAGTGCGTTAAGCGCTGTCTCACGTCTATTCAATTATGTACCTACTAAAAGCGGGTCAGGAGCGGCTTTACCTGTTGGTTACAATGAAACTTAAATAACAATAAATAAGCTGTACCCGGACTGTATCTTGCTCGGGGAAATAGGTCCAACACGTAGGGGCTTTACGGGAGATTAATTTAATTGTAAAATTGATAAAATAACCGGATCTTAACCTTCAATACATAAATATGATCCACTGAATGAAAATCTTCAGTGGACGATTCCTGAAAATACATGAAGGTAAATTGGATCGGGTGCTGTGGATTTGATGTCATGGCTAAGTATAGTTAGTAATGGCGGTCTGCCATTGCTCATTAAATTGCCTTGCAATTTATAGCATAATTTCGGCAGGCGACGGCATAGTAGCATAGTAGTCACTATTCAGATGGACCCTTCAAACGAGCCAACTATATTGCCAGCAAGAGGGGCAACAACTGTGGACGATTCGGGGTGTAGAGAGGTGCGGCACCGATTAAGTACACCATCAGACTCGTCAAGCGAGTTTCCTCGCTTTTCCGTCATTAGAAACTACCACCCGACCCGTGAAGGCAAGGAGGCGAGTGTCCAGAAAGACGATCATATCACAGCATTGCCATTTGCCATACTCTACATTTCGTAGACGCAGTTAACACTTTCGCTGCGTTACGGCAAGTATTTTGCCGTATTTGACGGTCAGCCAGTGCGGCAGCTAGTTTTCCTTGTTTTGCGCACGGTGCGGGGGTGATTTATCTATGTTCCCGTACGTGTAGGAAAGAGACAGTGATTTTTTCTATATGGTTGCTTTTAATATAATGATATTGTATACTAATAATGTACGGCAAAATAGTTGCCGTAACGCACAGCAAGGTAATTATTTTTATTCAGTGCGGTACGGCGACTATCTTGCCGTACCCCCCCCTACCCCGCGCCTCACTGCATGCGTCCGCGCGGCCTCGCAGTTTGCATTAGTGTTGGCCGTAAGTGCTCGATATTTTTTATGCAAAAAACTACGCGACGAGACTTTCACGTAAAAAACATGATATGAGTAAGGGAATTACCTACTTTTTAAAATTTATTTTATTTCGTTAAAGTTCCTAATATGATCTCATCATAGATTAAAAATAAAAAGTAATTACTAGTGGTTCGCCCCGAACTGAGACCTCGCGGTTTCACAGAGCGCCATATATTGACATCAGTGTGAAGTTCTGTTAAAAATATCATCATCATTAAAAATTAAATAATTTCGTTTCCTTATAATATTTATCTAATTTTAGTATTTGTTGTTCAAGTACAGGATATAATTCAAATAATTGATCAAGTTTCAGGCTTGAGAGTTCAGAAAATTGAGAGTTCTGAGGTCAACTTTGGACGTTAGAAAATCGCTACTTTGAAAGCCTCCCATTTCGTCCATTTTAGGGGAAAAATTCAAAAAAAAATATTTTTGGACTCTATTCTTAATTATCTTTAAAATGATATACTGCAACCCTATGTAACGCTATAAAAAATATTTTACTTCGCATTCGCTTCTATGAGAGCCCCCCTGAAATAAAGATTTTTAAAACTTTTTAAGCCATATTCGGCGAAGGCCATCGATTTACATATTATATTTAAATTTGAAGTAATTACGTTCAGCAATTCAGAAGTTATAAGGCTCTGACAGACGGACGGACAAGTGCCAATTCACCCAAGTAGACTCAGAGACCTTCGCTTCGCTCGGTCAATAATAATTTGGTACCCTAATATGAATCAAAATTTAAAAAACCTATTTGTATTTATTATTATTTATTTATTAATCAGTGTATTTGTACTAAACTTACATGAGTGACTGCTTTTTATTTTAATTTTTTTTATATTTAAATATATTTTTTTAAATTGGCGATAGGTACTTGTAAGAGTAATTATTATGTTGACTAATTATGAAGAATTATGTTGATTTATACACTTAAATTTGTTGTGTCTTTAATAAAGAATATCTTTAAAATATCGATTGTCATTTCAGAAGTAAACCCATCCCTAGCAATTTTTTAACTTCTATGCTATACGGCATATATATTGCCGTAAATGACTGATTTTGAAAAATCTCTGTATCTTTCGAAATATCATAGAGAACCCGGGGCTACCGCAGCTAGGTATACACGAGGATGTAGCCTATCGATTTGTTCAAAAAACCCATTGATATGGTGAGTTTCCACGTCTCCATGGACTTTGAAAGTCAGGTTCCGGTACGGCAAAATAGAGGTCGTAACGCATATCAGGAAATATAGATACGGGCAGTATTTGTCTCGTACCGCACGAGCCGTAGGTTTAGGATCCAATGCTGCCGCAGCGAATGTGTTAAAGTTGATTGCTACGCATGAAATCAAGTAGTATGACTTTCGCGCAGTTATACTCTCGTCAAACAAGTGTTATAAAGCAGAAGAAAGCTTTACGAGCACTACGATCGTGGAATAAAGTCAATAGTGACAAACTTTATTTACCAAAATAATAAATCGAAGTTACGAATAGAGGCTAGCAATTTAAGTATCAGAAAATTGAATAGAGAAGTGGAAAATCGATTTCTGAAGCAATTATACTAGCGACTATATAACGCCGATTGATTTCCCAATATAAAACTTTATCTATCGAATTGTAGAAATGTTATCATTACAATTATCTGCAGCTATTTTGATCACGTTTACTTTTATAATAGTGGATTCAGACGCAACTCACAATACAAATGAGACAAGTGTAGTGTTGACTAAGTATAAGGATGTTTTTATCGGAAGTCTTGGCGGAAAACCTCAACTCGGTTAGTCCTTCATGCTGTTTATAGATTAAACTGGAAAAAATAACATACGATACGATGGCAACTGATGGATGGATGCAACGTATTCTGGTGCGTCTCGTCTTGAGATCCAGTGCGCCATACATACGTACATACTTCTTATGAAATGTAATGACTGGACCGTATTTAAATCTTCACATCGTTAAGCGATGTGAAGATATGTGATGTTTGTGTATGGAAAACGAAGTTATTCTTTGCACTAGTATAGCACGTGAATATAACATTGGTGTACCGTACCGTGTATTTCAAACATCGATGTATTTCAAACACATTTCCTTTTTTATTCCGAGCCTCTTGCAGATTCGAGATAGCACAATTTGAGCTAAGTCAATATGGTATTAGTCACTCAATAACCACCTATCATACAGGATTTTTTCCTTCGATTTATATGTTACCTGTGGCTAGTGCTGTTCGTCTATTTTATTCCATTATTTTTCTATACTCAAATATAATGTCAGGTACAACAGCAGCGACTTGCTGGGCTCGGGGAGGATCGTGTCTACACATCCGCTTCTGTGCCAACCACGAAATGGACGTCGGTGTACCTGGTTGCAATACCCGCTTTCAAAGTGTGCTGTAAAAACTTTAGACCTCTACCGCCCACTGTTGGCGTTCAGAGATCCCGGGACGATCTAGAAATGGAAAGTGAAGAGAGTGAGGAATCTAATACAATGCCCAGAGTAATAGCGACGTTTACAATATAATAATAATAATAAGCTCTTTATTTCAGTTAAAAATCCAATGTTACAATAGTATAAATAATAAATGAAAAAAACAAATGAGAATAAAAATAAAAATAACAAATTAAAAAGCAATTAAATAGCTTAAGCTATTTCCTAAAACTATTTCATTTCACTCTCTCAAATTGTACAAGTAAATTATAATGAGGTTTCTGTAAAGATAACAATACGCTCAACTGAATCTTTACTATAAATTTATGTTTCTACTGCTATACCGTCCTATTTTTAGGGTTCCGTAGCCAAATTTGGCAAAAACGGGACCCTTATAGATTCGTCATGTCTGTTTGTCTGTCTGTCCGTCCGTATGTCACAGCCACTTTTTTCCGAAACTATAAGAACTATACTGTTGAAACTTGGTAAGTATATGTATTCTGTGAACCGCATTAAGATTTTCTTACAAAAATAGAAAAAAAACAATAAATTTTGGGGGTTCCCCATACTTAGAACTGAAACTCAAATTTTTTTTTTTCATCTAACCCATACGTGTGGGGTATCTATGGATAGGTCTTCAAAAATGATATTGAGGTTTGTAATATCATTTTTTTCTAAACTGAATAGTTTGCGCGAGAGACACTTCCAAAGTGGTAAAATGTGTGTCCCCCCCTGTAACTACTAAAATAAGAGAATGATAAAACCAAAAAAATATATGATGTACATTACCATGCAAACTTTCACCGAAAATTGGTTTGAACGAGATCTAGTAAGTAGTTTTTTTTTAATACGTCATAAATCGTAAACCGCAATTTACCTTTCATTCAATCAACTCAAATATTTAAAATAAAAATATTTTTAATAATTTATAACTTACTACAGGTTTGTACGGAACCCTCGGTGTGCGAGTCCGACTCGCACTTGGCCGGTTTTTTCAAAAACTGGCTGATGCATGCGACTTCGCCGCGTGGAATAAGTTTTTTTACCACGGGAACTCGTTAATTTTCCGGTATTAAAAGTAGCCTATGTTATACTCAAGGTCCTCAACTACGCCCATGTAAAAAATCACGTCGATCCGTTTCTCTATTGCAGCGTGATTGAAGGACAAACCAACAAACAGACACACTTTCGCATTTATTATATTGGTATATGATAATTGGAACCTCTATCTACCACAATTTGAATTATATTTAAATATACCTACCACTTTAAACAACCCGCAAACCGCAACCCGCATTGGAGCAGCGTGGTGGGTCTAAGCTCTAATTCCCGCTCTCCTATGAGAGTGGAGGCTTGTGCCCAGCAGTGGGACGTTAATAGGCTGTAGTGATGACCACTTTAAACATAAGTATGTAAACTGGCTTGACTGAATAAGTGATATGTATCACTTGTTCAGTCAAACCAGTTGTTTATAAAGATTTACAATTGGCAATACTAGCCACTTCCGTAACTACGTCCGGCGTTAACTGATTGGCTAGTCCGCCCGACATACTGCGTCACTAGCGCCATGAGTGACGAATCAAAAAAATTATAGAGACATTCGCGTTCGACACGTGTGTCCACTGAAAAAGGAGTGCTCCCGCGCCGTGCGTGCTAAATTCCCTAAAACTATATAAATCCAAGCCTCTATCTACATAAATCACTAATGCGATAGATTTTAGATTGTAACAAATATATCAACAACCTAAAAATATATTCTTCGTTCTTGGAAACGTCTGTTGAATACAATAAAAAGGATTACTTACGGAGTCTCAAGGATGTAAAGGAAAAATCCGTACAAGGATTTGCGCGTTTTAAAGTAATTTTTCTCCTCATTGAAACCAATAATTAGCTCCAGAAATATAAGATAAAATTCATATTTCTAAATCAAACACATTTGTATTGAATAGTAAATATTAATTTTTTTACAAATGCTTTCATGCATTTTTTCAACCGACTTCAAAAAAAGGAGGAGGTTCTCAATTCGACTGTATTTTTTTTTTTTTTATGTTTGTTACCTCAGAACTTTTGACTGGGCGGACCGATTTGGATGTTTTTTTTTTATTTGAAAGAACATATTTCCCATGTGGTCCCATATAAATTTTATCGAAATCGGTCGAGCGGTTTTTAAAATATCAACAATAAAATAAAAAGTTTGCATAGCGTGTGCTTGTTGTTGTAAAGTTGGCGCGGGAGTTTGAAGTCGGTTGTTTAAAAAGTATTTTTTTATTGCGACATGCGCTTGCTTGATTTCACCCCCCCCCGCGCCTGTGTTTTTCATCTCGTGAGCTCACAGCGCCTTAAGTATAGAAGTCCGAGTAACTAGATATTGCGATTGTTCCCTTTGATAATAGGCAGAACTTTGTCAATATAAAGCAATCGTCACCTCGTAGCTCCAATATTCGTCTTGAGTCGGGTTTACATCGGTTTTCATCTCAATTTAATGACGATTGTTGTTAATATATTTTGATTATAACCATCTTATAACCGTCTGTAGGTATAGCTGGATATAAGTCCTTCTTGATCACAGATAAGCATTGATAAGCATGATCTATATGATAATAAGCCTTCCTTATTCAACCACCTCCTGCCTCCTTCTTTATATTATCACTAGCTAATGCCCGCGACTTCGTCCGCGTGGGTTTTTGATTCCCTCGGGAAGTTCTTAATTTTCCGGGATAAAATGTAGCCTATATCACTCTCCAGGTCCTCAACTATGCCCGTCTTCTTCCACTTCCAAAAGAGGAGGAGGTTCTCAATTCGGCGCGTATTTTTTAATGTATGTCGGTGCATATATCCGTGGTTTCTGAACCGATTTGTTTTTTTTTTTTAATCAGTCGTTAGAAGAAGCTCTCGAGGTGGTCCCATAAAAAATTCTGACTTCAAATCCTCAACCCTGACACTAAAAAGTTAAAAATAAAAATTATTTTCAAAAAACCGACTTCCAACGCCACACTGCAAATAAAATACAAAATAATTTTGATTTCAACATACGTCGGTTTTTTGGAAATAATTTTTATGTAATATGTATAGGTACAGTAAAAATATCGAATTAAAAAACCGGCCAAGTGCGAGTCGGACTCGCGCACCGAGGGTTCCGTACTCAAGAAGTAGGTATAATTACCTTTGTTAATGAACAGCTAAACTAACTGTTTGTAGAGGTTCACTGTTAATATCAAAAAATTACGTTTGTTGTATGGGAGCCTCCCTTTAATATTTACTTTATTGATATTTAATTATTTATTTTGAAAGGTAATATACAAGTTAATATTCTGTGAAAATTTGAACCGTCTACCTGTTACCGTTTTTAATATTGAGCAAAAAAATACGAAAAAAACACGTTTATTGTATGGGGACCCCCCTTAATATATATATTTTTTTAATTTTTAGTATTTGTTGTTATAGCGGCAACGGAAATACATCATTTGTGAAAATTTCAGCTTTCTAGCTATCACGGTCTATGAGATACAGCCTGGAGACAGACAGACAGACAGACAGACAGCAGAGTCTTAGTAATAGGGTCCCGTTTTTACCCTTTGGGTACGGAACCCTAATAAAAATCAGGGTGTTGTAGCCTAAATATCCATTTTCTGTTTATAACTAAAAGTGTTTTAGGTTATTTTGAGCTTGAGTACGTAGCATCCATCTAAATAATTTATAAGGGGACCGGCGCGATGCGGCGTTTGTGATTTAAACATGTCCCACCGTGTCAGTCGTATTCAGTCCCCAAGCTATTTGGGGTTAAAACTTATAAATAACACCCCGATCTGATGTACTGCCAGCAACATTAGAATAGTTATTTGTGTTATATGGGGCCAAAGAAAATTTTTGTTCCCCGAGGGCACTATTTTGGCTACGCTCGGGATTCTACTGTAGAATCCTTCACTTCGCTCTGAATTCAATATACGCCGCCCGAGAACAAAAAATTTGGCCCCGAGTGACACACACTTTTTTTCGTCATTACGTATGAGAAAAAGCTAGGAGTATCAACCTACTATGTATGGACATTACCTATACGTTTAAGCACCAATCAGAAGCACGAACGCGGACCAATCAGAACAGAGAAATGAAAAGTCCCATGGGCCTAAAAATTACATTATGCTCCCGCTATCCTCTAAAGCCAATATTCGTTTTTCGAATAGGTATGATGAAAAGGTATTTTATTACGGGCATGTGTATAGCTCTGCCAAGTAATTTACCATACGTCGCCGACCTAATCGTAGAAATCGATGAATGTGACCGCATCCTATTTAGTATTCCACTATACGCAAGGATGACTTAGCAAAACCTGTCGCTAACTTTTTTTTGTTCCACTACAAGTTAGCCCTTGACTGCGATCTCTTGGTAAGTGATGATGCAGTCTTAGATAGTAGCGGGCTGACGTGCTAGGGGTATGGCAGTTATATTAAGCCCATACCCCTAGTCGGTTTCTATACGTCTTCGTACCGGAACGCTTAATCGCATGGCGGTACCTCTTTGCCGGTAGTTACTAGCCACGGGCGAAGCCTCCTACGAGACCAGACCAAAGAAAATTTAGATATTATAAATTCCCAAATTGACCCTACCGGGAATCGAACCCGGGGCCCCCTGCGTTAATCCAACAGCGCTGAACACTGCGCCAGGGAAGTCTTCAAAAACTCATGATATTCGTACACGACGTATTATTAGTGTACCAGGTAGATTCATGGGACACTATTATTACGAAGGTAAACCCTTACCCTTATCGTTAAAGGTAGCTATAAATTATTATTAATCCACAAAGAGTGTCCAATCAAGAGGCAGAACGCTCTTAATTGATAAATAGACGATTTGATGATTTGAATTTGCGTTAGTATCTTTAGACCGATTTTCCTTCGCAGATTTACGAGAAACATAAAATAAAGCGACATTTAATGAAAGATCTTTCTACCGCTTTCATTTTCCTGATCCATCCAGTTTAATTTTCATTCAATCAATAAGTATAAGTAGATTTTCGATGAAGAATTGGATCATTATACCTCTTTGTCTGGATGCGAATGGATTGGCATGACAAATTAAAATTTTATTTTAATTTTAGATACTATATAATGGGCATTGGATTCACAAGAGCTTGATATTTTCTGCGTGGGTAGGTACTTCATTTTCACTAGTATAGTCACCCATGCTGAACGTTGAAAGTAACGAGATCTACGTCTTAGTAGGTATTTACCTGCTTATTAATTAATCAGCTTATTTAATATTAAAACTATTCAGGTATTTATTTTTAACCGACTTCCAAAAAAGGAGGAGGTTCTCAATTCGGCGCGTATCTTTTTTTTTTTTTTTTTTAATGTATGTCGGTGCATATCTCCGTGGTTTCTAAACCGATTTGAATTTTTTTTACATTGGTTAGAGGAAGCTCACGAGGTGGTCCCATAAAAAAATCTGACTCCAAATCCTCAATCCTGATGCTGTAGGTGTACCTACGTCTCAAAACTAGGGAGTTAGGAGTTTTGATGGTGAATTCATATAGTAGGTATCAAGTCACGTGTATACGATATAACTCTGAGTCCCAACTCCTCAACCCTGATTCCCAACTCCTCAACCCTGATGCTGTAGGGTACAGAACTCCTTAAAAATAACGATTTAAGATTTTTTTATGATGAATTAATATTGTAGGTGTCAAGCAACGACTTCATACTTAAACCCAAGTCCCAACTCCTCAACCCTGATGCTGCAGGGTACAGAACTCCTTAAACATAGTGGTTTAGGATTTTTTTATGGTGAATTAATATTGTAGGTGTCAAGCATCGACTTCATACTTAAACCCAATTTCCAACTCCTCAACTCTGATGTTGCATGGTACTGCACTCCTAAGCCGTAGGGATTTAGAGTACACTAAAAAGTTAAAAATAAAAATTCTTTCCAAAAAACCGACTTCCAAAGCCACTGTAAAGTAAAAAAAAAAAAAAAAGATACGCGCCGAATTGAGAACCTCCTCCTTTTTTGGAAGTCGGTTAAAAATAATTTTGATTTCTACACACTATGTTGAAGTTGGGCGAGTATAACAAAGATAAGCATAGTTGACGCGTCAGGTTCGCCCGACTTCAACATAGTGTGTAGAAATCAAAAATATTTTTTACTTTACAGTGGCTTTGGAAGTCGGTTTTTTGGAAAGAATTTTTATAAAGAAAATGTTATAGGTAGGGACTCATCAAGTCGCGGGAAATTGCAAGTACCAGTGCAACTGCAAGTAACTATAGAATTACTTTGTTTAAGTTTGCAAGGATTCGGTCCCTGAGAAAATTATTAATTTTCCTGAGATTTGTTTTGTTCCGAACTTATTTAATTTCAGATCCAAGTTCTCTTTTCATCGTAAAAATAGGTTTTAAACTTTTCTGAAAATGGCCGCCATTTGCAGTGGACTTAATGAGCTTACGGAAATGGTTTACCTACACTGCGGTTATAATCTCGAAGACATCTACATATTTTATTAAAAATAACTTTCTTGATTACCAGTGCAATGCGTTCTTGAATACGATAATATTCTTAGTTATTGGTAAAATGCCTTGTTTTATTTTCTCAGTGGGATTAAAAGGGTGTCAAGCCAACTACGCAATATAGGCAATAGCATCATAGGACATAACAGTTACTACCGAGAGATAACACTATTGATTTTTTCTCCGGAAATCCGCCTAGTTATTATAATTATTTGTTGGTAGTGCATACAGACGAAACATTAGCCCTTAAGTACATATTTTGATCTAAGTTTTAAAAAGTCATAAAGTTTTAACATCAAAACTAGGAACACAACAATTATTAGATAGAATTTACTACTGTTATTGATCTGCACAACTATTTATAACTGTAAAATGTACAGTCCTTATAGGAAAAATTTACAGGTGTGTGGATCGCGGATGGGTTGAGTTTAAATACGTGACTGCAGGCATATTCTAGAATTGCGGAAAAATCAGTTTATTATCCAAAAAAAAAACTTGAATAATGGAAGGGGTTCCCGACTCCCGATGCGAGTGGCAGGTAGCGGTTTGATCCAGGCAGGGCAAGGCCGTGACGCATGGAAGTCCTAGGCCAGATACAAGAAACCTATACATAATAATATTTCCAGCATGCACTAAACATTATATTTCAGCAGTGCACATCTATTGGATGACGACTAAGATAGAATGGCGTGGGGCCTTCGCGAAATCACCCAGCGGCTAAACTTGGCGTTAACAGTCTGTTAATAACTTCACTCTAATAGATACTAATTATTAACGGCCGGTTTCTGGATTGAGAATTTCATGTTGAGTCTGTCTCAAAGACTACTTAAGGACTAATTAAGCCAATTTTTGTTCCTGAATTGATATTGGGCCGGTTTCTGAATTAATCATTCAAGCAAAAACAGCAATCTCCAACTCTCAAACCTTACACAATATCAACTCGGAAACAAAAATTTGCTTAATTAGCCCTTAAGTAGTCTTTGAGACAGACTCAACATGATATTCTCAATTCAGAAACCGGCCGTGAATCTCTCAGCTTTATTTTGATGCAGACTGTACAAACGGCCGCACCACTCTTGCATGACAGACTATAGTCGATTTGCGGTTGGAACGCGCTCACTCGTATCGAGGTGGTATGAGAGTTGACACGCTAGAACACTTAGAATTATGGGCTTAGCCGATAGGATTTAACCCTACAAGCCCAATGAATCGTTACCATTGTATACCTTACTTACATATGTCATCATAAAGCTGTATAAAAGAACGCATATATAAATGCAATAGATAGAGCATGTGCACCTTGTAGACTCTATTTATTGTTGATATCCATGCTAAAATGTGCCTACCTGTCCGACTGTCTGTCTGTCTGTCTATCTTTCCGTCTGTCTGCTAGACTCTCACGATTTGTTTAACGGCTTGTGTCAAAATTTTGTAAGAGATAGATTGCATCCCGACAAATGACATAGCGTAAGATGTCATAGAAATACCTACCATATTTTACGACACGAGATGCACCGCCCGTTGCAAACTATAATGATGCGAAAAAGTCCTGGCAAAAGAGGGGTGGGGACTGTTTTGATTCCAGTCTACTTCCTTATGTTACGTAGTCATGGCTTCAGTCGGAGAACTATTCCGCCTAGTCATGGACAAGGAGAAGTTTAGAAAACTGACTGCTGACCTTCAGTAATGGAGACGCACATGGAGAAGAAAATAGGACATAGGCTACATTTTATTCCATAAAATCAAAGCGTTCACACGGGATTTTTCATAAACTTAAATCTGCGCGGACGAAGTCTTGGGCATCATCTAAGTATTTATTTTTCATATGACGTATCCAAACTGTAGCTCTTATATTCAGCTCTAAATTTTTAACCGACTTCCAAAAAAGGAGGAGGTTCTCAATTCGGCGCGTATCTTTTTTTTTTTTTTTTAATGTATGTCGGTGCATATCTCCGTGGTTTCTAAACCGATTTGAATTTTTTTTTTTACATTGGTTAGAGGAAGCTCACGAGGTGGTCCCATAAAAAATCTGACTCCAAATCCTCAATCCTGATGCTGTAGGTGTACCTACGTCTCAAAACTAGGGAGTTAGGAGTTTTGATGGTGAATTCATATAGTAGGTATCAAGTCACGTGTATACGATACAACTCTGAGTCCCAACTCCTCAACCCTGAGTCCCAACTCCTCAACCCTGATGCTGTAGGGTACAGAACTCCTTAAAAATAACGATTTAAGATTTTTTTATGATGAATTAATATTGTAGGTGTCAAGCAACGACTTCATACTTAAACCCAAGTCCCAACTCCTCAACCCTGATGCTGCAGGGTACAGAACTCCTTAAACATAGTGGTTTAGGATTTTTTTATGGTGAATTAATATTGTAGGTGTCAAGCAACGACTTCATACTTAAACCCAATTTCCAACTCCTCAACTCTGATGATGCATGGTACTGCACTCCTAAGCCGTAGGGATTTAGAGTACACTAAAAAGTTAAAAATAAAAATTCTTTCCAAAAAACCGACTTCCAAAGCCACTGTAAAGTAGAAAATAATTTTGATTTCTACACACTATGTTGAAGTCGGGCGAGTATAACAAAGATAGGCATAGTTGACGCGTCAGGTTCGCCCGACTTCAACATAGTGTGTAGAAATCAAAATTATTTTCTACTTTACAGTGGCTTTGGAAGTCGGTTTTTTGGAAAGAATTTTTTTTGCGGTCAGATTGTGATATCTTCTTGATTAATGAGTACCTACTCACACCTAAGTTTAGTTCACTACCTAGTATAATATTTTATTGAAACACTTAATTCTTAATCTTACTTTGAGTATCTCACTGAAAAGTACAAATAGGTACTTATCTATGGACGATGTAATCCAGCTAGTAAGTATTCAATTCAAAAACGCCTTTACATCACATCAAACCGTATATTATAAGTTACTAGCTGATGCCCGCGACTCCTTCCGCGTGGAGGTATGAAAAATAGATAGTAGCCGATCCTCAGACCTACTGAATATGCATATTAAATTTCATAAAAATCGGTCAAGCCGTTTCGGAGGAGTAATGGTAACTAACATGGTGAGACGAGAATTTTATATGAATTTTATATATTTTTTGATAATGATTAATGACATAATGATATACCTAATGATAATTTGATAATGACATAAAATTTTAATAAATATGGATTATGTTATCTGAAATAAATAAATTGAATTGAATTGAATTGAATTATATATACTTATATAGAAGATAAAGCTAGGGTAGGTGTAGGTAACCCGGTGCGCACGTAATATCAGCGGTAAAAAACTTCATAAACATGAAAATAAGACCCAAGTTCTCATGCTCAAACAGCCAATAACTCAATGTGAAAGACATTTCCCTAACATAAGTCTTGCGATAAAATTCAAAGGGCAAAATCCAATTTCCTTAAATCGTCTCATTGAATCAACGAGTTTCCGTAGCGAGAGCAACCCAAAGTTATTTAATATTTATATGGTTAACAAAGTTATATTCAAATACGACACTATTTCAAATCGCTAAACATAAATAGGTTTGTATGTTAATTCAGAATTGTATGAAATTGGAAATTCTGAGGTAGATCTTTAAAATTCTGATATTGAATTCTTGGTGCTAGGTTCGAGACTTTGAGAGGGATTTTAATAAAAATTTGCAATGGTACCTACCTGAAAAATGGGAATAAGATGCAATATACTTGCATCTTATTCCCATTTTTCACAGCCTCGTTGGTCTAGTGGTTGGGATGTTCGACTGCGGTCGACGAGGTCTCGGGTTCGAGTCCCGGGTCGGGCCATAATAGAGTATTGGGTTTTTCTTACTTGAAATTCTCAGTACTAGCATGGTACTAGCCCGGAATTAGGAAGTTGGCGGTGATTCACCCTCGTGCCTCGGAGCCGTTAAGCCGACGGTCCCAGTTGTTATCACTAACATCATAATAGTCGTTAAAGCCCGCCAACCCGCATTGAAGCAGCGAGGTGCTAAGCTCTAATTCTAATCATATTCCTATATTATTCTCATCCTATAAGAGTGGCTGTAGTGGTGGTGGTGGTGGTGGATAGAACAATTAAATAAATACTACTGGCGGGCGTTCCAACTTACCCTCTGAAATTTGAGCTGTTGTACCTACCTAATAAAAGTGTGCCTCTTATCACCTTTCTCTATTATATTAGGTTTTTTTAATAATCATTTTCTGCGATTTGAGGTCTATAAATTAGAGATGAAACGGATATCCGGTAACTATCCGGTATCCGGCCTATCCGGCGTAAATTTATTATCCGGCCGGATACCGGATAGTAACTCAATATCCGGCCTGATACTGGATGTTCAAAAACTACGACTATTTCCTAAAATCAACTTTAAAATATAAGTTTTTGTGAGGTTTACTAAATATTAAGAACACGGGTAATATTTAAGATTTTATTTAAAACTGAAAAGTTACAAATTCTCGCAAGGAATTTCAAAGAACCTTTCTTAAATTGCACTCAAATCGCGCACTTTATGCAGCAACTAAACAACTTATTTTCGCTATACAACTAATCACTCATTCCGCCTGCCACGATCACTCACGACCACGATGACACCCGAAACCGCACGAATTGATCCGATCGCTTTCGCTGTACCTGTGCGGCGCTAAACTGGTCACAACCTGCTACGAGATCACAAGCCGGATATTCAGCCATCCGGCATCGTAGCTAGCCGAATATCCGGTATCCGGTATCCGGCCAAACAACTATCCGTTTCATCTTTAATATAAATCATACTAAGAATATACCGTAATGTATAATTATGGTTGAGAACACAATATCTGGATCTCATGTTTCAAACGAAATGTTTATCTTGGTTTTGCAATTCAGAATCTAGACGTCGATAATAGCATTTCATGTTAGCAGATGTGAGTTGCATGTAAGGTATAGAGACTCGACATAGACTACGAATACGATACACGCCAGTTGATTATTTAATATATTATATATCTGAATAATCTTGTTACCAAATGATTATCTTGCTGTTCTAATATACAATCATGCTAATATTGGAATTACCATATTAAACTGCCTACCTACCTACCTACTTCATCATCTATTGTGCTCACTCTCTGAATCGTTGTCTAATTGCTCAAGGTTTTGCATGTGACGGCATCCAATATTTCGGAATGGTGTGGACTAGGTAAGATTAGGTATCATACTTAATATTATAAATGCGGAAGTATGTTTGTTTGTTGGTTTATTGGTTTGTTGGTTTGTCCTTCAATCACGCTGCAACGGAGCAACGGATCGACGTGATTTTTTGCATGGTTATAGTTGAGGTCCTGGAGAGTGGCATAGGCTACTTCTTATCCCGGAAAAATGAGGAATCCCCGCGGGAATTTAAAAAAAACTTATTCCACGCGGACGAAGCCGCGGGCATCAGCTAGTCCCTTAATAAGCGTGAGCGCGCTTATGATCTTCAAGGGGATCTTCTAATTCAGGTAACCATATAATTACCGTCTTGGATCTACGTTCTACAAACGTAGCAACCAGTGGTTAGGTACACAGTACACTCATGATAAAATGAATGGATACAATGTAGGACATCATCAAAATACTAGAGTGACTCTTACTCAAAATCTAACTAACAAAAAGGAAATAGGTACTTGTACTGGCGATCGTCATTGCAAAAATTAACCACCGGAGGCATAATAAGTTAGTGCTTATGACGAAGACATCTTTCTTTATCTACGGACTAGCTGATGCCCGCGACTCCGTCCGCGTGGATTAAGGTTTTTTTGGTTCCCGCGGGAACTCCTTCATTTTCCAGGATAAAAAGTAGCTTATGTGCTATCTCTGTGCCAAATTACATCCAGCTCCGTTCAGCCGTTGGGGCGTGATTAAGTAACAAACATCCATCTATACATCCATACATCAATACATCCAAACTTTCGCATTTATAATATTAGTAGATAAGTATAGATACAACTGTGGGATAAAGCAAATTCGCGTTATCTTCTAAATAATATTAGGTAAATACAATGTGCGGCGGTGATCAGCGGGTAAGTATTATTGTGGTCGGAATTAAAGGCAGTGTATAATAAGAGCAATATGCTTATGCAAACCAGCGTAATAACACCCCTTTTGTGATCCAAATCCGCGGGATTTTACAAGTAACGTATAAAAAGGGGAATACACAAAATTTATATTTAAAATTATAATCCACTAGCGAATGCCCGCGACTCTGCGTGGTTTGAGGTTTTTTTGGTTCCCGCAGGAACTCTTTAATTTTTCGGGATAAAAATAGCCTATGTGATATTCCAGACTATAATCTATCTCTGTGCCAAATTTCAGCCAGATCAATTCAGCCGTTGGGGCTCATCAAACTTTCGCATTTAATAAGGTTATATGTATGTCCCCCTATCGATTTACCTGCTACGCTTCCACAAACTATATTGGTATGGAGATATTTTGCATCCCGAGGAAGGACATTGGCTACTTTTAATTCCCGAAAATGAAACATTTCCCACGGGAATTAAAAATAGCCTAAATTCACGTGTACGAAGTTACGTTACGTTAGTATTACCTATATTTAACTCAAATTGAAATGTTTTTATTCAAGTAAACTTTTACAAGTGTTTTTTTTAAATTATCGTATTAATTATTAGTGTATTTTTTTTATAATTATGTCTTGTGAATCTACCACTGTTTCGGAATGGCATTTATTTCCAAAGAACCCACCCGCGACTTTAAATTATCATTCACACAGTGTTTACGAGTGGCATGTTTCGGGAAACTGATGAAAACGGATTTCACTGCAACGGAAAAGCTATCATGGACGTGACATTTCGCGAGTTGATAACTTTTTTAATCAAACCTCACCATCGTGAACCGGGTAAGGGTCATGTGCTGAGCGGCATATCGCAATTTCTCATATCACTAAGCACCCCCACCTCCCTGGCGTACTTAGTTGAGAGCTCTGTAAGTGTGTGGTCCCGGATTCGCTCCCCGGCATGGTCAATTTGGAAACTTATAATTTCTGAATTTTCCCTGGTCTGATCCAGGAGGGAGGCTTCGGCCGTGGTTAGTTACCACCATACCGACAAAACGTGCCGCCAACATCGATATATATGTAGGTACTAGATGGGCCCTTTCATAGAAATACCTGAGAGACCTGGAGAGCGCACTCCATACCTGTCCTTGTCCCTGCCATAATGCTGTCCCACTTTTCAGACTAGATGGCATTAGTAAATTAGGTGCATATTCTTTGTTTGACAGGGCACGGCTATGTAAATTGAGGAATGCCAAGCGATCAGATAAGCGTTCCGATACGATGCCCTACCGGGGATCGAACCCAGGACATACCGCAACGACTGTACCAAGGGGTCGTCAAAAATGATGATAAATATAGCTATAAGTACAAGTATGGCGGCATCAAATACTGTGTCAATTTACTGAATGACAAAAAACATGTTTGCATCTTTTACCAATATAAGAAGTACCTACCTACTGCTCATATTAAGTACTTATATTATATTATTTCGGCAGGTGTAGTTTTTTATACTCATTGGAATTGGTTGAGTAGGTGATACGTACCTAAAAAAGTAAATAACTACTTAAAACGTAAAAAAGGCATATTTTCTAGATTTTCTTTCTTGATTTTCTACATAGTTTTTAGTAGTGAAGTATATGAATAGGTGCGATCTTAACTCGCCCGCAAGAACCATTAAACAACTCTCTAAAGATGACGTAAGAGGGAACGACCTATGCAACATACTTGCAAGTTGCAATATACGTGCACATAAGTACCATTATCCTGTTCCCAGTTCATAATAACAACATACCTACTTTATATCACTTATACCTACCGAGCTGATTTTATCCACGTTCCTTAGTAACGAGAGAAACTATTTGAAGAAGTTTCTAGTGTTATCGGGCATCTGTTGGAGTTTTCAAGAAATGCTTTGCGAACAAGAATTAAAATTGTGTTAAGCTTAAATCTGCTACCATGTTGCTAATGTAATTGCAACTATAATGAACGTGTATATAAAATAGTTCATGCCATATATCCGGTATCGGTAATGGGCGAATACCACACAATAATATTAAATACAATATAAAAATAATATTAAAAGGATTCAAATATGTACCAAAAAGGAAATTAAAAAAATATCTCATAGGTATTGTGCTAATATAAAAATTATTTCCAAAAAACCGACTTCCAAAGCCACTGTAAAGTAAAAAATAATTTTGATTTCTACACACTATATGTTGAAGTCGGGCGAGCCTGACGCGTCAACTTTGCCTATCTTAGTTATACTAATATTAATCCCCACGGCTTAGGAGTGCAGTGACCTGCAGCATCAGGGTTGAGGAGTTGGGACTCAGAGTTGAATCGTATACACGTGACTTGATACCTACTACCTATATGAATTCACCATCAAAACTTCCTAACTCCATAGTTTTGAGTCGTAGGTATACCTGCAGCATCAGGATTGAGGATTTGGAGTCAGAATTTTTATGGGACCATCTCGCGAGCTTCCTCTAACCACTGAAAAAAAAATATTTTCAAATCGGTTTGGAAACCACGGAGATATGCGGTAACATACATAAAAAAAAAAACATACGTGCCGAATTGAGAACCTCCTCCTTTTTTGGAAGTCGGTTAAAATACTCTAGTATGCAATAAAGACGTTTAAATAGGAAAATAAAAACGTTCTTTTACCTTGCTCCTCTCACCAAAGGTTGCCTGTGAGAGATAGCTTTAAGTGATAAGACCGCCTTTGCATTCACGTTACTCGAACATCATTGCAGGCTTAGATGCAGGCATCTATGAACACCTCATATCTTATATTATGTCCTCATATATATGATAGATTGAACTATCCGTTTCGTAATCGTTTGACAAACGATTACATTTACAATTTCCTTACACAATCAAGGGGCTGACCAGTGAAAATTCAGAAATTATAAATTCAGAAATTGACCCTGCCGCGAATCGATTGTAGTAGCTTATGAAACTATGCTATAAGTTTTCCTGCAATTTTCAAAGTAACATAAATACAACAATGAGCAGCACTGTAAGTGAAATACGCCCGGGCTCCCGATAACGAGGGGAAGTATAACTATCAACAAGTTTCTACAATTACCACAAATCATACAAAGTTTCAAGAGTTCTCATGCTGCAATAACAAACATATTTTTCTTGTAACTATAGATAGTTTAATTTGTTTCTCCTTATTACACTTTTATACTCTATAATAATATAAACTTAATGGGGTTGATTCTTTAGTGCACAATCTAAATTACACTAAAATTACAGCATTATAGTACATTATGGTACAAGTGTGTAATGTTGGTGATTACCGCTGAGGCGCCGTTGAGACCCGAGCCGTTAGGTGAGGGTCTTAAGATAGCCGAGGACGGTAATCACCAATACACACGTGTATCATACGACGTTTTTCAACACACTTGTGAAGAAAATAATACTAAAAAACAATTTTATTTAGAAGATAAAATAAAATAAAAAACTCTATAACTCACTTGTGAATAATAGCAATGAAAAAGTTAGTTTGATTATAGGTGTCATTATGTGCCTAATTGCGGTAAAATTAGAGTCACTTTATGAGCAAGTGTGTTGAAAAAAATATTGCTAACCTTTTCATAATACTCCCTGCAGAAAGGGACAGAACTAGATTTATAGCTGTCTTTTTGGTTTGGTTGGTGCACTACAGAATTAGCCACACTGACTAACAGACAAAAAATCCCTACTTTAAGATTATAAATGCAAAAGAGTGTTTGTCTATCTGTCTGCTACGCTTTAATGGCTCATGTTTCCAGACGATTTTGATTAAATCTGGTATAGAAGCAGGAATCCTTCTTTTAAAAAATATTTCTATCCCGGAAAATGAACTTGAGAATTTGCCAAAAAAGTAAGAAGTTCCACCCGACCAAAGGCCGAACGTGTCAGCAAATGTACCTACTAAGAAAATCTCCAGGATCAATAAAAAAATAATTTACTTTTTTTCATTATTGTACCAATATTCAAAAATCTTTGCTCTTTTTATTAATCTAAAATTTATGTAATAGACTAGGTAGGTAACCTAACAATTTAATATATTTTACGCTTTCTGTCTTCAGGGGAAATTAGCACTTAACGCTTTTCATTAAAACAGTTTCCATAATTAATGAGCTTTCATAAGTGCAAACTACGTCAGCAAAATCTAATAAAATATGCTGTTTATCATCATGAACGCTCCAAGCCGGCTCACTGTGAGCACGAGACTCCAGTCAGAATGAGATAGGTTTTGCCATAGTCAACCACGCTGGCCACCCGAAGAGGAAGCTCGGCGCCTACACCTCTAGACTATCAAAATGAATGGAAAATTCCGTCGTGGGTAAAAATCATTTGATTTTCCGTTTAAGTACTATATGGCGATTCTAAAGAACGAACACATAATAGGAAAATTGCTACAGCTATTTTAACTATCAAAATGAATAGAAAATATCTGGATATTTACTAATGTAAAACTCATTTGATTTGCCCTTGAAATACGGCATGGCGATTCTAGAGAACGAACAAATTTACACAAAAGGGAAAATTGCTATTTCAAAATCAATACCAATTTTCTTTTGTGTAAATTTTTGCGACTAAGTTACAATTTACGGAGCTGTGATTGCATATCAATTGGGGTATGAATGCCATATTGAGACTGAAATGAGATTAATGTAACGCTTAAGGATTTACATAGCTAATTGATGTTGGATTCGACTTCGGGATCTCGTTCATTCGACAAAAAGACGTAGGTATGGCAATTACAATAATTTGTTGTTCCAGTTTTAACTCGACACTTATATTTGACGGGGTTTTTCGGTTAATTAAACCAATCATTCTTCTTTAATTCATGTCTGTCTGTTGTAGCTTCATATGTCATGTTCGTAAATCTATTTGTGTGTAATTTCAGACCTTAAAATCATCTACAGTCTAACGATTTCTTCTCTGATTTAGTTCTGACTATACTTGCCAACAATATTTGTTCTAGCGTGTCAATTCGCACTCCACATTGATAAGAGTTTCATGCAAGAACGGTACAGCCACTGACTTGTACGACCCATATTTGGAAGATACGTATAAAATTCAACTTCCTATTCGAAACTTTTTTGAAGATTTGATTACAGACAGACACCGGGACAGTTGAAACTAAATTCAGGCTTGTAATTTTGACCGTGCAGATATAGAAAAAAAACTAACTTATTAGGCCAGATTTTTCTGAAAACATCCTAGTATTATAACTGCAAAATTGTGTCTGTCAGTCTGCTATGCTTTTAGTTCTGTCCAACGGACTTTGAAGAAATTTGGTACAGCGATAGCATCCCAGGGAAGGTCATCTACGCAGACAAAGTCACGGGCATCATCTAGTTCAAATATAAGTTAGTACTTGGCTGCAATTTCATCTAGTAATAAGATAAGTGACGATGCAGTCCAAAATGGAAGCCGATTCGGCAACAAAGTTGAAGTTATTTATTGTTCGTGCGCGAGTTTAATACAGAGCGTAATGTATGGTGACACATACATAAGCTCTGCATTCAACTCGCGCGCGTGCTTTATTTACTTACTTATATACTTATGCTGTTACACCAAATTTTGTTGGCAATTGAGGCAATTTATATCAGGCTGGGGATGATAATTAGCACATTAGACTAAAAGCAGAGTGAAATTATGCATAATTTAGGCAGATTACCTAGCATCATAATATCTCCCTAGCTAATTTTGTGTTCAGCAAAACTTTAACGAGCTTGGTACATTATATAAATTTCACTAGACAAAGACCGCGACATCGCCTTCGCTTCAATTTAGGTGTTTTAACATAATCCAGTGGAAACATTAAAAAGAAACAAAAAGGTTAACAAGCAAAAAGAAAACAAGTGCGCAAAGGCGGTCTTATCACTAAAAGATGATATTCTGAGATTAAAAAAGACATTTTAGTAAATAACAAGAAAGATGTCATAATACGTAATTAGCTGTGAAATAACTGGCTTATTATAGAAAATAGTACAAATCATGAAGTATTTATATGGTCTGAGATAAATAATATACCTACAATTTTTTTACTTGATTATTTTAAAGAGAAATCAAGCTATAAACCAGTAAAGATTTAAACCTGTATAATATGCATACTTTTTTATTTTTTTCATTGCAAGATAGGCTTGCGCTTGACGACAATCACGCCTAATATAAAGCAATGATGAGGTCTAGGTAGAAGCGCGCCCGCCTAGAAGATTCAAATTCAAATTCAAATTTTTTTTATTCAAATAGACTTTTTACAAGTGCTTATGAATAGTCAAATAAATCTACCACTGGTTTGGAATGCCGTTCCTACCGAGAAGAACCAGCAAGAAACACGGTGCTTGCTCTTTTGAAAAAATATATGGTATGTTTACAATAATCTACATACATACAACATACACAGATACATAAGTAACCGCAGTCCTGAGCATTGCTGGAGCGAGTCAAATCCATGCGCCTTATTCATTAATATAATCTTCGACAATATAATAAGCTTTTTTCAGGAGCATTTTTTAATGGTTATCTTAAACTTGTGTAAAGGCAAGTTTATAATAGGTTGAGGAATTTTGTTAAAGAAGAGTATGCTCATTCCCACGAACGACCTTTGGACTTTCTTGAGGCGGAGCGATGGAGTCACGAGCCTATGGCGGTTTCTAGTTGGCCTATCGTGCAGATCGCATATTCTTTTGTAATGCCTATTCACTCTTGCCTTGAAGGTACTTAAGTTATACGTGGCTGAAAGGGCATTCCACATCCTTGCTGTTCGAATCAGAAACGTAGAGCAGAACCGCTTCGTTCGAGCTGACTGGATGTCAACCACAAAAGGGTGCCAACGCAAACGTGGCAAACAATACTCACTATAATGACTGAACCATATTTAATATTAGAGACAGTATCAGAAACTATGATAAAAACCTACGATGGGCCTGCGATCGCCATTTATCACCCCTTACCCCACTTACGCTTTATCTCGGAAAATTGAAACCATTTGACCTCTTATGAAATATTACCTTTCAGGGATTTTTTTTCATACTCTTCAAAGTTTTAAAGCTTTGACCGTACCTATAAATTTCTATCTATAACTCAACATGCGGCTGAAACCTTACTGGCATTGGGTTGAAAGAATTTACTAGCACAGGGAGGGGCTTAATGCAATAAAATCCTAAGCCAAGCTTTTCCGTAGTTGGATCCAAAATGTGAAATGTACTCGTGTTTCATGACTAACATTTTAATGGACAGTGCTGCATTTACCAAAATTTTCACAAAATTATTGAACTGAATAAAACTACTTTATTTACGCGTAAGAAATTAAGTCGAAAAGTAATAAACGTCGTCGTTCGTCTCTACTATCGCCGAAAGGAAAGCAATTAGTGGGAATTGCAAAGTGAATTCATTTGCATACAATGCGGCTGATGGCAACTCCAGGGTGCTGTATTTGCACTATATTACTTCTGCGAAAATGTTCTACACAAACAAATCGGGAGTAAGCGTCAACGAAAATTTAATAAGGTACTTATCGCTTTTAAACATCATAATCGAGTAGTGTAAGGTTTATTATTTCGAGAGCTGTCAATTTGGCTTGTTTCATGACTCTTTGTTCAATTTGGGCTGGGTGTATATAAAAAAAATATTATTAAGTTAACTTAATAATATTTTTTTTATTACCGTTTGTTTAAATAATATATATTTTGAAACAGGAAGTGTAACTACGTCGATATACTTAATTTAATTAATTAATGTTAAACCTTAGTTAATATTCGTTTGTTGACGTATATTGACATAGGGAGGTGGGAGTGATAACAATTTCTATAAAACGAGATCGTTTTGGATCTCAGCATTCATTCGGTCGACGTCGGTAGACAAGACGTAACGGTAGAGAGTAAAATAATGTGGCTACTTGATGTAATATTGGATTAAGTGTTCACTTTGTGATTAGAAATTTATATCAGTTTGTGATAGTTTTGTTGATTAAAAAGTAATTTTGAACGCTGGACGCCACCGAGTTTCTTGCTACTTCTTCTCGCTAGGCCGTGGCATTCCGAACCATTGGTAGATTCGTTTTAAATTGTTAACGATGTGAAAGTACTCTTATGACTCAAGATTAGATGTTTTTGTGAGAACGATAAGAAAATGATGAATATATTGGTTTCGTGCTAGTTTCGCGTATTATTCCACGGAGATATCCCTCTGAACCCTTCAGTAGCTAAGAAGTGTTTTGAAATTATATACAAACTAGCTGATACCCGCGACTTCGTCCGCGTGGATTGAGGAGTTTTAGTTCCCGCGGGAACCCTTTAATTTTCCGGGATAAAAAGTACCCTATTATTTAATCCGGACTTCTAACTTTACGTCTGCAAAATTTCAAAGCAATCGGTTCAGTAGTTACGGCGTGAAAGCGGAACAAACATACAAACAAACTCACTTTCCTATTTATAATATTAGGGATTTTGATGAATAGTAATCTAAAATTAATAGTGATAAGAATTTTGAATAAACAAGTCAGTGAACGTATAAAAACGCGACGGCCATATTGTCTTAACCAGTGTCACTCGGGATGATGTAAGGATTCTAACGATACCTTATTTAATTTTAAATTGATTGTTTTGTTGCGTTGACGCTTGGGTATGGAGAGGTACAAAGCTGGTCTAAGAGAGTTTGGAAACTAGAGCTCTGAACAATTGAAATTGGAAGTGACTTATTTAATACCATTCTTGCTAGTGACAGAGATTGAAAATTTATAAAATGGAACGCTATAAATCACAGACGAAGGGGAGACGACTGGAAAATGGAAATGATATAATAAAGATTTTAGTTAACGTAGTCAATTTCGAATCTTCTCTTAAATCATTATGATTCCGAACAAGAGATAATTTCCGGATGGAAGATTTTTTACATATTATCTTCCGTTGTTAAACACTGTGGATCTACAATGGATCGATCTGGGAATTGAATTGCCATCCTTTTTCGCTGGGAGCATTATGAAAAGGATAGCAATGTTTTAGCCATTATTTTAGTTTAGAGATTGAGTATAAGAAAACTAATAAGCCACATTAACTTTCTTAATTTTATACTTATAGACTCACTAGATGATTCCCACGACTTCGCGACTTCGACAGAGTCACGGTAATATTATCATATATTACCGTGACAGAGTGGACAATGAAGTTCTTTAAAAATACCGTGTACGGTGGTAAGGTTAAATTTTGCAAGACTTGAATGAAATACGTCTACTTGATCGTTTATTTGGGACTAGATATCGGTGATCGTGCGTTACATAATACAAAAATGGAATTCTATATTATACATACCGTAATACCTAATTCATAATTTTTCAGGATAAAAGGTCTTTGGAACAATCATTGTGCCAGATTTAGTCAAAATGGTTTTTTCCCCCCAACTTTGACAAAGTGTTAAGCACAAGTTAAGACTTTGTGTTAAGCACAAAAATATTGCAATTGGTGGAGTCGATCTTTCGAATAACAGTCCAACAGTTTTTAGAAGTAGGTAACTAATGTGGCATTATTCCACAACTAGCTGATGCCCGCGACTTCGTCCGCGTGGTTTAAGTTTTTTTAAATTCCCCCGGGAACTCCTTAATATTCCGGGATAAAAAGTAGCCTATGCCAAAAATCACGTCGATCCGTTGCCCCGTTGCAGCGTGATTGAAGGACAAACCAACAAAGAAACACACTTTCGCATTTATAATAGATATTAGTATGATATGATGTGAAAATCATGCAACGCGACGTTCCAATACGTTTCGCCCACCACTTCGATGATTCGACTGTTTGCCTCAGAAGGTAGAGAAATTATTTATTACGTTCCAAGTTTCTGTCCCGCTGAATTATTAATAAGAGCTCACGTCTCGGTTAAATGGGTCACCTCCGATCCCCCATGTGGCTTAAGAGACCAACTTATTAATATGTAGGTACGAATAGCTCCAACAATGGAGAGAGTTACCCAAAACACGCTTAGCGGAACTTTGCAGGTAATTATTCTCATTAGCTATTCGTAATTTAGTTGTTCACTATGTAAATCTACACTAATTCTACACTAATATTATAAAGGGAAAGATTTGTATTTTTGTATGTAACGAATAAACTCAAAAAGTACTGGACCGATTTTAATAATTCTTTTTTCATTAGAAAGCTACATTATCACTGAGTAACATAGGCTATATTTAGTACTAGATTACTATAGAAATCTTTAGAAATTCCTATTAAAACCAACCGAAGGTGTAAAAAAATTAGCCATAAAATGTCTTTCATCGCATACGCTACGAAGAGTATTAATGATAGGACAAAAAAATGTTCGACAATATTATAGAATATATCAATATCTACAAAAAACTTCGCGAGACCATGTGTCTAACTATTGTAGTTACGTCACTATAACTACTTTTTTACATTTAACAAATTGATAGAAATGCCGATCAAAATCAGACCGTGTTATCCATACCATTTATAAATTTTTATCCAAAGAAATAATTTAATATTCAAGACTATCTCAATACCTGATGATTACTTTTTGAATTATTGAAATCGGACATTCCATTCAAAAGATATCATGAAATTAAAATAAAAATACATGCCGGCGGCGGCCGCCACGCAGCGCATCGAGTAACTAACTCTTCGTGAGAGGGGCAGTGCGGGAGAAGGGGGTGCACCATTATGAAAAATATCTGTACCTATTTATGTCTACCCGTGCGAAGCCGGGACGGGCCGCTAGTAATACATAACTGCGTATTAACTAGCCATGTAACTCCGCACTATCTCTATCGGTAAGTAGTTATTTATGTACTTGTATTATCAAGCTTAGGTGCAATGAAATTGATTCGGTTTGTTACCAAACTACCACTGCCTCGTTGGTCTAGTGGTTAGCATAGTCGACTGCGAATCACGAGGTCCTGGGTTCGATTCCCGGTCGGGCATAAAAGTTAGGTATTGGGTTTTTCAATTAAGAAATTCTCAGTGCCAGCCCGGAGTTGGAAATTGGCGGTGTTTCACCCCCGTGCCTCGGAGAGCACGTTAAGCCGTCGGTCCCGGTTATTATCACTAACATGATAATAGTCGTTAAAGCCCGCCAACCCGCATTGGAGCAGCGTGGTGGGTCTAAGCTCTAATTCCCGCTCTCCTATGAGAGTGGAGGCCTGTGCCCAGCAGTGGGACGTTAATAGGCTGTAGTGATGATGATGATGATGATGTTACCAAACTATATATACATAAATTAAGTAAGTAATAAATTAAATAATTATCTAAGAAATATCGAAATATTCAACTAAATTGCTTAGCTACTGATTTTAATGAGATACTAAATAGGCCTGCAGGGCTTCTAGCGAAGCTTAGGTAGGTACGACCGTAACAATATGGCAATTCTGTCATCCAACAAATTAATGTGGAATTACCTACCTACTACCGACAGCCTTTCTAATTTCAGTCCAATCTCTAAATCGCTGAGTTATAACAGGATTAATCTATTTTTAAATTCTCAACTACCCTCTATCATTAATTTACTTGTCTACTGTTGTTTAGTAGGCATTAAAATATATTCGAATACTTAAAACGCGAAAAAATGCTTATTGCATTAGAATTGAGGATGAAATGGACATTTGGTTTAATTATTACCTACTAATTTATGAACGGCTTACTAAGAGAATTTTTATCGAAAAGAATTTTCGGTTCCGTCGGAAGCAATCTTCCAATTTGTATATTTAAGCTACGGGATTTATCGATGATTTAATCCAAGATATCCGTAACAATGTTTCAGTTGTGTTGTGATCATATCTGTTCACAGGCTAGTTTCATGTTGTTTCATGATGAGTAGGTACATGTTACTATATGTTACTCTATGTTACTATACATGTTACACGGACTATTTAATGACGTTTAAAAATGTCAAGTTTATAACCATAGGTGAAGCGTCAGTTTTTTCGTCCGAGTCCAAAGTCCGAGAATATTTACTATGCTTATCTAAGCAGTACGGTAAGTATTTAATAATTATAGTAATGTCTTCAAGACAGAATTTTTTCCACTGATCTTCAGAGATTATTAGCCTTAGATAATTATGAAAAGTTTTTCATATCAACTTTTACAAATCGCTTTTGTATCGTCAATTGTAGTAAAAAGGCTATGCCGTAATAATAATAATAATAATAATAATGTCCTCCCGACCGATTTCGGCCACGGCGGCCTAGCTCGAGAGAGATTAGCCATCTGCGCTTGAGATTTGACGAAGAACCAACGGCTTTACCTGCTTGGCGAGGAGATGAAGACCCCGCCAACTACCGAGCTAATACTAAGAATTTCTGGACCGAAAAAGCCAATACCCATCCGGGATCGAACCCGGGACCTCTTCATCCGCAGCCGAACATGCTAATCTCTAGACTAACAAGTTTTAAAAGTTAAACTAGTGCTGTTAACAAAAATTGCTCGCTTTAAGTGTAAGCATAATTCCAGAAGTGGGCAAATAATTAAAATTACTTTTAAAATATGTCTGTACTCTCTTTATAACTTGCACGAGTGAATGGTTACAACGTGTAGCGGTTTCATGAGAGATTTGTAACAGATGAGAGAGGTGTAAACAGTTAAGTATAAAACTTGGCCAAAGCATCACAACAACAATAAATTAATCATTTGATCAGACTGCAGTTGCTACTGCTAAGCTCTAAATCAAATTGCGATCTAAACACAAAAGTATTCAATAATCGCTGAGTCTGCCGGTAGGAGACTAACTTTCAAACGTCAAAATACTCGTATTTATGTTAATTATTCCAATAAGGCGTATCCAAAGAACGAACCGAGTAAAATACATCGAATGAGCCAAATATCAGCCTAATTAAACCCTCATCACTAAACAATAATACACAATCTTTTATCTTTTCCAAAATTTCACTTCAATTTTAAACGCAAAGCTGACATAATTAAGTCAGTAGGTAGGTCAGACATTATTATGCGAAAACTACCTAAGTTATAAGAAACATCATTAAGTAATTAGGGCTGTGAAAATGGAAAACGGTTTAACGATGCCCGTCATTCTGTTGTAATATGACAAAGCTAATTACATAAGCCAGCTCTTTGAAAGCCAGACTGCTGGCTTTGCGTTGACGGGCAAAAAAGCAAGCCAACCTGTATAATATTATTACGACGCCCATTTAGCGCAAAGTTAAGATAATGAGAATTTCACTTGAATTTAAGTACGAATTAAAATGTACTAGATGATGCCCGCGACTTCGTCCGCGTGGAATAAAGTGTTTGATTCCCGCGGGAACACTTAAATTTTCAGGGATAAAAATTAGCCTATTTTCTTCCCCGAGATGTAATCTACCTCTATACCAAATTTCATCAAAATCGGTTGAACAAGTGGGCCGTGAAAGCGTAACAGACAGACAGACAGACACACTTTCGCATTTATAATATTAGTATGGAATATTCGGTATGTGAGAAAAGGCAAACCGTTGAAACAACGCGACGCCCCAATCATACTTCATATCATACTTAATATTATAAATGCGAAAGTCACTTTGTTTATTGGTTTGTTGGTTTGTTGGTTTGTTGGTTTGTTGGTTTGTCCTTCAATCACGCCGCAACGGAGCAACGGATTGACGTGATTTTTGGCATGGGTATAGTTGAGGACTGGAGAGTGACATAGGCTACTTTTTATCCCGGAAAATTAAGGAGTTCCCGCGGGAATAACAAAAAACTTAAACCACGCGGACGAAGTCGCGGGCATCAGCTAGTATTGACATAAATATGGAGTCGCAAGGAGTCGCTGGAAGAAGTAGGTTTAATACTGAGGATTGTATAAACTACTGCAACGGATTCAATGCAGGACTTGTAATAAAATAAAATTAATAAAAGAATAACGTAGGTAAAATATATTCATATTAATATTTTATGACTCAAGTACTTTATTTTTAACCGATTTCAAAAAGGAGGTTCTGTATTTGACCCGTATGTATGTATGTCGCCTTCAAAATCTGCCTACAATATTAAAAGTTTTGATTGGCTGCGTGTTGATTAGATGGGAGTAGTAATCAAAAAAGTAAAATATAATATTCATTGTACACCTTAACTTTTTTATTGATTTTGAAGTCAGAGTTTTACTTATATTACTTAGGTAAATGGTCGGGTGTTTTAGTATCAACAACTAAAATTCATAGAAAACGGACATAAACTAAATCATATTATTTACCTACTAATGTTATTATAACAAGGACGTACGTTGAAAAAGTGAACAATTTACACTAAAAGTTCCTTTCTAGATAAGTCTTCCGATAAAATTGAAAGGGTAGAATCCAATTTCCATACGTCGATTCGATGAATCAGTGCGGTCTTGTGGAGAAAATCTATGATATTTGAAATTTAGGAAAACCATGGACCCATACCTTTTTTTTATAGAAGCCGCTATGTCAAAGTAAGGACCCAAAGGTTAAAGCAAACCAGTAAAAGAAAATCTACATAAATACTAAAAGGGCCCAAATTCTTGTGAGACATCACAAGACTTTGGTTTAAGAAATATTATGTTACCTCCCTCAATGTGCGTAATATACCTACCTATATTATTATTTTCTACGAATTCTGTTATCTGTATTCCATATTATGGACAACAGCTAGCTGACTCGCTCCGTCTCTACTTGGGTCAAATCAGTTGCAGAAATGTATAATGCCAAAACTATTATATTATATATAATTTGTTATATTACTAACAGTTCACGAGCGCGTGTAACAGATAAAGTTTATAGTTTTTGGCAAATGAAATAACAAAGAGGGCCACATTAATTACATTTCTGTAACTGATTTAACCGTATTGATTTATCAGTCATGAAACTTGATCACGACTGCGTCAATAGGTAGTAGGTATTCAACTTGCGCGTTTCATTACATCCAGTATTAATTTGTTTGAGTGCCATTGAATTGATAAGATAACTTTAAAATAAGTGACAGCCAAATAAAAATTCAAACATTTTAGTTTTGTTTCAGTAACATCAGAGTTTTTTTTTCATAAATTAAGATTTTATTTACTCATTTTCGGTAAAACATACAATTTTAATGTTAGTTGTCACAATAGTATATCCATTCAATTTTTGCATCAGTGGGACATTTTCTTACTATTCGAACACGTTGAAGTTAATTACCATAATATTTTGTATGGAATCGATCGAGCGCCAGCTGTCATTGTCAAACGCTTGACAATTTCATTCAAATCGTAGTTATGGCGATCGAATAGTTTAAAAACCCCGCACTATGCGCACTAAGGTGAGTGCCAAATATTCATATTATCATAGTGAACGAACAGATTGAACCGGTGAACAAATTATGACGAATTTTTTTTTAAATGTAAGTTTCTATTCCGAAAAATAAATAAAATTCCATGGAATTGCTAAAAAATCAAATCCACTCGACGAAAATGCGGGCAGTACATGAGGGTACAATCTTATATTTTAGACGGCGTGTAGTCGCGCTGATAAAATGAAAACGTAGTTACACACAAGTGACTTTATACCCAGCATAAACAGAACGTGCTGATGCATAAAAATCAAGCCTTATATTGTCAAACCGTTTGCATGCTTAAGGTACGAGTAGGTATAACATATTTTTATGTTCATGTTTTCATTTTCATGGACTCGACACTATTTTGTAAAAAAAAACCGGCCAAGTGCGAGTCGGACTCGCGCACCGAGGGTTCCGTACTCAAGAAGTAGGTATAATTACCTTTGTTAATGAACCGCAAAACTAACTTTGTTTGTAGAGGTTTACTGTTAATATCAAAAAATTACGTTTGTTGTATGGGAGCCCCCCTTTAATATTTACTTTATTGATATTTAATTATTTATTTTGAAAGGTAATATACAAGTTAATATTCTGTGAAAATTTGAACCGTCTACCTGTTACCGTTTTTAATATTGAGCAAAAAAATACGAAAAAAACACGTTTATTGTATGGGGACCCCCCTTAATATATATATATTTTTAATTTTTAGTATTTGTTGTTATAGCGGCAACGGAAATACATCATTTGTGAAAATTTCAGCTTTCTAGCTATCACGGTCTATGAGATACAGCCTGGAGACAGACAGACAGACAGACAGACAGACAGACAGACAGCGAAGTCTTAGTAATAGGGTCCCGTTTTTACCCTTTGGGTACGGAACCCTAAAAATGAATCCAAACTTATTTATAATGAACTAGCTGATGCCCGCGACTTCGTACGCGTGGCATAAGGTTTTCTGGTTCCCACGGGAACTGTTTCAATTTCCGGGATACAAAGTAGCCTATGTGCCATTCCGTACTATAATTTATACTCGTATATCTGTGCCAAATTTCATGCGGATCCGTTCTGCCGTTCTGGAGTGAATAACAAACATCCATCCATCCATCCAAATTTTCGCATTTATAATATTAGTAAAGATGTAGAGTCCGACCGAAATTTCGGTTTCGGTAAAACAACGGGTTTCGGCTTAGTTTCGGTTTCGGGTGCCATCCGGCCGGCTACGGCTGCTACAACTTAAACCGATACTACATTCGACGGGTTTTGTTTGTACATGCAAGGGACGAAGTGTCATCTATCTATATATATATAAAATTCAAAGTCCTGACTGACTGACTGACTTATATATCAACGCACAGCCTAAACCGCTGGTCCTAGAGACATGAAATTTGGACGGTGTGTTCTTTGTGAAGAGTAGGTATCCACTAAGAAAGGATTTTTCGAAATTCCACCCCCAAAGGGGTAAAATAGGGGTTGAAAGTTTGTATGAAAGTCCGTCATTTTTCAAGTTATATCCATGAAACTTGGTATTTGAGCTACCGGTTTAAAATAAAGAAATACATGTTTCGCCATTTTTGAAAATTCTACCCCTAAAGGGCTGAAATAGGGGATGAAAGTTTGTATGAAAGTCTTTTATTTAATTTTTCAAGTTATACTTATCTACAAAGCTTGGTATTTTGGTTTTCGGTAAAAAAATAAGAAGGACGTGTGTAACAATTTTTAAAAATTCCACCCCCAAAGGACTAAATAGGGGTTGAAAATTTTATGAAATTTCGTCGTTTTTCAAGCTATAGCCATGAAACTTGGTATTTGGGCTTCCGGTTAAAAAGGATGAAATACGGATTGCCCAAGAAAGTCAAACAGGGAGTTTGTCCTTCAATCACGCCGCAACAGAGCAACGGATCGGCGTGATATTTTGCATGGGTATTGGGTATAGTTGAGTACCTGGAGAGTGTCATAGGCTTCTTTTTATCCGGGAAAATTAAGAAGTGCCTTTGGAAATTAAAAAACTTATGCCACGCGGACGAAGTCGCGGGCGTCCGCTAGTCTATCTATATATATATATTAAATCGTTAGCTAATCAACGCACAGCCTAAACCGTTGGGGTTAGAAACTTGAAATTTTAACAGTAGGTTCCTTTTGTAACGTAGGCGCTCACTAAGAAAGGATTTTTCGAAATTCTACCCCTAAGGGGGTGAAATAGGGGGTGAAATTTTGTATGAAAGTCCGTCATTTCTCAAGTTATATCTATGAAACTTGGTATACGAGCTACTGGTTGAAAATAAAGAAATACGTATTTCACAGTTTTTGAAAATTCAACCCCCAAAGGGGTGAAATGGCGGATGAAAGTTGGTATCACAGGCCTTCATTTCTCAAGGTATTTTACAAGTTATATCAACGAAACTTGAAATTTTGGTTAAAGGTAAAAAATAAACAATTACGTGTGTCACAGTTTTTCAAAATTAAGGTGGTAAAATAGGGGTTGGTAGTTTGTACGAAAGTCCTTCATTTCTCAAGTTATAGCCAAGAAACTTGGTATGTGAGCTATCGGTTAAAAATAAAGAAGTACGTGTTTCACAGTTTTTCAAAATTCTACCCCCTAAGGGGTAAAATAGGGGTTGAAATTTTGTATGAAAGTTCTTCATTTCTCAAGTTATGGCCGTGAAACTTCTTATATGAGCTGCGGGTTGAAAATGAAGAAACATATGTTTCACAGTTTTTGAAAATTTGAACCCCAAAGGGGTGAAATAGGGGATGAAATTTGGTACAAAAGGCCTTAATTTCTCAAGATATTTTACAAGTTATTTCAACGTTACTTTGTATTTTGGCTTTCGGTAAAAAATAAAGAAGTACATGTGTCACAGTTTTTCAAAATTTCACCTCTAAAGGGGTAAAATAGGGGTTGGAAATTTGTATGAAAGTCCTTCATTTCTCAAGTTATAGCCAAGAAACTAGGTACGTTAGCTACTGGTTAAAAATAAAAAAATACGTGTTTCACAATTTTTCAAAATTCCACCCCCAAAGGGGTAAAATAGGGGTTTAAAGTTTGTATGAAAGTCCTTCATTTCTCAAGCTATAGCCATGAAACTTAGTATATGGAGTTATCGGTAAAAAATAAAGAAATACCTGTTTCACAGTTTTTCAAAATTCCACCCCTAAAGGGGTAAAATAGGGGTTGAAAGTTTGTATGAAAGTCCTTGATTTCTCAAGTTATAGTGACAAAACTTAGCATTTGGGCTTTCAGTTAGATATGCAGACGTGTTTCACCATTTTTGAAAATTCGACCCCCAAAGGGTTGAAATAGGGGATGAATGTCCTTCATTTATCAACATATTTTTCAAGTTATAACAACGAAACTTGGTATTTTGGCTTTCGGTATAATATAAAGAAGTACGTGTGTAACAGTATTTCAAAATTCCACCCCCAAACGGGTAAAATGGGGGTTGTAAGTTGGTGTAAAAGGCCGACGTTTTTCAAGTTAAATAGCCGTGAAACTTGATATTTGGGCTACCGGTTTAAATTATGAAATACGTAATTCACAGTTTTTATAAATTCTATCCCAAAGAACGTTAAATAGTCCTTCAATCACGCCGCAACAGAGCAACGGATCGACGGGTTATTTTTCATGGGTTCTTTTTATCCCGGAAATTAAGGAATGCCTATGGGAATTAAAAAACTTATGGCACGCGAACGAAGTCGCGGGCGTCCGCTAGTTATGCCATAAAATAATAAAATAATAATAGTAAATGATAGTTTACTCTATTTTCCCTACGAAAACATGACCTTATATGAAAGTTTTGCTTTCGGCTTCGACCGAAACTAGTTTCGTTTGGCCACTATAATGCGGAAGTGTCTATCTGTCTGCTACGCTTTCACGGATCCTACGTCTGTCTGTACGATTTTGACTGCACAGAGATAGGTTGCACCTGTCGAAGGCTAATCCGGAAAATCAAAGAGTTCCCATATAATTTTTAAATAACTTAAGTCCACAGGTATCATCTATAATATTATCAAGTACTAGCTGATGCCCGCGACTTCGTCCGCGTGGTTTAAGTTTTTTGTTATTCCCGCGGGAATTCCTTAATTTTCCGGGATAAAAAGCCTGTGTCACTCTCCAGGTCCTCAACTATTTCCATGCCAAAAATCACGTCGAACCGTTGCTCCGTTGCGGCGTGATTGAAGGACCAACCAACAAACCATCAAACAAACACACTTTAAAATATTAGTATGATAAACTGTTTAGGTATATACTTATTCATATTTTTGTTCCATCGACTCTGCAGAATGCGATGTATCAATGATTGATGTAAAAGATACGCGGTCGCCCTGCTGAATTTATGCTGTGTAATCGAATTTTTTATAGTCCAAACGCTTTAACCAAATATTCCAGCCTTATAGAATGGTTTGTCTAGTTTCATTGAACGTAGAATTTATAACATCCTATTTCTAGGAACATTTCAATGTCTTGCAAACTATTGTTTGTTACCGCTTGATAATAGTACCTACAACTGTGGTGTGTGTACAAGGTAACATGAAATCGATACAAAATTATGACCGCCACGAAACATACCACTGTTCATACCTCGTATTTCAAACAGAATTTATGCACGTGCATGGCTGTAGAATATGTATCAAGAAATAATTGACTGCCCCATTTTTTCCGTTTTATTCGTAATCTGTATGTAGGTAAGTAGGTAGTTATATTCATTAATTGCTGGTTCTTGGCTCTTCGTTCGATTATCCAGTGAAATCCCGTGGGTCTTCTTTAATTTTCTGGGGTCATCCGTTGCATGTCGTAACGTTAAACCAATGAAAGAAAAGAATGTGCAAAAATAATAATTATGAAAATTTATATCTACTATTATCTAATAACCGCTACATCCAGCACCGCGGCCTTGAGATAACGTACAGCAAGATGGACCGTGTATATAGCGCTTATCTGCACGACGTTCGCGGTGGTGGGGGCGCACGCTGGATGCAAAATTGGTCGTGCAAATCCATAATAATTATTGACGTACGTATAGCCTATTCATGGTGTTTTTGCATCGTGCATCGTGCATGACCTTGGCGGGACGTCCAGCAAGATGGACCGTGTATAAAGCGCTATAGACAGTGAATAACGCGGATGTACGTCAGAGCGGTCCTGCATCGTGCGTGCTTGATCGTGTATAGACTTGTCACTTGCTGTACAGCAGATTTAACATTTAACTGACGCTTGTTGCGCGCACGATCGTCTGTAGGTATGCTACATCCAGCACCGTGGCCTTGAGCTAACGTACAGCAAGATGGACCGTGTATAAAGCGTCAGTACTATTATATTATTCTGTGATAAAGCGCTTAAGTTTATCAGCTCCTATTGAACAAAAGAATAATATTCCTCTACTTGTTATAGCCCATGAAGTTATATATTAATTTTATATTAAAGTTTAAGCTATCGTGCTTGATATTCATTAAACATTATATTTATGTCACCGGTTGTAACTCACTTGTTTTGTCAGAATATGCCTAGTGACCATGCATAAGCACAGAATACGATATAATAGATATTTAATATAAATAACGCAACGGTTTGTCCACAAGACAATTTTTTCTTCTGTTGTGAATTTTCGCCCTGAATGCAAAAATAAACGATTTCATGCAACACAATAGAAATTGACTTTAAATTTCTCCGACCCTGTCCTGCTTCAATCAGCCATACTATTCAGCGTATTTTCCAGTAAAATGGTTAACAATAGTCACAAGAATATGGACGAAATAAAAGTCATTGTCGTAAATACGCGGTATTTCCCCTGCCACTGTGGCACATAAATCTGGAAAGGAATATCCGTTTCGTATAGTTTACACGATCGATAGTTACTGTAACCGCACATATTGTTAAATGAAAATACAGTGTTGTCTCATTTTTTGATATTTTTAATATCGAGTAACATAAAACTAATTTTTATTATTTTATATTTTTCAGTCATAAATGATTTTGCTGACGCCAGACAAGACTGCGACTACACAATCTGGCGCAAACGATGCGCATCCTCGGCCCTACTACCTATATTCTATCAATATATGAAAGCCATTGACATATATTTTTATCCATTGAGGGTTTACTATGAAATAAAAATCACAATATTTCGTAGCAAACCTTCAATGGATAAAAAATATATGTCAGCAGCTTTTGATAACAACTGAGATAATAGGGCTGCTGTTGTACCAGGTCCGGGCTGTGCCAACTAAGTCCTGAGCATAGGTTCGACTATTTTCATATCAATCGCTGCTGTAAGGTTCCAGCTGGTGTTGAAGCCATGCAGCAAGGTTCATAGTTTATACTAAACCGCCCGCGACTTCGTCCGCGTACAAGCGTAAGGTTTCTTAATTCCCGCGGATTTCATTTTCCGGGATAAAACGTTACCTTAGCGAATAGCGAGACAATTAAATCAAGGCTAGTAATTAATAAAATACAATATACACAAGTAATAAAATTAAAAATTTTAAAAAAACCCACGACGAACTGCAGAGCTCCATTATACCTTTGACCTTTATAACTTTGAAACAACAATTAGAACGTAGCAAACGTATATATTACATAATATCTAAAACACAAAACTGCATCTTTGACAGCTCAGTAGTTGTTTTGACCAGTGTGGTGGACTATGGCCAAACCCTTTTCAAATTGACAAATCAAAAGAGTCCAAACGCGACGGGTATACGATGAGAATTTAAGGAGTTCCCATGATCGCCTCCTGACTCCATCATGATACCCTGGGCAGCATCTAGGTACAAGCTAAATATATCAAAAACAAAAAGCCCGCATCTAAATCAGCACAGTAGTTTTTGAGAAAAATGGTAACATATTGAAAAAATAAAATCATAGACTACAGCTCAGCTTTGTTGTCTATGGTCCTAAAATATATCTAAGAACCTTCTCACAAGCTATACACAACTAATGAAAAAAACTGCATTTCAATCGGCCCAGTACTTTTTGTAAAAAATGGTAACATATCGAAATATTAAAATCATAGAGACAGCTCAGCTTGGTTCTCTATGGTCCTAAAATATATCTAAGAACCTTCTCTCAAGCTATATATAGTATTAGTAAACTAACTAGTATTTTGCCCTGTGCGCGAGCTGCTAAAGCAGCTCACGGGTTGTGGTTAGACTTACAAGTCGCTGATTTTTTAAAACTTTGGTAACAGTTTCCTGTTTCGTAACCCCAGGGAGTCCTAAATATCGATTTTGAACGAAATTGGTCAATTAACAAAGAATTTCAATATGGCGCTGATTTTCTAAAATTTTGGTAACAGTTTCCTGTTTTGTGACCCCAGGGAGCCCTAAATATCGATTTTGAACGAAATCGGTCAAGTAACACAGAATTTCAAAATGGCGCTGATTTTTTAAAATTTTGGTACCAGTTTCCTGTTTTGTGACCCCAGGGAGCCCTAAATATCGATTTTGAACGAAATCGGTCAATTAACAAAGAATTTCAAAATGGCGCTGATTTTTTTAAAATTTTGGTACCAGTTTCCTGTTTTATAATCCCACGAAGCCCTAAATATCGATTTTGAACAAAATCAGTTAATTAACAAAGAATTTCAAAATGGCGCTGTTTTTTTAAAGATTGGTAACAGTTTCCTGTTTTGTAACCCCAGGGAGTCCTAAATATCGATTTTGAACGAAATCGATCAATTAACAAAGAATTTCAAAATGGCGCTGATTTTTTTAAATTTTGGTAACAGTTTCCTGTTTTGTGACCCCAGGGAGCCCTAAATATAGATTTTGAACGAAATCGGTCAATTAACAAAGAATTTCAAAATGGCGCTGATTTTCTAAAATTTTGGTAACAGTTTCCTGTTTTGTGACCCCAGGGAGCCCTAAATATCGATTTTGAACTAAATCGGTCAATTAACACAGAATTTCAAAATGGCGCTGATTTTTTAAAATTTTGGTACCAGTTTCCTGTTTTGTGACCCCAGGGAGCCCTAAATATCGATTTTGAACGAAATTGGTCAATTAACAAAGAATTTCAAAATGGCGCTGATTTTATTTAAAATTTTGGTACCAGTTTCCTGTTTTGTAATCCCACGAAGCCCTAAATATCGATTTTGAACAAAATCGGTTAATTAACAAAGAATTTCAAAATGGCGCTCATTTTTTTAAATTTTGGTACCAGTTTCCTATTTTGTGACCCCAGGGAGCCCTAAATATAGATTTTGAACGAAATCGGTCAATTAACAAAGAATTTCAAAATGGCGCTGATTTTTTAAAATTTTGGTACCAGTTTCCTGTTTTGTAATCGCACGAAGTCCTGAATGCAATAAACCGCATCTCAATCGGCCCAGTACTTTTTGTGAAAAATGGTAACAGTGGTTGAAAAATTAAGATCATAGACTACAGCTCAGCTTTGTTGTCTATGGTCCTAAAATATATATAAGAACCTTCTCACAAGCTATACACATCTAATGCAAAAAACCGCATCTCAATCGGCCCAGTACTTTTTGTGAAAAATGGTAACATATTGAAAAAATAAAATCATAGACTACAGCTCAGCTTTGTTGTCTATGGTCCTAAAATATATCTAAGAACCTTCTCACAAGCTAAACACATCTAATGCAAAAAACCGCATCTCAATCGGCCCAGTAGTTTTTGTGAAAAATGGTAACATGTTGAAATATTAAAATCATAGACTACAGCTCAGCTTGGTTGTCTATGGTCCTAAAATATATATAAAAACCTTCTCACAAGCTATACGTATCTAATGCAAAAAACCGCATCTCAATCGGCCCAGTACTTTTTGAGAACAATGGTGACAAAAAAGTGCACAAACAAACAAACAAACAAACAAACAAACAAACAAACAAACAAACACACAACCTCTTAGGGCAAACACATATACCGTCTCCGCTTCGTCGAGGGTAAAAATAATAATAATTTCGGAGTTCAATGACATCTGCTATCGTCATCACTCGTCATTTTAATTTCAACAATTAATAATTAATTTCAATAACGTTTCGGTGGGAATTTTTGAAGGGAATTAAAAAAAAATATTATTAATTATCTTTGTGCACAGAAATCCCCGTGAAAATTTTCGCAACAATAACAGCCGTGAACATAAAAACTGACAATATAAAATTTGCTTGAAAGTTGATTTAACTTTTTTAATCATAGCCGACATGAGCCGACACCGCTACGAATTGTGTGACTCTAACTCAAACCACTGCAATTTATTTCGAGATTCGTTTCAAAATTCAGTCTCACGTTTTATTTGGGTGAAAACTGAAAACAAACTATGGTTAAAAATTCCGCATTACTCACTTTTATATGATACTCTGCATAATAGCGCGACAAGTCAAAAGGTCGTTTGCCTCCAACGCGGACATTTTGAAAGTTTGTTTGTTTGTTTTGTCCGGTCCATAAAGTTTTTACGCTCTTAGTTGAGTTCAAGACAATAATATTAATTAAATATAATTAAATACCTATAAATACTAATAATACCTACTAACATTATAAACGAAAGTGTGTCTGTCTGTCTGTCTGCTACGCTTTCACGGCCCATCTATTCGGCTTTCACCGATTTTGACAAAATTTGGCATGGGGATAGTTTGTATCCCGGGGACAGGCTACTTTTTATCCCTTAAATTTAAAGAGTTCCCGCAGGAAACCAAAATCTTAATCAACGCGGACGAAGTCGCGGGCATCATCTAGTACTTCATATAATTAAAATAACTCGGTATGCTTACAAAATGTATTGTAAAAAAAAAAAAAAAAATTTATTTGATATCGTGGGAAATCTATTAAAATAACGAACTAAAACAAAACTCAATTAAATACGTCATAATTATTATTAAGTATAATATTTTTGTTATAAAATCAAAACTGAGAGAAAACTTCAACCATGTTTGTTTTGTGAAAAGTTTGTTTGTCTAAAAATATTTATTTTGGCAAGATACTAAAGATTCATTTTATGACAACGTTACTACATACATATATTTATTGGATGTACCTTGTGTAATGGTGCTTTCTTTGTTTCTAATATTTTTTTATTCGTTTTATTATCCAAACGATGACTCTATTTGTTTCCATTTTAGTTTATATTTGTACACAAAATATACTACTAAAATACTTGTATTTTTCGTATAAATGTCATTTATTAAGATTACTAAACAAACCCTCCAATCTCTACGGAGATTAGCCTTCTTCGCGGGATGTTATATGTGGACAAGTATGAGCGCAAACACAGGTGCACTCTTCATTTGCTTACTCTCAAAGCCACACAACAGTTTCTTTCCTTTTTTAGGGTTCCGTACCTCAAGAGGAAAAAAGGAATCCTTACAGGATCACTTCGTTGTCCGCCTGTCAACCTCCTTGTTCTCATGAACGCGTGGAGGCATCAAGTTGAAATTAATATCAAATACTTAAGTCTACGGTCCCTTGGAGCTGTAAGAACATCAAGCTGCTAAGTCAACGCAATTAAAAGATACGGCCGTTTTTTGACACTCGCCAATAAATCCTTACCTATATAGGGTACTTCCCGTTGACCTAGAATCATGAAATTTGGCAAGAAGCAAGGTTTCACAGCACAAGTATAGGGAAAAATCCGAAAACCGTTAATTACAGTTGCTCGAGAATTACTAATCATAGGTGTCGAATTGTTTGTGAGGCGCTACCAGTTTAGTGCCAAAAGTAAGCCGGTTATTTCACAGCTGATAACGTGTTGTTATGACGTCTTGTTATCTAATTAAAAAATGTGTGGTGGTACGGAACCTTTGTGCGCGAGTCTGACTCGCACTTGTAAGCATTATTCCAGAAGTGGGCAAATAATTAAAATTACTTTTAAAGTATGTTTGTACCCTCTTTAAAACTTCCACGAGCGAATGGTCACAACGTGAAGCGGTTTCACGAGAGATTTAATGTAAACAGTTAAGTATAAAACTTGGCCAAAGCATCACAACAACAATAAATTAATCATTTGATCAGACTGCAGTTGCTACTGCTAAGCTCTAAATCAAATTGCGATCTAAACACAAAAGTATTCAATAATCGCTAAGTCTGCCGGTAGGAGACTGCCTTTCAAAAATACTCGTATTTATGTTAATTATTCCAATATGGCGTATCCCCGCCAAAGAACGAACCGAGTGAAATACATCGAATGAGTCAAATATCAGCCTAATTAAACCTTCATCAATAAACAAATACACAATCTTTTGTCTTTTCCAAAATTTCAATTCAATTTTAAACGCAAAGACACTTGACCTTGAAAATTAATTCTGTCAGTGTTAAAGGACTGTAACTACCAAACGTTTTCAGGGTTTTAGCGTAAATGGTGTCAGCGGCTGCTGTACCTAAAATATTACGCTTTCTGGGCAAAAGCCAACAGATTTAGGGTACAGGGTATTCTAAAATATAGGCACCATTCGTTTCCAGTATGTGACTGTTAGTATATTTTATTACTAGATTCATTTTATCACTAAAATGTATTTCATAAATGAAGTTATTATACTTACCTATAATATATTCATCTGTCTATATCTTCTACATTAAATTAATGAGTGTTTGTATTAATACTATACCGAATATTTTTCTCCCATTTATTCCTACACATTTTTATAAAATTATTTCTAAACACATTTTACATAAATATATAAAATACTATACAAAACACAATATACACCGAATATTGTTATTATTATACCGAATTCAAAATATTTCTATATGGGTTCTATAAGGGACCCGTATGCATAATTATGTACGCTTATTTACGATTAGGTGATGCAACTTCGTCCGCGTGGATTAAGTATTAATATTTCCTCGGGAATTTTCCTGAATGAAAGAAAGAATAAAAATGTCCTTCCCCGGGATACATCTACCCATAGAGGAATTCCCCCCTCGGGATACAATCTACCTATAGAGGAATTTGTTATAGGCCGAATTTCATCAAAATCGTTTGAAAAGATGGGCCGTGGAAGCGTAGTATTTTATAATATTAGTGTGGATTTTCTTGAATAAACCGATTTTGATGTTTTATTCACCAACATTAGTTGACCTGTTTTAGTATTATCCCCATAAATAGAGTTACGATGAAACTTAGGACATTGTTTGAAACGCTACATTGCATTGCATGTAGAAACTGACCAATATCAAAGTACAGCTCCAACTTGCATAACGTATCTCTCTATATTCGATGCGGGTCAATAAGTCTATACCTAAAATCTGTAGCATACATATTTACCTAATTCCACAGTGTCATACCGTCTTATTATAATAGCACAATCGTCAACCTCATATGGCCAAATAAGAACGACCCATATTTCGCAGAGCTCAATTATTGCTGTGTTGATTTCTCGCCATTCCATTGTTCCATCATAGTGACTGCTGTATAATTTATCTTCGAAACACAATCGCCTGTCAGAATTTGCTCGGCTCAATTAAGAACGGTTTTGCTAAAGCAATCAATACGGCTTCTTATTTCAGCTGAATAAGCTCATTTTAACGCCGATTGCAATATTGATACGCACACGTCCTTCAAAAACTCGGCTAAAAACAAAGTTGGTGCATCAAGGCCGATCCGATTGTCGGTGGAAAATGAAAAATGTATGCGCTTACGCATATTATACTTAGCTACAATTGTGAATTAATGACGTGCACTTCCCAATATAGCTACCGACAAAGAGACGAACGTGTGAGTTGAGTCGGTCACAAAGTTGGCCCGATTATCGAACGTACAATAAGTCTGACGTGGGCCCCTAAAACTAAGCTTTCATCATCAGCTTTTCCTCATCCAGACACTGTGACAGAAGGGATGGCTCATTTTTTGCGCAAAGGATCAGTCTGATTTTCCAGCGAGGAAATGAAGTCAGCATATAGCATTTGTATAGTAATTAGCTTTAAGTTTTATTGTGAAGTTTTCTATACACTTAAAAAAATTAAAAATGTAAAAAGCTTTCATGAACAATTTTTTTCTATGTAAGCATTTTAAAATTTCAATTAATAATTTAATTTTAATGCCCACAACGTTTCGAATTTTACATGAAATCTCCGTCTATATCTTCTTAAAATGATCATATTTACATGATAATAGAAATAATAAAGCTAAATTCACACCAATTGTAAAATAGGATGACAATATAAGCACTCTACTCGACGAGACTCCTATAAGATTAACGCTTTGGGACTATTTTATACATTGTGAAAACTCAACGACCCACTACGTCATTGTACAATAAATCCTATAACCCTTTTTGAGACAGGCTTTAGGGGAGACACAAATGGGCAGTTGTTTTAGTTTAATATTACCCAAGGTTAATACGTTCTGCAACCTCTATCAACCTTTATTCGGATTATTATCTAATAATCTTAACTTATATTTTTTTGTATTACTATGGCAAAATATGTAGGTAAGTTGAGTTCATTTTAATTGAAGTGTCCTTGTTCCGTCAGTTAATTGTAATTAAGTGCATCAATTAATTCTATTTATATAAAACCGTAGTTATCTATATTAATCAACGACCTTAATTTACATAGACGGGCCCTCTCAAACAAATAATGTGGGCGTATTTTTCAACGCCATCTAGTCTGAAAAGCGGAAACTTGCTAGCAACATATATATGCGCATCGTGAATAATTACAGCTTGAAAACGTATGACTCGGTCATAGATAATATAGGTCATAGTCATAGAAGCCGTAAGGCAAGTTAATAAAAAAAATATATAATAGAGTTTGCCGCGGAAATTAAATGATTGCGTAATGGATAAAAATATTAAATAGGAAGATTAAATAACGTTTTTTTGGAAATGTATAATTGTAAATTGAAACACTTACCTTATAATAAAAATTATACAGTGCCAAACCAATTAGACGTCGGACGCCCGCCTTTTTTCTATGAAAGGGCCCATCTAGTACCTACATATTATATATATCGATGATATTAATATTATAAATACGAAAATTTGGTCGGATGGAAGGATGGATGGATGTTTGTTACTCCATCATGACAGAGCGGCCGAACGGAATTAGATGAAATTTGGTACAGAGATAGATTATAGTCTGGAATAATACATAGGCCACTTTTTAACCCGGAAAATTAAAGATTTCCCGCGGGAACCAAAATCCTAAATCCACGCGGACGAAATCGCGGGCATCAGCTATTTAGTGATAATAAAATGGACCTAAAAGTACAAAATATATATTACTAGATGATTCCCGCGACTTCGTCCGCGTGGTTTAAGTTTTTTTTGATTCCCGCGGGAACTCTTGAATTTCCGGGATAAAAAGTAGCCTATACCCTTCCCCGGGATAGAACCTATCCCTATACCAAATTTCCTCAAAATCGTTTGAAGAGATAATTTTTTTTATTCCCGCGGGAACTCTTGAATTTCCAGGATAAAAAGTAGCCTATGTCCTTCCCCGGGATACAAGTTACAACCTATCCCTGTACCAAATTTCATCAAAATCGGTTGAACAGATGGGCCGTGAAAGCGTAGCAGACAGACAGACAGACAGACACACTTTCGCATTTATAATATTAGTATGGATATGGATTGTAACATATTATTGATTTGCGCAAAAACCTTTGGATCTATTTGAATATTTGAGTGCTTTTATAAAGGCTGTGTCGTTCTCACGGCATAAGTAGGTACATAGGTATACGAGTCGATTGATACCACTGTACTTACTTATCAATAATTCACAAGGACCGGGTATATCGGTAGAAGTAATTCAATGCAGCCTTTAGTCATAGAGCACAAATTCATGTGACATAGCAAAAATAGTTATCCTACTACCTACTTTGTTATAAACGCGAAAGTGCGTGATTTTCATTCTTTGGATTGTCCTTCAATCAGCAACAGCGAAGGAGTGGATCGACTTGATGTTTTGCATGAACATAAATAACTCATGGAGGGTGACTTTTTTTTCCGGAGAATTGAAGTTCCCACGGGATATTTGAAATACCTTAATCGATGCGGACTAATTCGCTGGCATCTTCAGTTAAAAACTGGTTTATATATTGTCTTTGGTTAAAATTAATAGATATATTTTGTGCTAATAATGTGGGTTTTTTTAAAATTTTTGTCATATTGATTGACGTGGGGCCTCACTACGAGTATGTTGGTTGGCGTGGAAATAGTTATTATAATATAATATCTCCTTCTGTGGTAATTTCAACTTTTCACCGAGAAACTATGCATAAAATTAAAGATAAGCCTATGAAATCTGTGAATTTGTTATACCTAATTTATTTGTTAAACCTCTCTACCACTCTACAAAGTATTATTTTACATGAACATTGCAGATATTCTAGCCATTTAAATAAACGCTAACTTGTCAATACACGACCCGGCTTCCAATATCGAATTCTCGGGCGTAGCTTGCTTATCATTGGAATTTATGCATTTTCAATAAAACCCTCTGGTAAACGAGCTGGACATAAAATTGATATGAAATTATTTTTGCTACGAGTCACACTGCAATTTTGTTATAATGCATGTATTACTTTTAATAATTTCTTGTGTAGTACACGAAGCTCTTGCGGAAGATGAGAATTCCGCTAGTGCTAGCGACTTGGGAACGGGATTAATATCTTCTTTGAGAAATGACGCTAACCTAGATCTCCCAGTGGACGAGGAATATGAGGATCTTCGAGCTCAGCTTTTCGCTTATCACAGCGCTCTCGCATCGCTTGCACCGTCTCGGCGTAAGTTCCTTTTAAATCCTAATTAACTTCTTCCGTCTGAAGGATTTTACAAACGATTTTCTCAGCTGTGGGTTTTTATGTCTTTTCTATCCTGGTCAGAATGTAAGTATCTTTACTTTGATTTACAACAGCACATCATGTTATTTATAAGTTATTGTTCCCAGGCAGATTTCACATTCAAAATATTATGCCAATAACCATTTACAATACGGTATGATCTTTTCACATTACCATTTTATAGACGTAATCATAAAGGGAAATCAAATAGTACGCATTCCGAGTTACGGTTACGATATATGGGAAGACATTAATATTTTAGAAGCTCTCATATCCCTTCGTATTGTACATGTCACCGTAAGATTGTAAAAACCGTAAGATTGTAATCTAACACTTTTTTTTCGATAGATTGTAAACAGTCGAAAGATTGTGAACCGTTCAATGTTTTAAGTGTCAATTTTTGAAATATTCATTGTATTTACGTTTTCTTGTCTCTTTCTTGTAGGTTAGGTTAGGGTTCGACATAAATAATCAAGTAGGGCCGGGCACTTAGGTTCTATCGGGTTAATAAACCTAACAGATTACAATCTACCGAAAAATAGTCCGTTATATTGTAATCATTCGACAGTTTACAATTTCGCGAGTTAGATTATAATCTAACGGTTTTTACAATCTAACGGTGACATACATATTTCACAGCAAATGGCCACAATTTGCCAGACCCCTATTGTAATATAATTGATTGATACGCATCAGATTTCGTTGCGATGCACAAATGTAATTAATCTGCCAGGAAAACGTGCCACTATAGCCTGACAAAGTTTGGTTGAAAAACAATAACGACTCCATTAATTACTTATGTTGCCTACCGCTAGAGTTACTACGCTTACTAACCGCTAGAGTTATTACGCTTATAATAAGATTCCGAATAGGGGTATTGATTTAATATAACTGCCATGCCCCTAACAGGTTAGCTCGCTATCGTCTTAGACTGCATCGTCACTTACCATCAGGTGAGATCGCAGTGAAGGGCTAACTTGTAGTGGATAAAAAAAAGAGAATTCGTGATAAAAAATTACGTAATTAGTGATTAATTCTCCTCTCTAGGATCTATGCTAACTACGCCGTGCTGGCGACGTGGTGGAGTCTGTATCAATTACAATATGTGCCCCGGGTACAGACAACTCGCGGAAATCGCCGGCTGTAAGAACAGACATAACGTATGCTGTTTTGTATGGAATCAGTATGAAGTACGGGATTTCAAGGATAAGGGCGTTGACAACCCGGCATTCCCTTGGAAAAGAAAAATGGAATTTGGTGGTAAAGGTGTCCAGCAGATAACTACTACACGTAAACCTAGAAAGAAAAATGTAACAAAAAAGAAAATTTATGAGTATTAAGATTTAGACAAGAAAAAAAACAATCATGGAGACAAATGCTTAGAAGATCTTTCGAGACTGATTGTGCTGTAGGTTCATAGGTAAATTATACGTGTAAAGTAAAGCGGTTTTTATTTATTACACTAAACTTTCCAAATTACTGGAAAAATCTAGCATTCTACGCAAACAAGATTTAGATAATTACCTTACCTTTTTGCTAGATGTTGATTTTCCGTAATTATTGGACACACCCCCAAAAGTCCATAAATACCTACAACAGGGTATTTGACCAGATACTTTAAACTAGACCTACGCGTATAAATAAGTGGGCGCTTGGTTGGACTCTCAAGCATACTAGTAAACATCTCTTAGGCTCGAATTAATATAAACCGACATCACCTGAAAACAGATTTTAATTTTTTTAAAGTTTGAAGATACTTATGAACATGTTTTTAGTTGATTTCGGCTTATAATACGGGTCTTAAAAACACCCTTGTGCGGGTCGAGTCGAGTAAGCGGCCGTGCCGACGAAAAGTCTGCATTCTATTAAGTCTGTTATTAGGTCTACTAATGTAATGACTTAAAAGGCGTGGATTTCACTCTCACTAAGCCATCAATATATATATATATATATATAAATCAATTGCTGTTCGTTTGTCTCGCTAAAACTCGAAAACGGCTGGGCCGATTTAGCTGATTTTGGTTTTGAAATGTTTGTCGTAGTCCAGGGAAGGTTTAAACTGTGACAAAATATGGAAAAATTACGAGGAAGATAGAGCAGGGCCTGCAGGGCTGCAGGGCCTGCAGGATCTGCCGGGCCCACTAGTAGACTCTACGTACCTAGTACCTAAACTAATCACTTTATAAGAAAAGTGAAAAGTAAGAAGAGAAAAGAAAGTCAACATTTCCACACCAAATCAATAACCTACAGAAAATTCAATGCGTTATCGGATTACATCTACTTTATAAAGATATGGCAGAAAAGGTTTTTCCAATAAACATCCGCTAGAGGTCTTTTCCAATTATCTAGAAGGTAGAGGCTTGGCTGAGTTTTTGTTATAACAACATCCATGTATAACAAGAAGTAAAATTTTCATCATCATTCCCTAAACAGTACCAGTTGACAGTTTACTTGTCCAATGAGATAATTAATTTAAACAATTTTGTGTTTATCTTATACATAAAAGCATATTATTTAAAAATCATAACCTGTATAAGGTTATTACTATACATCCTCCCCAAAAGGGGTGAAATGGGGGTGAAATTACATAAAAATTCTATGATTTTGAAGTCTAGACATGAAAATCAGCATTTAGGTCATTAGTTTTATATATTATACTATATATATATATATATATATATATATATATATATATATATATATATATATATATATATATAGTATAATATATTACTCTATTAATATAAGCTCTTTATTTTCAGATAAAAATCCACAAAAAATTACAATAAAATAATAAAACAATTAATTAGAATAAAAATGAATATAAAATAAAATAAAATATAAAAATAGCAAATTAAAAAAAAAAAAAACATGAACTATATAAAACCTCTATAGATAGGCTATTTGCAGTGGGAGAATTTCATAATCTCATAGGAAATCAGAAATTGTACGCGGACGTAGTCGCGGGCGATCTCTAGTATTAAATATGGTAACTTATCTGTTCATGTTCTCTAATCATCTACCACACCGAGTTAGACAGTTCTCTAGAAAGTCTAGAACTAAGTGACCAAGTCATAGTCAAGAAACTTGCTTATCATGTAGGAATTTAATTACGCCCTACTTATTCAGGCGCTCCGTTCAGAATGTTGCGGTTTTGTCCCGGTAAGGGTAAGCAGCCACTTCTCCGAAAAAATTCCAAGGAAACAAGCCAATATAATATTGTCTTGTCCATAAACGACGAATAATGTAACCTTGACGACCTCCGTGGCGCAGTGTGTGGCGCTGTTGCCTTAACGTTCGGAGGTCCCGGGTTCTATCCCCGGCAGGGTCAATTTGGGAATTTATAATTTCTGAATTTTCCTTGGTCTGGCCTGGTGGGAGGCTTCGGCCGTGGCTAGTTACCACCCTACCGGCAAAGACGTGCCGCCAAGCGATTTAGCGTTCCGGTACGATGCCGTGTAGAAACCGAATAGGGGTATGGGTTTAATATAACTGCCATGCCCCTAACAGGTTAGCCCGCTACCATCTTAGACTGCATCATCACTTACCATCAGGTGAGATCGCAGTCAAGGGCTAACTTGTAGTGGATAAAAAATAAAAAAATAAAAATCTATTCCATCTCTATCTCTCTTCGGTCGTTCCTTCATTGCTGAAGATCGTGGTCCTGGCTAGATCCTAACCTCGAAGCGATTATTGGTCTGTAAAACAAACCTATTCCATAGACTTATAATATTTACTTCCTATTCTTTAAATAATATTAGATAATTTATGTAAAACTGTACCCTATTTTCAACATTTTGATGATATGATGCCAAGGCCATGCCAAAACGGGATGAGTAGGTATTGCATGAGTGTAGAAACATAAAAAGGGTTGTATTTAAAAATGTTACCCATCTATTTACCTAGGGACAAGGCTAGGCTAAGGAAATCCTTAGTGAATCGTAAGTACCTACCTATATTTTGAGCTTTGACCATATCAGCCTTGATGCCCGCGAATTCGTCCGCACGGATTGATGTTTTTTAATTTTCGCGGGAACTACAATTTTCCTGGATAAAAAGTAGCCTATGTACCTAAGTACCAAATTTCATCAAAATCATTTGAGTAGTTAGGCCGTGAAAGCATAGCAGACAGACAGACAGACACACTTTCGCATTGATAATATTAATATGGATTTAATCTGCGCTTTGACTTCTTACGATTGTTCGAACATTTTGCTTCTCGAGAATGGATCCAGTGATGCAACAGTTTCTTCACATACATTTTAAATCATGCAACAATGTTAGGGGAACGTCATTTAGAAAAGCCAGGGATAATCCCAAAGCCAATGTTGGCTACGTTAGTGCACTAACATAGTTAATGTTCTAAGCTCCGCTGAACATAATCGCCTCGTAAAAATTACGACTTGGATCAAGTAAGAAACTTATTTATATTACTCTATTAATTATTCTACTTTATCTCTACTACGTTGAAGCTAATATATTACTCGACTCTTCTCTATAACTTGATATTATAACATACCTATTGAGAGTTACATTATTTCGTCTGACTTTCTGTCTCTGAAATATGAAGTCAATAATTCTAATAATGAAGAAACCAGGGGCATTTGTTTGTAATTATTTTAAACAGCAAAACAAAAGCATTTTATTTTTTCTACTAAGAGAACATTTAATTGAATGGGTAATATAATGCGTTTCCGGACAACAAATTGTTTAAGTTTCAAAAAGTAAACGCGAGAGTTGCTAAGGAATTTTAAATAATTTGCTGCCCAACACTACTTCTGGAAAATAGACAACAGTTTCTATTTCTACGGCAATAAGAAGAAAACGGTAACTTTCGATCAAAGCTTGTCAGGCCCAGCGATTTTAAAAATCACTGTTCTTATACCCATGCCTAATTTGCCTAATATCTTAAGACACAATTAAAAAAATATTGCTGGAACGAAAATTCCTTTTACCATAATATATTTCATCCAAAACCAATACTATCTATATTTATACATTGTTAGAAATAGAAACGAATAAATGAATCTGACAATCTCTCAAAATGCACTTCCTACAGAGAGAAACAGGCAAGAATCTCGGTGGTTGCTATTAAAAATAAATCCACAGCACATGCCAATATTATAGAAGTGCACACGTGTGTCTGTCAGTCTGTCGATTTGGTACAGAGATATGTTGCATCCTAGAGGCGGGCAGAGGCCACTTTTTATCCCGGAGAATCAAAAAATTTCCACGAGATAAGTAAACCCACATTCACGTAGAAAAAGTTATGGGCTTCTTCCATTTGCGGCGTGCATTGAGGTTTTTGATTCCCGTGGGAACTCCTAATTTATCCGGGATAAAATGTAAATTCAAAATTCAACTTCCAAGCTTACAAACTTAGAAATTTACAGGCATCCATACTTCCAGATTTTTAATATTAACTAATTAGGTTACTGAAGAAACCATAATATCCATACTTCCATACTTCCATACTAATATTATAAATGCGAAAGTGTGTCTGTCTGTCTGTCCGTCTGTCTGTCTGTCTGTCTGTCTGTCTGCTACGCTTTCACGGCCCAACTACTCAACCGATTTTGATGAAATTTGGTACAGAGATAGGTTACATCCCGGGGAAGGACATAGGCTACATTTTATCCCGGAAAATTGAAGAGTTCCCGCGGGAATCCAAAAAATGTATCTGTTCAACCGATTTTGATGAAATTTGGTACAGGGGTAGGTTGTATCCCGGGGAAGGATATACACTGAGAAAAATGGATTGAAGTCGACGTAATAAAATACTATGCAAACATTGTAAAATACTCTTCTTACCACTAATAAAACAGTGCGCAATACTTTAAATAGTGACACGAATGTATAATTATTCTGCAGGGCATTAAACTTCATTGTGCAGGAAACCTCATCAAAACATTATGTTCAAATGTCTTACCTTTTATCGTGCAAGAACTATATGCATAATAAAATTATGGATTAAGTATTATAATTTACAGTGATCAAAGCACAAAAAAATAGTGACGTCTTAAATGCACCATGTAATATAGTTTTTTGCATAGAAAATTACGGTTCAAAGAGTTGCACCATAGCATTCGATGCAATGCATTATTATATTTCAAACTACGCAGCTAATTTTAAAGTGCCATTCCTGATTATTTGCACAATAAGTACATCAATCCTGAGGAACAATAAAATTCAGTGCGTATAGATATTATTTCACGTTAAAGAATCGTGCCAGGTTGAAAAAATATTGTTCAGCACAAAAATGTTTAAAAATTCATTAAAAAGTATGGTGCCTATGTACTTAAACATTACGTGCATTTTAAAACTTCATTGAAAAATATGTTGCGTATGCACATAAACATAACGTGCATGCAGCGAATCGGGGGATTCCGGTGCGGGCGGCGGGGGTCCCGGGACGGGGAGGGTAGGTGAGACGCCCGCGGGGGGTAATCTGTCACATCAAAATCAAAATCACATCACACCATTCTGTGACCTCCGTGACGTGGGTAAGGGTGTGATTGCCGTGTTGTTCATTGTGTAAATAATTATAATACCTATTTTGTGTGAAAAATGGATCCTATGGGAGAACTACTGAGAAAATGGGGCTTTAGGGACGATGTAATAGAACATTTTGCCAGTAAGTACCTAGTTACCTATTTTTTTGTTTTGCCAGACGCCTTGGTGGTCAGTGTTGAAAAAAAACCCAGAACTACTTAGGTTCTATAGATAGGTATAGATCGCGCCAAACTTCTAATCCGACCTGAAGTTTCTAATCCGACCTGAAAGTACAGGAGCTCGTTGCGCCGCAACGAGCTCCTGTACCGGTTTCTACACACGGGTGAAAGCGGGTAGGGGGGATATACCCCCCCTCCAAGTAAGACGTTGCGAATTTAAGTAGTTTCCGAGATATTAATTTTTTAAAATTTTGAGGTTAGGTTTTACTTTTTTACGTTTTAATTAATTATACCTTCTTTAAAGTACCTTACCTTTTGTTTTAGGTAGTGGAAAAGGTTAATTTCTTAATTAGAATGGGCTACGCCAGAAGACTCGCTTCGTCGCCCCTGAATGAATTTCATGAAATCAATGAATTCAGGACCTCCTACGCGAGCTTCTGGCTTCGCGCTTAAAAAAAACACTCTAGGGGCAGGGCAGACAAGACAGCGTGGAGTCAGGGTGTGGTTCGTAGATTTTTTAAACTTGGCATTTGTATAGATTTAAATACTTAAGTACTTTTGTGTGTTAAGTCACTGTTTAGTCATCAAAAAAATTAAGACATGCCCCAATGCACTAAACTTAGGAAACACCTAAACCCTTGCCTAAACAATTTAGGAAGCTCCTATCAAAAAATTGTTTTGCACTAAACTAAAGATTTCGGCTGCGCCGATTGCGCAATATTTTGCCAATTCCAACCAAAGTTATGTTAGCACAATCTCTCCTTCTCTCTATTCTCGATTATGGTGATGCAAGCTTTCTTAATTTGACCCAGGACCAACTTAACAAACTTGAGCGACTTCAAAATCTCGCTATTCGGTTCATATTTGGCTTACGCAAATATGACCATGTATCTGAATTCCGCCAAAAGCTCAAGTGGCTCCCTATTCGCCGTCGCCGGGATATGCATGTTCTCTCTCTTCTGTACTGTGTTTTATTTCACCTAAAAACTCCTTCTTATCTTAAAGAGAAGTTTCAATTTATTGGGGTGCAGTCAGACATGAGAACTTGTCGAACGCTTACTCTGAAAATGCCTTCACATAAAACCAAATTTTTTGGAAATTCGTTCACTGTGCAGGCAATTGAACTGTGGAATGCACTCCCACTGAATATAAGACAGTCGAAATCGCTGGGCTTGTTCAAAAATGCTCTTAGGACGTATTACCTTGCTAATTGAAGACGACTTTAGTTTATATTTAATTTTATTGTATGTATATGTATATTTAAGTTCATATTATGGTATTTATATGTATAATAATATTTGTTAGTTTATAATATATGTATGCATTGTATGTATTAAGATATTTGTGTATTGTTGTCTATGTATTGTTATGTAATATTTTTTTTTTTGTATGTAGTATTAGTATAATTTTGCGCCACCTGCAGTCTAATTGTTTCCTTGTGTTCTCCTAATAAGGTTGCCTGGAAGAAATTGCTACTTAGCAATAAGGCCGCCCTTTGTACTTCTTTGTTTTATTTTATGTTTTCTGTATTTTACTTTTGTTATGTGTGGTACAAATAAAGAGTTTAATAATAATAATAATAATAATAAAGATATTCTTAAATGCGTTAAGAATTTAAGAATTTCTTTAGTTTAGTACACAGCAATTTTTTGCTAGGAGCTTCTTAAATTGTTTAGGCAAGGGTTTAGGTATTTCCTAAGTCTAGTGCATTCGGGCATGAAAGTTTTAAAGTACATTATTAATAGTTTTTTTTTTGTGAGAAAAGCCTTAAGAGAAGTTTAATTTGATTTTTTCGAAGTTATAGAGTAAAATTTTCAATTATAAGTAAAAAATTAGCATATTTTTTTTATTTAAATCTAATTTTGTTTTCATTTGTATTTCAAAAAACGTGCTGATAGTTCCTTGTAACTTTTAAGTTTTTTTTTTTGTTTTTAAGATACTATTTAGTTTAAAATTCTATTTTTAACTGAGTAACTTAAAATACTTTGTTCAAATGTCCGGGTTTTAAGCTCCGAAATCCGGGATTTTCACGTTTCTTGTCCTATATAGTTGACTGATTTTTGAGATGGCAACCCTTAGTGCAGACTGCAGACCTTGGCATTTAGCATTGTTTTTTATTATGTTCTAAATAGACTGTTTATCTTTTTAAAAGTTTCCCAGGTGTTAATATTATTTTAATCTAGGCTAGGATTAACTATTCTTTTAATAATTTAATATTTATGGAAAATAAATGTTTGTATAATTTTAAGTTTTTTTTTAAAATTACATACCCTACACTCTGTGTGTGATTAATTACTACCTATATGAATTTCAGCACATTTTTTCTGCACTGTAAATGTACTGTTTTATCAGGATTAGTAACAAATATTTGCACGGTGTTTCCAAACGATGAAATTATAACTATAATCAGGTTAGTGTTTGGACAGGTATCTTCAGTCAAAATTGATAGGCCAAACAAAAAATCGGACGTTTTTTTTACTCTTCCCATACAAATCGTTTACTAGTATTTTTAGGTAGAGTAAAAAAACTACCAAATTTTTTTGGTTGCAAATTTTTGTCGGAAAAAAAATTCCACTCTCCATACAAATTGTACGAATCAGGTGCCAAATTTTATGGAGAGCCGATTTTTTTTTTTCGCACAAAAAATTCTTGCTGTACGTTGTTCATGATGATGGTCTAAAGACATTGTTAAAGTTTACGGAAAGTTGTCCCAAAACAACCTGTATCATTAATTATTTCATCGTCCGGAAACACCGTGTAGAGATTTACCTAGTGCTAATCCTGAAAAATATCAATGCCATTACGATATTTAATAGTGCGGAAAAAATGCTAGGGCACGTAAAAGGATCATGCCCAGCTAAAAAAGCACTATAACATTTAGTGCAGTCGCATAAAAAGATATGCTTCCAGCAGCAAATAATAACATGGGCAGGCACAATATATTATAGGGCTCGATCTGGTACACACGAAAAAGTAATATGCAAACGCACATAAAAATATGCTTCCAGCAGTCAAATAATATCATGGGCAGGCACGATATATTATAGGGCACGACCTGGTATGCACCAACAAGTAAAATGCAAAAGCACATAATAGTATAATGAATGCATTATAATATAAAATGCCGTCAATTAGGTATTTTAAACAGTGCACTATATATTTTCTTTCATTAGGGTTATACATTATGATGTCTTGACCTATATCTTATAGTGCGAGCTGCAAATAATGTTGTGACGTCACTAAATTGTGGCGGAACCATAATTTTATGTGCACCCCCGGCAGAATAACTTTACATACTGGCACGATTGTTGAAAAAAGTGTGCATGCACAATAGTTTATAGTGCCTCATTTTTCTCAGTGTAGGCTACTTTTTATCCCGGAAAATTCAAGAGTTCCCGCGGGTATCGAAAAAACTTGGTCCACGCGGACGAAGTCGCGGGAATCATCTAGTTTTAAATAATTTGCTGCCCAACACTACTTCTGGAAAATAGACAACAGTTTCTATTTCTACGGCAATAAGTTATTTAATGTAAAGAAAGAAAACGGTAACGGTAGCTTACAAACTTAGAAATTTACAGGCATCCATACTTCCAGATTTTTAATATTAACTAAGTAGGTTACTGAAGAAACCATAATATTATTTAAATAAAGCTGAAATGCTTCGAGTGACAGTAGAGAAACAGGGAGTAATTAATATTCATTCAAGTCAAGAATACATTAAGGATATTAACAATGGATGGATAACTAGCGTGTTCAGACGAGCGTGTTGAATATCAATTCGTACGAGATTAATTATAAGGTCTTTCGCTATTCAGAGCTTAAAATGGTCCACGCCTCTGCCGTTCTCATTCATCTATTATATAACTAGATCAATGCCGATACTAAAATATTAATTGGAAGACAATATGGAGAATGTGAAACGGTAATTGCCTAGTGTTTAAGACACCCGACCACCTGTACGAGGTCAAAGGTTCGATCCCCGGGCACGCATCTCAAACTTTTCGAAGTTAAGTATGTGTGCGTTTTATGAAATTAAATATCTCTTGCTTGAAACAGTGAAGGAAAACATCGTCAGGAATTCTGCACGCCTGATAGTTCTTCATAATATTCTCAAAGGTGTGTGAAGTCTGCCAATCCGCACTTCGCCAGCGTGGTGGACTATGGCCTAACCCTTCATATTCCGAGAGGAGAATTGAACTCAGTAGTGAGCCGGCAATGGGTTGATAAGAGAGTGAGATGGAGAATGCGCGAATGTGCGTTGGCCGGTGCCGAATTGTCATTGAACTACTCAAATAAAATTATACTATGCGACCCTTGAACGCCTTTTTTCAGACGGAAGTAAATATCGCGTTGATTCTATCTATTCTTAAGATGGCCGAAAGAACAGATCGACTAATTTGTCGAGGTTTCTGAATATCAAGTTCTTAGACCTTAATTATTTCCTGATAAGTAACATTTTTTAACCGACTTCCAAAAAAGGAGGAGGTTCTCAATTCGACGCGTATTTTTTTAATTTTTTTAATGTAGGTATGTTGGCGCATATCTCCGTGGTTTCTGAACCGATTTGAATTATTTTTTCTATCGTTCGTTAGAGGAAACTCTCGAGGTGGTCCCATAAAAAATCCACCGACTCCAAATCCTCAACCCTGACACTAAAAAGTTAAAAATAAAAATTCTTTCCAAAGAACCGACTTCCAACGCCACTGTAAAGTACAAAATAATTTTGATTTCTACCCACTATGTTGAAGTCGGACGAGTCTAATACGTCAACTTTGCTTTGCTTATCCTTGATATACCCGCCCGACTTCAACATTGTGGGTAGAAATCAAAATTGTTTTGTACTTTACAGTGGCGTTGGAAGTAGGTTTTTTGGAAAGAATTTTTATTATATAAATACTACTATATATTAAAGTTTTACTATATACGGTATAGCATTTGAGTTACTTGCAAAAATAGGAAAATAGGCAATAGGAATATATTAGTATGGATATTTTCACACGTATCAAAATATCCATACTAATATTATAAATGCGAAAGTGTGTCTGTCTGTCTGTCTGTCTGCTACGCTTTCACGGCCCGTTTCAAAATTCAATAGTTCCCGTGGGAATCGAAAAAACTAGGTCCACGTGGATGAAGTCGCGGGAATCATCTAGTGTTTTAATAAACTACAAAGGGCAACTAATAAATGACACGAAAGAGTCATGCAATAAAAATGGAAACCAGGGATTTCGCTTTTGTTTTAAAAAGTGTCATGGAAAAGCTCGAATAGTTTTCTCTCATCTAATGAAACTACCGGAAAGTAATAGTTTTATGATTCTTTTTATGCATCTTCTGTTCTAGTTCCACCCTCCAGGGTAATTTATAAACTTTGACCTTAGTGCTTTAATGCGCTTTTCCTCTTTCCAGTGAATTTATCAGATGGACGAGCACCGTAACTTTCAGTAGCTGGACCACGTAAATTGGTTCTGAGTTGAAACGTATTTAGCGAAGTGGTTCTGATCAAAGGTTGACTTCCTTAACGTTATAATTATTTGAGTACGCTTAACCTCGTTTGGGCATAATATGCATGGTTGAGCAGGTAGGTAACCTGTCTAATATTATTGTAATTATTATTGTCATAATAATACTAGACGATGCCCGCGACTTCGTCCGCGTTCATTAAGTTTTTCGATTCCTACGGGAACTCCTTAATTTTCCGGTATAAAAAGTAGCCGATGTCCTTCCCCAGGATTCTAACTATCCTTTTGCCTATTTTCATCAAAACCGATTGAACAGATGGGCCGTGTAAGCGAAGCAGACAGACAGACGGACAGACAGAGAGACGGACAGACAGACAGACACACTTCCGCATTTATAATATTAGTATCTAGTATGGACTATTGTCGTGTCGCGTTTCTCTTTAGCACAAGCTACTCTTCCTTGGAGGACGAAGTTTGTGTGTGCATGAAGTCTGAGTCTGATGCGTCAATGTTGCTTATCTTTGTATACCCGCTCGACTTCAACATAGTGGGTAGAAATCAAAATTATTTTGTACTTTACAGTGGCGTTGGAAGTCGGTTTTTGGAAAGAACTTTTCTAAAACATATTCGTGGCTGAAGGTATTCTAAAGCCTTAAAGTATATTGAAGCATTGGGTGGTCTGTATAATTTTCAATTTGTCTAACCTATATGTATGTAGAGTACACAAACCGAATCCCAAACGCTCCTATTTTTTCGTAAGTTTTTCGAATAGATTTGGCTTAGCAAATATGCTTTCAGTATTACTATAATAGAAATCGTGCTTTGAATATAAATTTGTATTATTGTTACGGGATCCAAACTACACATTAGATTGTATGAGGGATATAATGTCCTATTGTTTTTTGGTAATACCTTGGAGTATTTTTGAGTACGTTTAAGTACCTTTAATAGTTGTCATTTTTAGCATACCAGTAGGTATTTTTGAAAAAAAGGTAGATTATACTTTTAATGGGATTTTAAAGTGGTTAGTAGGTTTATCTTTTTTTTTCAACATATACCAAAAGACGTCGTGTAAGCCCAACTCTCTTTAATTCAAACCAAAACCTACTCATTAATCTGTACTATAGCGAGTATCTTAACTGCCTCGTTGGTCTAGTGGTTATCATGTTCGACTGCGGCTGACGTGGTCCCGGGTTCGAGTCCCGGGTCGGGCCATAATTAAGTGTTGGGTTTTTCTAATTAGAAATTCTCAGTACTAGCCCGGAGTTAGGAAGTTGGCGGTGTTTCAACCCCGTGCCTCGGACAGCACGTTAAGCCGTCGGTCCCGGTTATTATCACTAACATGATAATAGTCGTTAAAGCCCGCCAACCCGCATTGGAGCAGCGTGGTGGGTCTAAGCTCTAATTCCCTCTCTCCTATGAGAGAGGAGGCCTGTGCCCAGCAGTGGGACGTTAATGGGCTCTAGTGGTGGTGGTGGTGGATAGCGAGTAAATCCGGGGGTTGTGATTAGCGCATTAGTTAAATGTATGGAATAGTACATTGCTTGCAGCTTAACCTAATTTTTTACCCATATGGCACGTAATACCTATGTATTACGTGCCATATGGGCCTGCTCTCTGCCTATGCAGAGAGAGCTACAATACTCTAACCACAGGTCTCACTCCAGCATCAGTATTGTAGGCACGAGATCATACATGCTATCTACAGACTTGTTGTATTCAATTAAAATGTAATTCTTAAGAATAAATTAATATCCATATCCTTTCCCCTTATTTTTGGGTAATTCGGAGTGAGATCTCAGCCAAGTAAGTAGAAAATGTACCAAAATTCAAGGCATTGATTTTTTACAAACCGTCAAGTATTTTGTCTTACAGTAGAAAATTCTTAATCCCAAACTCTCAGAAAAGCTCTCAGTCTCAACTCTCAAAAGACAACAAAGACACAAATATTTAGAGGAAATAAAACAAAGCGAATGAAACATTTATAACACCAATTTCAGTGTATCGAGCAAATACAATGGTAGCTTTGAACAAAAATAATCCTGGTCAGGCCTCGTTTGCACCACAAATATTCGACCCGATTTTCTGAGGCAGATAGCGTTGAATTGACTTTGGGGAATTATTCGTCATCGTAGATAGAACATCGAACAGAGCAACACTATACAGGACTCAGGAGTTCCTTTTTTGGGGGGCTCAGTGAGCCTAAAAGTTAAATTTAGAGAATTTCTAAGATATATAAGAATTTGGTTTGAGGAACCATTTCGTCGATTTCAAAGATAATAAAATCGAAGGTTTATAAAAAAAATCTCATATTCAGAACATAACTGAAGTTATATTAATGTGGTAAACGATAGAGTGTACTGTAAGCTGTAAGAAATAATAATTAACGTAGTAAATAAACCTAAAATACAAATAAATTTCTAGAATTACGATTTCTCTGGGAATCGAATCAGGGACCTCCCACGTACCTTTTATAATATATTATGAAACTGACTTGAAAAATCGTAAATCCAGCTCTTCCAATGTCAATGTCGTATGCAGTGTACTGAAATAATCTTGTCGTGTGAACGTGATCTCAGTGACATGGTATTGAGGACAAAGGCTGCCACAGGGAGCTCTACACACAATTTCACACGTCTCTTCCACCTCCACAATAAACGTAACAATCCTATCTTGTTACGATAGTTACTAGTTACTACCCGTAACAATACTAAAGTAACATAGGTAAGTAGGTGTACATAAACTTTTCTCTGCACACAATATATTATAGTACCTATTCCATACTAATATTATATTATTTTTTCATCAGGATAGCGGGAGCAAAATGTAATTTTTAGGCCCATGGGACTTTTAATTTCTCTGTTCTGATTGGTTCGCCTTCGTGCTTCTGATTGGTGCTTAAACGTATAGGTAATGTCCATACATAGTAGGTTGATACTCCTAGCTTTTTCTCATACGTAATGATGAAAAATAGTGTGTCACTCGGGGTCAAATTTTTTGCTCTCGGGCGGCGTATATTGAATTCCTCGCTACGCTCAGGATTCTACTTTAGAATCCTTCACTTTGCTCTGAATTTAAAATAGCGCCCTCGGGAAACAAAAATTTTCTTTGGCCCCATAATATAACACAAATAACGATTTTTTATTCTCGCGGGAACTCTTCAATCTTTCGTGATAACAAGAAGCCTATGCCCCGATATATAACCAATATCTCTCTCCACCACCAATATCTCTGTACCAAATTTCATCAAAATTGGTTGAGTACTTGGGTCGTGAAAGCGTAGCAGACAGACAGACATACTTTCGCATTTATAATATTAGTATGGATTAGTAAGTATAGTGGAGATGACCCAACGTTACTCAGATAGCGTCCAGTATGAAACTCAAAATATAAGTGTTACAAAACATACTATTATTAATCGCGCTTATTGCCAGGAAAGGCACGCGGGATAGCCGTCGTGATAGGCATCACCGAGGCGTTGCTAAAGTTCGTTGCCACTCGTTTCGGTCAACGACAATATTAATTACTAGCGATCCGCCCCGGCTTCGCACGGGTAGCACTAATATAATCCTAATAGTCTATACCCAATGTAGCCAGTGGGCAGTGGGCAGTGGGCAGGTTTTACATTTTAATATTGCATTGTAAGAGTACGTCCGTCCCCGTCCTCACCACACCTGCCACATTATTTTTGTGTAACTTTACCTATTTAGTCAGCGCATGACGCCTCGTAAACTCTCAGAAGAGACGTTTTTTTTCCGACTTCGTTGACATTATTGCAATTTTCGTAAGGATCTAATTTTTTCTAAATAAAATATAGCCTATGTAATGTTACTGGCTGATAATGAAGCTTTCTATAGGTAAAAGAATTTTTAAAATCGGTTGAGAAGTTTTTGTGTTTATCCATTACAAACAAACAAACAAATCTTTCCTCTTTATAATATTAAGTACAGATAATAATGTCGAATAATAATAATTAAACATCATAGCCGTCTAAGCGGGTAAGCGTGTGGATGAGGAAGGCGGAGGACCGTGTTTGGTGGCGCACTCTCGAAAAGGCCTATGTCCAGCAGTGGATGCATACAGGCTGATGGATGGATAGCCGCCTAGCTGTTCCTCGAGACTTTGTCGTAACTAAAATCTCGCCAGCCTACAACATAATATATGGGCCTTACAGCGTTAACAGTAGTGAAATAAGCCCCCACCGAGTGACACAACAAAATCTGCGTACAGCTTAAAAATATTTTCAAGTAAAAATAATAACTTTTAAAAACAACTTATCACATAAAATTTCGAGCTCTTCTTAAAAGTGTTTCTTTAGTGAGTTATTTTTACATTCCGTCGCCCACGTGACGCGATTAATAAAACATTAATCTTCAGGAGCTATTCTTTCGTTTATCTGCCCTTATTATATCGAAGTGAAATGGTATGACAAATGCGTATTCTATTCTACACATTTTTAGAATAAAACATCTATGAATTTATAATTCTTTAGATAAGTGTTCGAAACAAATCGCTTGGTTTTCAATTTGAATAAGTACATTTTTTCTGGTTTAACTATAATTTACGAGTAAAACCTACTCGTAGATGTCAAGTTTAGCAAAAGTACTAAATAGTTAATAAATAGGTATTTTGTATATATAGTAGCGTTACATAATAATGGAAGTGTCCATAGTGGAGTCTATGTAAGTATATCATGTAACATTTTTTTTTTTTCAAGTAAATAATAATTTAATTGAAAAAAAATACATATATACATGATGTCACTTTACTGATATCTTGTCACTTTATTAATGTGTTTGAAATAATCAGGAATGTTCGCGAAGCTTACTTTTAAATCATGGAGCTGCATGAAATAGCGCGATAGGACAAATCGTGTTTCCACTACGAAGTAGACTATTTGCGCGGATGTTTGATCTTGTCCGGTCTCTAGTATGATTTTGCCCAAATAATTTGTCGTAGCCTTTGACTGACTGCTAGCCATGTTGCAAGACTTACTGACGAACGATGGACAATCACAATAACGAGTTGGCCCGGCCCAAAAGGTACACGTTGTAGAGGTCTGCCTCTAACACGTGTACCTTTACCCAACCCAACCCATCCCAACGATAATACGGCTAGGATGATGACATCAAAAAAGTGGCGGGACCGAACTGGATGACCAAAGCCAAAGACAGGGCGAAATGGATTTCTCTGGAGGAGGCCTCGACCTGAAAAGGGTTCTTCATATACACTTAAAACTAGTTCTAATAATAGTTTTTTAATTAATTTCTAATTTTGTATAAGTACTTACTTATTTTCTAGTTATATTCTCCATTATCTGTAATCAATCTAAAGAAATAAAAGGCTTTTTTTTTATTATTTAGCCTTTGACTCGTAGCACAGATTTAGGTATAGCCCGTTGAATGATCTACAGGCCGCCATTTGTATAAAGGCGCAATCAAATAAAAACAGACAAAACCTCAATAAATTGCGACAAGTTACAAGACAGAGGAGTCGCCGGTCATTTAAATCAGTTTCGTGTTGGTATTTCGAGATTTTATCTCTTATTTAAACTGTGGAAAGCGGGCGCTGTCAAGACACAGTCTTCTCAAGTTATTAATGACAGACCCTCCTACTTAGAAAGTTGTCTCTGAAATTTTGGTGGGCAGCCAAATGGCGAGAAAAGCATCAGTGCATCATATTTATGGTCTTAGTCACTAAGTTTTATTCATTTTTACGGCTATACTGCGTACTGAAACGTCCTTCCTTAATTAATCAAGCGTAAGAATTAAGATGTAGAGCCGAGCACAATATTAATGAAATTAAAAAGCTTTTACCAAAATTAGTGGTATTTGACGAAAGTAGTGTCAGTGATAGTAACTTCGGAGCAAGAGCATTATCCATGAGTTTTCTTTTTTATATTGGGGCTCCTCGACTTACAGCAACGCTGCTTCTATTTATTTGGCAAAAAAAAATACATAATGCGAACAAAAAGCTTTTACTAATTGGATTTTTAAAAAATTATTTACAACATTGAGTTATTTAGTTACATACTAGCTGATGCCCGCGACTCCGTCCGCGTGGTTTAAGTTTTTTTGATTCCCGCGGTAACTCCTTAATTTTCCGGGATAAAAAGTAGCCTATGTCACTCTCCTGGTCCTCAACTATAACCATGCCAAAAATCACGTCGATCCGTTGCTCCGTTGCGGCGTGATTGAAGGACAAACAAACAAACCAACAAACCAACAAACCAACAAACCAACAAACCAACAAACAAACTGACTTTCGCATTTATTATAATTTATTTATTATTATTTTAAGTAATTTATTTATAAGTTATTTATTTATTATTTTAAGTATGAAGTATGATGCTAGAAAAATACGTGAGAAGAAACTTAGTTGGTAAGTAGATACCTAATAATATGAGAAACGCTTTTAAACCGATAGTTCGAATACCAAGTTTCATGGATATAACTTGAAAGATGACGGACTTTCATACAAACTTTTACCCCCTATTTCACCCCCTTAGGGATGGAATTTTGAAAAATTCTTCCTTAGTGACCGCCTACGTCATAAAAGGAATCTACTGCAAAACTTTCATGTTTCTAACCCCAGCGGTTTAGACTGTGCGTTGATTCCACCAGTCAGTCAGCCAGGACAAACAATTATAGGAGAAACAATTTATATAGATACTAGCGGACGCCCGCGACTTCGTCCGCGTCCATAAGTTTTTTAATTCCTACGCAGGCACTCCTTACTTTTCCGGTCTAAAAAGTAGCCTGTGTCACTCTCCAAGTACCTACCCAATTATACCCATACAAAAAATCATGTCGATCCGTTGCTCTGTTTTCTTACCGAAAGCCAAAATACCAAGTTTCGTAGATATAACTTGAAAAATATCTTCAGAAATGAAGGCCTTTCATACAAACTTTCATCCCTTTTTTCACCCCTTTGGGGATCGAATTTTCAAAAACTGTGATACATTACTTTCTTCATTTTCAACCCGCAGCTCATATACCTATAACCTGGTGGCTATAACCTGAAAAACGACGGACTTTCATACAAACTTTCAACCCCTATTTTACCCCTTTGGGGATGGAATTTCGAAAAACCCTTTTTTAGTGGATACCTAGTCTTCACAAAGAACACACTCTCCAAATTTCATGTCTCTAGGACCAGCGGTTTAGGCTGTGCGTTGATATATAAGTCAGTCAGTCAGTCAGTCAGCCAGTCAGGACTTTGAATTTTAGGTATATATACAGATAAATATATTGCTTTAAACAATAATACAAAAGCTTGCTTGCTTGCTTCCATACATTGGAATTCTTTTAGGTCATAAGCTGCGCTTGGTTCTTTACTCAGTGACTCGTGATAAATCTGGAAAATGTTAACGGGAGAAATCGTTTGGAAGTTGGCATAGGAATAAAAAAATCATTCAAACAGCTTCAAATCCTTCTGCGATATAAGAGCATTACTTTCATGAGACTGAACACAAGTTAAGCGCTCCATTTGAAATTAACTCCGCAAAAACTCCGCATTTCATATTATTTACTTAAGGGCTAAGCATAAGTTTCAAAATTTTATATCTTTAAATTAAAATGCATACTAGTTTACGCTTAAATTTTTAATCGAAATTTAAATGTTATGTAGGTAACTACCTACGTGGATTGAGGTAAGCCTTTAAGCCTTAAAAAGTAGCCTTTGTGTTATTCCAGGCTATAATCTATCTCTGTGTCAAATTTCTTGCAGATCCGTTCAGCCGTTCGGGCGTGATTTGAGTAACAAACATCCATCCATACATCCATCCAAATTTTCGCATTTATAATATTAGCATAGGTACACTATAGATATACAGAAGTATCTACCTAATCGTTGGCCACTAACAGCTCGGTACCACCACCAGAGTGAACTATGCCACCGCCGGGGACGTGTGAAATGCTACTTATTTTGTGACATTCAAAAGTTCAATGGGTTCGTTCAACGTTCAAATTATTAAAGTTTTACCAATAGTTGGACTATTACTAATAGTATTTCTCTACTTCGGTACATAATATTATCAGCATATTATCTACTAGATGATTCCCGCGACTTCGTCCGCGTGGGCCAAGTTTTTTCGATTCCCGCGGGAACACTTGAATTTTCCGGGATAAAAAGTAGTCTATGTCCTTTCCCGGGATACAACCTACCCCTGTACCAAATTTCGTTAAAATCGGTTGAACAGATAAATTTTTTGATTCCCGCGGGGACTTTTGAGTTTTCCGGGATAAAAAGTAGCCTATGTCCTTCTCCGGGATACAACCTATCCCAGTACCAATTTCATCAAAATCGGTTGAACAGATGGGCCGTGAAAGCGTAGCAGACAGACAGACAGACAGACAGACAGACACACTTTCGCATTTATAATATTAGTATGGATAATAATTATAGATACTCATAATATCTAAATCATTAGCTTATGTACACGACTGAATTATCAAATCTCGTCAATTCATTCAGTCAATGGCGACATTTTGCAATTCAATTTCACTTCACCTGATGGAGATGACTCAGATTATAATATAATTGCGAATATTCACGAAATGGAATCACTTTATATAATTTCATTTATCATTTCCATCGCTTTAGAGCTCGAGCCTTTGTGGGAATTACAGAATGTTAAGTCAATTTACCATTGTCTCTGAGCTAAGCCGCGGATGGACGGACGGACGGACAGACATGGCGAAACATTAAGAATTCCTACGGAACCCTAAAGAGCTTGCGCTAATCATGCGTGATTAAAAGAAATTAGTTTTATGTTAGAACGCGCTTGCCTTGAAAATCATTCTATTTACACACATGTCGAAATAGTGCTGGAAGATTGCTGTACCCGGTACCCACCACCACTACAGCCCATTAACGTCCCACTGCTGGGCACAGGCCTCCACTCTCATTGGAGAGAGGGAATTAGAGCTTAGACCCACCACGCTGCTTCCAATGCGGGTTGGTGGTTTTGGTACCCGATACATCATACTAATATTATAAATGCGAAAGTCACTTTGTTTTTTGGTTTGTTGGTTTGTTGGTCTGTTGGTTTGTTGGTTTGTTGGTTTGTTGGTTTGTTGGTTTGTCCTTCAATCACGCCGCAACGGAGCAACGGATTGACGTGATTTTTGGCATGGGTATATCTAGTTGAGGACCTGGAGAGTGACATAGGCTACTTTTTATCCCGGAAAATTAAGGAGTTCCCGCGGGAATAACAAAAAACTTAAACCACGCGGACGATGTCGCGGGCATCAGCTAGTCTTAGATAAATGGACGGTGGATATCAAAGTATTTTGTGCAAAAACGTAATGAGTGAGTTACTTGGTCAATAGTCGCATAATTATGTTTGCCGACACACTTTCCAAAGTTTTTTTTTATTCCACTGCAAGTTAGCTCTTGACTGCGATGGTAAGTGGTGATTCAGTCTGAGATGGTAGCGGGCTAACCTGTTAGGGGCATGGCAGTTATATTAAATCAAACCCCTATAGTTTGTTTCTTCACGGCATCGTACCGGAACGCTAAATCGCTTAGCGGTGCGTTTTTGCCGGTAGGGTGGTAACTAGCCACGGCCGAAGCGTACCACCAGCCCAGACCAAGGAGAAAATTAAGAAATTTTTAATTCCCAAATTGAACTTGCCGGGGATCGTACCCGAGACCTCTCAAGTTAAGACAACAGCGCTCAAAAAGTAACGATAAACACCATCATCGACATTGTATCGTTTTCAGCACTTTTATGCAAGTTCTTCAAAGCTACAGCTAGATAGGTACACAATTAAGTAAAATAGAAACAGAGATTCATAGTCTACATATTTGTTTAAAAAAGTCTGCGTAATTCAAACAGTATGTACAGACTGAATCCATACTAATATGCGCAAGTGTGTGTCTGTCTGCTACGCTTTCAGGGCCCATCTACTCAACCAATTATGATGAAATTTGGAACAGGGGTAGATTGTATCCCGTGGAAGGACATTGGCTTTTTTATGTCGGGAAATTAAAGAGTTCCCGCGGGAATCAAAAAATCTTAATCCACGCGGACGAAGTCGCGGGCATCATCTAATCTTACTATTATTAATATTATAAATGCGAAAGTTTGAATGGATGTATGGATGTATGGATGTTTGTTACTCAAACACGCTCCAACGGCTGAACGGAACTGGCTGAAATTTGGCACAGAGATAGATTATAGTCTGGAATAGGACATAGACTACTTTTTATCCCGGAAAATTAAAGAGTAACCAAAAAACCTCAAACCACGCAGACGAAGTCGCGGGCATTCGCTAGTAGTGAATATATAAAACTGAAAAGGAATATATTAAAATGAAATATGTACCTACAGCTCAAGCAGAATAAATATCTCCGATGACTTCAAAGAGGTTCTGATTTGAGAAGACGGTACAAGAATAATTGAGAGGTAAATCTTGCCTCTGGTATTTACATGTTTGCTCGGTAACTTGTAACTTGTAAGAAAATCTCGTACGTAAAAATTTGTTATACCTACTTGACATTCCAACTTCAGTGAAGATGTGTATACATACCTTTAATGTCTGTACCAAGAAGCCTTGTTAGTAGGTAAAGGCTTCCTAAATGGGAAAGAATAAAATATAGTGATTTCCCTATAAATGCATCGGTCTATCATCGGTTCTTTTCAATCCAGCCACTCCTCCTTATCTGAAAGAACGGTTTGAGTTTCTCGGTGATTCTCACTCGGGTCGATCTCTCCGCTCTGAGGATAATCTAACTCTTAGAATTCCTTCTCATAGCACTGCTTTCTACTCCAAGTCTTTTTCCGTTAAAGCTGTTCGTCTTTGGAACTCTCTCCCTCTTAATATTAGGCAGGCAAAATCTTTGCCTATTTTTAAGAGTCTCTTAAAAGAACACTTTTTACCTCCTTAGTATTGTGTATCTAATTCCTTACATTCTATTCCTTAGATAGAAAGCTTATATCTAAATCATTGATACCTATTATATTCGTTATATATTTAAGTTGTGTGTATATATTATATGTATATATGTATATATGTATATATGTATATATGTATATATGTATGTATGTACATTATTTATGTATTATGTATATGTATTTTATATGTACAGATTTGTGTATTATATACTATAATAGTCTTTAGATTTGCTACCTGTGTTTAAGTGTTTTACCCCTTAATTGTATTACCTACTTTGTGTACACCCTCATTCAACTTTTCTGTTATTATTTCCTTTTCTAGGTTGCCTGGTAGAGATCGCTTCTCAGCGATAAGGCCGCCTATTGTACAGTCTTTCACAATTTGTATTTGTTTAAATGTGTTTTATGTATGGTGTACAATAAAGTATATTTTCATTTCATTTCATTTCATTTCATTTCTATTTAGTGAGTGACTGAGCGAGAACATTTCAGAACTATGTTATGCTGTAGGTATTCATATTATTAGATAGGTTTTCTGACTATTCATATAAGTTTTTTCACTTACAACATACATAAAAGAAGTAAGCCAAATCAAAACAAGTAGGGTCCAATAAAGAAAAACGAAGAATTGATGTAAGAGTCGAAATTCAACAAATTGAAATCAATTAAGTATATGTATAAGTAGTTCAGACAGTCCAAATAATCCCAGATGGTTCCGATAAGGGCATTTGCTCACACGCCCTGATGTAAGAATTCTAATGGAATATGGAACATTCTCTTCTGCATATAATATATATCTGGTAAAGGCTTTGCATAAGTAAGTCACTAGCATTGTATAATTTCGGGCGATGTTATCTCATCTGTTGTCTTAATGAAATAAAATTAAAGTTAATCTAATGTTGGACAACATTATGCTACTTATGATATGTTAGGACTCTACCACCATTTCGTACCAAATTCTACTGAGAAGAACCAGAAAGAAGCTCGGCGTTAGCTCTTTTTAATTTATATAAATCTAAATTATATCAAAATTATATAAAACTTTAATATCAACCCTCGCCGGTTGGCTGAAGAAATTAAAATTTAGTCTAACCTCATCAAATCTAGTCATTTTTTTCAAATTGGTAAAAATGTAGCCGATAGGTATATAGGATATAGCCGCTGTTTAATGTTTGTATGACGATAAAGTAATCAATTTATCAGCCACACGACATCCTACAGTAGTTATATACTACAAAATAATCAAATTCACCAAAATTCCATTTCCAGAAGCCAATAAATGAAAACACAAGTTTAGCAATGTTTACTCGTTCTTGTGTCAGATCCCAATCAAACATATCGCGTGCATTGCAAAATAATTCTTGCATCCATGTAGTAAGGACCAAATTGGATCTACAAATGAACTCTACCGTTACAGTGAAATGTGAATACTTACAAATTCAGGTCCCGATTTTGCTACTAAGCAAATACCAAAGTTTCAGGGGATTCCTCAATATCTTTTTGCGGGTTCGGCTAAATTGAGCTGCGACGGACGTGTGAGTAAACTTTCTTCAAATAACTGTCTGATTAGACTTTAACTCGTGAAATTAAGCTACTCACATGAAGAACTGGTATTAAGCTGCGTGCCCCCGACTTCGTCCGCTTCAGTTATCCATACTTCCATATTAATATTATAAATGCGAAAATGTGTCTCTGTCTGTCTGCTACGCTTTCACGGCCCATCTGTTCAACCGATTTGGATGAAATACGCTAAAGTGGTAGGTTACATCCCGGGGAAAGACACAGGCTACCGCGGTGAGTTCCCGCGGGAATTAAAAAACCTTAATCCACGCGGACGAAGTCGCGGGCATCGTCCAGTGACACAATATAGGAACTGATTAATTATTTTATGGTTCACTGGGTTAGATTGCTGCGATTTTATCTACGAATGAAATCAGATAAAATCAACTAGTGGTTAATAAAATAACTAGCTGATGCCCGCGACTTCGTACGCGTGGATCGAGGTTTTGTTGTTCCCGCGGGAACTCTTGAATTTTCCGGGAAAAAAGTAGTCTATGTGTTAGTCCAGACAATAATCTATCTCTGTGCCAAATTTCATCCAGATCCGTTCAGCCGTTCTGGCGTGATTGAGTAACAAACATCCATTTGAGGTTTTTTTTGTTTTTACGGGAACTCTTTAATTTTCCGGGATAAAAAGTAGCCTATGTGCTATTCCAGACTATAATCTATCTCTGTGCCAAATTTCAGCAAGATCCGTTCAGCCGTTGGGGCGTGATTGAGTAACAAACATCCATCCATACATCCATCCAGACATCCATCCATAGATCCATCCAGACATCCATCCAAACTTTCGCATTTATAATATTTATTTAATAAGAAATTTGCATCCTTACAAGAGGGAAGTGCTACTATAGAGGACAAAATTACCAAATTTATTAAATGTCGTTTATTAGTTTAAAGCTCGACGCTGCAGCGGCGAATGGTTTTTATTTGGTTGACTCCCTGTCTCGCAATATCATTAGCGGTTCATTTGCATAACGTTCCTATTTAGCTTACCGCGTCGTTTCACTCAAATATCAGCTTGTGTTTCATGTTATTGTAAATTAAATTAGGGTATTCTGAGAAAAATTGCCTTCGACTTCGTTCGTGCATATTTACCTACTTGGAAAGGTATGTATAACAATGTAGCCTAGATCACTCCTCGCTTAGTCCTCTACCTACCTTTTAAAGTGCCGTTCACGCAATAGGACAGTCTATGGATCCTAGATACTCAAGCTCAAAATCTGAAAAAACAAAGAGATTTCATTGTGTTACTAGTGGCTAAAATGTCCTTTTCTCGTCTCTTCTTCTCTTTGCCTTCTTCTACTACACATAAATTACTAAAGGATAAATAGGATACTAAAGGGATAAATTACTATCTTTACGAGAGCCATTGAGTTTTTAGCTCGGGTCTTCAAAAATCGTTCGGGAATTTTTATGTACATAAATACATAAGCTACTAGCCAAAATCGGACACAGTTTTTAGTTCAGTCAGTTTTAAATCAGTCAGTTTTAAATAACTGCATCTACCATCTACCAATAAACGCTATTGTTACTCTCGGAATCCCGACCAGTAGAGTAGTGGTGTATAAAAACGAATACAATATCGTAAAAAAAAATATACGAAATATTCAGTGGGCCCTAACCGAAAGACTTCTGACTATAAAACTGAAATTCAGTGAGATTGCTGCAAATAAACGAAGGGATAAAAATGATGCTCAGCACGAGTGCTTATACTTGAAAAATAAACCCAGCGCTATTCTAGAATGAGTTTGCTTTCTTATCAGCGTCGAACAGACGTCCTAAACAAATAGGAGGTGATTGAAAAATTTTCTTTTAAATTCTCAACTTGAATGATAGCGTTTGTGTATCATTCATAATAATATTATTAATGCGAAAGTATGTTTGTTTGCTGGTTCGTTGGTTTATTGGTTTGTTGGTTTGTCCTTCAGTCACACCGCTTTGGAGCAACGAACGGAGCTTTGGCATTGGTATAGCTGTTGAAGACCTGGAGAGTGACATATGCTACTTTTTATCCCGGAAAATCAAGTAGTTCCCGCGGGAATCAAAAAATTTAAACCACGCGGACGAAGTCGCGGGCATCAGCTAGTCTTCTTTATCTTATTTCTGGCGATGATCACATTTAAATGGTGATCAGAAGTGCTTATTAAAAGAAGAAATAATCCTTTTTTATTGCGTCCATATTGACATTATAATATTTAGTTATTACTAATTACTATATTCAATCGTTAAGAAGCACATTGTAATTTTATTGTCTTTTTATGTCCGTGTACCTACTTACTTGTGTGCAATAAAGATTTAAATAATAATAATAATAACATTGTAATGTTTTGTTTACGTTTAATAAAAAAATATGTTTAAGATCCAGTAGGAAATCTCATGCAATAAGTAAACACTTGCAGGAATTACATTTCTGTAATTATTTCTTTCTGTATAATATTAATGTACTATAATAAAAAAAAACCGGCCAAGTGCGAGTCGGACTCGCGCACCGAGGGTTCCGTACTCAAGAAGTAGGTATAATTACCTTTGTTAATGAACCGCAAAACTAACTTTGTTTGTAGAGGTTTACTGTTAATATCAAAAAATTACGTTTGTTGTATGGGAGCCCCCCTTTAAAATTTACTTTATTGATATTTAACTATTTATTTTGAAAGGTAATATACAAGTTAATATTCTGTGAAAATTTGAACCGTCTACCTGTTACCGTTTTTAATATTGAGCAAAAAAATACGAAAAAAAACACGTTTATTGTATGGGGACCCCCTTAATATATATATTTTTTTAATTTTTAGTATTTGTTGTTATAGCGGCAACGGAAATACATCATTTGTGAAAATTTCAGCTTTCTAGCTATCACGGTCTATGACATACAGCCTGGAGACAGACAGACAGACAGACAGCGGAGTCTTAGTAATAGGGTCCCGTTTTTACCCTTTGGGTACGGAACCCTAAAAAACATTTGATTTGATTTGATATAATAACTATGGGAAACATTAGGTGGGAGGCGCATTTCAGAAGCATGATATGTGACTCTCTACCCCTTCACGTATTTTTAACCCAATTATTAGAACACTAGGCATAGAAATTAAGAGACTTGTTTGCAAAGAAAATAAAAGAGACGAATGCTTTACAGTACATTATTAGAAGTTCGATTAAAAACGGGGTTATAACAACTGCGGCTCTCCTTGTTTCCGTGATCTGTGGGCTCTCCCATAGGAAATGTTAATGACCGAAGATATATGAAACCCAGGCTGCCAACTTCCATTTCAACCGATATGTAATTGAGTAAAATCAGGAAATATGAAAAATGTTTTTTTACACGTTACATGAATTCCCAGAAGATTTAGCAATGTTTCGAATGAATTAATAGGTAAGCGGTTGAAATTGCATTTATGATAAGTAGTACAAAAAAGAAGAGAAATTTTAATTTACCCGTATCATAAAACACAAAGCAACGATTTTTTAACCCCCGAAGCAAAAAGAGAGGGATGTTATAAGTTTAACGTGTCTGTCTGTGGTATCCCAAACGGATGAACCGATTTTCGTTTAGTTTTTTTTGTGTCAGAGATAATTTTATCCCGAGTGTTCTTAGCCATGTTTCATGAAAATCTGTTCAGCCGTTTGAAGATCATCAGCTCTTTAATAGATGATGAGGGGATCTGACTACCTTTCATATTATGTCCTATCGATTCGAAATTTGGTACCGTATTACTTCAATGATGATGAAAGAACATGGTAAGGTAACCATGTCTTTAAATATGACATGATAGGGTAAGATTTAGATTTCGAAGGTGGGTAATTAAATGGAATCCACTAGGCTCAATTACCACTGCGGCAGAGTACTAACTCAACTAACTTCTCACTATACAATTTTGAGAATATCCCAGGAAAACAATCAACTAAACGTAGACTCACGTGGCCAACACCAAGAACAAAATCTGCATTCGCCCAGAGATTCTTTGGATACACAGCACCACTACTTTATACATTCGCCAATAAACAATTATAGTAGATTGTTCATCAAAGGACTAAAATGAGATATTTCACACGAGATGTTTAGCTTACCGAGCGTAGCGAGGCATTCTATATAATCGAGTAGAATGGCTTTTAGTCCCGTGGTAAACACTCTGTTCATAGGCAGTCCTATTTAACCATTATATTCAGTTATATTTAACCATTGATTTGACTCGGAAAAAGTTATATGAAAACAGAATTCCTTCAAAATTGCAATAAATCGACTCACGATTAGTGTTGCCCAAAATCGGTTTTGGTCTTGCAGTCTTGGTCTTGTTCTTGCATTTTTGCAAGATCAAGACCAAGACCAAGGCCGCCAAAATTTAGCAAGACCCAAGAACAAGACTGCCCGTGCAAGATTTGTGCAAGAACAAGACTAAGCCTGCGAGACTCTTGCGTCTTGCAGTTAGGACTGAGTGTCCTAAAATAAAAAAATAAAAATAAAAATTTGGAAAATTGGACTTATGCGCATTACGAACAATACCATAAACATACATAGCGAATGAAAATATCCATAAGAAAAGAGTGTGCCTAGTTTTGCTCATCGGCACTTTGATAGTGCGCGGCATCTTGCTGTCGGCATCATCAAAGGTCGGATACTGATCTGTCAAAGAAATTTTGCAGCTATTCGGAAGTACAAGGTCAAGATACACGCGCCGGCGGCTTCTATTGATATCGCATACAATCGCTACCGCTGCCCCGCACGCGGCACAACATTTGACACTGTTCGATTGCCGCCACAGAGTACATGTTTCAAAGAATAAAATAAGTTTCCGGGTGCTCAGAATGAACACGAATACATTATGTTGATCTCGCAAGGAACATTGTAATTAGATAATGGTAAGGATAGGTAGATATCCTACTATTTTATTCTAGTAAGTAATTATTATAATACCTATTAGCAATATGGGGTTATAATAATTACTTACTTTTATTATTATTACGTAATAGATAAACATGTTCAATAATGACTGCCAATTCGATTTTTGGAAGTGAGTGTTTTTAAAACACAAAGTGCTTCACCCATTTGATAAAATCTATTGTAGACACTTTTAACACACTTGAAACGTGTAAAAAATTTCTACAACGCTAATCTGTATCAGTTAATTTTTCGAATTTCTCATTAGTTTAGCCAATTATTAATTTGGTTGGTCTTTAGGTACTATGGCTATGTTAATTCAAACTCAAAATGTACTTATTCTGTTACTTTGTTCTAAGATAGCAATAGGCTAATAGGTAATTGCGAGACTTGCGAGACTCTTGCTGCAAGATCAAGACCAAGACCAAGACTGGGAGCGCAATACCAAGACCAAGACCAAGACCAGGTGTATTGGCGCAAGACGCAAGACCAAGACTGGCTCAGTCTCGTCTTGTTCTTGCATTTGGGCAACACTACTCACGATATTTCGGTCGTTATATTTTTCATGTGCCCCCTACTTCGTGACACTACGGAATTAGGGATATTCAAGATACATTTTTGTAACTTGTGCATTTGTATAATAATTAAGATAATTTAAATGTAAATTAAAAAACAAATAATACAATAATAATTAACATAATTTTAAAATGATCTACAAAATTAAATGCGTGAATTACCAAAAATCAATCTAACGAACCAAGGGACAGTCTATTTTGTTATACTTTACCCCAAATTCGTGACAGATAAATCTGCAAGGCGTCCCACGGCTATGCCGCATGGAGGGGAAGTACCCTAAATATCGTAGATGGAACATTTTACTGAAAGAAGACTTCATTTTAATTTAAAATACAATTTAAACTGCATTCATACATTTTTAAATAATTGCCTGGTTGAACCAGGACTCAAACCCGCTATACGAGAAGAAAATCTTTAATAAATATAATCATTTTAAATATGCCTACTTAAGAAAACAGTCATATTAAGCAACGAAAAACAAAAAATCTAACGTAAAAACAAAAAATAGTCGGTCAACTTAAAATGCCCGTTAATGTGACGGACAACCACGGAACACTACACTGTGCGTGGCTGGTTTTTGACCTGACCGGTTTTTTTTTTCAAATCAGATTGCTAACGTTGCTTTGCTACTGTTGCGTTGTAGTTTCAGAATCACTAATATTTGCTTGTTTATAAGACTAGCTGATGCCCGCGACTTCGTCCGCGTGGTTTAAGTTTTTTTGTTATTCCGCGGGAACTCCTTAATTTTCCGGGATAAAAAGTAGCCTATGTCACTCTCCAAGTCCTCAACTATATACATGCCAAAAATCACGTCGATCCGTTGCTCCGTTGCGGCGTGATTGAAGGACAAACCAACAAACCCAACAAACCAACAAACCAACAAACCAACAAACTTAGATAGAATACACGACAAGATATAGCATGTAACGCACGAAAACGTCCTCAAAATCCTCTACTATATATGGTAGACGACTCTCTCGCCTACTTCAGTGGCACTTGACTCACTACGCAGTGAACGGCTCCCGCAAAAAAATCAAATATGCCGGTTTGTGCGGTCAAACTGTGCCACAATTATCCGTCAAAGCTTAATACGAAGTCCAAGATCTCATATCATCAGTAAGTTTTTATATTATTTGCTTAAGATTTTTTAAGAAAACACGATTTTTAATTTCGATGTTTTTTAGGTACGACGAACTGACCGGTGTTGCCAACTAAGTATTAGGTTTAAAGATGTTTATTTCTCAAAAAAGAACAAAGTTCACTTACATGAGAAACTTACAACTAATTTATGCTAAAAAGTTAATGCTTAGAGTAACAAAGGTGACCTGTACATACTAATCTATTATTACACTTCACTCTGAAAATGCTTAAGTAATTTTTTCTTAAATCTTACGAAGGATTTTTCATTAAAAACTTCGGTTGGTAAATCATTGTACAGTAGCGCTCCAAACTGTATAGTTTTTGAACCATAAGTACTAGTCCTGGCTTTTGGTAATTGTAATTTATGTTTGTTTCTTGTAAAATGTTTATGTGATATAGTTTTAAAAGTAATTTGTGTGTGAATCGAATTTGAAATAATTTTTCTCACTAACATGCATGTTTTGTGTTTGTAAAGTTGATTTATAGATAATGTATTAGTTTTTTTATAAAGTTCTTTAGTCGGGAAGCGATAGTCAAGTTGGAATAAAGTTTTTAACAGTTTGTTTTGGGATATTTGCAGATCTTATAAATTAGTTTTAGCGGCACTTCCCCATATCTCTATTAAATATTCGAGTAGAGGCTTTGCTTATGAATTGTAAATAATAGATCGTACTTTAGGCGGTATACATCGTGTAGATCTGCGCAAAGCCACTGTTAAAGATGAGAGTTTTGACTGTGTAATCTAAATGAGCTCGCCACGTTAATTTAGAATCCAAAACTAAACCAAGATATTTTTCGGTATCTGATTGTTTCAGTTCTTGGTTATTTATTATTAAAGGATTGAATTTAGGAACAATTTTGTTTTTTGCAGTGAAAAGCATATACGAGGTTTTAGAAACATTTATAGTGAGTAAGTTATACTGAAACCATTCATTTGGCGTATCAAGATCAGATTGTGCATCCGATATAATCTCATGAATCGAATCTCCAAAATAGAATAAACATGTATCATCAGCATATAATGATACTTCTCCAGTCAAGCCCAGGTTGCCAATATCATTTATATAGATCAAAAATAATAGAGGGCCCAGGATCGACCCCTGGGGTATACCACAAACGATATCACATGGATTGCTTTTAAAATTTTCGATTTTAACTATTTGTTTCCTACTTGATAAATATGATTCGAGAATCTTAAAAGCTGATCCCGATAAGCCAATGCTTTGTAATTTATTAAGCAAGATAGTATGTGAGACGGTGTCGAATGCCTTTTTTAAATCAATGAATATACCCACAGCTATCTTCTTCTGGTCAATATTAGTTTTTAGTTTCGTTATTAGATCGATTGTTGCCGAAAGAGTATTAGATTTAGCACGAAAGCCATAATGACCTTTATACAAAAAGTTTAATTCTGTTAGATAATTATTTAAACGTACATATAAAATTTGCTCAAATACTTTTGAGATTATGGGTAGTACCGATATGGGACGATAGTTCCCAGGGTCAGATTTAGAGCCAGCTTTGTGAATAGGGCTTACCTTAGCGACTTTTAAGCTGTCTGGGAACACGCCATCTCTCATACATTTGTTTATACCTAAACATAAATTTTCACTTATTAAGTCATTAATACATATAATTGCTTTCGGTGTTATACCATCAATACCTGAACTTGCATTAGTATTTAAGTTTTTAATTATTGTTTGTATTTCGTCTTTTGTACATATTTTAAATTCTGAAAGAGATTTTCGTGTAGGGGAGTTTGTGTGTGAAATGTGTGCTGTAGTATTATGATATTTTTGTGGTATGTTGTTTGCCAAAATTGTACCTATTGAAGAAAAGTAGTTATTAAAAGTTTCACATATTTCTGTTTCATCAGTAAGGGTTTTACCGTTTACTGTAAGTTTAGGGGGAACGCTACCACATTTTGATTTATTATCTGCAAAAGTATAAATAAGATTCCACATTTTTTTAGGTTCGTTGTAACATTTAGTGAAAGAAGTATAGTAAAATTTATCCTTTGTGTCCCTAATAGTACATCCAACTTTATTTCTTATGTTATTAAAATCATTCCTTAATTCAATATTATCGGTATCTTGTTTTAGATTTCTCCACATTAGATTACGGTTTTTTATTTCATCTAGTATCTGCTTATTTATCCAGTCATCTTTGGGTAGATTTTGTATTTTATATTTAATGATTTTGTGGTTCTCTATACTGTTTTTGATGAAACTTTCCAATCGGTTATAATCGTGATCTAGCATCTGTAAATTATTTTCGGCCATATCCTTGTACAGTTTCTCATAATTTATTGCTTCATATTTTGTTTTCTTTTTGGGTTCCTTTTTATATTTTTTTAATTCACAGTAAATTTGTTTATGATCTGATACAGGTGAATCTATATCAGGTGAATATATTATAGCCATATGAAAATTATTGTTAGCATTTGTACAGACATGGTCTAGAATTGATTTTGATGTTTCTGTTTCTCTAGTACAATAGGTATTGTATATTTATTTTATTAAGTATTTTATATCCTGTCTCTTGGAGTATGTACTTATATTTCTTGCTGCATCGGTCTTTATTTAAAATATTTATATTAAAATCGCCAAAAACTATGGATCTTTTCTTTTGTTCTAACTGCGTTGAGTAAATATCAAAAAAGTTTTTAATATTAGATGAAGGTGGTCTGTAAACAAGTCCAACATTTAAACCACATTTTTCTAAATAGATCCATAGAAAGTTATTTCCGTCGATGTACTTTTCTTCAGTAAGTGTGTAGGATAAATCATTGTGCACGTATATGGACACTCCACCCCCAATACAGTCAGTTCTATAGTTATAAATGTGCGAATAATTTTGAATTTTTAACATATTTGCGTCGGTATCCGATTTTATCCAGGTCTCCGTTAGTAATATTAGATGTATAGTGTATTTAAAGGATTTAATGATGCATTTTAGCTCGTCAATTTTGCCTGGTTTTAATAAACTTCTAACATTTGCATAAAAGAATTTTAGTGAGGAGGAAGTCATTATTACTTTGCCATAATCATGAGTTATCTGGTAGGTAAGTGGTTCGCTTATCTTCGAGTTCGTGCCTACATGCCGTTTTTTGAAAATACTTTTGTAATTTTTGGTATTCCGTTCGAGTATTTAATACTTAAGTCTGTTTCACCCTTTTGCTGGCGCTCAGCAAGCTCATTCTTCAAATTCTGTATATATTTTTGCTGGGCGGGTGTTTGGTCCCAATAAATACGAATATTTTTAGTGTTCGTTAATGTACGGTTACGTAATATATAGTTCGCAGGCTCCTGAGAATCAAAACATACCTTTATATTCCGATTTTTATCTGGTATATATTTACCAAGTCGGAAAATTATTTTCGGCTGTGGGCAGTTTTCATAGATACTTGTAATTATTTTAGTAACCTGTTGCATATCATGTTCGCGTCGATTTCGAGGATTTTTGACCGAGCGAAGCGAAGGTCTCCGAGTCTACTTGAGTGAATTTGCACTTGTCCGTCCTAGGGTTGCCAACCATACTATAATACTATTATTATTGGTATTGTACTGTATTTCGGGTCTGCGTACTATATACTGTTGAAGAAGCACAAAGTACGCAAAAATATTCCATAAAATACTATTTTTGTGAAGTGTACTATATTTTTTTATAGCTTAGTCCGAAAAATACTATATTTCGCTAAGAAATGTTAGCAACCCTATCCGTTTGTCTGTCAGAGCCTTATAACTTCTGAATTACTGAACGCAATTACTTCAAATATAAATATAATATGTAAACCGATGGCCTCCCGCCAAATATGGCTTAAAAAGTTATAAAAATCTTTTTTTCATTTACTTTATTCCTGGCTTAAAACTCGCTTACCATCAACTTCTTATTCGCTGCCGGGATTCCGACTTATCCGCAATGACCGTACTGGTAAGGGAGGTGGTGGAGTAGCGATCTACTTACGATCACATATTCCTTTCACTATTGTTAGCTCGTCTTCACAGCCTCCAGTACCAGACGCGGCCGAGCACTTATTAGTCGAAGTTCTCCTATCTCACACGAAAATCCTCCTTGGGGTGTTTTATTCCCCTCCCTCTCATCCTAATTTCTTTCACTCGTTTGAAAGTTTACTAGAAAAGATAGTCCCCTTGTACAGTCAAACCATTATAATGGGAGATTTTAACACCTGTTTACTCAAGGATGATCATCGCAGCAAGAAACTATTAACTGCAGTGGAATCTTGTAATTTGCATGTCCTTCCACTTACTGCTACGCACTTCTCTCCTGGCTGTACTCCCTCTCTTCTTGATCTAATCATAGTCTCTTCTCCAGATCTTGTCTTCAAACACGGACAGTATCCTGCTGACGCATTTTCTTATCATGACTTGATATTTCTATCCTATAAAATTCGTCCTCCAAAAGCAAAGTCGAGAATTCTTCTGCAGCGTAACTTTGCAGGGATTGACAAGGATCGCCTTTGCGAAGATGCTAGGCGTTTGGACTGGAATGCAATCAGAGATGTTGAATCGATTGATAGTAAAGTCGAAATTTTTAATACCTTAGTGACACAGCTCTTTGATACACATGCACCCATAAGACCGATTAAGATGAAACACCTCCCAGCACCTTGGTTATCAGATGAAATTAAAATCTTAATGGATAAAAAAAACTCAGCTAAATATAAATTTAAGATGAACGACTCTGATGCCAATCGGTTGAAATACCACAAAGCCCGGAATCGCTGTAATACACTGTGTAGAGATGCTCAACGACGCCACATACATAAGTCAGTTGAAAATGGTGATACTGCTAAAACCTGGAAATTTCTTGAGTCACTTGGAGTTGGTAAATCTTCTCAAAAACCTTCTATTAATATTGATATTGAACTCCTTAACAAACACTTTTCTACTTCCGATACAATTGATAGTGTCGATAAAGAACATACTCTTAATATTCTTTCATCCTCCTCATCTCCAGACTTTTTACCGTTTTCTTTTGAGTCTTTCACTGAATGTGATGTTAAGAAGAACATATTGTCCGTCACGTCGAATGCTGTTGGCACAGACAGCATCAGCCGTAATATGATCGTACCCATTCTTGATTTTGTAACTCCTATCCTAACCCATATTCTGAATTGTTCCATCAGCACTAGCAAATTCCCCGAAGCTTGGAAAACTGCTCAAATTGTTCCTATTCCAAAAAAGTCTAACCCATCTTCAGTCAATGATTTCCGTCCCATTTCTATCTTGCCATTTCTTTCAAAAATCCTTGAGAAGTTAGTCTACCAACAGTTGAATATTTTCCTTAACAAAAACTTCCTTCTCAGTCCGTTGCAATCGGGATTTCGTCCCGGTCATAGTACGGTAACAGCGTTGGTCAAAGTTACTGATGACATTCGATGGGCGATGGACAATAAACAGCTCACAATTTTAACCTTGCTCGACTTCAGTAATGCGTTTAATACCGTTGATTACGACATTTTGCTGAGTCTGTTACGTTCTATTAACATAGCTCCATCGGTGATTGACTGGTTTCGGAGTTACCTCAGAGGTCGTCGACAGCGCATTAAAATTGACGATACTTGTTCGTCATGGTGTGATGTGACGGCCGGGGTACCTCAGGGTGGTGTGTTGTCTCCTTTACTGTTTGCTATCTTCATTAATTCTATTACCCCGTTCATCTCTTCTCTCTACCACATGTATGCAGACGATATCCAAATTTATCGCTCAGCACCCTTAGAAGATCTGGACGCTGCTGTTTCTGCCGTTAATACTGATCTAACTGCTGTTGCTGAATGGAGTAAGCAGTATGGGCTCCGCGTTAATCCAGTCAAATCACAGGCAATCATTATTGGCAGTCCGGGATACATTGCAAAACTTGACCTGCGAGGACTACCCCCGATCTGTTTTAATGGTGTTGTGATCCCATTTTGTGACTCCGTTAAAGATCTAGGTATATATTTAGATTCACAACTGTCCTGGTCTGGGCATGTTAAAGAGCTGAGTAGGAGGACTTTTGCTACGATGAACTCTTTGCGACGGTTGCGCTCTGTCCTGCCAATTCCTACCAAAGTTATGTTGGCGCAATCTCTCCTTCTTTCTATTCTCGATTATGCTGACGCAAGCTATATTAATTTGACTGAGGATCAACTTAACAAGCTTGAGCGACTCCAAAATCTCGCCATTCGGTTCATATTCGGCTTACGCAAATATGACCACGTATCCGAATTTCGTCAAAAGCTCAAGTGGCTCCCTATACGCCGTCGCCGGGATCTGCATGTACTTTCTCTTCTGTACTGTGTGCTATTTCATTTAAAAACTCCTTCCTACCTTAAGGAGAAATTCAGTTTTTTTGGTGTGCAATCCGATATAAGACCATGCCGAACCTTAACGCTGAAAACCCCAACTCATAAAACGAAGTTCTTTAACAATTCGTTCAGTGTTCGAGCCGTTCAGCTATGGAATGCGCTTCCACTGACCATACGCCAATCTAAGTCACTGGACATATTCAAAAATGCTGTTAAGAATCATTATCTTGCAAACTAAAGACGACAGCGAAAATTATTCTTCAAGCATAGTTGATATACTTACCTATATGTTATATTTCATATATATTAGTATATTTTATAATTAGCAATATTATGTAATATTATTTATATGTTTATTATTGGTTTATGTATTAGTATGTAGTTATTTGGATGTAAGTATATTATAGATCCACCTGCAGTCTATTTTCCCTTATTTTCTCCTTTTCCTAAGGTTGCCTGGTAGAGATCGCTACCTAAGCGATAAGGCCGCCTTTTGTATCCTACTTCTGTCTGTGTTTACTTTTTTTCCAATTTTATCTATGTAATTTCATCTTGTGGTGGTACAAATAAAGTGTATAATAATAATAATAATAATAATAATTTCAGGGGGGCTCTCATAGAAGCGAATGCGAAGTAAAAGATTTTTTATAGCGTTACATATGGTTGCGGTATGACATTTTAAAGATAATTAGGAATAGAGTCTAAAAATATTTTTGTTTAAATTTTTCCCTTAAAATTGACGAAATGGGGGACTTTCAAAGTGGTGATTTTCTAACGTCCAAAGTTGACCTCAGAACTCTCAATTTTCTGAAAGGCTAAGACTGAAACTTGATCAATTATTTGAATTATATCCTGTACTTGAACAACAAATACTAAAATTAGATAAATATTATAAGGAAACGAAATAATTTAATTTTTAATGAGATTTAGTATTTTTAACAGAACCTCACAATGATGTCAATAGATGGCGCTAATGGTCAAAGTTAACTATTACAATATTTTCTGAAAGGCTGAGTCTGAAACTTGTTCAATTATTTGAATTATATCCTGTACTTGAACAACAAATACTAAAATGAGATAAAATTATAAGGAAACGAAATAATTTAATGTTCACTATTTTTAACAGAACCTCACAATGATGTCAATAGATGGCGCTAATGTTAAGAGATAAATATTATATGGAAACGAAATTGTTTAATTTTTAATGGGCTTCAGCATTCAGTCAGTTTAACAGAACTTCACAATGATGTCAATAGATGGGGCTCTGTAAAAGTTTATTCGTTTTATGGATACCGCGAGGTCTCAGTTCGGGGCGAACCACTAGTTATCATGTAGTTCAGGTATACCCGCAAGTATGATATTTTTTTGCCGGTTGCACCGATCTTGTATTTCCAGGGTGATGGTTTCGTAGCTAAGCGGCAGCGGATTTGCGGACGAAGGTGGACTGATAACATTTTCATGCGAACGAATGTCATTCTCAAGCTGGGTAACTTTTTCCTGGATTGTTGAGTTTTGCCGTCTCATATTTTCCAATTCACTTCTTATAGCGTGATGTTCCGTAATTAAACATTCGGTAGAATTTTTTATTTCTTGTATTTCCTGCTTAATTTCGGTCATTTCTTGACAAATTTTGTTATTGTTTTGATTTTGTGAAGCACTAAAATTTTGAAAAAAGGACTGTATTTCACTACGTAATTTATTCAATTCTTCTATATAAATGGCAGCCGAGTCATTTTCACGTTCTTTTCTTCTTCTTTGTGTTATGTTTTCTTGCTCCCGGGAAATACCGCGTGTCTCAAGCGCGGAATCGCTACCGCTCATGGAGATCCCGCTTTGTATGATACACGTTGACGTGTGTGAACATTAATAATAATATCACATCATCACACTAATATTATAAAGGCGAAAGGTTGTGTGTTTGTGTGTGTGTATGTATGTTTGTTCCTCTTTCACGCAAAAACTAATGGACCGATTTGGCTGAAATTTGGAATGGAGATAGAGTATACCCTGGATTAAAACAGAGGCTACTTTTTATCACACTCACACGGAATATAGTGAATATATGACATTATAGATTTGTATACTTTTACTTACTATATTTTGACCTTCAATAAAATATGTTTAAATAATAATTATTCTAAATAACTAGACATTAATGTGACAGATGCCGACCTATCTTTACTAATTGACCCTGAACATACAGATTATTTTGAGCACATAATAGGATATATAGCGGGGGGAAAACAAACACAAAGAGACGGGTTTTAATTTTTTTTAATTGTTTTTATAAGGCAGTAAAGAGTATTTTCAATGTTTTAGTTCTTTAGTTTTAGTGTCATCAGACCCTAAATATCATCTGGGATCAGAGCACTTGTCAAGACGAATCAAACGAGCCCAAACTCGATAGAGTTACGTAGTTTCTTTGCAGAGTTCCGTTAAGCACCTTTCAGCGCCATCGTCAGACCCTGGATATCATCTGCGACCAGAGAGCTTGTCTAGAGTTCATTTGAATCTCCAAGAGATATCACGAGAAAACGGACAAATTTTTAAGATTAATAATAAATTGTACTTACTTATATAAATTATATTTTGAGTTTTATTTTGATAAATTAAAAAATCACCACTGAGAATAAAAAATGGCAAATTATATAATATGATTACATGGTTATGATTGACATTTACAATAATATATGTACATAGTCTTGCAAGAATATCGATTTTGAAGGATTTTGAATTCGTTGTTCTGCTCGGAACCTAGAAACCGATTGCAGCGTCACCTATCGGATTCAATTTTAATGAATTTATGCCCCCCAGGAACAAAAACAACCATAAAAATTTCGACAAAGTTTGTCCGTAATAAAAATAAATTATCCCAGAACCTGACTGCAGCGCCACCTACCGGGTCCAATTGTAGATAACTATCTTGGGACACCAATAAGCATACACTAAAAATTCCATCAGAATCAGTCCAGCCGATATTTAGATAATGAGATAAATAAATAATTAATATTCAATAATAAAGTAATTACTGATTAGGTATTTTCCTTGTAAACTATTGATTTACATTAAACAAATAGTTTTACACACGCATAGAATAAATATAATCAATAAAAACATAATTTTATCCTAGGTAGGTTCGAAATAAGGTGTATATTTCGAATTGATTTATCTACAAAATTGTGCAAACTTTTACGTTACTGGTAACGTAACAGTTCGTAGTAACGTAACTCAGTACCAGTAACTCGACTCAGTCGAGGTTATAACCCCGCCCCCCGCTACACTCACACATAGACCCCGCCCCTCGCTACACTCACACATAGACGTGGCGGCGCGCATTGTTTGTTTGCGTTACTCTTTCTAGACGTATATGAATTCATTGCCAACAAATCAAACCAACAAACCAACAAACCAACAAACCAACAAACAAAGTGACTTTCGCATTTATAATATTAAGTATGAAGTATGATTAAGAAAACAGTCATATTATTAAGCAACGAAAAACAAATAACAAACCGGCCAAGTGCGAATCGGACCGAGGGTTCCGTACTCAAGAAGTAGGTATTTGTTAATGAACCGCAAAACTAACTTTGTTTGTAGAGGTTTACTGTTAATATCAAAAAATTACGTTTGTTGTATGGGAGCCCCCCTTTAATATTTACTTTATTGATATTTAATTATTTATTTTGAAAGGTAATATACAAGTTAATATTCTATGAAAATTTGAACCGTCTACCTCCGTTTTTAATATTGAGCAAAAAAATACGAAAAAAACACGTTTATTGTATGGGGACCCCCCTTTATATGTATATTTTTTTAATTTTTAGTATTTGTTGTTATAGCGGCAACGGAAATACATCATTTGTGAAAATTTCAGCTTTCTAGCTATCACGGTCTATGAGATACAGCCTGGAGACAGACAGACAGACAGCGGAGTCTTAGTAATAGGGTCCCGTTTTTACCCTTTGGGTACGGAACCCTAAAAATCTAACGTAAAAACAAAAAATAGTCGGTCAACTTAAAATGCCCGTTAATGTGACGGACAACTACGGAACACTACACTGTGCGTGGCTGGATCTGCAACTGACCGGTTTTTTTTTTCAAATCAGATTGCTAACGTTGCTTTGCTACTGTTGCGTTGTAGTTTCAGAATCACTAATATTTGCTTGTTTATAAGACTAGCTGATGCCCGCGACTTCGTCCGCGTGGTTTAAGTTTTTTGTTATTCCCGCGGGAACTCCTTAATTTTCCGGTATAAAAAGTAGCCTATGTCACTCTCCAAGTCCTCAACTATATACATGCCAAAAATCACGTCGATCCGTTGCTCCGTTGCGGCGTGATTGAAGGACAAACCAACAAACCAACAAACCAACAAACCAACAAACAAAGTGACTTTCGCATTTATAATATTAAGTATGATTAAGCAGTCAAGGAAAGGAAGGAAGAAACCATTATATTTAAGTATTACAATGGAATAACATTTTTTATGAAGAAGATACTTTATTTATTTTTTATACACACATTACCTTTTAAATAACAAAACAAGCACTCAAGTCATCATTTGAATAATTTAACGTAATATGTACCTACCAATATCCTAATGGCATTTATAATTATTATTATAGTGTTTCAAAAATGATAGTTTTGACGACCTCCGTAGCGCAGTGTTAAGCGCTGTTGCCTTAACGTGCGGAGGTCCCGGGTTCGATCCCCGGCAGGGTTTGGAAATTTATAATTTCTGAATTTTCCCTGGTCTGGCCTGGTGGAAGGTTTCGGCCGTGGCTAGTTACCCACGCCGCCGCCGCCGCGTGACGTGCCGCCAAGCGATTAAGCGTTCCGGTACGATGCCGTGTAGAAACCGAATACCTAAGATTCATCTCTACATAATTGGGTATTTGACTACATATTAAATAAATTTTATTTTTGTGATAATTATTAAATAGAGGATCGCCCAAAAGTCGTAATATCCACGGTCCCTGTAAGTTTTATCGTCAGTACTATTATATTATTCTGTGGTTTTATGTTGAATAACCATTTTAAACTATCAATTAAAGTAAAAAAAAAGTGCGTCAAAATAAGATGACGTCACAATTCAGTATTTCATACAAATTTGCGTGGATTTTGTATGAAATACTGTTTATAAAATACCCGTTTGACGTTTGAAAAAAAGTTGCTCATTTGACTAGTCAAACCCTAATATTATTATGATAATAATTCTTTCCAAAAAACCGACTTCCAACGCCACTGTAAAGTATAAAATAATTTTGATTTTTATCCACTACCATGTTGAAGTCGGGCGGGTATAACAAGGATAAGCAAAGTTGACGCATCAGACTCGGACTCGGAAAGAGTTTTTATTTTTAACATTTTAGTGTCAGGATTGAGGATTTTGGTCAGATTTTTTTATGGAACCACCTCCAAGCTTCCTCTAGCGACTGATAGAAAAAAAATCAAATCGGTTCCGAAACCACGGATATATGTACCGACATACATCTCCAAAATAAAAAAAGGCGTCGCAATTCGACGCGTTTTTTTTTTTTGAGAACCTCTTCCTTTTTTGGAAGTCGCTTAAAAAGTCCTGCCTCACTTGCTGACCCACTTATAAAGGCCCAACGCAAACTCGTGGGCCTACAAACCTTCCTAATGAAGAGATTTTTACCACCGCTAAACATGGTCCTCTAATACAATAGTTGAATAGGTACTAACTTGTACCCAATATTTCAATACAATATTGGGTACAATATAACCAGCGACGATTAAAAACCATGCAATACCCATACATTAAGTTTATGGCTAGACTCATCAAACATGAATAACGATTCGATTTTTTGTTTAGATTTAAATAATTATTCTCGAAGGAATTTTGTCGGTAGGTATAATTTATCTCGACAAAATATTTGTCGAAAAAATATGATTTCCCCAATAATTGACGTCGACAAAAAATAAGGTTTCGTCTCACCAAATTATATATTACAACGTACCTACTATTACTTATTCTGTGATATTACTTTCGAACGCGAATTGATGTAATAATACGATTGACGAATATCTAACATCCTAAGTGATTAGTCAAACTCAAACTCAAAGTATATTTATCCAAAATTAGTACCTTCTGAACGTCACATTTACAAAGTAGGTATTAAGACGTGATGGTGATAATTAACCACGGTATCTTATAACTACGAGGGTTCCAATAATATTATTATAAAAAGGAGGGAATGCCAAGCTCATATCCAACAACAAAAAAAAATCATAGCAATAGGCATCCGACATACACATATTAATATTATTTTTCAATACAGTTGTCAAACATGGCGCACTTTCAGAGGCTGTAGTTATGATTCGAAAATTGAATCTTTCGCATAGGCATCTTACTTTTACACGGTCGTGACTTACTTTTACAAGCTCGACACTTACTTTTGCAGTTTAGTTTTAAATTTTCCAAGTCAATTAAAAAAGTTTATTAGCAAGGAGTTTTCATACATAGAATATAATCGGATAGGCTTTTTACGAGGAAAAATGAATGAATCCGTACGTTTTAGCATTGAATTTCCAAAATTATTTTAAATGGTTGTTGATTATATTATTTAATTACCAGTTTTAATTTAATTATTTTCAACATTTGACAAAAATCGAATAGGCTGTATACGCGTAGGTTCGAACCCGTAGCCTAGTGTCGTTGAAAAAAAAAATATGTCCAGGTGTAAATACGCGCCATTTGCTTAAATTTTTTATTTTTTATGTGACAAATTGATTATATTTTCAACTGTATTGAAAAATTCTTCTAAATGGTTGTTGATTATATTTAATTACCAGTTTTAATTTAATTATTTTCAACATTTGTCAAAAATCGAATAGGCTGCAATACGCGTAGGTACGAACCCGTAGCCTAGTTTCGTTGAAAAAAAAAATATGTCCATGTGTAAATACGCGCCATTTGCTGAAATTTTTTATTTTTTATGTGATAAATTGATTATATTTTTGTACTATTTCCCACAACTGTATTGAAAAACGTCGTGTGATACACGGGTGTGAAGGTTATTGCAAACTCGTGACATTAAAAACCCTCACCTGCGGCTCGGGCTTATTAATGACAGCTCGTTTGCAATAACCTACTTTCCACCCTTGTATCACAATATACCATTATGTCATTGGATCCGATGCAGATGTACCTACCACCACTCTACCAACTAGTATAACTGTCAAATAATTATAATGGACGGCCAATGTCGTAATTTGGCATCTCTATTAATCAATAAATACTAAGGCCACAGATTTTTTAAGATTAATATTGAGCTTTTACTTCTTTCCCCAGTTGTTGATAGGTATCTTCCATCATTTTCTGAACTCTGTCTTTGAGTTCTAGCAAATCGTCCATTGTTAATCCCTCAGTGGGCACAGCTTCTAGACACTGGATTATTGCATGACCTAAAAGTAAGTATCGAATTGCTATTTGAATTTATTATTTGAAAGCCTATTAATATTATTCATAGAAAAATGTGTTTGTATATTTGTCGTTCAATCATTGGAAATATAGAACCCTTACCATTGTTAAAAATACGTTTAGTTCCATTTAAGAAATAGTATGGTGATGTAACCACAGGTATGATTGGAACTTGGCAAGCAATTGCCAAGCTAAAAGCACCTTTTTTGAAAGGCAGCAGTTTGTCAGAATTATTATTTCTCGTTCCTTCAGGATACATCCAAATTTTTGCCTGGAATACAAAAAAAAACAGTTTGTGTACAGGTGATTATTATTCTAACTATGAGTAAGTAATATAGGCTATTGATTATAACTTATAGAAAGGAACTAAGACGTTCACGGGTTTTTAATGCAGGAATCGGCTTCTAGGCCATATCTCGTTAAATTTTTTTATCAAAAAAATATTTCAGCCCCAGATTTTAAAAAAAATTTTATCTACTTTTTTATCTAAATCAATGCCTATACCCCAAAAAAACAGACAAGCTTAAAATAAATACAGGCGAAAAAGCAAAAAAACTCAAAAATCGAAATTTCCGTTTTTTTTCAAGTTAGTTTCGACTGTTTTGGCATGTTTCTTTTTTAATATTTGAAAAATGCTCTTCCAATGGGAAATTTGATTCTCTACAAAAAGTTTTATATACAATAAATCGAAATTTTGCTTTATTTACGAGATATATTGAAACACCCAAAAGGGTGCTTTTTCAAACCTATCTTCATCATCTCAAAACTTAGATATCAATTTGCGAGGTTCAGCGCAATTAATTTGGTGAATTCTCATGTTTTTCTAACTTAAAACGATGGCCTCTTTGTGTTGTGTTCCACAATGCTCTTAAAAATATCGGCATTGTTTTGCCTAGTGATCCAAGAAAGTTAAAACTTTTTTAACTTGTAGAAGTTATTGGTTTATTCGAAAAGTATCCATTTGTAGCACTACTGCAATCGACTGTACACGCAATAAACCTAATGATGCGTCTGGAAGCTTATAGACGGAGGGATATAGAGCAGAGTTTTGCACATGAGGTGTGAGGGAATCCCTTTTCGATAATGCCGATAACCACACGGGGTTGAGGGTGCAAAGTTGAAAGTGAAAATCTGCTCGTGACGTAGTCTTTCCGCATTTTCTACCTGATATGAGTCACCTAAAGTGTTTAAATTAAAGCAGGCGTATAACACCTATTCTGTGGTAAAACTAGGTCCACACCAAAGGAGTGGAAATCTTAGTAAATGTACCGCTTTATTTCCAAAAAGCGTATTTTTTGGTAAGAGAGCGCCACACATCTCCATCGTCGCTCGACAGATTTCCCAATATTCGATTTTGTCCCAATGTCCCCATGTGTGTTCACAGCTATCGTGCTAGCTTCTCATATATTACCTTATTTTTGAAAAGGACATCAGCCTCTGCTTTTAATGTTTTGTGGGCGGCTTCAGGATTCCTTCTATCTATGAAGACGCATCCATTCAGATATGCAAGCAATCCGAATGGAAACAAATACATGATTTCCTTTTTACACACTGGTGCCGTTTTCGGGGCGACATCGGTTAATCGATACATTCCTATAACAAGATATTAAATAATATTATTAATCGTATTTCGTTAAACAGATTCCAGCCTGTACATAATAGTAACATCATTGGAAAAAAATGCACATACCTAAGCTTTACAGTTTTGTAAAGAAAGGTAGTTAGTTGACGGCACAGCAGAAAAAATTGACGCGGCGGAAGTCGATATTTAAAGAACCTTTGATTATATATTTTACTAGCGGTCCGCCCCGGCTTCGCATGGGTAGCACTTGATCAAAATAGCCCATACCCAATAATGGTCAGTCGGCACTGAGACGAACAACTCCACCATACGTTCTCAAATTTTGTTCAGCAAACCGCTGTGAACGCTTGGCACTTGAGTCTCCAATACGACGTATTTTCGCTGCACTCGCCTGGGAACTATGTTTAGAACTAACAACTAAGTTGAGACCTGGCTCTTTTAGGCATTTCGCAGTCTGTCTACAACAGTTAGATATTAAAATGTTTAAAAAAATGTTAGTAAGTTCTCTTGTATTTATTATGTTTGTCTTGACAAATATGACATAAAAGTGTCTTGACAAATATGACATAAAAGACAGTCTGAATTAATAGACGAATACTTAGAGGTTTAACCTGAGGGTTTAACGTAAAAAGTTAAATTATTGAAGTATTATTTTTTAATTATTAGTGAATTTTCGACTCAATTCACATTATTGCAATTTTCGAAGGGATCTCTAATTTATTTTGAAATAAAATGCTGCCTATGTTACTCGCTGATAAAGTAGCTTTCTATAGGTGAAAGAATTTTTAAAATCGGTCCAGTAGTTTTTTAGTTTATCCATTACAAACAAACAAATCCTTCCTCTTTATAATATTAGTTTAGATAACATACTGATTTTATGCCTAACAGCAATTTCTTACAGTCAAATGTCACTGTGTTAAACGTAGTTAAATAAAAGAACAAACAGCTGACTTTAACCTTCTCGCGTCTGGAGATTTTTACCCGTACCTATTATAATACTACTAATTGACAAGACAAACGTAAAAATCTACTTGCCTGAGTTCTATTTCTGTCTTTGAATTTTTCGAATAACATAATTTTAAAAAAATTACGTTTGACAACTGTTTCACTTTTTAAAGTGAAACTTCTTTAGCACCGTTGTGATTGAAAATTCGATGAAACTAAAAAGCGACACCAAAAAGACACAAACATATTTATGAATAGAGGAAGCCTGCGAGAGAATGAGATAGAATACAAGTTATATTTATCTCATTCTCTCGTAGGTTTTTCTGAAGTTTCACTTCTGCCGTGTGTGACTTTACTTACTTTTTTTTATTTTGAATATTATGTGGACCTAGCAAAGACTTATTAGTATTCCAATTAATTGTATAATATTATGCAAATGTATTAGGCAAGTTAATTTACCTACTTACCTACCTAAAACATCAAGAGCAGACTGATGATTTGCTAATATAACTGCACCTCTTTCTTCTAGAAGAACTTTCATATTTCGTCTTTCCCATTTTACTCCTAAAACCGTTGATAGATGTTGCAATATCCGTGCTGTTATACTGTAAACATAAAACTATATTTACCATAAATTCTTAGATTTTTCAAAAAAAAAGCTTACACAAATACCTTTAAGGTATTGTAAGTCTAGTAGAAGGAATCATACTTCATACTTAATATTATAAATGCGAAAGTGTGTTTGTTTGTTGGTTTGTTGGTTTGTTGGTTTGTCCTACAATCACGCCGCAACGGAGCAACGGATCGACGTGATTTTTGGCATGGGTATAGTTGAGGACCTGGAGAGTAACATAGGCTACTTTTTATCCCGGAAAACTAAGGAGTTCCCGGGGGAATTTAAAAAAACTTAAACCACGCGGACGAAGTCGCGGGCATCAGCTAGTTATAAATATGTATTACTTAATAATAAAAAAATATGACAAAATTCATGCTCGAAAGATTGTTTTTGCTTGTATTAGGTAGGTACTAGTTGATGCCCGCGGCAAATTTCATCCAGATCCATTTAGCCGTTCTGGCTTGATTGAGTAACAAACATCCATACATGCATCCAAACTTTCGCATTTATAATATTAGTAAATGTATAGATAGTACAGATTAAAAACAAAATAGCATATAGTAAAAGCCAAAATTTATCTGTACTTAATACCTAATGGGCACCCACAATTAAAATAAATTAAGTGCTTATTTTCACCTAAGTAAGAAAATTCCCAACTATACATATTATGTACTTACTTTCCGTTCCTGAGGTTTCTTGGACTTATAGCCAGATAAGGTATTAATATCACAGAAGCAATCTGTACGCAGATGATGTAGATACTGAATTTAGCATAATAAACCACAAAATCAGGAGTATATTTGTACAATATAAATTTCCAAATAAGGTACACCACTAATAAGTAAAAAATGTAAACAGATATATCCCACATTGTCACCTACGCAGCACAAGATGTACCTATTTGCAAAATAATTTACAACACTGTTTGATTTTAGCACTTGATCATTTTATTATCTATTTAACATTGAATTTAAACTGTTTGCCTTCGTGGCGGTCTAAAAGGTTACTGACTACTGTTTTAATAAATGCTTAGACTTAAGAATTTTATTCTCGTAAACCTTCCATACTTCCTGGCTCAAGGTGCAATTATATCGAACAGAGCATAACTGGCAACTGCGTCGCCGTAAAAATTACCGTACCTACATCATACATACACACTAATATTATAAATACGAAAGTGTGTTTGTTTGTTGATTTGTCCTTCAATCACGCTGCAACGGAGCAGCGGATCGACGTGATACTTTGCATGGGTATAGTTGAGGACATAGGCTACTTTTTATTCCGGAAAATTGAGGAGTTCCCGTGGGAATTTAAAAAAACTTATTCCACGCGGACGAAGTCGTGCATGTACATCAGCTAGTCTAAACTAATATTATAAAGAGGAAAAATTGGTTTGTTTGTGTTTGTTTGTTTGTTTGTAATGGATAAACACAAAAACTACTCAACCGAATTTAAAAATTCTTTATTATCAAAAGAAATTTTAATTGTTTAAGAAATTTTATTTAATTATAGAAAGCTACTTTATCAGCAAGTAGCATAGGCTATATTTTATTTTCAAAAAATTAGAGATCCCTACGAAAATTGCAATAATGTAAATGAAGTCGTTAAAAATCGTAAAATCTGAGAGCTTCCGTGGCGTGCGCTGCGTAAATAGTAAAAGATACGCGAAAACAATGTATACTGGAATTGGAACTTCTAAAAAAACGCGATAGCATATATCTATCTTTTAAGGTTGTCTCACAATAACCATTTTTATGATTTTAAAATTTGGTCTAAAACAAAGCTCTACTTTCGAAGGTATTTTTACTGACATTGTATTGATCGTTATCAAAATAAATTAGTTTGCCATCTCAAACATTTAATATAGACCAAATTCGTCTTTTACACCATTTGATTCTGATGAATATCTTAGAATATATCATAGAAATAATGTAACGCGCAATAGAAATAGGGGCCGCGATCTGCAATGGCAGGCGGGGTGAAAATATAATATCGCAGTGCTAATCTAAAACCTGATGGGCTGCCCAGTGCCGACTGGCTATTAATGGGTATAGACTATTATGATGATAAGTGCTACCCGTGCGAAGCCGGGGCGGACTGCTAGTATAAAAATAAATAAGTTGGTTGCTAAGCATATTAACTTTAATGTAGGTATGTACCCACTCAATGACCCATTAGTATGACAATGGCAACATTAAGTTCCAGAGAAAACTAAATTGCCTAGCGGAAACTAATTTTCTTAAAGCATCTATATATATACTATTATTATAAATGCAAAAGGTTCAAGGTATGGTATATGGATGGATGTTTTTTACTCAATCACGCCAGAACGACTGTTCGGAGATAGATCTGCAATCTAGGCTGCTTTTTATCCCGGAAAATTAAAGAGTTCCCGTGACAACCAAAAAACCTCAATCCACGTGGACCAAGTCGCGGGCATTAGCTAGGCTGCTATATTTTTTAAACTATACGTACGCCTGTTATTATTTTATCAATGCAACATATACGCCGTTTCTAAACGTCATTATCAGTGACATAACGTGGTGATGGAATTGAATGTCTTTTATGGTTCAATCCAGATAACAACATACCAACAGCGATATTGATAAATAAAAAGTGTGTGTGCAATAATTCACACACGGCAAAAGTGAAACTTCAGAAAAGTAGCCTGCGAGAGAATTAGACAAATATAAGTAAGTAATTGTATTCTACCTCATTCTCTGGCAGGCTAAATCCTATTATGAATATGTTTGTCTCTTTTTAGTGTCGCTTTTTCATTTCATCGAATTTTCAAATTCTAAAGAACAACGATTCTAAAGAATTTTCACTTCAAAAATGCTAGCTCGATAATGATTACTGTTGAAATATACAGCATAGTTAGTTAAAAGTTTTACACATCGATATATATGTAAGTACTAGATGGGCCCTTTCATAGAAAAATGGCGGGCGACCAACTATGAGAGCACGCTCCTATAACCTGTCATAAGCCTGTCTTTGTCCCCGTCGTAGCGCGATCACGGTCGCTCATCGTGTAGATAATTTGTTATTAAGTTAACATCTAAAGTCTTATTAGTTTGGCACTGTATTATTTTTATTTTAAGGTAAGTGTTTCAATTCACAATTATACTTTTCCAAGAAAACGTTATTTAATCTTCCTATTTAATATTTTTATCCATTTCGCAATCATTTAATTTCCGCGGCAAACTGTATGATATTTTTTTTTTACTAACTGGCCTTACGGCTTTGGGTTCCAACCCTAGAATAGTCCAGTCCACGTCCAGTACGATAAAAAAAATGCAACCAAGATTAGTTAATGCATAGATGGGCAGAACGGACAGTATGCATTAATACCTTCCGAGACGCAATATTATGCTATTGTAATAATATGATAAAATTAGTTATTGACGTGAGTTTAATGTTTAATAACCAACTTCAATAAATAAAGGGTTTTTATTTATTAAAGTTGATAATTTTTATTTTGTACTAGCGAATGCCCGCGACTTCGTCTGCGTGGTTTGAGGATTTTTCTCCTTAATTTTAAACTCCTTAATTTTCCGGGATAAAAAGTAGCCTATGTGCTATTCCAGACTATAATCTATCTCTGTGCCAAATTTCATCCAGATCCCTTCAGCCGTTCTGGCGTGATTGAGTAACAAACATGCATTTGAGGTTTTTTTGGTTCCCGCCGGGAACTCTTTAATTTTCTGGGATAAAAAGTAGCCTATGTGCTATTCCAGACTATAATCTATTCCTATGCCAAATTTCAGCCAGATCCGTTCAGACGTTGGGGCGTGATTGAGTAACAAACATCCATACATCCATACATCCATCCAAACTTTCGCATTTATAATATTTATATTTGATTTGATTGATTTATATTATATATTATATAATATTATTTTTGATTTGATTGATTGATATTTGATGAAAAATAAATAGTTAATTCAAAATTCAGAATTTTATTATTTCGTTGAACAAAAGTTGTTCAGTACCTATTATGTACAGCTACCTACTTACAAGTGGTTATTACTTAATCGTATTTTTAAATGCACACTGTGTAAGTGATTTATCTCAAAATAACTTTTAATATTTCATTTGATGGCAAGTAGCATACTTAGAAATGTATAAAATAAAATAATTTCAAATGAAGTATTTTTCTGTAACTCGATCGATTCCCTCTCCCATTCCAACCCCTTTTTATTATAATAGTACTAATAATTATTTTTGAATTCTTTCATTTGCAATAAGGTTTGGCGAGGATTATTTTAAACTGTTTTAGCTGTTATTATTTTAAATTTCAAGTTTTTTGCATTAGTAGTTACCAAATTATGCTAAGTGTGACGGACAGTCATGTCACACCACAAGGGTTGTTTTCTTATCATTTTGGTACGCAACCCTAAAAATGACTTTATTTCTGTCAATTTTTCGACAAAACTTCAGTATCAACAATTAACAAATAATTAAATTAAAAAAACCCACGACGAACTGCAGCGCCCCATTGTGTGGACTTTGACATTTAAATATATCTAAGAACTGTCTCACAAGCTATATATATCTAATGCAAAAAATCGCATAATAATCGGTTCAATGGTTTTCCAGGAAACTGGTAACAAAAAAGTGGTAAAAATAACAACGTAATACTAACATTTATCGTTTACCTCAGAGAGTACACTCATGTAGGTATTATTTTCGACAAGCGCATCTGCACTAATCTATGACCGAGTCATACGATTTCAAGATGGCGCATATGTTGCAAGCAAGTTCCCGCTTTTCAGAATAGATGGCGTTGTTAAACATAAGTCCACATTCTTTGTTCGACAGGGCCCGTCTATGTTAATTGAGGTCGTTGGTTTTACATCATCTCATTCCGCGGACGTCCATTGCTGAACATAGGCCTTTTCCAAAGAACGCCACCACACCCGGTCCTCAGCCTTCCTCATCCAGCCACTCCCCGTCACCCTCTTAATGTCGTCGGTTTTAAGCTAATTAATAAGGCGAAACTCCTCAACAAACATATAAATTGCGATCTGTTCAGAGAATGCGCGTTGAATTAACAACGCGCATTCTCTGAACAGATCCATTAGATCTTCAAGTAATTCACACAACGACCTCAATTTACATAGACGGGCCCTGTCGAACAAAGAATGTGGGCGTATCTTTAGCAACGCCATCAACGCCATCTAGTCTGAAAAGCGGGAACTTGCTTGCAACATCTTGAATGAAAGCTTGAAAACGTATGACTCGGTCATAGATAATATAGGTCATAGCCAAAGAAGCAGTAAGGCCAGATAATAAAAAAAGACGTGTGGCACTCGGAGACTGCCGCGGTAAAGCTATTGCAATTTGCATAGCCTGTAGTCCTGGTAGTCAGGGGGCGGTGCGGGTAGGGCTAAGCTAAGCTTAACCCGCTTGTCCTCCTGATTTCCGGACGAGCCTGAGGAGGAGGAGCTCGGACGTGCGCGCTTGGCCAATTCGAAGCCAGGCGTAGGTACAACTACGCAGGCTACGATGGCAGGTGTATCGTCGTCGCTGCCTTCGCTTGTTTCCGATTCTATCGGCGAGGTGGTGGCGGCGGTAGTAGTAGTGGTCGGAGGACGACTGACGAACTCGGCGGCAGGGAACGGGGTAATGGATTGGTCCATTATATTCCAGCGTACCACTGCGCGCGGAATCCCTGTTCGTCCTCTTCCCTGTTTCGGCGGCCTCTAGGATCGTGACCGCCCATTTCCCACCTGAGCTACTTTAACCTTGTAGATAATGGCGAAATTTACCATCGTATTGACAAATTGTAATATTTTTTTCGTTACGGAATTTCTGGATTCGGTCTCCCCGCTCAAGGCCCGCGATAGAAGCTATGCAATAGCTTAAAAAAAATATCATACAGTTTGCCGCGGAAATTAAATGATTGCGTAATGGATAAAAATATTAAATAGGAATATTAAATAACGTTTTTTTGGAAATTTATAATTGTGAATTGAAACACTTAAATTAAATTAAAAATTGTACAGTGCCAACTAATAAGACTTTAGATGTTAACTTAAGAATAACAAATTATCTACACGACGAGCGACCGTGACTACGCTACGATGGGGACAAAGACAGGTTAGGAACGCGCTCTCAAAGTCGGACGCCTGACCCTTTTCTATGAAAGGGCCCATCTAGTACCTACATATATATCGATGAATTCACATTCAGATAAATCTGCCAGCATAGGAAAAAAAGAATTTTCATAATCGTTCCGGATTTGACGGAATTATTGAGCAAAATCGATCAAAACTTTCCCCAATATCCCGTGTCCCGAATAAAGGTAGAATCCCATTGTTTCTCGGGATAATAAAACCCCATTGTTTTTCGCCAGAAAAGAATTTGCCTGGTGGGCGAAAACTTAAAAAGTCTGCGTCATACTTTTTATATGGAACACCAGACGACGCGACGGGAAAACATAGTTAACTCTTCGTTTTGTTCAGTCCGGCCCGTACGTATTCTCGCTCTTTAAAATGAAGCAAAAATTGTACTGCACAGCTGAAGAAACACCCTACCGGCAAAGACAAGCCGCCAAGCGATTTAGCGTTCCGGTACGATGCCGTGTAGAAAGTAGAAACCGAATAGGGTTTAATACAACTGCCATGCCCCTAACAGGTTAGCCTGCATCATCTTTTACCATCAGGTGAGATCGCAGTCGAGGGCTAACTTGTAGTGGATAAAAAAAAGAGATCGTCAAAATATAAGTGAAACTCGTTTTAATTTTTAAAACCGTTAATATTAATAAGGAAGAGCACCCCCAACAATCCGTGAAGCTGTTCAATTTTTCAACCGCCTACATTTTAAACATTCATAAAGTTTGCAGCTATCGTGATTGCTGTTTCATATTCAACGATCACTTCGTTCGAAATGTTTACATCAACTTGTATGGGAATTGACGTGCGTATTTGTACGTAATTCATTTTTCCGATTGCCTGAGTTCTCTCAATAAGGTAATGGGTATATAATATAGAGTATTCTCCATGCTAAGGATGATACAGAAGTACGAGTTCTTCAGTAAAATAGTACCTATTAAACGATATTAAATAAATTTTTCTTAAAACTATTCGCCAAACAAAGGAATACAGGAAAGTTATATTCGTTGTCCTTTCTCACACCATACCTAGTCATCTCATTCTCTTCTCAAAATAGAATAAAATATAATCGCAGACCAAATTCGCTTTATCATAATATAAACTACTGTGTCTTTTTAGGGTTCCGTACCCAAAGGGTAAAAACGGGACCCTATTACTAAGACTCCGCTGTCTGTCTGTCTGTCTGTCTGTCTGTCTGTCTGTCTGTCTGTCTGTCTGTCTGTCTCCAGGCTGTATCTCATAGACCGTGATAGCTAGAAAGCTGAAATTTTCACAAATGATGTATTTCCGTTGCCGCTATAACAACAAATACTAAAAATTAAAAAAATATATATATTAAGGGGGGTCCCCATACAATAAACGTGTTTTTTTCGTATTTTTTTGCTCAATATTAAAAACGGTAACAGGTAGACGGTTCAAATTTTCACAGAATATTAACTTGTATATTACCTTTCAAAATAAATAATTAAATATCAATAAAGTAAATATTAAAGGGGGGCTCCCATACAACAAACGTAATTTATTGATATTAACAGTAAACCTCTACAAACAAAGTTAGTTTTGCGGTTCATTAACAAAAGTAATTATACCTACTTCTTGAGTACGGAACCCTCGGTGCGCGAATCCGACTCGCACTTGGCCGATTTTTTTCAATGTGTTTGTTTTCCGTAAGTACCTTAAACGTTACGTTATGTAGGTAGACAACATAACATGAAGTCAAGAAAAACTGCATCGAATCACCGGATATTTCCAACGAGATACCTATGACTTGTGTAATAACATGTAGTTATAGGACTGTGAAGTGGAAAATTTGATTTGTGAAGTTTGAACATGTTTGTTTGAGAAACACGAACACCGAGCAATCTACCATAACGCCAGATTCATAGTTTCAAAGTTCAACGCTTATTGCAATCGAAACTTTAGTACCTACCTACATAGGTTTATACCTGTGCTGAAATTGTGTTGATGTTGCTGAATATTATGTAGGTACGTTACATTGATGTAATAAATAATAATAATAAATCTATTATGCTCATTTTGTTTTCATTGCCTGCCTCTTTGGTCTAGTGGTTAGCATGTTCGACTGCGGCCGACGAGGTCCCGGGTTCGAGTCCCGGGTCGGGCCATAATTAAGTACCTATTGGGTTTTTCTAACAACAAATTCTCAGTAGGTACTAGCCCAGAGTTAGGAAGTTGATGGTGTTTCACCCCCGTGCCTCGGAGAGCACGTTAAGCCGTCGCTCCCGGCTTTATCACAATAGTCGTTAAAGCCCGCCAACCCGCATTGGAGCAGCGTGGTCGGTCTAAGCTCTAATTCCCGCTTTCCTTTGAGAATGGAGGCCTGTGCCCAGCATTGGAACGTTAATGGGCTGTAGTGGTGGTGGTGGTTTGCTTTCATTTGATGCTCCATATGATACTGCACATAATATTTTCGTCGTTATAAATTATTTTGTCTTTTCGATGACCCCAAAACAGAAATTGAGTTTGGTTTCTAACTTTTCTAGCTTCCATTTTAATCATATTTTGTGTGTTAACTTTAACTTAGTATGTTTCTACCTAAGCTAATGAGCTGCTATTTATCACGATCAATATTATAAATTTTAATATTTTTTAGCTGTCATCGGAGGTGCGATTATGTAAGAATTGTCGATTTATACATTAGGTATGTAGGTACGATAACCTAAAAATTTTATTTATGGTTTATTTTACTTTGAAGCCGAACTTTGACCATTTGATCAGCAATTCTTACATAATTGGGGGGCAGATCACACTAATATTATAAAGGCGGAAGATTTTTATTTGTGTGTGTGTGTATGTTTGTTACTCTTTCACGCAAAAATTACTAATACACGCAAAAAAACTACTAAGGATTTGGCTGATAGGTATTTGGAATGGAGATAGATTATACCCTGGATTAACACATAGGCTAATTTTTATCCCGGAAAATTAAAGAGTTCCCGCGGGAACCTAAAAACCTCAAACTACGCAGACGAAGTCGCGGGCATTTGCTAGTAGCATTATAAAGAGGAGTAGTAAGGATGAAGTAAACATGAAAAATTACATAGCAAAAACCCAAAACTAGAAGAATAAATCAACGTAGAATTTGGTATTTTTTTTCTTTAAGAACAAATTATAAGTTCGCAACAAATAAATAATGTTTTTTTTCTCCAATTTATATAATCAATATCAAATAACTTCGAGAAAACATGGAAAAGCAATTTGAGTTCTTACGTTAAACAAACAATAAAAGTAATTGAATTCGAAGTCGCCATCTAGGACTCGGCGAAGTGCTCCGGCTCTAATAACAAGAGCTTTAAACATTATTCTGAGTTAATAAGATTTTTCGTTGTTGGCCATTATTACTGTTTATTGACTGATAAATTCGTGCACCGTTGCTATCAAGAATATTATAGATATTTGTATTTTGTTAATATTTGTAACATGCAATATCTATACTTCCTCCTCTCTCTCTGCGTCGTATTCCGCATTACTGAGGGTCATGACTCCTTTCTATTAATCACATATTATTAGGAGTTTTCTTGGGATAATAATTTTAATACTTCCTAACTAGTGGTTCGCCCCGAACTGAGACCTCGCGGTATCGCCATAACAGAGCGCCATCTATTGACATCATTGTGAAGTTCTGTTAAAAATACTGAAGCTCATTAAAAATTAAATAATTTCGTTTGCTCATAAAATTTATCTAATTTTGGTATTTGTTGTTCAAATACAGGATTCAAATAAATGATCAAGTTTCAGGCTCAGATTTTCAGAAAATTTAGAGTTCTGAGGTCAACTTTGGACATTAGAAAATCTCTACTTTGAAAGCCCCACATTTCGTTAATTTTAGGGGGAAAATAGGGATCAACGCTATAGTAATTCAGAAGTTATAAGGCTCTGACAGACGGACGGACGGACTGACGGACAAGTGCAAATTCACTCACGTAGACTCAGAGACCATCGCTTCGCTCGATCAACTAGGTTTAAAAAACTCGGTTGAACAGATGCGCCCTGAAAGCGTAGCAGACAGACGGACACACTTTCGCATTCACAAAGCTACACATTAGTGTGTTTGTTTGCTGATTTGTTAATGCGGACAAAGTCGAGGCACAATCCACTACATATTACACGATTTTGCGTTTGTTATCCCACCCTTCTCGAGCCTTTACACAATTTTTTTATTTTACTTACACAAGTTTTTAATGCAGTCTGTGTGTATTACTATAACATCTCTATCATCTCATGCCATGTAGTCTTGATTACCTACAGCGTATTATTAATCTGTGATCTCTGTAACAGCAACTCTAAAACAATATATTGCTCAGTCTAACACCGACGCAATGTCGCTTGCTTATCGGTTTTTTATCGGATATACCATGGGGAGTGTGCTCTGGAACTTCACAACCTTGTTCCTCCTTCTCCGTTCTACCACAAGGTAGAACGGAGAAGGAGGAACAAGGCGAGACACCGAGAAACCGTGAGCGTCGGCACCATTATGTGGTTGACGTCCAATTTGCTCACAGGAAGCGTTTTTGCTCGACGTTTCTGCTAAGAACCGCTAACGGAATAGGCATCTTCTAGGCAAGCGCGTTCCAACTTAGACCTCATCATTGCTTTGCACTAATGATCGTCGTCAAGCGCAAGCCTATCACCACACAATCAGGCAATAAAAAATATAAAAAAGATAATATGCGATCCTCATTAGATACCTTTCATTTTTTGAGGTGATACTTAGTTAACTCAGTTGAGTTTTAATATTGGGATAAATATGTGGTAGAGGTCATATTTGTCAAATAATCTCAAACTAAACTGTGTTAGTATCAAATCTTGTACCTGAAATCAAGAATACTTGTCTAGTGGCAACTGTTTACCCCTACAGGTAAACTTGCTACGTGTTCTTTGTTGTTCCGTGGGGAGCTTCCTCCGCCAAGCTATCTCCAAACAAAGCTTGTTTGGGACACATCAGACGACAATATTCTGTAAACATAACGCTAAGTAGTCCAAACTTCCAAAGATTGTCTACTTATTTCGATAATTTATTTTGAGCTACACCTAAACCTACATTAAATTGACTGATACTCAAGAGGAATATAGTTATTTGGGGGCAACGATCTCAATTTACAATGACGAGCCCTGTCAAATAAAGAACTACTAAGAAGAAGACTTATTTTACTAATGATACAGACTATCTATATCTAGCCTGAAAAGCGGGACACCGCTATGGCGGGGACAAGGACAGGCTTATACAGGTGAGGGGCATGCACTACAAGTCGGACGCCCCTTTTTATGAAAGGGCCCATCTAGTACCTACATATTATACATATATTATATCGATGTTTGGGGGATGTTTCTTTTATCAATATAAAATGCAGGATCCTTCCAAAACTTAATAAATAGAGCTTCCTAATCTGGTATATTTTGTAGAAACACAAAATTATTTATAAAAGGACTTTTCAAATATCTCTTAGATCATTGTTTTTATTCAGTACAAGAATTCTTCAATTGTAAGAATATAATAATAATTCAATATTTGGACGTCGGTAACGATAAAATATGCTAGTACTTATTAACCTTATAACATCTTGTATTGTATACCATATTTTACCAAATAAATATTTACTTTACTTTACTTTTACTATACTTTACTATAAAAAAGTGAACCGTATGTATTTTCGAGTTTTTTCTCAAAAATTTAGATTTAATTTAGATTTTAATGTTATTATAATGTATGGATTTTGTAATTAATATTTAAAGGTTGGTTTTTGGTTTTGAAAAAGTGAACCTATTATTTTATAATTGTAATAGGTACTTACCATTTAATAAGTTAATTTTTAAAAAGTTATAAAATATTAAATATTTCCATCCTTAAATGGTGCGCCGGGATTTTGTAGTGAATTCAACAAGGACGAAGTTGTATGTAGAAATTAGTGAGTAAATAATTAATTACTCACAGCTTTTAGTTTTAGTTACGCGTATAATAAATACATACCTTAGATCTGGCTCACCCTATCTACTGGTGGGAGGTTTAGCATAGTTTATGTTTCGTACCGAAGATGCAGGCTATTTCCGTGGTTCCTTTTTTCTTTACACTCAATCAATCAATCAATTGTCATTTATTCAAATTAGGTACACTGTACACTTATTGACGTCCAAATACATAATAAAACATGATGGTGATAATCAGTTACGGTATCTTAAAACTAAAATACGAGGATTCCAAACGCGCCCTGGGTCTGAGAAGAGCCCACAACAAATTCAGCCGGTTTTTAGGGTTCCGTAGCCAAATTTGGCAAAAACGGAACCCTTATAGATTCGTCATGTCTGTCTGTCTGTCTGTCTGTCTGTCTGTCTGTCTGTCTGTCTGTCTGTCTGTCTGTCCGTCAGTATGTCACAGCCACTTTTATCCGAAACTATAAGAGCTATACTGTTGAAACTTGGTAAGTAGATGTATTCTGTAAACCGCATTAAGATTTTCTTACAAAAATAGAAAAAAAACAATAAATTTTGGGGGTCCCCATACTTAGAACTGAAACTCAAAATTTTTTTTTTCATCTAACCCATAGGTGTGGGGTATCTATGGATAGGTCTTCAAAAATGATATTGAGGTTTGTAATATCATTTCTTTCTAAACTGAATAGTTTGCGCGAGAGACACTTCCAAAGTGGTAAAATGTGTCCCCCCCCCCGTAACTTCTAAAATAAGAGAATGATAAAACTAAAAAAAATATATGTTGTACATTACCATGCAAACTTCCACCGAAAATTGGTTTGAACGAGATCTAGTAAGTAGTTTTTTTTTAATACGTCATAAATCGAAAACCGCAATTTATCTTTCATTCAATCAACTCAAATATTTAAAAAAACATTTAATTTAAAACTTACTACAGGTTTGTACGGAACCCTCGGTGCGCGAGTCCGACTCGCACTTGGCCGGTTTTTTTTTTTACTTATCACCATCTCACAAAATATCATCTTAAACTATGGAACTATCAGAGCCATTAGAGCAAATTATTGCCAAGCTTCCTTGTCATTTTTAAAGTAGGTAATCCTTTACATGGTCAAAGACAATATATAAACCAGTATAAGACTGTTCTCTTCATACATTAAATCAAAGCTCGCTAAATGCGCATTAAAGTCGCCGGTACCTTGTAGTTCTTCGCATTATCTGAGATGGCGTAACTGTGCAAGCTGAAAAATAATTAATAACGAACATAGCTATTGCCATCTAACGAGTGGTAGTTGAATCATCAACTCGATCAAACTTACCTAGTGCCATCTAACGTATAGTTATATATCCATGACTGCCTCGTTGGTATAGTGGTTAGCATGTTGGACTGCGACCATAGATTAATTATAATACAGGTTTATATATTGTCTTTGACTGCGACCGACGAGGTCCCGGGTTCGAGTCCCGGGTCGGGCCATAACAAGTATTGGGTTTTTCTGGCAAGAAATTCTCAATACTAGCCCGGAGTTAGGAAGTTGGCGGTGTTTCAACCCCGTGCCTCGGAGAGCACGTAAACGTGTCTAATTATATTTTTTTTTTTAAAAACAATCTTGATCACTTGTTTTTGTTTTTTTTTTAAAAGTATTTCTTATATATGTTAGTTATTCTTGTTTTTTGATTCTTTCACAAGTCAGCCCTTGACTGCGATTCAACCTGATGGTATTTGATGATGTAGCCTAAGATAGTAGTGGGCTAATAAGAAGGGGTATAACGGCTTGGTACTTATAATAAACCCCAAATCGATTTCTAGGTACGCTAAATCGCTTGGCAGCACTTGGCTTCGCCGGTAGGGTTATAGCTAGCCATGACCGAAGGCTTTAAGCAGATCAGAACTAATGTGCCTATAGTTCTGAAGTAGGTAGACTCTAGAGTAATGGTAAATTTAGTTTTTTTATCAAGTATTTCTTGAATAATGCACAATACCTACTGTAAATATTTTTTCTTGATTTTTACCTAAGTACCTACCTAAATTATATCGCCATCAACCAGACTTCTACTGTAATTAGCTAGCTATAAATAAAATAATTATCTATATTATATTTATTTACTAGATGATTCCCGCGACTACGTCCGCGTGGACCAAATTTTTTCGATTCCCGCGGGAACTCTTAAATTTTCCGGGATAAAAAGTAGCCTATGTCCTTCCGCGGGATACAATCTATCCCTGTACCAAATTTCATCAAAATCGGTTGAATAGATGGGCCGTAGAAGCGTAGCAGACAGACAGACAGACAGACAGACAGACGGACAGACAGACAGACACACTTTCGCATTTATAATATTAGTATGGATTTACATATTTCGGAACCCTGCATGTCGATAAATATATAGTTAGCAAAATTATTGTGAGTAGTGTAGGTACCCGACTAAAACCTATAAAAGCGGGCAGGAACGTGTATAAAAAGCGCTCTCTGTATTACCGCGTGGTCATTCTTTTGTCACCTTCCGAGCTGTAAACTGCGTTATTGTGAAACTCTTAATGAGTCATAATTGTGTTCAGATTTAAGTGTGTTCCTTTTTGGTTATTTTATGTGTGATATGTTGTAATCGTTCACTAGAATAAATTGTGGTTTGTTATATTTGCTTAGTTTCACTTTACTCCACTTCAGGTTTCCTAAATTCAGAAGTGGGATAAAGGACCGCTAAATAGGCCCACATACGAGATGAACCAAAAAGGAACATACCCAAATTTAAAGTGCTTAAAGTTGATCACGTGACCGATCAAGATATCTCTCGAAGGGTGACTCGCGTAATGTGCAGTGTTTATTTGTGTGCTAAAGTTGTGTTTTGTTTTCATGTGATTGTGATCGCTGGCTCGCGGAGCGTGGCCGAGCTGTGGTGTTGCACAGCTCGTGTGCTTCAGGCGCGTCACGAGTGCGCTTGGGTGTGCAACTGTGCATGCCACGTGGGCGCTCTGGGCGTTCACGAGGGCGATTCAGTCTGCGCGACACGCTGTCGTGCCTTGCTGCGTGCCTCGGAGCCGCGGTGCTGCGCGCTTTCCCGTGTTACGCCTGGCATTTGCCTGGAATGGTGGTGAGGTGATGACACCATCGAGCCTCTGGTGATATGACGTAATATGCGACATCGGTAAGACCATTTAATTTATTTGCTTAAGGATGTAATACATACCCACCAAGCGTAGCCACAAAGGAAATGAACAGTAATTCATGTTACTGAATTGACTGTTAATTGTGTTAAGAAAAGGTTTAGACCGCAATTGTATTTACGCGATTTCCATTTTATGATAATTTCCCACTAAATTAGCAAGCTGTGTTGGCTCAGTGGTTGTTATTGGCATAACGCATACATTTGAGTCCCTAAACCACCCTGAATGCTAGTTTGTGAACAGTATAAAGTGTCTAGCAGAAACATCTTGTTCAAAAGTAGAACCTTTGTGGGTACCGACCGGGTACAAAAATATTTTTGTGAAAAAGAGGTGACTCATACCCTAAGTTTGAATACATAACTTGAAACCTCTAAGTTTGATAAGTTTTGAGTCATAAAGTAATGTTTTGCTAAAACATGATGTACGGATAAATTGTTTTTGCGTAATTTAGTTTTTTGTTTTTAAAATGAGGGTTGTTATTTAAAACTCTTGACCTAGTTACGATCGGATACCAATCATCCGCAATTTAGAAAGTTTTGTGCGTCAAATACGTAATAAATGCGTGATGGTTAAAAGTCAGATTATACCCACTTTACGATTCAATTGTTTTAAACATGCTGTGTTTATAAAAAGTGTCTCTTAATAACGCTCACTGTGTTTCGAATGATGCGATGCATTCGTGATGTTAGACAGCGGTTTAAGAAAACCTGTTAAACTCGCTAGTATCCCTTGGGGTTTGTTAATGCTTCTGTGATACTTTTACAAAGGAATAGTGCTTGTACACAAAACAATAATTGTTGAGGTCAGGTATGGACGAGCAAACATATTTATAGTTCTGATAAACGTTAACTTGAGTTTTACAGGTTATTTTCGTTAATATTACCGAACCAGGTTACGTAATTTGTTGTTGAATGTTGCATTCTATTTTGATTAGAGAAGTATTATTTATCTACCCTCGTGGATAGTTAAAGTTTGATTTCATACAAATCGATTACGAGTCTACATACCTACCTGTCAGAATCTTAACTTTTTCTCGTTAGTAATTTTACATACGAGGCTTTTATAAACAAAATGGTTGTAATCCGCACTAAACAAGGATTACATAAAGTGCAATGAAGTTAAAATTCAGTTGTGAATGTATGAGGCACAGTGGCAGCTGGTTAGGACAATTGATCGTCGATGCTATAAATTGCTCGTAAAGGTACTCAGAACCTGTGATGGACATGACGTGTGTGCTGTGACCTACTGGTCACAGGTTCATTTTCTGTTCTATGTTCCTTTCGTCTTCGGCGCTCACCACGTGTGAGGCGTTCTGGTCGCGCCGGGCTGCGCGCCCGCATGCCGCGTGTGTGAAGTGCGTCACTACGCGTCTGCTGGTCGCGCAGGGCTGTGCGCTTGTCTAGTGCGCGTTGCTGCGCACTCGCCTGCCGCGCTTAAGGCGTGACACTGCGTGTCCACTGGTCGCGCAGGGATGCGCGCCCACCTAGTGCGCGATGCTGCGCGCTCCTGGTTGCGCATGGCTGTGCGCTCGCCTAGGGTGCGATGCTGCGCGCTCGCATGCCACACTGTGAGGCGTGACACTGCGCGTCTACTGGTCGCGCAGGGTTGTGTGCTTGTATAGTGCGCGAGGCTGCTCGTTAGCCTACCCGATATGGTTGAACATAACTGGTATGAGTAAACTTTCTTCATTTTCTGTGTTCATCGATGATGATGTTTGATGTTTTGAATGTTCAAAGTTATTTCGACATGGTACAACTGTGAGTTTGTACTATGGTTGAGCGACCTTTAGTGAGAGCTCTACCGACTCTTGTTGCTCTATGAGCTCTACTGACTCTTTGTGCTCTACCAGCTCTACCGACTCTTGTTGCTCTATGAGCTCTACTGACTCGTTGTGCTCTACCAGCTCTACTGTCTCTTGTTTCTCTACGAGTTCTGCTGTGTCTTGGTACTCTACCAGCGCTACTGGCTCTAGGAGTTCTACCGGCTCTATTGAGAGCTCCACAGGTTCTGTGAGTTCTATCGGCTTTGTATGTATGAGCTCTGCTGAAGCAGTCAAATAATTTTGTTGGTACCTGTGCTGGTACTGGTAACTGTGCTGGTAATGAACTTTTAAGTCAAGAGAGCTTGTGAAGGTAATTGACTATGCGTTGACTACCTGCTATGTATGGATAGTCACGATGATCACGTCGTTTCGTGATAACGATTTGGTTTTAATTTCTGTTACATGTTTGGCGCCATGGAGTGGTGCCCTGGATCGGGGCCCTGGAGGTGTGCCCTGGAGTGGTGCCTTGGAGCGGGGTCCTGGAGCGGTGCCTTGGAGTGGTACCTCGAAGTCGTGCTTAGGACTACGCGGCACGTTCTTCGGTGACAGACACTTTCAACTTAATTTGCATAAACATTGCCTATGGCTCTGCTTGTTGTCATCCAATTTAGTTACATGCTTTCTCTAGTAAAGTTAGGTTAGTCGTAAATCAGATGTTAGGTCAGTTCTTAGGTCAACCGTTAGGCTACTTATTAGTTCAGTTGTTAGGTCAAAATGTAAGCTTACATGTTAGGTTAGGTTACTTTAGGCTCTGTTAGGCTAGTGGATGACAGCGGACAGCGTGGTATGTAGTGGGCAGATTGAGAAGAAGGTTATGTCGGCAGACCTGCGAGGAGTGTAGCATAGCACTCTGTCAGGTGGGTGGTAGAATGGCTACCACCGACGGGGAGATGCACACGAATGTGTGTGTCAACCTCGGGCCAAGTATGGACCCGGTTCATTGTGAAAATCACAATGGTACCCATGGTCTTGGGTAGGTGCGTGAGCGCACTAAAGACTTCTGCAGTTCAGTACATGGTTCCTTGGAAAGGAGAATGGTGTCCCGAGAGTTGCACTGCATTTTTTTGAAAGTTAGATTCAACCGAACATTTTAATGTTTTCTTATGATTACAGTAGCACGTTTGATGTGTTTGGGTGTCAGGTGAATTGCCTTGCTGGTCGAGCTGTGTGACTGGTGTGGCCCAGATGCAGAGTGCTCCCGAGGCTGGCGACCTAGAGTGGCTGGCTCCGAAAGTCGCGTCTCTTAGATGCGCATCAGGCTGTGTCCTGGCAGGCTGTGTCCTGGGAAGTCGCGTTCTCTGAATGCGCATCAGGCTGTGTCCTGGCAGGCTGTGTCCTGGGAAGTCGCGTTCTCTGAATGCGCATCAGGCTGTGTCCTGGCAGGTTTTGTCCTGGGAAGTCGCGTTCTCTGAATGCGCATCAGGCTCTGTCCTGGCACGTTTTTAACGTGGTGTGTGTGTGAACTTGCAAGTTCAGGTATGAGATTAACTGAGATGTAATGTCTGGAGAAGTATGCATACTTTTGAATGTGAAGCGTTTTATTTTGTGTAGCGAAAGTTGTTATTTTGAATGAGGGCCTCGTATGCGTGATGATTGTCAGAATAGGCAATAGCGTGCATCGTCATGAATAATCAACCATTTGTGTCTTATGCAGGTTCTGATGACAGTAACTGTGACGATGCGGGTGAATCTTTGGGTGCCCTCACTAGTTCAGGAGACACCGCAAGAGGGGGAGCTTATGAAGATGGCATACGCACACCAGCTCTTCCTGCTTCTGATGAAATTGTTTCCGGTGCAGCCGAGGGCGGCGCACAATCAGGATAGGCCGAGTTAGCAAAATTATTGTGAGTAGTGTAGGTACCCGACTAAAACCTATAAAAGCGGGCAGGAACGTGTATAAAAAGCGCTCTCTGTATTACCGCGTGGTCATTCTTTTGTCACCTTCCGAGCTGTAAACTGCGTTATTGTGAAACTCTTAATGAGTCATAATTGTGTTCAGATTTAAGTGTGTTCCTTTTTGGTTATTTTATGTGTGATATGTTGTAATCGTTCACTAGAATAAATTGTGGTTTGTTATATTTGCTTAGTTTCACTTTACTCCACTTCAGGTTTCCTAAATATATTATTATTAGCTAAATGGCTAAAGAATACCTAACAATTGCCAAACTTAACCTCAAAGATTAATCGTATAGCAGCAGAATCTCAGAGTCCAGAACAAGCGTAGGTCAGCAGTTATGTAGCAGGATCTCGGAGTCCATTAGTCTTATCACGGTCACAAACAAAAAAAAAACCGGTTAAGTGCGAGTCGGACTCGCGCACCGAGGGTTCCGTACAAACATGTAGGTATATCCTATAAGTAAAAGTTATAGTATTTTTATTCAACTTATCTAATATTTTAATTTCAATTTAATACCTCTACGCGTTCATGCGGAAAGGGGAAGTAAGTTTAAAATTATTAAAAATATTTTTTTTCTTATATGACTAGATGATGCCCGCGACTTCGTCCGCGTAGATTGATGTTTTTTTTTTATTCCCGCGGGAACTCTTGAACGCGGAAGCCTATGTCCTTCCCCGGGATGTAACCTATCTCTGTACCAAATTTCATCCAAATCGGTTGAACAGATGGGCCGTGAAAGCGTAGCAGACAGACAGACAGATAGACAGACAGACAGACAGACACACTTTCGCATTTATAATATTATAGTATGGAGTATGGATATAGTATGGAAGTATGGATGTAACTAAAAATTTATGCTTTTCGCAATTTTTCCTTTATCTGTGCTATAAGACGTTGCTTCGTACCAAATTTCAAGATTCTGGGTTCACGTGAAGTGCCCTGTAGGATTTGATTCCCTTGCGAGTGTCGAAATTTGCAGCAAATAATAATAATAATAATAACTTTTTATTTCAGGCTTCAACACCCATAATTTGTTAGTAACAATCACTTAACCTATGTTAGTAAAAAAACAACATAAAATACCTAAACTAACCTACCCTACTCTCAAACCTAAGCCTCGACACATTTACAGGTCTCTTTGAGGCCTCCTCATGAGAATGTGTGCACCATTCCAGCGCCTCCAGAGAGGGCTGTCCAGCTTAGTAGCCAACGTACTGAGGAGGGTGTTGGTGCTGCTCACTAGCCTGCACATCATAGACGCAGCACGCTTGCGCACGATCGCGTAGAAATCATCTACGCGAGCGTCCGCGAACATGGCCGACGCGCTGCAGTGTCGAGGCCTCCTCAGCACCGCCCTCAGCACATTGTTATATTGAACACGCAGAGCATTGTAGATCCGCTGCGTATAGTCTATACACAGACTGCACGTGTAGAAAGACGGCAAAGCAAAAACGGCTGTAGATCTTTTGATTGTGTTAGCTTAGAAGTTTGATTTTTTCACAGCTCCAAGGGACAGTAGACCTGAGTAGGTATTTGATATGAATTCCAGCTACCTACCTCCATGTGTTCCTGAGAAAAAGGGTCTGGACACACAGACGGACGGACAACAAAGTGATCCTAGGGTTCAGTTTTTTTCCTTTTGAGGTACGGAACCCTAATTATTATTTTAATTAAATGATATAACAAAAAATTTATGCTTTTCGCAATTCTTCCTATATATCTGTGTTATATGACGTTGCTTCGTACCAAGTTTCAAGATTCTAAGTTCACGGGAAGTACCCTGTAGGTTTTGATTCCCTCGCGAGTGCAAGAAAAATCGAAAATTTGCAGCATAAACGGCTGTATCTTTTGATTGTGTAGGCTTTTAAGTTTGATTTTTTCACAGCTCTAAGGGACCGTAGACCTGATTGATATGAATTTCAGCTTGATACCTCCATACGTTCCTGAGAAAAAGGGTCTTGACACACAGACGGACGGACAACAAAGTGATCCTATAAGGGTTCCGTTTTTTCCTTTCGAGGTGCGGAACCCTAAAAACACAAGAAACGCACAATTCACTGAGCCGGCACCATAGATCTTACTCTTACTAATATTATAAATGCGAAAGTTTGGATGTATGGATGTTTGTTACTCAATCACGCCCCAACAGCATAACGTATCTGGCTAAAATTTGGCACAGAAATAGATTATAGTCTTGAATAGGTAGCACATAGGCTACTTTTAATCCCGGAAAATTAAAGAGTTCCCGCGGGAACAAAAAAACCTCGATCCACGCATACGAAGTCGCGGGCATCAGCTAGTTAATTATAATACCAAGTACCCACCTGGTTTATAAGTATATCGTCTTTGGCCGGCACCAAAACAAGAGGAAAAAATTATTTTAGTGTATCGTCAGTTTGTGACGCCATCTATAGGAATGCAGCATAACTGCATGGTCCACTAGCTGATTATAACATAAGAATACACAGAACTTGTTTCAAATCGAATTACTTCTGCAAGTTAATTTTGTTAAAATTAATTGAATGTAAATTTGCTATTTGCTTAAGTGATTTTATCAAATTGCTAAAATGCTATATCCATACTAGCTGATGCCCGAGACTTCGCCCGCGTGGGTTGAGGTTTTTTTTATTTCCCGCGGGAACTCTTTAATTGTCTGGGATAAAAAGTAGCCTTTGTATTATTCCAGCCTATATAATCTATCTCTGCGCCTACTGGGATATAATGCCTATTATAGTCTGGAATGTGCTATTCCAGACTATAATAGGCATTATATCTATAAATATCTACCTATATCAGAGTCAAAGTTCATCCAGATCCGTTCAGCCGTTCTGGCGTGATTGAGTAACAATACATCCATCCATCCATCCAAACTTTCGCATTTATAATATTAGAATATAAGTATAGATGAGCTGATTGATGAAAGAGCCGGAAGGCGGCTATGGGAACTCTGTAATAAAACGATGCTTTGATTCATCTTGTCTGTATTTTATTAACGCCTAATAAAAGGTTTGTTTAAAAAATTAAGTCATATATTAATAAGTACTTGTTGACGTTAGAGTCGGAGAACGACGTGTGTGGACAAGGAAGGCGGAGTACCAAGTGTGATTGCTTGCTTGCGGGAACTTGGGAAGGCCCTAGATACACATGGGCTAATTGATTGATACAATATATTATCTAATTGAAGGCTGTTAATCAGTTGAGCAGGCTCATGCCTTGACGACCTAACTGGCGCAGTGTTAAGCGCTGTTGCCTTAACGAGCCGAGAGTTCGATTCACGGCAGGGTCAATTTAGGAATTTATAATTTCTCTGGTGGGAGGCTTCGGCCGTGGCTAGTTACCACCCGACGGCAACGACGTATCGCCAAGCGATTTAGCGTTCCGGTACGATGCCGTGTAGAAACCAACTAGGGGTATGTCTTTGACTCGAATTTCACATAAGCAAAGTCAAAAACAAAACGATCAAGATCAGATTCAAGCCAAACTATAAATTAAGAATCCTACCAAATATTACGAAAATTGCACGCACATTTTTTTATTCAAATGATAAATCTTTATTGAAAACAATACAAAAGAACTGGTGACAGAAGGTCTGGCTCATTTTTTGTGCATAGGATCAGCCTGGATGTCCAACGTGGATGTGCAACCAGCATTCTTGCAACCATTCCACGCGGCATGACTTACCTAGGTAACTAGCTAGCTTTAAGTTCTATTGTATTGTTTACAAAGAGATTAAATAAGTTACATAGCTCGCCTACTATATAAATCGGACGTGGATTGATTAAGTAAATCAAGAATGTGTCGTTTGCTTATGCCTATTTTCTTCATGATGCATAAAACTCCTCAAAGATGAAACAAAATATACACAGGTTGTTGTTAAGATTTTGACGACTCACTAAGTTATTATCATAAAGGAAAGAAGGCAAATTAAATAACTTCTGTAACACAAGTAAGGAACTGTTGAGACGTTAGAATCCGGATATGAGCCCGGTGGTATTGGCGTCGCCGAGTGCTAGTTTCCGACAGGCATCCGGTGCGCGGGGCAGACGGCTAATATTATCTAGCAATAAGATATTCCGATATTGACAGAAACTTGGCCCGAAGATATTCTCACAGGAACGCGATTGTAAATTTACTTCAAAGCTATACTGAAAACCTAAGTTTATGCTGAAAACTTACTAGTAGATGTTTGCAATGTAAAAACTTAGGCTAAAACTACACTCTTTGGCTCGTCAGTTGAAGTGGGTTAGCGATAAATGGGATTTCCTTCAAATGAGTATTATACTTGCTCGATTCTTTACTATAGCTTCGTGCTAAATAATTATACAGTTTACACAAACAAAATCGATATGACGTATGTTACATCCAAAAACGTGGGGCCTCCGATTTTTTTCCGAACGCGGGTTACATTTTTTTCATGAACACTTACTGATTACATACCTATATTTTGAATCGAAAATATAGGTATAAATAAAAAAAATATATATGTAAAGAAACTGTAGTTCTTTAAAGTAGGTACATTTTGTTTATCGCTCTATGGCCGGTAAGCTGTGATTGTCTGTAATGTCAATACAGACAGATGACAGCCGCCATGTTCTGAGACATTTGTTGCTAATTAAATATGTTATGAAAAGTGATTAATATATTAAGGAATTGAGAGTAATAGACTTTAATTGTCGTTTCTTTGTTTTCAGGTGAGATACCTATTTTAAGTTTACAATGTAATCGTACAATTGGTCATGTGTATATTTTACGCTAATAAAATAAAAAAACTTTGTTTTCAGAGCAACGCCATTGTTTATTTGAAACTTACAATTCCTGATTCAAAATAGAATAATCTTATAAAACGACAATTAAAGTCTATTACTCTCAATTCCTTAATATATTAATCACTTTTCATAACATATTTAATTAGCAACAAATGTCTCAGAACATGGCGGCTGTCATCTGTCTGTATTGACATTACAGACAATCACAGCTTACCGGCCATAGAGCGATAAACAAAATGTACTTTAAAGAACTACAGTTTCCTTACATATATATAAAACTTCCCAAGTATAAGAAAGTATTTTCCTAAGAAAGAATAAGAAGCAATAGAAGAGAAGCCATATAGCATAAATACATATGAAATTAATCCTATGAAAAAGATTCATTTGCCTAAATACCTCAACTTTAGCAACGAGCGACGCGCGACGAACTCACTATATTGCCAACGCTATACGAGTTTTCATGAATAATTGAATTTTATATCAGGCTTTCAACAGTTTTCTTGCAGCTTATGAGCAAAATAAACTACCTCAAACAGATCAGATACATTGTGGTTAATTCTGTTACACACACTCTCAACACTTAACCCTTATTGGAAGGTCTGAAACTAAAGCTTACGTAATCATTTGAGAGCATAAACGTATAACTCGAACCGTTTAAGGATTTCATACATGCTTTTCGGTTTGCAAGAATCTTAAGAAATCTAATCAGCTGTTTGACAAAGGTACTAAACCGATTTTCTTACACAATTGCATTATATGATACCGCTACATTCATCGATCAATCATTTAGTTTATGTAGGTACCTACACCTATAATTTTTAGGGTTCCGTACCAAAATGGTAAAATGGAACCCTTATGGTGCGACTTTCTCCGTCTGTCTGTCCGTCTGTCCGTCTGTCCGTCTGTCCGTCTGTCCGTCCGTCACACTCGATTATTTCAGTAACTACCGAAGCTATCGACATGAAATTTGGAATAGTTGTATATATTAGTGGCCCAAAGACACTGGAATTAAAAATTATTGGAAATTATTTTTGTTCTTATTTAAAAAGGGGGGAAAACCTGAGGGTTGAAATTTAAAAGTGAGATAACTGTACTGTGTGGGGTATCATATGAAAGGGTTTACTTTGTACATTCTAAAACAGATTTTTAATTATTTTTAGTTATGATAGTTTTTGATTTATCGGGGAAAATGTCTAAAAAAATACCGTCCCGTCCCCCCTTATCTCCGGAGTTTACCAATCGAAAAATTTGAAATAATTATGGTCAATAGGAATTTACGTATATTTTACAGGAAAACTATAGCCAATGCTCTAACTAGCCTAGTTTTTTTGATATTAACAATAAACCTCTACAAACAAAGTTACTCTTGCGGTTCATTAACAAAGGTAATTATTTATTAATAATGGTACGGAACCCTTCGTGCGCGAGTCCGACTCGCACTTGCCCGGTTTTTTTTTATCCCAGAAAATGAGTCAGTGAAACCTTAATTGTCTCTATTAGGTACAATATAATATAGTGGATAATATTGTACAGTATGTATTGAAATTGGATCATACACGAACGCTGAGTTCATTAAAGCTTCGCTGTAAATTAAACAACACTTACCCAGTAGCTGTTTCATTAGGGTAAATATTTATACCGAAATAACATATTATCTGCTATTATACCAATTTGATAGTTTTTAATCATATTTGAGCAAGCCATACAGTAAAATAATAACAAAGATGAATCGCAGAAGTAAATTGTAAACATATAGGTAAGTAGGTGCATTATTTGATATGAAGAAAATAGTGATTGATTCACTTTGACGATTCAAAACCTGTAAAAGTTTTTTTAAAATTTAAATAAATACATAGTACATTACATCGCGAGACCGGGAAGTACGCGTTTTATGGTCGAGTGTTAGTTAGTTAGGCTACATACGAGACCAGAACCACGTCCAGACCAGTCTAGGTGTGTATCTATAGTGCTTTACTAAAAAATGAAACAAGTGACTTTTCTTTGGATTTCGGCGGAAGCAAATTATTTTTAGCTAATTCGGCCTCCGCTCTCAGAAAAGGAGGCGTAATCTAAATCCATAATATCCTCACTCGAACTCATTTTTTCGTCACTTTTAAATAATAAATTATAACGATTAGGTATGTAGTTAATTCCCGCCTTTCAATATTATAAAGATAAAAAATAAATATTATACTTTTATTTTTATTTTTTTGCGCTGTGTGTGCTGAACGCGTAATACGGTAGAGTTCCAAATGTAAACTATGTATTTAGGCCAAAGAACATTAAAACATGTTACAAGATATTCAGGAAGAAAGATTCCAAATTCAAACGAATGATATGTCATGAAAATACATACATTCTTTACTGGCCTAGGCCGGGAAGTTTAACTTTCAAACTCATTTACAGGGTATGAAATGTGCACATTTCATATCATTTTTTAGAAAAAGTGAATTTGAATAGATAAAGTATAATATACCTAGTATTGCTATGAGTTTTTATCTCTCTTAGATAGCAGATGCCTTAACGATAATCGTGCATTCAAAATTACGAACCTCGTTATTGCCTGTTATTCCATATCAGGCCGACCTGGCGTTTTTAGAGTTTGCCGTTGGAATGTGAATTAGAAACAGAACACCATGTAAAAAGCCTTCTTAGCTGCCCACGAGAGTCTTCAGTCTATGTCAAAAACCATGCAAAGTGGGTGGCACTTTACACATTTTGAACGTCATTAAATAGTAAAGTAGGTATTATTATTGATTAATTTGACGACGGTAGAAACTAGAAACGCGATGGTAAAAATTATTACGTTAATAGTACCTACTACCTACCTATCTTAAAACTAAAACTGCGAGTGTACTCCATGAGAGTTCTAGTCTAAGAAGAAACCCACTTAAAGCCCACATAAAAGAATCCATCTCACAATACACTTCAAATTATTAGAACTATACAGAGTTCTTAGAGAATTCCAAGCAGGGCTTTTTCGTCAAAAAAAATCCTATGTTCCAAGAAAAAGAATACAAAAATTATTCCCTATCAAAAAGGAATTTACAGATAACGCAGGTGCCAATTATTTCGCCCCTTTTCTCGACATGGCATTGTAAAGGATTACCAAGAATTCGATACAAATGAAACATATTCGCATTTCAGCCATTTGTTATGTTAGCCTCGCCCTTGTTATTTCAGATTTAGAATCAGAATGAAAGGTAAAATAATTTCGTATCAAATAACTCTTATTGTTAGAAACCGCTGGTAGATGCAGTCATATTCTCTTTCACACAAAAATCGGCCAAGTGCGAGTCGGACTCGCGCACCGAGGGTTCCGTACTCAAGAAGTAGGTATAATTACCTTTGTTAATGAACCGCAAAACTAACTTTGTTTGTAGAGGTTTACTGTTAATATCAAAAAATTACGTTTGTTGTATGGGAGCCCCCCTTTAATATTTACTTTATTGGTATTTAATTATTTATTTTGAAAGGTAATATACAAGTTAATATTCTGTGAAAATTTGAACCGTCTACCTGTTACCGTTTTTAATATTGAGCAAAAAAATACGAAAAAAACACGTTTATTGTATGGGGACCCCCCTTAATATATATATTTTTTTAATTTTTAGTATTTGTTGTTATAGCGGCAACGGAAATACATCATTTGTGAAAATTTCAGCTTTCTAGCTATCACGGTCTATGAGATACAGCCTGGAGACAGACAGACAGACAGACAGACAGACAGACAGACAGACAGACAGACAGACAGACAGACAGACAGACAGACAGCGGAGTCTTAGTAATAGGGTCCCGTTTTTACCCTTTGGGTACGGAACCCTAAAAATTTGAATACAGATTTACCTACTCATATTAATATCTCTAATAACCAAGAGCTATACGAAATTATTAGGAGGGTCCGGTAAGCTGTACTTTTATCTACCTACTGCTGTCTTCTCGAAATCCATACTAATATTATAAATGCGAAAGTGTATCTGTCAGTCTGTCTGTCTGTCTGTCTGCTACGCTTTCACGGCCCAACTACTCAACCGATTTTGATGAAATTTGGTACAGAGACAGGTTACATCCCAGGGAAGGATAAAGGCTACTTTTTATCCCGGAAAATAGAAGAGTTCCCACGGGAATCAAAAAACATAAATCCACGCGGACAAAGTCGCGGGAATCATCTAGTAAAAAATATGCAAAAAATAAGTCGTAAGCACATAAATTTGTGATATAATATTATGTGTGTCATAACTTTTTGGTCTGAACTCTGAATAAAATTTAAAATCTTAGTCCATTTAAATTTCACTTAAGTCAGTGAAGTCGGGCGAGTACCTATAACAAAGATAGGCAAAGTTGACGCGTCAGGCTCACCCGACTTCAACATAGTGTGTAGAAATCAAAATTATTTTTTACTTTACAGTGGCTTTGGAAGTCGGTTTTTTGGAAAGAATTTTTATTGATTTATTGCTCAAATAACAATTGTAGTTCTCATAAAATCCATACTAATATTATAAATGCGAAAGTGTGTCTGTCTCTCCGTCTGTTTGTCTGTCTGTCTGCTACGCTTTCACGGCCCATCTGTTCAACCGATTTTGATGAAGTTTGTATCCCGGGGAAGGACATAGGCTACTTTTACCCCGAAAATTAAAGTGTACCCGCTGGAATCAAAAAACCGTCATCCACGCGGACGAAGTCGCGAGTATCATCTAGTAGTCACATAAAAATCAAATGCACGCTATTCAACAATTTACCATACTTGAATCCTATTTCAACTGAAGAGTGAAGAGCTCCGTACAAAAGACGTCACAGATTCCCTATCGTAGAGTAGGCTTACAGCTCATGACAGCACAAGTAGAGACACTTTACACTTTACAGCAAAGACAATATATAAACCAGTATTTTATAATTAATCTATGCTTTACAGCGACGCCACTCGATGTTGATGAGGTGTCTATTCTCTGAAGCTGAACTATGGGATAATTGCACTACGCATTGACAATCAGGTTATATTACAAGTAATATATAACTGGTGATTTCCTTACATAAGAAAATGTTGCTTATAAATAATTTTTATTTTAATATAATAGTCACATAAAAATCAAATGCACGCTAGTCAACCATTTACCATACTTGAATCCTATTTCAACTGAAGAGTGAAGAGCTCCGTACAAAAGACGTCACAGATTCCCTATCGTAGAGTAGGCTTACAGCCCATGACAGCACAAGTAGAGACACTTTACACTTTACAGCGACGCCACTCGATGTTGATGAGGTGTCTATTCTCTGAAGCTGAACTATGGGATAATTGCACTACGCATTGACAATCGGGCTTTATTACAAACTGGCTCTGGAATATGGAATTAAAGAAATTGCAACAATTTAACTAAAGTTTGCAATTGGGTATTTGACAAAAATAGTCAAATCAGCAACTTTTTTTCCAAACGTCAAAACGCGTCCTAACTATGGGATAAATATGAAATTTTTCGACATTTTGACGCACATTTTACTTTAATCGACGCGATGGTTTAAAATGGTTATCCAACAAAAAAACTATCCGGGGACGTGGATATTACGACTTTTGGGAGATTCCCTACTTAATAATCAATAAAAAATAATTAATTTGAATATAGTAGTCAAATTAGACTATTTTACGACGATGATTAATTATACATAGTTTATACACAATTATTAATATTTACAACTAGCTGATGCCCACGACTTCGTCCGCGTGGTTTAAGTTTTTTATTATTCCCGCGGGAACTCCTTAATTTTCCGGGATAAAAAGTAGCCTATGTCACTCTCCAGGTCCTCAACTATACCCATGCCAAATCACGTCAATCCGTTGCTCCGTTGCGGCGTGATTGAAGGACAAACCAACAAACCAACAAACCAACAAACCAACAAACAAAGTGACTTTCGCATTTATAAATTATGATATGATATTATGATATGATTACACGTACCTACGTTACTAAACACGCACAGTTTCGTTCCTATCAATGGGTAGGTACTAGGTAGGTACTTATTGAAAGTAAATATTATGTCTCCTTAGATACCTACCTACCTATGATTATATCGACGATCAGAACTGGTTGGAGCGGTAATATTTTTATGATATGTACAATGTACATATCCCTATCCCTTGCATTAGAGAATAGAGACGGAGGCCGGAACGTGAGGGTTTGCGAATAGAGGCAAAATAACGCTTTATCGTAGTCCGCTGTCAAAACAACGCTATAAATATTATCTACTGGGCAGTTTTCCTTTCTTTTGTGGGTTTTACCACATTTACTCTAAATTTCTCGCCTTTAGCTTTACCTCTAAAGCTTGTCTGGTACGATTTTCTTACGCCATCACAATACGGTGTTATGAAGCAAACAAAGTCAAACTTTGAGAAAGGAGACGGTTCAGATTTGTATGAGGCGTGAGTCCGGTCCTTTTACAAGTAGAGAAATGAAAGAAAAAAATACTAGCTCAGTTTTGTACGTTAAAATCTACGAATTCGTCGTAATTTCAGTGGTGAAATTATTAATCTTTCCACGATAAGCAACACTAAACACGAGTGTTAACAAAAACACGTTATTTTGACAGTGATTGTAAGAATTAATGACATTTGATACATTTCGCGCCTACTGCCTTCTCTTTAGGCTGAAGGTTGCCATTTTGGAAACGTATCGAAAACTGGTAATATATTTTTATTTTTCTTCGCGTTATTTACTTTACTATTCTCAATTATTATATTTTTAATACAATCTATTCATGGTAGAATGTACAAAGAGTCCACCAAAAATGAACCTTCTCTTTTAACATTATTATTAGAAAAGCTAACAATTTAGCTCATGTTCTTGAGCGACGATGTATTTAAAATAACTATTTCAAAGTTACAACAAATTTAAGTATAAAATATTTTATTTCTTTTTTACTAAAAGCTTTTACGAAGTTCGATCCATGATACACGTAGTCCATAGAGTATTTACTAATGGTTTTATTTTAATATTTGACCATATACCTATACCTGTAATTATGTAGCTAAGTACATAATGCACTTGTATGTACTTAGCTACATAATTACAATACAAATACGAATGGATACAATTTCGTGTATCCATTCTCATACGTTTAGGTATGTACGATACCACAAACGTATGAGAATGGATATGTCACCGTAAGATTGTAAAAACCGTTAGATTATAATCTAACCCGCGAAATTGTAAACTGTCGAATGATTACAATATAACGGATTAGTCTTCGGTAGATTCGATTTAGGTTTATTAACCCGATAGAACCTAAGTGCCCGGCCTGCGGCTCTTAGGTTCTACTTGATTATATATGTCGAACCACCTAACCTACAACATAGATTAATTATAATTATATATTGTCTTTGCCTACAAGAAAGAGACAAGAAAAGGTAAATACAATGAATATTTCAAAAATTGACACTTAAGACATTGAACGGTTCACAATCTTTCGACTGTTTACAATCTATCGAAAAAAAAAGCGTTAGATTACGATCTTACGGTTTTTACAATCTTACGGTGACAGATACACCAAATTGAGCTCTAATCCAATAACGTTATGGTTTATTTTACTTTGAAGCCGAACTTTAACGATTTGATCGACAATTCTTTCATGATTCCACTAAAGATCCATAGCTGCCGTCGATGGCATTATGACCATTAGGTGCAGTAGGTACGAACTTAAAATAGTCATGACGTCCTAGTTAATCCATCGTAGTTCATGCATCAACCACAATTATTAAGTAAGATGACTTACTTGATATAGAATTTATAAAAAAAGTTTCGTTTTATTACTAGATAGTAATGCTATCTACAAAACCGGCCAAGTGCGAGTCGGACTCGCGCACCGAGGGTTCCGTACAAACCTGTAGTAAGTTTTAAATTAAATGTTTTTTTTTTAATATTTGAGTTGATTGAATGAAAGGTAAATTGCGGTTTACGATTTATGACGTATTAAAAAAAAACTACTTACTAGATCTCGTTCAAACCAATTTTCGGTGGAAGTTTGCATGGTAATGTACAACATATATTTTTTTTAGTTTTATCATTCTCTTATTTTAGAAGTTACGGGGGGGGGGACACACATTTTACCACTTTGGAAGTGTCTCTCGCGCAAACTATTCAGTTTAGAAAAAAATGATATTGCAAACCTCAATATCATTTTTGAAGACCTATCCATAGATACCCCACACCTATGGGTTAGATGAAAAAAAAATTTTTGAGTTTCAGTTCTAAGTATGGGGAACCCCCAAAATTTATTGTTTTTTTTCTATTTTTGTAAGGAAATCTTAATGCGGTTTACAGAATACATCTACTTACCAAGTTTCAACAGTATAGCTCTTATAGTTTCGGAAAAAAGTGGCTGTGACATACGGACGGACAGACAGACAGACATGACGAATCTATAAGGGTTCCGTTTTTGCCAAATTTGGCTACGGAACCCTAAAAAGGACGGTGCTGTATGAAATGATCATTAATTCGGGAAAGCGGAAAATGGTTTCAAGTATAATTAATACTCATTTCATTAAACGCGCCATTAAACGGAAGTTACTGTAAAATAATACAGGTTCCTCCGTTTCTCATTACATTTTAATTTATCTACATCTTTAACGATCGAAACTTACCGATGACGTAGGTAGGTATATATATGTATTTCAGGAAGATTACAGGTAATTAATTCTCTTTAACGAGATCTGGCTGGATTTAACCCAAAGAATTTTTTAAATATCATAGATTTAACCGGCTACGGTTGCGCTCATTAAGAAGTAGGTATTCCAGTAAGTAGTTACAAATCGTCCTTCATTTGTCCATAGACTGAGATGATCAGAGATGATGAAGATGACGAAAGTGTTTGCCACCCACACTAAAAAGCACTTATAGTCCTGGATCACAGAAGTTTAAATGGGTAAAAGTAGTCATTAATTATTATACTATATATTATAGCTCAATTACCACTCACTCACTCATTGACAGAATTGTTTCTCCTAGAAAGAGACAGAAAACGATACAATGATGTACGGGAGATGTGTTCGGGTGCTGGATGAGGGTAAGGAAAAACTATTGACATTTCGGAAAACAAGATGGCGGCCGCCGTGATTCTCGCAACTCTTCTGTTTTCCAACCGATTTCGTTAAAACTCGCAACTATTGAAGAAATTAGTAAACGATCTACAGAAAAAGTGGAAAAAGTTGGAAAAACAAGATGGCGGCCGAGCTGTAGTGTTTTGAAATTTTTGATTTTTCGACCCCGAACCGCGGCGCCACAGATCCGAAACGGCGTGGTCGAGCATAATATTTTTTTCTTTTTTTGCCTACAATTATCCTCTATTTTGGCAGAATGGGAGTGGTTTTCAAAAATTCAAGATGGCGGCTGTCGTGGCTGCCGTTCTGTTTGAGGTACGAAAAAACGCAATTTTAAAATTCAAATTTCTCACAGTTGGCAACGTCGGATCGTTTCGACTTCTAGGGGGCGATTGTGTGTACTGACTCGAGGTATGGATTGGGGAAAAAAATTACCCCATTTCTCGGAAAGTTTTCAAGATTTACCCCAAAAATAAAAAAATCGAAATACGTATTTTTTGCAAAGTTCGAGTACGAGCAACCACGTGTCCCACTTGTACGAATGACATTTGGGTATTTTCGTCGCCGAGGTCTGGCAACACTGGAATTTATCAAAGAAAAAGTGATTTTCGACATGGTCTCTTTTCAGGAGCAATCATTTCGGCTGGGTGCGAGCTAGATGAAAAATTGAAACGTCATCAGGAGCGGTATATCCTGTAGTTTACGGGAAAATTATGAAACTAAGTAAAATGTTTATGTGAAACGAGGTGGCGGCCATTTTGTATTCTTTTTGTGTTTTTGAAAATTTCGTTCACGATTTTGAGGCAGTTGGCAACATTTGGGAAAGTTGAAATGTATGGATCGATTGTGTATTTCGACCGGCAGTATCGAGGTATCTAAACAGTGTTGCCACATTTGGGGAAGTTTTCGAGATTTTCCCCAAAATCTTCCTCCTGTAAAATTTTGTATGAAAAATTTTTTTTTCACTGATGGTTTCTTATAGAAGTCAAAAAATTTAATTTGAAGAAAAATATGGAGACACCTGATGATTGAGGATTTCGGAGACAGGTTAAGAGCACGGCCAAGGTATTGAAGATAGGTGGGGGGTGTTCGACCAAATGTCATTCGGATCTTCATCCAATAGACAATGAGCAAAAAAAAAATTCAAAATGGCGGATTTAAGATGGCTGCCATACAAATTTATTTGGTGTCTATCTCAGAAAGTATAAAAGATGGAAGTGTGGTTTCTTGGCAAAAGATGATCAGGACCTGAAGGTCTACTTGATGAACAGGAAAAAAATTCAAGATGGCGGTTTTTTTTTTCATAGAAAATATATGGCAAATATTGAAGAGACTACAAGTGTAGAACTATGCAAGATTTTGAAACGGAAAGAGCCAGAAAACAATACAATGATGTACGAGAGATGTGTTCGAGTGCGGGATTCGAGTAAGGAAAAATTATGACATTTCGGAAAAACAAGATGGCGGCCGACGTGATCCTTGCAACTCTTTTGTTTCCCAACCGATTTCGTTAAAACTCGCAACTGTTGAAGAAATTAGTAAACAATCAATAAAAAAAGTGGAAAAAAATTGGAAAAACAAGATGGCGGCCAGGTTGTAGTGATTTAAAATTTTTGATTTTTCCGTTTTTGAGGCAGTTAGCTGAAATAACATATAGAGGTAGGAAAATTAAAATCAATGATCGTTGGGTAGTTTCATACAAAGCCGCCTCACTCCTTAAGTACAACTATCAAATTAATGTCGAAGTGTCCACAGCTACTGCCGTTGTATTTACCTATTTAAATATATTAAAAAAGGCGCTGATCATTCTCGCGTCGCAGTTACCCGAAGATAGTGAAATAGGTTACGCGAGCTGCTTTAGCAGCTCGCGCACAGAGCGAAACACTAGTCTTTTATATAAAAATTGTAGAGTCTAACTCTGTAGCAACATTTTGATATTGCTAAAAATTAAATATAAGTACTTAATACTTACATACTTTAAAAATTTCGAATAAAATGATTTTAGGGTTCCGTACCTCAAAAGGAAAAAACGGAACCCATATAGCATCAGTTTGTTGTCCGTCCGTCTGTGTGTCAAGACCCTTTTTCTCAGGAACGCATGGAAGTATCAAGCTGAAATGCATATCAAATACTCAGGTCTACTGTCCCTTAGAACTGCTTTTTTTTCCTTTTCATTTCATTTATTATTTATTGCTTTCATGTACAATGCTCATAATACAATTACAGAGACATGAGGCCCCGTCAGGGCATTGCAATATTGAATATTTTATACAATCAATTAAACGTACTTATATACTTAATAACAATGTCACTCGAAAATTAAATTTAAATCCATACTAATATTATAAATGCGAAAGTGTGTCTGTCTGTCTGTCTGTCTGCTACGCTTTCACGGCCCATCGGTTCAACCGATTTTGATGAAATTTGGTACAGGGATAGGTTGTATCCCGAGGAAGGACATAGGCTACTTTTTATCCCGGAAAATTCAAGAGTTCCCGCGGGAATCCAAAAAACTTGGTCCACGCGGACGAAGTCGCGGGAATCATCTAGTATTCCATAAAAATATTTTAAAAAAAAACATACTTACCTATAAAATTTGAATAGTTATAATTTTAGTACACAATTTATTTATATATCTATCAGTATCGTGCTATTGAGGTCTATGTAGTTAGAAATTCTTGAATAAGTATTATAAAAACATTTTCGTACTAACCAATGTCTCAATTTTCTTTTAAAAGTAGTCTCTTTGTTTTCTTCTTTTATAGTATTAGGGAGTTTATTATAAATAATAATTGATCTAAAGTACGGACTACTACGGCTTGATATTCCTAGAGTATAGAGTAAGACGTGGAAGAGCTAGATTATGTTAATGTTGATTTCGTGAGCTTCGGTTATACGTACTTTCCAATGTTTTATATAGATGTATGTGTTTCCTTACAAATAGGGCTGTCTCCATTATGTAGATGGACGGTAGTGTCAGGATTTTTTTTCCTATAAAATGTGGTCTACAAAGTCTCTTTGCCTAATGTTAACTAATATTCGTAGGTTCGCACTTTTTCTGGGCAATGAATAGGTCTTCTACATCCGTAATTTGGCCCCAAAGTATTACACCGTACTTAAGCCATGAGTAAGCATATGCGTAGTATGCAGATAGTGCTGTCTCGAAGTTTGCATTCACCTTGAGGACGCTTAGTGCATATGCAAACCGTGACAGCTTCAGTCTGACATTCTGTACGTGTTGTTTCCAATTTAAGTGGGTATCGATACTCAGGCCTAGAAGCTTGAATTCCCCTACCTCCTCAATATTTATTTGTGCTGATAAAATTTACCTAAGTCTAGTGGTATTTTTTGATATGGTTTAAATTGTATAAGTTTAGTTTTTTTTACGTTAATTTGTAGATGATGTTTTTCTAACCAATTTTGCGTTTTATTTAGGATTCCAGTAATATTATTTTCACATTCGGTAGCATTTGAGCATTTGGTGAGTAATGATACGTCGTCTGCAAACATTATGACTTTACACTCCGAGCTTAGTACTTTCGGCAATTCATTTATATAAAGTAAGAAAAGCGTACACCCGAGCACGCTTCCCTGGGGTATAGACCAGTTAATAATGTCTGTATTTGAGTCAATTGTACAAATTTCGTGAGTTTTTGTATCATAATTTTGTATTTGAACGTATTGTGTCCTGTTTTGTAGGTACGTTTTTAACCAAGTGTACCTATGCGTTCCCTCTAATCCCCGAGTTATAGATTTTTTCTAGTAATATTTTATGTGACACTCTATCGTAGGCCTTGGTCATGTCCAATAAGAGTCCTACTGCGTACTTTTTCTGTTCCATACATTCAAGAATCTCTTGGATGTATTTGTAGACAGCGAATGTAGTTGATCGTTTTTTCCGAAAGCCGTATTGATTATCATCGAGTATATTAAACTTTTCTAAGAACGAGTAAATTCGATTACAAATCGCTTTTCGAAAATTTTTGAGAAAGTCTGTAGTAGTGCTATGGGTCTATAGTTACTGGTATTATGAGGTGATCCACTTTTTTTTTTATCGCAGGCCTTGGTCATGTCCAATAAGAGTCCTATTGCGTATTTTTTCTGTTCCATACATTCAAGAATCTCTTGGATGTATTTGTAGACAGCGAATTTAGTTGATCGTTTTTTCCGAAAGCCGTATTATATTTTCGAAGAACGAGAATTCGATTACAAATCGCTTTTTCGAAATTTTTTGAGAAAGTCGGTAGTAGTGCTATGGGTCTATAGTTACTGGTATTATGAGGTGATCCACTTTTTTTGAAGATTGGTAGTATTTTCGCGGTTTTTAGTTGTGAAAAAATCAAACTGTGAAAAAATCAAACTTCTAAGCCAACGCAAACAAAAGATACAGCCGTTTATGCTGCAAATTTTCGAGTGTGTCGACACTCGCAAGGGAATCAAAACCTACAGGGTACTTTCCGTGAACTCAGAATCTTGAAATTTGGTACAAAGCAACGTCTTTTAGCACAGATAAAGGAAAAATTGCGAAAAGCATAAATTTTTAGTTACATCATATAATAAAAATATTTTTATGCAAATTTTCGACACTCGCAAGGGAATCAAAACCTACAGAGTACTTCCCGTGAACTCAGAATCTTGAAATTTGGTAAAAAGTAACGTCATATAGCACAGATAAAGGAAAAATTGCGAAAAGCATAAATTTTTAGTTACATCATACAATAAAAATATTTTTAATAATTTTAAACTTGCTACCCCTTTCCTCACGGACGAGTAGAGATATTTAATTTGAATTCATATCAAATACTCAAGTCTATAATACCTTTAAGCTGTAACAAACTACTGTCCCTTAGAGCTGTGAAAAAATCAAACTTCTAAGTCAACGCAATCAAAAGATACAGCCATTTATGCTGCAAATTTTCGACACTCACAAGGGAATCAAAACCTACAGGGTACTTCCCGTGAACTCAGAATCTTGAAATTTGGTACGAAGCATCGTCATAAAGCACAGATACTTAAAGGAAAATTTGTGAATAGCATAAATTTTTAGTTACATCATATTATAATAAAAATATTTTTAATAATTTTAAACTTACTATTGTTATGGATTTCATTTAGCAATAAAAATACCGTAACTTTTACTTGAATACCTACAGGTTTGTACGGAACCCTCGGCACGCGAGTCCGACTCGCACTTGCCGATTTTATTTCAAAATTATTTGTTTAATATTTAATTCTATTTTAATAGCCATAACTTACCACCTATAGGTACATAGGTATAAGAATTTCATTCAGTAAATTAATTAATATACCGTATTTCATATAAATATCTAAATCGGGAGTTTATATTACTTACTAGATGATGCCCGCGACTTCGTCCGCGTGGATTAAGGTTTTTGATTCCCGTGGGAACTCTTAAATTTCCTTAAACAAAAAGTAGCCTGTTCCCTTCCCCGGGATACAACCTATTGCTGTACCAAATTTCATTAAAATCGGTTGAACAGATAACTTTTTGGATTCCCGCGGGAACCTTAGAATTTTCCGTTATAAAAAGTAGCCTATGTCCTTCCCCGGGATACGACCTATCCCTATACCAAATTTCATCAAAATCGATTGAATGGATGGGTCGTGAAAGCGTAGCAGACAGACAGATAGACACACTTTCGCATTTATAATATTAGTATGGATAGGTAAGTATGAATGAATTTATGCAGCAATTCAGAATTAGTAATATTATTATGATCCTGTTCATTTTACCAAAACTGGTTTCTGAATAGGTATTAAACTTTTGATTTTGGACTAAATATACCTAAAGGGAAACTCATAGATTAAAATAATAATAGGTTGTCCAAAACTTGAAGACCTTGGCCGCAGATCTCATGTGGATGTTATTATTTCTGCTTGATATGTGTATATTAAGTAAATTATTCAAGTTTAAAAATACACCTAGGTGACCCTGACAATCTTCTATATTATCTTAATATATATAAATCTCGTGTCACAATGTTTGTCCTCAATGGACACCTAAACCACTTAACCGATTATAATAAAATTCGCACACCATGTGCAGTTCGATCCAACTTGAGAGATAGGATAGTTTAAATCTTAAAAAAACATCAATTCACGCGGACGAAGTCGCGGGCATCATCTAGTATTAGGTATATATATAAAAGCGAAATACCACTCACTGACTAATCACGATATCTCAGGAACTATTTAAAGCGTACAGACTTGAAATTTGGAAGGTAGATTCCTTCTATGGTGTAGACGCCAGCTAAGAAAGGGTTTTGAGAAAATCCACCCCTAATGGGTTAAAATAGGGGTTGGAATTTTGTATGAAAGTCCTTTGTTTTTGAAGTTAGAGACATGAAAATTGGCAATTAAGTTATTAGTTATAAATAATAAAAACCTGTATAAGCAATTTTACGAAAATATACCCCAATAGGGGGGAAATGGGGGTTAGAAACTTACATAAGGGATCCAAGTTTTTGAAGTAAGATACTTGAAAATCATTGAATTATTTTGTAGGTACGAAAATCGGGATTTAGGTTGTTAGTTTTAAGTTATAATAAACTGTATAAGCAATTTGAGGAAAATCTAACCCACAGAGGGTGAAATGGGGGTTGTAAGTTTGTATAAAAGTCCTATGTTTCTGAAGTTAGAAACTTGAAATTCGGGATTTAGGGTAGGTAGGTATTAGCTTTAAATAATAATAACCTGTTAAATCAATTTTACGAAAATCCACCCCAAAAGTGAAATGGGGGTGAAAGGTTACATACAAATCTTATGACTTTGAAGTAGGTATAGACATGAAAATCAGCATTTAAGTTATCAGTTTTAAATTATAAAAAAACCTGCATAAGCTATATAAAGCGTCTATAGATAGGCTGTTTGCAGCGGAAAAATTTCATAATCTCATAGGAAATCAACAATTGTACGCGGACGAATTCGCGGGCGACCTCTAGTATTATAAATGCGAAAGTGTGTCTGTTTGTTACTTTGTCCTTCAAGTTCAATCACGCCACAACGGAGCAACAACGGGGTGATTTTTTTGAGTGATGTTAATAATGTTTGAAAAAAAACTTAAATTCAACCGAATGAACAGACATCAACTAGTCTAGTCAAAGGAGAAAATCCTAGAAAATGTAAGGTAAGGTCGAGTTAAACCGACCGTCAAACGAATAGGGAGAATACCTATCCCTGTAAACTTCGATTGGAAAAAGTTTTTAAATCCAACTTTCCATTGCATTAAATAGTATCCGGGAGCTGTATGTAAATAATTGTTCTCTCAGCTCTTAGTCCCTGTTCGAAATGAAAAGCGAAAATAAGATAGGTGTAGCAAAGGCGCTGTCACCAATTATATTGTTGTCTCCTCTTTTATAGGTTACCTAAGGTAAGACTTGTAGGTACCTAGGTACGTAACCTAGGTATCTACAAGATTGAGTGAGTGATCAGTGAATGGTATTTCGCTTTTATATAGGTACTACTACTATCTGATGCCCACGACTTCGTCCGCGTGGATTGGGCTTTATTAGTTCCCGCGGCCGCGGGAGCTCTTTAATTTTCCGGGATAAAAAGTAGTAGGTACTTAGCCTATGTGCTATTCCAGACTATAATCTGCCTCTGTGCCAAATTTCGTCCAGATCCGGCCAGCCGTTCTACAGTTATAAGTATTCGAACAAACCCGACCTCGTTTTATATATTATAAGACTAGCTGATGCCTGCGACTTCGTCCGCGTGCATTAAAGTTTTTTGGTTCCTGCGGAAACTCTATAATTTTTCTTGTTAAAAGTAAATAAAAGTAAATGTGTTATTCCAGACTATAACCTATTTCTGTGCCAAATTTCATTCAGATCTGTTCAGCCGTTCTGGCGTGATTGAATAACAAACATCCATCCATCCAATCTTTCGCATTTATAACCACAGTCATATTAGGTATATGCGGTTGGATAAACTACCTCAAGCTCTTGGTTACGGCATTTGTCTTCGAGCTTCTTTACTGAGGACTCCGTTCCAGAAGATACTGCTGCAGATAACACTTCTGTAGCAAAGTTCGTTATCTGCCCTTTCAAGCTAGGTACTTAAACACTTTTAGTACACGAAATTAAGTCCACATATCACAAGCAAACATATGGATGGCATCGAAATATTATGGAAATACCGATCTTTTTGACAGCTGTTGACAGATTTTCTCTAGGTCGCAGTTTTTAATTTTGTTGAAAAATCCTTCAAACGCCACAAAAAAGATATTTTTAAGTCCTAATCAAGTGGATTGCTGTTATCTGTTGAGGAGTTTTGTCCTCTATCTCTGATAATATTTATCAAATCTTCACCAAAATTGGGCAAAACTTACCTGATGATACATACCTTCTAATAAAGAAAGATTTATTCAAATCAGTTCAGATTTGACTATAAACCCTTATCCTGGAGGAACCTTATTATCTATCGGGATAAAAACTATCCTATATATTGACCCGGAGTATCAGCTACCACTATACCAAATTTCATTTAAATCCGTTCATTAGTTTTCGCGTAATGCGCGGCCATACAGACAGACAGACAGACAAAAATTAAATAAAAATCTGTTTTGGGCTCAGTATCGATAGTAAAGCATACCCCGATTAAATCTTTCAGAATATATTAAATGTACCTACAGAAATCTTCCAGTTACAGTTTTATTATACCTAAGTATAGACGATTATGTACATAGGTTCTATTATATGCTACGCCTACCTACTTTGCTTATGCTATCTAATTTAATTAATTGCATAAAACATTGCATTTACTCGAATCGATGACGAGGGGTCATCGACATCATATGTAATGTACTTACTACTTACGTTTACGAGATATTGAACAGGAAGTCAGATGGCAAATTAATTGTAACAATAATAAACAACATATCAATATTAATTATTATGCATCACCTCGTTATGTAGTATTTTCTCGAGGATACCTACCTATTAACGGACACATCGCATACCTACGAGTTACGACGCGCGAGGTCGCACGGCTGTCCGCGTGAATTTAGTTTTTTACTTTTTAGTTTTTTACCATTGAAAATGGTTATCAGATGCAAATCGCCTGAGACGGATGTTTGGTCATTGGGAGGATCGAGATGAGAATAGTACCTACTAAGAGTTGAGGAATTTATCGAGCCACGTGACCACGTTAATATTGTGATTTGGAAGTGTAGAAAAACGGGTATTTCCGTGCCTATATAAAAGGTGATGTAGCTTCTATGATTATTATTGACCGATCGTCATGGTAATGGTGTTAAAAGATGCGGATGCAGGCGAGAAGTGCATTCGAGTTGAAATTTTGAAATTCGATTAATAAATTTATGAAAAATTTTGAAGAAGAATTTTTTTTCGTTTTTTGCATTCATTTCAATGCTCCGATTCTTGCGGGGACTGCGAAATCTGTGCTTTTTTTAAATCCTGTTAGATTATCTGAAAGTAGGTACTTCCTAGTGAGTGAGGGACTACCTACGTTTTATCGCGAACCTACGTGAAAAAAATCATCTTTGTAGACCCAGTGGTTTCAGCTGTAGAGATCATCTACGGTAGTCTAAAAGCGAACGACCCTCACTAAAAATTCGAATGCACTAATTGGTTAAAGTAGAGCCCATAATGTTGTCTCAATAGCCGGTGACTGGAGGACCAATGACGATGTCCAATTTGTATGTTTTGCTACACTTCGCCTACCTACACAAATGCGTGAACATATTGAAGGCACGTTCGTCGACCTCAACGTTGATATTTCAGTCTATCGTCTTTTTTATATTACACAAGTAAACACATACTTACGTATTTGTATAATATATACATAGGTATATTTATAACAGCCTGATTTAAATTTAGTACGTATCTTGAGACTACAAATAATTTTATTTAGTAGCGTTGCAAAGAAAATATTAGCTTACAAAAGAGCAATATTTCGCATCAGCTGTAGTCCCTGTGGTGCCATACTTACTAGTACTGGAAGTACTTACCCACGAGGGTATTCTATCAGCTGCCATAGTATCTCCGACCGGTATAAAACTCAATCTGCATAGGTACGAAGTATGCAAATTGAGTGATTTGATAAAAGATAAAGATATTGAACTAATTGATTCTATGAATGATTATTTTTTCATTGGTTGAAGATTAAATGAAGATCTGTGGAGATAAGGGGTTGGACACCAATTCCAGACCGACACTGAACACCCAAAAAATATTACCTACTTATCTCTACTATTTGCTTTTAATTTTGATGCCCTTTACACTACCCCATGTTAACATGGTCACAGATTATAGTTAAATGTATATCGAAGTCATTTATTGCTTAGGTACCTACTTATGTGGAAACCCCTAAGTAAACTAGTGGTTCGCCCCGAACAGAGCGCCATCTATTGACATCATTGTGAAGTTCTGTTAAAAATACTGAAGCTCATTAAAAAATTAATAATTTCGTTTTCTTATAATATTTATCTAATTTTAGTATTTGTTGTTCAAGTAAGTACAGGATATAATTCAAATAATTGATCAACTTTTAGGCTCAGACTTTCAGAAAATTGAGTTCTGAGGTCAACTTTGGACGTTAGAAAATCTCCACTTTGAAAGCCCCCCATTTCGTCAATTTTAGGGTAAAAATTTAAAAAATAAATTTTTGGACTCCATTCCTAAATTTTATCTTTAAAATGATATAAGTACCGCAACCCTATGTAACGCTATAAAAATATTTTACTTCGCATTCGCTTCTATGAAATAAAGATTTTTATAACTTTTTAAGCCAAATTCGGCTCGAGGCCATCGGTTTACATATTACCTATATTTAAATTTGAAGTAATTACCTACGTTCAGTAATTCAGAAGTTATAAGGCTCTGACAGACGGACGGACGGACGGACAAGTGCAAATTCACTCAAGTAGACAGACCTTCGCTCGCTCGGTCAATTAATTGCCACTTTTTCTCGAATTCAATTACTAATCATTGATTCATGCTCTAAGTCCTACCTATGGACATGGTATTACCACAGAATAGGTAATAGTAGGTATGTTGGTATTACTTAATCAGCGGAATTACGGAATTTTCTTTTTCTCGTAACGAATTCTCGTTTTAAACGTGACTTGATATAACAATAAGCTGATACTGATAAGTATCAATCACTCTTTACTTTGTTTGTTGTGAAAAAGACGTGGATTGACCACAATAACTGTACCTACCTACCTAACTGATGGAGAAAATGTATCTAAGGAGTGATCCAGTGGGTATAAAGGAGATCACATCAGACCCCCAAGACCAAACCAATCCTCCACAAATCGTGGAGGATTGGTGGTGGTGAAATATGAACCATGGATCGTGGACCACGACCCATGGTTCATATTTCTACTTTAATGGTTTGTTATTCATGGTCCTTGCTGACCATGAATGCTTAAAAAATGCAACTGGAAAATGGATTAAATATTTGAAAGCCAAGTGGGATATTTTCTTCACTTTCGACCGGGTCAACTTCACTACGATTTGTATGGAATTGTCAAGTACTTACTTGATGATAGCTGGCGCTCGATCAACTCCATACAAATAATAGTTCGAGTAAGTAAAAAAACTCCCACTCAGCCCTCCGGTCGCTAACTCACTGATTTCAACTCATGCATGCATGTAGGACTGCCTCGTTGGTCTAGCCGTCTAGCGGTTCGCAATTTCGCATGTTCGACTGAGGCCTAGACGTGGTGTTGGGAATTCAAATTCAAATTCTAATTTTATTGGCTACTTTTCAATAGGTACCAAATAGGTAGGTCTAGATACCCTAGACGTAAGTATAGGTACATCTAATTTACCTTGAGCGAACTTCGATTGTTGTAGATGTACCTACTTATGTACTTACATCATTATTATTATAAATTATTATCAGCTTCCGATAGATAATTTAGCTAAAACTGCCTAAAAATGCTGATAGTAATTTTAAGGTCAACCCCATATTAATATATAAATATTAAAAAAAACCGGCCAAGTGCAAGTCGACTCGCGCACCGAGGGTTCCGTACCTTGTACCATATTAATCACGCCAACAAAGTGATAGTAGGTGTAGTGAAGTAGGTCGTTTAAAATATTGTGGGTGTGGCACAACCATTTTTCGAACCAGAGATCCTTTTGCGAAATATTTAATTGTTGTCAGAGTCAAAGCTAATACTATCGGTCCGCCCGGCTTCGCACGTGTAGCGGCCGCTAATCATCATAATAGTCCATAGCCAGCCGGCACTGGACAGTACATCAGATTTTACATTAGCGCTGCGATATCTCCGCACTGCCGGCCGCCCCTATTTCTATTTCGCGATAATTTATTTCTATGATATCTTCTAAGATATTCATCTGAATTAAATAGTTAGATAATAAAGGGCGAATTTGGTCTATCTAAAAAAAAAAAAAAAAGATACGCGCCGAATTGAGAACCTCCTCCTTTTTTGGAAGTCGGTTAAAAATAACATTAAATAGGTACCTACTTGAGGTGACCAACCATTTTATTTTGATAGGGATTACTTAATTACTTAATACAATGTCAGGAAAACACCTTCGAAAGTAAAGCAAATTTGAAATTCATAAAAATGGTTATTTTGAGACAACCTTAAAAGATAGATTATAATATGCTATCGCGGATTTTTTTAGAACTTTTTGAGAGCAACAATTCCACCATACAGTATTTTCGTGTAACTTTTACTATTTAGCGCAGCTATTGCAGCGCACGCCACGAAAGCGGAAATTCACATTATTGCAATTTTCGTAGGGATCTCTATTTTTTTGAAAATAAAATATAGCCGATGTTACTCGCTGACAAAGAAGCTTTTTAATAATTTTTAAAATCGGTAGAGTATTTTTTGAGTTTATCCATTACAAACAAACAAATCTTTCCTCTTTTTATTATTATTATTAGTTTAGATAGTTTACTCAACTGTTGAATTGAATTATTTATCCCATAATATTCTTGTTTCTAAATTCTAAAGATACCCTTAATTCCACCTTGTCTCTGATTTCTACTGTGATGTTATCAATGCTATAATCTATGGTAAGAATGAACTGTCAGTAGAAAACGTGAAATGGTGTGACCAGATTAAGCAGGATCCTGCGATTTTAGCAGAATGAGGCCTCTAGGTATAATAAGTAGTTCTCTTCGGAGGATTAAAAAATGCCAGGGTTTAGCAGTATCTATTCTAACAAAACATTAGCAGCAAGCTTACAGGATTCGGCTGTTACAAGTTTACTGAGTTTTACTTCGCTCGAACTGTTATATTATTGTTATGAGGTGTATGAGTCAGTGGTAATTGAGCTATACATTTCTAAATGATGATTGATGAGTAGGTAAATAAAAACAATAATTTAGAAATTATCTCTAATCCGGTCTATTGGGATGATTCGGCTGGTACCCGTTAGTACCCTTCCGGCAAAAGAGGTGCCAAGTGATTTAGCGTTCCGATACGATGCTGTCTAGAAATTAAGAAGGAGTATAGTTTTATATAATTTCCATACCCTTATCAGCTTAGCCCGCTACCATCATAGACTGCATCATCACTTACCACCAGGCACCAATTAGTGAGATCTTATTCAATGAGTTAATCAATGAGATTTTCATACAAAATATGAATAAATTAATTCGTTAGCATATTATTATTTAAGTAATTATTTTCAAAAAGTTAAGCCGATTTTCAGTCTACTGTTCAGACAGTCCGCAGTTAGCAGGATCATTATTTTAAATCCGGTCACACTGAGTCTTTTAACTTCAAAAGTGCTCTGTTCGGGTCAGAGACAAGTTATGTTAGGGTGTCGGACGCAGACGCGGTTTATTTATTTGCGGTTGTTTGATTTATAGATCTGCATTGTTGCTGAAGAATTAAATAACAATTGCAAAATAATATTTGAAATAAATATGTGTAAAAAGATCTGTGTAGCTGTGTTAATCGGTGAAGTCCAACTACTGAAACTACCAATTTATTGATACCAAGGTATTGATTCCAAAATAACTCGGGACAAAAGAAAAAATAATTATATCCTTTTTGATCAATAAATGTGGCCGAATAATTAATTGAACTGATGAGACCATATTATGCGGAGGCAGTTGAGTCACGCAGTACTGGATTTAATTAATTAAACCATCATTGTTTGAAGAAAGGAGTAGTCGGCTTGCAAGCATCATGTGGGACGTAATTGTTTACGTTTGTGTGATAACAACCGCAACGTATATTTTAAAACAACTGTTTTCAGAAACGCCTAATTATGTGAAATTCCAGTCAAAATTTCTAGTCTTTTATATTTGGACATCAATCGTTGCACTAGTGATGTTACCATTCTTTGTTTTCAATCAAAAGAATGTGAAGAACTCCCTGTAAGTGTTACGTATCGCTTGATTATTTAATAAGTACTTTATCAAGCATTTGCTACTGTGAACATTATACTTAATGAGAATCATTTTCTTTCTTTTGCGGTGTTGTTTATTTTAAATTCACCGCTTATAGCACAATAATCTTGCTTTCAGATTTGCAGCCCAAATAGTTAAACATGTAACCAAATTAATAGAAATAAAGTGGCATTTAAGAAATGGGCAAGTCCTAGCGGAAGACAGAGGAGCTGTAATTGTATCAAACCACCAGTCTACAATTGATATATTAGGTAAAATATTCCTTTATTATATATTTCAGCAAAAATTTAACTATAAGTCATGAAACAAAAATAATTATTTATGTAGTTTAATTAATTTATTTTATCTACCCTTGTTTAATATTTTAAAAAACGTGTGGTGTTGTGGGACACCAGATAGGAATGAATTTCCTTATTACATAAATATTAATTTCAAGTTCTAGTTGAGGTAAAAAGAAAAGGTCTTTAATATAAATATACTACATTCGAAATTAAACTTGAATGCTTTAGTGTTAAGGTTTAATTTCGAATAAACTAAACATAATAATCTTACTCCACACATTTTCGTTACAGAAGTTTTTTGCCGGCTAGGGTACCCCTCCGCATCGTCCCATAAGGAACTTTGTTCCAAAAATATATATTATAATATTGATTTCATACAAATTGATGTTATAAAAATATTAGGCATTCAATTACTTCGCAATTATTTACAACACATTTTCAAAAAGTCTAAATGGCTCATTTTCATAATTTTTTTTTACCAATTACTACTATATTTGGATAGAATCAGGCGTTACTTTGCGGAAGTTCGTGATTTAGCAAGAAAAGAATACAATTATTTTGCTATATCTGTTGGCGGATTTTCACAATTGATAATACAGCTAAACACATTCTGATTGGTTAACACTATTCCACTATTGGACGAAATCCATTGACGCAGCAAGAATACCATAAATTCAGCCAATCAGAGGTGATTGTGATGTATCAATGATTGATGCAAAAGATACACGGTCGCCCTGCAGCTGTGAAATAACTGGCTTACATATGGTGCTAAACTGGTAGCGCCTGACAAACAATTCGTCACCCTATGAGTATGGAACCCTAATTATCGATTTTCGGATTTTTCCTGTGGCTTGTACTTGGGCTGTGAGGCCTTGCTTCTTGTCAAATTTCATGATTCTAGGTCAACGGGAAGTACCCTTTAGGCTCTGATTTATTGGCCAGTGTCAAAATATGTGGTATAAACAGCAGTATCTTTTGATTGTGTTGACTTAGAAGCTTGATTTTTTTTACAGCTCCAAGGGATACCTCCACACGTTCTCAAGTAAAAGGTAGTTGACAGACAGACAATGAAGTGATCCTATAAGGGTTATCTAATTCTCATCATAAGAATTGGTTTCTTGTTAAATTAAAATAAAATAAAATATTAATCACTATTCTCCTGACAGAGATCCACAAGAAAATAGATAATATTATGATCTTGAAAACGATCTTTTTGTTAACGAATATTGTTAGTGATCAAATAAAAATGTTTGACTCAACCAAGTCTCTCTTATACAACAGTGATGTGTAAAAATAGAACATGTATAAACTGAACTATCTAAGTTCTCTAGAACTCTGACATTCAATTGACCCCACTACAAAAAGCAGTTTTTGAGCAAAAAAATCCTGTTTGGAATAATTTATAATGAATGACTTATTTAGTAGGTAATTTTAAATATATATGTCACCGTAAGATTGCAAAAACCGTTAGATTGTAATCTAATGCTTTTTTCTCGATAGATTGTGAACCGTTCAATGTTCTGAGTGTCAATTTTTGAAATATTCATCGTATTTACGATTTCTTGTCTCTTTCTTGTACGTTAGGTTAGGGTTCTACATAAACAACCAGGGCACTTAGGTTCTATCGGGTTAATATACCTAACAGATTACAATCTACCGAAAAATAATGCGTTATATTGTAATCATTCGACAGTTTACAATCTTGCGAGTTAGATTATAATCTAACGGTTTTTACAATCTTACGGTGACATACCATTTTTAATTAATACGTACTATTACTTCCTTTTTAAGGGTAAATAAGGAACCATAGTCAACAAGGGACCCTCGTCATGTCCATCCGTCTGTCCATCCGCGGCTTAGCTCAGAGACTGGGGGCAAAGCACACAGGGAGCGGGCGCGGGTCGGGTCGGGTGCGCGGCGGGTTGAATTCCTTGTATTTATAAAGACGACATCACACAGAAGTCGGGCGCGTGGCGGGTGACCCGCGCCCGCTCCCTGTGTGTTTTGCGCTTTAGTGCTAGAAAGCTGTAATTTGGCATAGATACATACATAATACATATTAATCATCAAATCACTTACCTCCCGTAAAGTGGGTATGATTTATTTCCTTGTCTATCCCATAGTGTGGGATGTCATTGAATAGGTTGTTCGTAGGGAGCACCATTTTTTGATTCAGGGATTTGATTCCGAAATGTTATGTATTTAGCTTTAAAGTGCTAATTTGTGTTAGAGACCAAATTCATGGCAGTTAATATTATATAAAGAATCTAAAAAGAAAAACTATCACGGCTAAGTAAGCTTTACAAGTTTCACAAGTTTCGAGAAATAGTAAACTTCTAAAATGTTCACATAATGTAACGGGCAACTAAAAGGAACCCTTTTTTTGTATCGCTGGAAAAATGCTTTTACGCATACTGCACTAACACTGTGCGTGGCTTGACACAGACTTGGCTGGTTTTTAATAATGATCAGTATTTACATCTTATCTTATAAGTATTTTATATATTAAAAACTTATAGTATGACCTATGATGACCATTAAATTTCCTTAATATCTGCATTTGGAGTTACCGTTTTCAATCAATTGCGGCCATGACTGAATAAAAACTGAATTTCCTGCGATTAGTAGATAATGAAGTTACAAGTTAAATGGTTCAGCACATTATAACTTGGAAAGGGTTGCCAACTAGCATTATTTCATGCACATTCATAAAATATTATATTCCTGTAAATAATTGATCATTTATAAGATTATCATGTAAAGAAAATGCAGTCATACAAATAGGCAATTGCAATTACTGAATTATTATTTTAAGGTCAATCATACTAATATTATAAATGCGAAAGTATTTGTTTGTTGGTTTGTCCTTCAATCAGTCCTCAACATAGCAACGGATCGACGTGATTTTTTTGCATGGCTACTTTTTTCCCCCGAAAATTAAGGAGTTCCCGTGGGCATCAGCTAGTTAATGATAATGTAAAATTTCAGGTTTATTCAACATATGGCACGTTGCTGTTAAGGTGGCAGCAGTTGCAAGGAAGGAATTGTTCTATGTGTGGCCGTTTGGTTTATCTGCATATCTAGCAGGAGTTGTCTTTATAGATAGAAATAATTCCAAAGATGCATACAAAGCCCTGGAGGCCACGTCCGAGGTCATAATCAAAAACAAGGTAACTAAGTTATTAAATAAATCAAGTTTATACTTCATGTTATTGTTATTCTTCATAATATGAATTTTACAAGTACTTAACTTGTAAAAATTAAATTTAGGGTAGGGTTCTGTGCAAAAATGGTAAAAGGGAACATTTAGTTGCAGTTTGTAGCTTTCAGTAACCACTAAAACATTAGGTAGGTACTGAAAAAAAAGACGAATTAAAAAAATTAAAAGTTTTTAGTAATCAGCAACAGTTTTGTGGTCCCAAATAAAAGTGTTTGTTGTGAAGGGGCCGTAGACAATTTAACAAAATAACCTAATATTTATACTTTTATATAGTACTAGCTGTTGCCCGCGACTTCGTACGCGTGGATCGAGGTTTTGTGATTCCCGCGAGAACCCTTTAATTTTCCGGGATAAAAAGTAGCATATGTGCTATTCCAGACTATAATCTATCTCTGTGCCAAATTTCAGCCAGATCCGTTCAGCCGTTGGGGCGTGATTGAGTAACAAACATCCATACATCCATCCAAACTTTGGCATTTATAATATTAGTAAGATATATTAATGCTAATTGCTACGGTACCCCGAGTGGCTGGTTTTGCACACTCATCTTAATCTTATCATAGAGTAGAAATCAAATCAGTCCTACCACGTGTAACCTCGAGAACAAAAACATCGCATAATTTATATGTATTTTTATACGACTGCCTGAAAAAAGGTATGTATGTATGTGAGTTTCTATATTCCACCATAACTTCTATACGTCTGAACCGATTTTGATAAATGAGAAATCGTTAGAATCCCTAGCTTGTTCCAGGTGATATAGGCTAGTAAAGTTTTAAAAAAAATTGATGGGGTGACCATGGTCCCGCATTAAAGACGAAAGTTGAAAAAAAAATATTCGAAAATAAGATTAACTATATACTTAATCATCATCTAGAAAATGATGAGTAGATTCCAAAAATATATAACACTATAGTTCAATATCCAGTGATTCACAAAAAAATATAATTTAATAAAAATGTGAATAAGACTCCAAAGGTAATTAATTCAATGCCCGTATTGAATTAATTACCTTTGGAGTCTTATTACCTACCGCAGGGCAGTCGTATTTTTTAATAATTTTAATTATATTCACTTGTTAAAACAATAAGCTTGAAAAACCACTTTTTTGTGTTGCATGTATGTTAAGATTATTTAAAAATAAATTTTCAAGCAACAACTTTTGTTAACTAAAACAGGCGTAATAGATATTATTTGGCGCCTATGTCCAACGATGTTTAGATAGATTTTCATATATTTTGTTTGACCTGTAAAATTTTCCTATATTTCAGACAAAACTATGGTTGTTTCCTGAAGGGACGAGAAATAGAGATTTCACAAAATTGTTGCCTTTTCGAAAAGGGGCATTCAATATCGCCGTTGCTTCTCAAGTCCCGATCTTACCAGTTGTGATATCGCCCTACTATTTCATCAATAGAAAGAAATACATTTTTAACAAAGGTTGGTAGATTTGCTGTTAAACTATAGTTTTTTAAGTATCCTACTAGCTTACAGCTATGTACGTAGTTTGTTCCGTCACTACAGCCTATTAACGTCCCACTGCTGGGCACACTCCACTCCACGCCTCCACGCCTCCACTCTCATAGGAGAGCGGGAATTAGAGCTTAGACCCACCACGCTGCTCCAATGCGGGTTGGCGGGCTTTAACGACTATTATCATGTTAGTGATAATAACCGGGACCGACGGCTTAACGTGCTCTCCGAGGCACGGGGGTGAAACACCGCCAACTTCAAACTCCGGGCTGGCACTGAGAATTTCTTAATTGAAAAACCCAATACCTAACTTTTATGCCCGACCGGGAATCGAACCCAGGACCTCGTGATCCGCAGTCGACTATGCTAACCACTAGACCAACGAGGCAGTTAGTTTTTTCTGTGGTGTCACCTAAATCAGGGTTCAGGCTGAAAATCAGCGCTGTATGGTTAGTGCTTCCACTTAACATACAGCATTATGCTGAGCCTGGGCCATTTTTCGGGTTGTGCCATACGTAATACAGTTCATCCCTACGCCTCATCGTTGTTGTTTAGATTCTAGTCTAGATCTTGTTTAGATCGTTGAGGTGCAGGGGTGATCTACCTCTTTAGATATGCTTTTTATGTGTGGCACAATTTGAAAATAAATGCTTTTTCTTTTTCTTTCTATACATGCCCATGCTCGCATAGTTATGAAAGGGACTCACGTCATTAATCTACTATATAAAAATAAGTCGGGTTTTCCTTCCTGACGCTATAACTCCAGAACGCACGAACCGATTTCCACGGTTTTGCATTCGTTGGAAAGGTCTCGGGCTCCGTGAGGTTTATAGCAAAGAAAATTTCAAGAGCGGGAACGGGAACGGAAAACCGAATTTCACGCGGGCGGAGCCGCGGGCAAAAGCTAGTTGCTTATATTATTAAGATTTGCCTCCATTTTACAGGGTTCAAATCGAACATGACGGAAGATAGGGGTTTTTATGAATAAAACTCATTCTATTCAACATAAGCTCTTAGGCTGAAATGCCTTAGTTATTGAGAATCTTTTTTTCTCATAAAAGATTTACAATTCAAATTTATCTGTATTTTTAGACTAATTACTTTTTGCTAATATATTATACTCAGCTTCTTTGACGTTCATTTAAAATTATTTATGAGCATCATGCATAATGCAGAGTTATTAAAGCAAAATATTATTTTTTGTATTACATTATTGTGTGGGAAAATAACCATTAATACTTATATTTAAGCAAACAAGTATAATTATATAATTATACTTGTTTGCTTAATTAGTATAATTATATAATTATACTTGTTTGCTTAATTATATATAATTTCAGACTTAAAAATTATGTGATTCCTATTATATTTTACTAGCTGATGCCCGCGACTTCGTCCGCGTGGTTTAAGTTTTTTGTTATTCCCGCGTGAACTCCTTAATTTTCCGGGATAAAAAGTAGCCTTTGTCACTCTCCAGGTCCTCAACTATACCCATGCCAAAAATTACGTCAATCCGTTGCGGCGTGATTGAAGGACAAACCAACAAACCAACAAACAAAGTGACTTTCGCATTTATAATATTAGTATGATTTGTGTACGAAGTTGACTCTATACTATAACAAACCCCCAGAAATGGAGATGTTTTAAGAGTCCTTGAAACTCCCGGAAATAGAGATGTTTTGAGCAAACATAATAATACCATGTTGTCTTTAGGAATAGATAACGAAACGATAAATCGATATCTGGCTTAGTTTAGATCTAGATCAATAAATAATACGTTTGTATGACAGATGAGCGCACGTGTATCATTTCAGGGTTCCCTAGCAAAATGTTGCAACAGGACGAGGACCTTCTTACCCGTAACTAACAGATAGAGCACACTATCAATTTGAAATTTGGAATAATCCATAAATGCGAAAGTGTGTCTGTCTGTCCGTCTGTCTGACAGTCTGCTACGCTTTAATGGCCCATCTTTTTAACCGATATTGATTTAAAGAGTTCCAAATCAAATCAAATATTTTTTATTCAAGTAGACTTTTAACAAGTGCTTTTGAATAGTCGAGTGAATCTACCACTCCCGTGGAAATCAAAAACCATAACAAATCGCGGGCATCACCTAGTTTTCGTAGTTCAAAATTCGCGACAGCAACTTAATTTTTTATTTGTATGGCATTGAAAGTTATGGAAGCCTTATAATGAATTAACGAAATCAGCAGCAATTTATTTTTATAAGATAGGTATTTTAATCATTGAAGGTGATTAAAATACCTATCTTGTTCACTGTTGATAATAAACACTCATAATTTACTATCAGTTAACAAGCAGTCTAATCTAGACGTTGACAATACGTCAAAGAAGGATAATAGTTTTTATCAATGGTCAAACAGTAAGCTTACTGCTCATACCTGCAATAACTAAGATTACAATAATTAGCTGATGACCGCGACTTCGTCCGCGTGTTTATGTTTTTTTTATTCCCGCGGGAACTCCTTAATTTTCCTGGATAAAAAGTAGCCTATGTCACTCTCCAGGTCCTTAACTATACCCATGCCAAAAATCACGTCAATCCGTTGCTCCGTTGCGGCGTGATTGAAGGACAAACCAACAAACAAACACACTTTCGCATTTATAATATTAGTGTGATTGTTGACGTTCGTATTTTAGAATTATAAACCTTAATAGCTGATGCCCGCGACTTCGTCTGCGTAGATTGAGGTTTTTAGTTCCCGCGGGAACTCTTACTTTCTGGGATTAGCCTTTGCCTTCCCCGGGATACCATCTATATCGGTACCAAATTTCATCAAAATCGGTCCAAAATATGGGCTGTGAAAGCGTAGCAGACAGACAGACAGACACACTTTTGGATTTATAATATAATATATTATTATCATACCAATCATCTTATTTTCATTCCAAAGATTAAAATAACTGATAACTTTTACCTATACATATTAAGAAGCGGCCAGAATAGGTATAGTAATCTATGCCATAAAATTATAAATGCGAAAGTTTGGATGGATGAATGAATGAACGTTTGTTACTCATAGGCTACTTGTATCCTGAAAAATTAAAGAGTTTCCGCGGGAACCAAAAATATCTCAATCCACGCGGATGAATTGTCACGGGCATCAGCTAGTCTGCCATATAATGGGATTTATGGTGATATATTACAATAATGGAGAAGTTTACCTTTTTTTTTAAATTTATTATGAAGATTAAGACAAAATAAAACAAAAATATGAAAGAATCATTAAAATATCTCAACAAATGAAAAAGTTATGGAACTTTAAAGTTGCGCTTGCAAAATGGGAGACGTGACGTCATAATTCCCTATCAACCGATTTTATAAAGCCGAATAAAAGAAATAAATTGACTTAATGTGACTTAATTGAATTAAAAGCAAGATAATTTTGAAGTATTAAATCTCGGCTAGGTATTAAAACTTACTCACAAAATTTCTCACTCGAGTAAGATAGAGCAATCAGTGTACATTAAATAATTAAACTTTTAAATCGTCATTTCTCAGTCATTTATTGATGGATTTAAAAAAAACCACTGATTTATTAGTTTTAATCTATATTTTACTTCCGTTGTGTTAAATATGATATTCACAACATCATGAAACTCTCCATTATTAAGTTTCGTACATGCTAGGTACAGTAGGGGTTTGTACTTATCTCTCCTTGCTGAAGGTGAGTGATCTCTTTCCGTTAATCAAAGTGGGAGATTTCTTGGAATAGTAACACTTTGTATCAAATGTCTTCCTGTTTGCCTAACGTGTACAATTGTGTTGTAATTTACCTTTCACCTTCGGTAAAACATTTACATTCACAAATGGAATAGTTTCAACAATCTATTGTCACACTCAAACATTTTTATTCATGTAAATCTTATCACAATAGCTCTTACGAAATGAAGAAACTTCAATTTAAAATAAGTTAATTTCTTAGTAGGTTATGTATGTGTTATTAAAGTAAATACAATGTGGTATAACAATAAAGCTCGTAAAGTTGCTCTTACTCCATTGCTTTTAAAACTACAATAAGTATAGATATAAAGGAGGCTTGGCTCTACTAGGGATCTCATAACTTTTTAACAATGAAAGCATTATGATTTGAACTCGTGAGTCTCGGCAAACAACTTCACATGAAATATTTTTGGTGGTAGGTACATGACAAAACAAATCATACTAATATTATAAATGCGAAAGTGTGTTGGTTTGTCCTTCAATCACGCCGCAACGGATCAACGGATTGACGTGATTTTTGACATGGGTATAGTTGAGGACCTGGAGAGTGACATAGGCTACTTTTTATCCCGGAAAATTAAGGAGTTCCCGCGGGAATCAAAAAAATTTAACCACGCGGACGAAGTCCCGGGCATCTACTAGTCGTGGATAATTCCATTTTGTCAGAGAAATTACGTTTTGGTGAAATAAAGCTATTAACTACATTTTTGTTTCTAAATTTCAGGGCACGCAATAATCCAGTGCCTAGAGCCTATCCCCACCACTGGCCTGACCATGGAAGACGTTCCGGCACTCAAAGACAAAGTTCAAGGCATAATGGAGCTTGCTTACAAGGAACTGTCCAAAGAAGTGTTGAACGCTTTACCGCAGGACTACCCTCTTGCCAAGCAGTACTGAACATGGTAAAAATATATCAATCTTTTTCCACTGTGTTTATTTAAAAGTGAATTAACGTCGTGTAGTTTCCTTTATGGTCTTTCTACTCTTATATTACGTGTAACGTCGAATTCTTTCGGACGCCATTTTTTATTATAGATCCTATTTTATAATAATGTATTTTTTGGATGTTGGCTTAGAAAAGCTAAATATACAAGAATCTTGTAAATAATACTTACTTAATACTCTACGATTAAAATCATATTTAACTTGTTTATATATACTATAGTTTCATGAGATTACTTTATGAAATATAGAAAGGGACATTTTTTTCATATAATTTTTTAATGAAAACGAGTAGGTATATACTTTCAGCAATGCTAATCTTATTTAGGCACTTACTTAATAAATATTACTGTTGATTATTGACTAGAGATCTCAATTAAAGCTCAAGCTTTTTGTTTGAAATTTTATAGCTTTATACTCATCAGTTGTTCAAGTTTTTTTGACGCAGTTTGTAAGAATGCCAAAAAACGAACCCAAGCAGATAATCGATTTGATGACCTTATAAAAACACTAATATTTTTAATCTTTGACATTTAAAAATTTGTAGACAATCACTATAATAGGTCTTAAAAATCGTAGACAATCATTATGTTATTTCTTTCACAACATAAGATTGAATTATACCAGACATATCTTTTTTAATTACTTTCTTAATAAATTGGCAGTGATATTATGTATATGTCACCGTAAGATTGTAAAAACCGTAAGATTGTAATCTAACGCTTTTTTTTTCGGTAGATTGTAAACATTCGAAAGATTGTGAACTGTTTAATGTTCTAAGTGTCAATTTTTGAAATATTCATTTTATTTACGTTTTATTGTCTCTTTCTTGTAGGTTAGGTTAGGGTTCGACATAAATAAACAAGCATTTAGGTTTTATCGGGTTAATATACCTAACAGATTACAATCTACCGAAAAATAATGCGTTATATTGTAATCATTCGACAGTTTACAATTTCGCGAGTTAGATTATAATCTAACGGTTTTTACAATCTTACGGTGACATATATAATTATTTCTGCAAATATACCTACGGCGCCGAAAATAACCGAACGATTCTAAATCATTGCCATGTCTAAACAGTCATAGTTTAGTAATTCTATACCGAGATAAATGTATTTTCACTTCAATTCTTGTGTTTTGCCGAGTCTTTACCAAATATACCAAGAATTGTTGAAACCCGAATTTAGAAAGTCGATAACAAATAATTATGCAATGTACCTACATACATGTACGTTTCCAGTCACGACTCGAATTCAAAATAGTTGAGGACTGAATTTTAATCATTGTTAGGTCATCGGTGAATTTATTTTAACCCAGTGAGTATTTAGAAAGTAAATTAGGCTGTGGAATTAATTAAAATTGAATCGTCCAAATAGGCCGATTGCAATGTTCCAGTGTATTAAATTGTGATTTTCTTTATTTAGGTGTCCAAATATTGTACCTACCCCAGTGATATTATGTGTATTTATTTAGTGTATTTTTAAATTTATCCAATATTAAAGTAGATATTACTAAATTACTACCAAGTCATCTTAAAATTTATAGCGACTTAATATTTTATTGTACTTGCTTTTTAGTATATGTTTCAGTATGCAAATTAGACATTAAAATAATTGTAGACTGTGTGAATCCAGTTTTTTTATGTAAGGGTGACATAATGTGGCTAATTCTGTTATATGTTTTATACACAATCCCTGGATCAAACTAATTTGACAGGTCTAAATCTAGTGCTATCCTTTTTCGCAGGAAGTAGTAAAGGATTGTAATTTAAAACTGGCATTTTACCTTAGTTTAGAGATCGTGTATTGTGTGTCTATTAGTCATTACATGGCCGATTGTGTTGTACATGTCTAAATAATCTTGTTCTGTCCCTTTTCTCAGGGAAAATTAGAAAAGGGGTTGCAATGTATTAAGAGCTGTCATTAGAATAGAATTAGCCGCATTTTCTGTACGTTTACGTTTAGTTAAGTATTTTTTTACTTATTTATAGTATCTTAAGATGATTTATTTTTGTATCGATTTTTTATGAGCCTCTTGCAAAAGCAAATGAAAATATGTTTATTAACTTATTAACAATATATAACACAATGACATGTCCCTGGATGAATTACAATTTAACATTTTAGAAGGTTAAAATTAAGGCATTTTAAACACCTACAGTTATATTAGATTATAAATTATTAATCACTAGCTGATGCCCGCGACTTCGTCCGCGTGGTTTAAGTTTTTTGTTATTCCCGCGGGAACTCCTTAATTTTCCGGGATAAAAAGTAGCCTATGTCACTCTCCAGGTCCTCAACTATACCCATGCCAAAAATCACGTCAATCCGTTGCTCCGTTGCGGCGTGATTGAAGGACAAACCAACAAACCAACAAACAAAGTGAAGCTTTCGCATTTATAATATTAGTATGATTCGAAGCAATTGGTAAGATACCTTTTTTATTGCCATTTTGTCATTTGCATAGCTTTGCCAAAGAATTCCAAAAATATCTTGTACTTACTTATTTCTATTCCATTAAAAATCTTTTCTATTTTAATCGATGCAAAAATATAGCACAGAATAGATAATAGTACTAACGTATAGCTATAGTAAGTTACGACACGTGTGACTTAAATAGTCCACGCCGTGGTGCAATAAAGTAGACCATGGGCCTACTGAACCAGTTTCGGGATGACTTTTATTTTTAAATGTTTCCATATGACAAAATATGTCAATAAACAAACAGTCTCAAAGTGACTGAGACTGCAATGTGACCAAATTACGATTTCAATAATAAGTTATTTAATTTTTTTCATTATTAAAATATGGAGTTGGATTAGCGGTATAAATCATTAAAGTAAAATAAAAATACAGAATTACATTATTCATGAACGTCCCATGGTCCCATTAAATAAATATATAAATAAATATTTTTTATTCAATTAGACTTTTAACAAGTGCTTTTGAATAGTCGAGTGAATCTACTTCTGAGAAGAACCAGCAACAAACTCGGTTTGTTTGGTCAACCAACTAAACCGAAAATCAAAATGGCCAAACATTGATTTGGCCCAATGATGGGACCACGGGTAATTTTTTACCTGTACACCTATTGTAATCTCTAGTTTACAATTCGATTAATACATTAGAACCTTGGCCACATCTATAAATGAAAATAACCTACCACTCCATATGGCGTAATGAACGATGCCTCGCAAGAATTTTTGCACATAAAAATTACCACCCTGCTGAAAATTATTGTTTATTCTGAGTAAACTACATATGTTCTTATGTTTAGGTTTAGAATGGTGTATATTGCCTTACTTTACTGATCAAAACTCTATAATAACGATATTGCGCCCAAATTTTGTATAGGAACGGCTGACTTATATTTCTGATTCAATATATTTTTATATGGTCTTTGATAAATAATATAGAAAAAAATCGTCATGTATTTCAAGCATTTTCCTTGCAAACTGCTATTTTCAATTGTCAGATAGGTTTGACTTTCCTATTCTTACTTTGGGCGCATTTATATTTCATATCATAACTTAAACTTGTGGAGCTAAAACTAAGATAGAGGGTGTTATAATATGTATGACGGCATAGTCTTTGATATACCGACTTGGCGAAAAATACACTAATTCGGTGCGTATTTTTTAAATCATAAACCATTAAATCCAGTTAGTTTAAGTTAAAAAGGAAGGAAGGAGGAGGAAAGGTAAAAGATGAATGGTTCTGAATGACAGTAAAGAAGTGTGCGTATAGGTTCGGTTCTTTTATAGTGTGGGAATCGAAAGGTCGGCCGACAATACAATAGCGTGCCAGGATTGATAATAATTAATCCATCACGACTCTGTTCGTAATTTCGTATCACCAACGAGATCAATAAATTGCCCACTGCGCAGGTGCAAGGTCAGATATATTTTGTGACGCCATTATTCCGACATCACCAAATGTCCCTTAATGTTTTAAAATAATAATAAGATTTCAGTGTATTCATTAGGATAAATTATTATTCATTGTATTCTCCAAATGCTTACCTACTTGGATTATTATGATGTTGTTTTTGTGATGTAATCTGCACTTGTATAATTATGTACTCTTTATTCCATATAAAGACAGAGTGACAAATATTTTTCATATATATATTATAATGTGAGCTCTTAATAAATGTTTATATAAAAATCAAGGTTCATTTATTAAAATGTAATTTGAACTGTTTTCGATTGAAGCTGTTCATCAATCTTCAAATCAAGAGTGGAATAACATCTAGTAGGCAAGCGTTCTCCACCTAAGGTGACCGCGTACATAGACGCATGGCAGTTATCGCATTTTCTCATTGAGAAAATACAAGTGAAAGTAAACTAGTGCAGTTATACTAGATGTTTTATATGTATATGATTTCATATAAAGTTTTATAAGATGCGATGACTGCTCACTGCGCTGCTTGCGCTTTCTGCGATGCGTCTAGGTTCACCATAAGCTGGTAGGTTCAGCACTAGTACAACTGTTGAATTAGTGGAATTATTTTCCCCATTAGTTCAACCGTAGATAAATCATTTCGAGAGTTTGACACGCTGGGAATAAATAACTGAACTCACCGAAACTAATTAAACGAAATAAAATCACAAACAATACTTAAAGTCATCGTATTAGACATTACATATTTCAAAAGACATTTTTAACAATTCTCAATTCTCCATCACAATAATCATAATGGGTTATTCTATGATTGTATAAACATAATCATGCAATTCATTTTCATTTCATTGTTTAATCGAATTAGTCAATTCACAATGAATAAATACGATTACATTATAGTTAATTGTGGATAGGATTTCATTGAATCAGGTTTGGTGAGTTCAACGACTTATTCCTAGTATTTCAACTCTTGAAACGATTTTCTGTAGTTTAAACAACTACAGAAAATCGTTTACTGAGAATGAATTGTTGAACTCACCTCAATTCCCACTAGTTCAACGGTTGAACTAATCAGTTGTAGGTACTAGTGGAAAAGCACTAGCCGATCATACTAATATTATAAATGCGAAAGTGTGTGTTGTCCTTCAATCACGCCGCAATGGAGCAACGGATCGACGTGATTTTTACGTTGTGTGACGGCAAGGGTATAGTTGAGGACCTGGAGAGTGACATAGGCTACTTTTTATCCCGGAAAATTAAGGAGTTCCCGGGGAATTTAAAAAAACTTAAACCACGCGGACGAAGTCGCGGGCATCAGCTAGTAATCCAAATAAAATAAAATATATAGCTTGATCGATACAGCAACGTTAAAATACACGTTCAGGGTATGACTGTAGGGTACATAAGTTAGTGTATCTTTAACTTTTTCAGGTTAGCCCGCTACCATTTTAGACTGCATCATCACTTACCATCAGGTGAGATCGCAGGCTAACTTGTAGTGGATAAAAAAAATCTGTCAATCACTGTGATAATCCTAGTGTATCCTAGTGTAAATTGATTTGGTAGGTACAATGATTTAAAAAAAAATTACCATTAAATTATTAAAATTTATTTTGTACATAAAATATTATAGATATACACACTGTTTTAACATAATATAGTTGCTTATTGTTAATCATATGTACCACGAACATTTGAAATTATCACAGCCCCGTTTTACGTTTATTGTACCTATTTTATTTAAGCTACTACTTTAGTCTACCTGAAACAAAATTATTCAATTCATTACTGGGATTTAGGATAAGACGAGACTAGCCCCCCAATTATGTAAGAATTGCCGATCAAATCGTCAAAGTTCGGCTTCAAAGTAAAATAAACCATACCAGCATTTAATTAGAGCTCAATTTCGTGTATCCATTCTCATCCGTTTAGGTATCGTACATACCTAAACGTATGAGAATGGAGACACGAAATTGAGCCTAATCCAATGCTCTTATGGTTTATTTTACTTTGAAGCCGAACTTTGACGATTTGATCGACAATTCTTACATAATCGCACCTCTGATTTCATATGGAAATAAAGTAAATTTTAGTAATACATAGGTACTTACTAGAATTATATGTTTAACGCTTAGTTATATCACTAGGAAGAATCATTATAAGCCTAGCATTAAATTGTAAAATATAAGCTCTAAAATGAAATCAACTGCAATAACTAAAATAATTTTCCTAGCCTGAATTTGTTTGAGTAGGTACTCAAACAAATTCAGGCTACGAAAATTATTTATGCGATATTTAGTGCATCGCGCAATTTAAATTTAGTTAAACTTGCACCTTTGAAGTAAAGGTGCAAATGACAGGTGTCTAATAATTAATGATCTATACTGTAAGGCTGAAAATCATTAATGCGAATTGATACAAGGCCTTGCTGCATTTTTGGGGTCGATTCTGCCAAAACTAATTGTCGAGGACGCTATGGTTAAAAATAGAATATGGCAGGATTGCTAATTAATTATTAATAAGTGGTTACAGTGTTTTCTTTTAATATACCTTAGACATTAGACATGTTATTATCAATAAAATATGAGACGCGCTAGAAACAACAATGTACCTACTTATTCAGAAGTAAACGTCATTTTAACGAAATAAATTAGCGTCTATTTATAGGCACCTAACACCTTTACATTAAAGCTTATAAAAGATTCCATTTTTTGAATTGAAACTTCTTTAGAATCATTGTGATTTGAAAATTCGATGCAACGAAGAAGCGACACCAAAAAGAGACAAACATATTCATAATAGGATTTAGCCTACGAGATAATGAGATAGAATACAAGTTATATTTATCTCATTCTCTCGTAGGCTACTTTTCTGAGTTTCACTTCTGCCGTGTGTGAATTGCACACACACACTTTTTTTTACCAAAGATATCTACAGTTTTAATGATTTTCTACCTTAGCTGTCCAGCTATTCAATATTCTAAAATTAATATAGAAAATCTGAATTATATCCTACCTTATTATACTCTAATGCATAGAGACCCTCGGTAATGTTTCAGCAGATGTCCTGCTAAATACATCTTGCATCTTGTTTTGTGCAGTCTCCACCAGTGTTGAAATATCTTCTTTTACCGTACCCTCCGTCTCGATTAGTGGCAATATCGTTATAATTATTTCTCCTGCATAGAAAATAACAAAAATGTTATTGAAAGGATTGGTTTTCCTTATTCATTATAAAATTAATTATTCCCTTAATACCATTTTAGGCAAATCAATTAGCGATTGCAGGACTAGACATCAAGTCTATTTGATCGAAACCGGCCTATGCCATTTACTCAAGTATTTTTCAATGGTTTTAATTCTATACAAGGAGACGTATGTGCGTAGAGAGTAGAAACGAAGACAAAATACTAATTTGATTTCCGGTATATTCCAAAAAAAAGCGCCTGTGATTATAAAAATAGCAAAAAACATATGGGATCCCAAAGTATGCTAAAGAAATCTAATAATCTATTTCAAATATCCATGAAAAAGTTATAAAAATCTGTAGGTAGATTACACCTGCTCTGATATTGTGATTAGGTGCCTTATCGCGTGGTTGTCCATTGAACTGTGATTCGGTCAGATAGGATATAAAGCCTATAAACTTTTTACGTGTAACGCGACAGTATCTATATGTATATAAATGAATGTTTGTTTGTCCCATATGCGTTCGTATATCATTCATCCGATAGCGATGAAACTACTCGTATGTACCTACAGTTGCTATTGGTAAGGTCTCTGACGCGCAAAATTTTGGTATTAAAAAATGGGAAGAAGTGACTTTTGAACAATTATAGGTGATTGGTTTTCCCTTGCTGCGAGTCGTTTATTGTTTTAGTCAGCTATAAAACTGGACGATACCCGCGGCTTCGTCCGCCTGGATAAAGTTTTTTAATTCCCGTGCGAAGTCCTTCATTTTCCGCGATGCCTAGCCTATCCCCAGAATACAACCTATCTCTGTACCCATCATGATTGTTTGAAAGGATGGGCCGTTAAAGCGTAACAGACAGACAGACATATTTCCGCATTTATAATATTAGTATGGATTCTAGATAGGCAGCGGATAATTATCCGGACTGCACAAAATCGTGTTTGTGGCGACGATCCTTATTGTGCACCTTATGTGTGTACCTCTAACCATTGTCGAGTGTTATGATGTATGGATTGAAAGTTACATTTCGCTGGCCTGTAAGTACATACCTGAACCAAATCTATGAGATTCGGAGTCCAAAAAGTGGTATTTGGAGACGACAACTGGCTGAATGGGAGCCCCTGCGTCCAACGCCACGTGGAAAGCACCTTTCCTAAATGGCAACAATTTGTCGCCTGAGTGCCGCGTACCCTCGGGGAACAAAAGCAGCTTACGCTGAAGTGAGAATAGCCAATAATGCTTATTATTTTATATATTAAGTACGGTGCTGGAATTATCGTCACCCCGCACTGGACAGCGCAGCGTTGGCAGACCCCCGCTCAGTGGACCGACAACATCAAGGGAGTCGCAGGGAGCCGATGAATTAACTCTCATTCCACCGCTAAATACGGGTCTCCCCGCAGAATAAGAAAGCATTAGGCCATTGTAGGTAACTAGGTACCCCATGCTGGCCAGGTGTGGATTGACAGACTTCACAAACCTTTGAAAATATTATAGACAACTCAGGCATGTGCTTTCCTCACGTTTTACTTCACCTTTAAAGGATCGAGGGGGAAATCCCGTTTACCCATGTGCATTTTGGTATTCTTCGTTATGTTTTATTTATTTTATTTATTGTGGTGTCCATAACGAAAACATTTTACGCCAACACTGGACAGAGGAACCAACCTAAAATACTTTTTTGAAAATTTTTTTAGGTAGCTCCCCCTACATGTAAAGTGGGGATTATTTTTTTTCTTCTCGTCCATCCCATGGTGTGGGGTGTCGTTACATACGTCGCGCGTCGTTCAAAAATAGCGCGGATGAGGGAATCCATTTTTCGATTCAGGGACCGTTTGCTTTAAATATTTAGCTTTAAAGTGCAATTTTTGTTAAAATCTAGTGTCGTTGCCGTCGTCGTCCCTCTGCTAGCTAAAACGGTTGTTTCCGGATATGTGAAAAAAATCTTGGAAGTAGAGTAGGTACATTATAACGAAGTTTTAAAGGAAAACTATCATAGTTAAGTAGATTAGGAGTAATAGTCGACCAACGTATAAAATGTCTTCATATTGTGACGGGCAACTACGGAACCCTACGCTGCGCGTGGCTCGACACGAACTTGGCCAGTTTTTATTTATTACAGTGCCGGATTTACCATAGAAGCTGAAAAAGCTGAAGCTTAGGGCGGCAGAATTAGGGGGGGCGGCAAAATTGGCCCAAAAAAAAATTTGCCACAGAAAAAAGTAAGGCTGCGGCGGCAGCAGCCGCCTCGGGAGAGCCTGCCGCTGCCGCTTCGACTGTCTTCGTGTCCGTTAGGTACTTAATATAGGTACATACCTGCCTACTTTACTGTAAAATACAACAAAAAATAGTTAAGTATGAAAAAATGCTAAACATTATACCTACTAAGAAAATATTATTCCTAATTTTAAATAAAAATATATATATATCTAATTTTAGAAGTCAGTAGGAGTGGCAAATTTTATAGCTTTGGGGCGGCAAATGTGTAAATCCATCACTGATTTGTTATGACTTAAGTAAGTGTGACAAATATGTATTTTAGTAGGTACAAAACTATGAATTGCAGATATATTTGGTATCAAGGTAACATGAAGGTAGTCTTTGTTTACAGTAGGTATGCGCTGCTCTACTGAACCGTAAATTAATGACTTGGTTTGTTAACTGCCGGTAGCGTGCAGCCATTAAAGCGTAAGGCCCGCCACATAGGTACATTCGGAATCCCGAAACGGAATTCCGATCGCAGCAAATCCATATGGGTCTATCACACACGCACTGTAGTTTTAAGTTCGATTTTTTTTCCGATTCGGAATTCTGAATGGAAGTCTGTGCGTTCGGAATTCCGAACGGAAAAATTGGCTACCGTATCTCGTTTTAAGGGGATGCACACAGTAAAAGCGACGTATTTTCTTCTTAGCTAGATATAGCAAAAATACAATCGCCATGAGAAAATCGTCGTCCATATTCGCTGACAGAATATCTGAAATCAGAGGATAGCGTCTCCCATCATCTGAGCCTTGTTATTCCGAACGGAAAAAAACATATGTGTGTGATATATTATATGGCCCGCCACATATATTCGGAATTCCGAATGTACCTATGTGGCCGGCCTATGTTCGGAATTCCGATTCGATATTCCGAATTTTCGAAACGGAATTCCGAATGTATGTGGCCGGCCTAACATTGTGATATGCGTCACACAGACACAGACACAGACTGTATGTACCTATATAATGCCTATTATTATGTTTTAGCATCATTATACTTATTAGTTGGCACCAACTAACATAACGCTGTAAATTATTAGTGATTACACGCAAAAATTCAATTTCCATAAATTATACCTAATATGCAATAAATACCTACTCTTTTTCTTGAATCCACCGCAGAATTATTGCCGATCACTAATAACAATGACGCTATACCTAGGTACTTATAAGGTACTGCAATAAACATTTAATAAGGAACTAATATTTATAAATGCGAAAGTTTGGATGGATGTTGGATGTTTGTTACTCAATCACGCGCCAACGGCTGAACGGATCTGGCTGAAATTTGGCACGGAGATAGATTATAGTCTGGAATAGCACATAGACTACTTTTTATCCCGGAAAATTTCCCGCGGGAACCAAAAACCTCAATCCACGCGGGCGTAGTCGCGGGCATCAGCTAGTAAGGAATATTATGGTGTTTATAGTATTAACCTACTTAGGCAGGTACTCTTCAAATAGGTAAGCATGTGCAAAGTGGATTTTTATTATTAGTAGGTAATTTATGTTGTGTAAAAAATCTTTGTCAATGAGCCTCATATCAGCCGATATCAGCTATTCTCAAGTATTGGTCAATCTATCTTCAAGACCGGTTTTAACCATAGATTGACCGCATTATAGAGTTATATTACCTCTATGATTGACCGATACTTGAAAACCCAGAAACCCTGTTCTTACATTACGTCGGTTTACTATATAAGGGCCTAAGAATCTCTTTCAAGGCTTTTGTTGTTTTCAGCGTGGCAACATTTTTTTAATTTTATATTATTTTAACGAGTAAAAGACGACAGCCGATAACAACAAAAGCCTAGAAAAGAACTATGTAGTTATTTTTTGCTAGCTTACTGAGACCAAAATTATAACCAAGCTTGGTCGGGGTCGTAATTTTGTCAGTAGGGTACTTCTTTAAACGGCCAATACTTTTCACATCTGGTTACATATTGTTTTTGGGATAGGTAGTTTATTAAGTTCAAAATACTCGTAGGACAAGCTATGTGAGGTCTACTTAGGACAGGCAATTTCCGTTGCAAAACACACTGTAATTACATTAAAAACGACATTGACACACATTATATTACTTGACAAGGACTATGGCTATTATCATTCTACAAACGTACAGGTTTTTCTGCAATTTGGACATTCAAGGTTAGATAAGTAGGTACCTACCTAAGGATAATAAAGCATGTCTTTGTGGCATAAAACTACGCGAAAAAGGAATTTATTTTCAAATCCTGTTTAAGGAAGTCATCTGTGATGCAAATATTACGCGACAAAGTTATACAACTTTAATAATATTGTCTTTTGTTACTAAAGGCCAGTTCATTCAAACCATTGAGTATCGTAACTGACGTTCGTAAAATTTAACACATGTAAGAACTTAAACATCTGTTTGTTTACTAGTATTGCTTCATGGTAAATGTGGTGAATCTTTGACTAACGTTTGTTAGCATAATTAATAAAAGGTCGGTTATATACCTACGTGTGGCCTCCAAAATGTGTCGATGCGACCCAGCCTAAGAAACCTGATAATACATAGGTTGATCAGAATCAGTACCCACTAGGAACCTACCTTAATCGATTACAATCATTTACATTTTACAGGGATCGATCCGTATTCCGTACCTACCAGAGTGGTAAAAAAAAGGAAGTAGAAACCCATGTGGTGTGACAAAGTCCGTCCGTCGCGTCCGTTTTTCCGATCGTCACAGCTGCTTGTCAGTTTTAATGGTGAAGAACCTTGAGAAAAAGTGAATCAATTGCCCATTGCCCAACCTTATTGAAAATTCAAAAAGTATTACAATAGGCATGATGACTGATTTTGAAAAATGGTCAGATTATGATCGGAAGTATCTACTATTTCGAGAAAATATCTTATTTCAGCAGAAAAATAAGGTTTGGTAGCTAAAATTGGCATTTGAAATTTAAATTTTAAAATTCACGCCAAAACGTTCGGCGGTATCATGGCGCCGTCTGTGACGTCACTATTGTTTTTACCAACGTACTCAGTGCAGTGTGCAGTAAACAATAGTGTGATTGTCAAAGCTCGAAAACAAACAATTGTGACGTCATTCGCTTTTTGGTGTTTTATCCAATATGGCGGATTGCTGTATTTTATAGTTTTATTTTATCAAAATAAATAGCAACCTCACTCGATAGAGAAAAATAAATACGTTTTATATAATCCATGAATCCTAATTCATTAGATAAATTCTTAATTTCCGTGATCCTTGGTTACTGTCATCATGCCTATTGCAAAAGAGGTTGAATTAGAGTCTTAAAATGGGAATATCCAAAGTGTACCGGTCTCAAGTAAAAGCATTTGTTTTTGATTTAGGTTGCGTTTGTTTTCCAAGCTATAGGAACCCTCGGCGTGCGAATTGCAATTGGTCGGTTTTTTATTTCAATTTTATTTTTACCATGCTCTAAATCTAAGAATCAAGGCACTATGAATAGGGAGATTTAAAAAAATACCTTGTGATTCTTGACAGCCCCAGACTGTTTGTTGAGGACAGAGCGCGCAGTACTGGCGCCACGGTCGATGAAGACCGTCCCCCACATCCAAGTGGCGGTACCGAAAGGCACCAGATACTGCAGTGAACGTTTTGACACCACTGTACACCTTGCCATTAAAGGCCAGAGGACTGCCAAAACTGTAAGAAAAAAACAGTCTATCACAACTTTGTAACTATTAATTATTAATAAAATAAACAATTACCCACAGGAAAATTGAAGTCCAAATCTCTTCCCCTCGTCACATCCAGCGCAATTTTTACTATTATTAACAGACAGATTTTTTGTAGCGATGTAGATTCCATTCGCGAACAGGGGGTGGGAGATAATTCCAATCCTTTGTTACAGCGAAACGGAAGCGTTTTCACTCTACAATTACTTAGTAGTAGTTTGTACGTAACTACCTACCTAAGTACTTCATAAACGGCCTACTATTCTGATTTCTGAGTAACAGCAGAAATCAAAGCTATTAATTTGCTTGAAACGTACCTACCTACAATCATTTACGTACAACGTTTAAAAAGTTTAGAGGCGTCTAAAATCGAACCTCATGAGGTTTAAATGAACCTGCAGCCCCCCGAATTAAGGCAAAGGTCGTAACCAGTAGGCTCTCATCACGTAAACCTAAATTGTGAAAGAAAGAAATTGTGCTCTAAATCAATAAGGTTAATTTTACTTTGACGCCAAAGTCATCGAATGCATACCTATACGATTGCGAATTAAAATCCATACTAATATTATAAATGCGAAAGTGTGTCTGTCTGTCTATCTGCTACGCTTTCACGGCCCAACTACTCAACCGATTTTGATGAAATTTGGTACAGAGATTGGTTACATCCCGGGGAAGGACATAGGCTACTTTTTATCCCGGAAAATTGAAGAGTTCCCGCGGGAATCATAAAACATAAATCCACGCGGACGAAGTCGCGGGAATCATCTAGTTTAGAATAAAGGTATTGTTTATTTCTGTTAAAACAAACAAATGATTGCAAGCAACACTACGAGGCTCGACGTCAACTGTACAGTCGCCTCGTTGCCCCGCCCCTAAGTCCGTACGAGATGAAATAATCCGTTCTGCTATTTTCAAAAAAATAAATTACTAAAATGGAAAGAAAAACTCAAATAGTATTACCCACAGGTATTACCTAACAATAGTAGGTATTACTGCAGGTCACAAAAACATCCTAAAAGGTATATTTTTGAAACACATAATGTATTAACCATAGAGGTATATTAAATACACATATATTAGGTTAGTTGTTACATTCGCTAACTCAGTATTTTTTTCGCTAGCTTTAGTATTTAATAATTCGGTCACTTAAAATTGTAATTACTAGATTAGCGCATTTTACCTGCTTATTTTTTGTGATTTATTATTATCGCCAGTTAAATAAATTTTCCGCTAACTTATTTAAACGTAGCTCGGTGTAGTATTAAAGTATCCCTTTATCAGTCGCCAATTTATTTTTTAGTTGCTCGATTAATAATTTCCCGTTATTTATATTCTTCAGTAGTAGTATGTAACATTCATTCCTGAATTACGCAGAAATTTTATTACTTATTTTGTAGGTAAACATCCTATGATTGGTAGTGGTACTCGGTAGGCACTCTATTATCGTGCGGATAATATTCTATCAGTAATATAATTCTATTGTCTTCCGATAGAATATGTAATCGCTTATTCTAATATTATTATCCACATAGCACTTTGAACCCAAAACCTTCATAACTTTTCCGTACGTAGATACTCAATATCCATACTAATCTTATCTTATCTTAATATATTATATAAATCTCGTGTCACAATGTTTGTCCTCAATGGACTCCTAAACCACTTAACCGATTATAATAAAATTCGCACACCATGTGCAGTTCGATCCAACTTGAGAGATAGGATAGTTTAAATCTTAAAAAAACATCAATTCACGCGGACGAAGTCGCGGGCATCATCTAGTATTATATATGACGGCTAGGCCGACACCAGAGTGTTTTTAAAAATAGTGATGTCAGCATTGCTGACATCATTCTCTTCACTATTATCATCATCCTGCATAGTAACAGTATTCAAACTATAATTTGTTCAAAATAACTCTTTTATTGAACTTTTCTTAAATTAACAGCATAACAATAATAAGAGCTCTGTACTGTTCGACTGCTCAAGCCGTCATAGATAATACACTAATATACAAGCCGTAATGAGGTGCGCGGCAACAAACACTCGTTTTTATAGCAAAATCGAGAGGGGATGAATCAGATAATGAATCTTACGAAAATCATTTCAATTAATTGTTTAACTTGTTGCGCACCTATTTACAACAAATAATTAATCATTTTAACTTAACTGAATGATTATAATTTAACCATAATTAATTTTAATTTAAAACAATCAAAACAGTAACTTTTGATTTTGAAAAACCTAATTGAAATTGTTCATTATTATTTAAATAATTATTTAAATAATTGTAATTATTTTAAGAGTTACACATCATCAAATAACTGGAGTTTTAATATGTTGTTGCGCCGATATATATGTGAAAGTGTGTCTGTGTGTCTGTCTGGTTGCTACGCTTTGACGGTCCCGGAAGGAAGGTTGTATCCCGGGGAAGGACATAGGCTAAGTAGTTTTTATCCCGGAAAATTAATGAGTTCCCGCGGGAATCAAAAAATCTTAATCCACACTGACAAAGTCGCGGACATCACCTTGTTTTAAATAAATTATGCGTACATCTACCTACCTGATTGCACTTTGTACAAATGTCTTAGTAAGTAATTAAATTTCTATTTCCCTGTGAAATGCTGCCATAAAAAATGATCGGTGCTAAAAATATGTTCATTTACTTATACCTTATAGATGCCTATTTCCTACCATATAAATCAAGACAGCTCTGGTGATTCAGCAGAATAACGGCTCCACGGGAGTCGTCCACGTTTTCGAGACCACGCACCGTCCAGCGGATGCCTAGCAGTCGAGCCGATAGCCGTAGGAGTGCAGCTGGAATTCTACAAAGCAAATAAAATTATTATATGCTTTAGTATACCATATATATAGGTACCTACCGACATAATAAAATTAAATTCCCATCCCTTGTTTTCAAGGCTTTGTGTGTCAATTTTTTTCGGTTGTTTGGTTGTTGTGGCCTGGGTCAATAATTAAGTTTCACACGAGTAGAAACCGATTATATAAATATGTTCAACCAAATAATGTCCTCCTGACCTAATTTCGCTAAATCACTATGGCTTGAGTTCTAATAGTAAATTATAGTGCACAAGTGCGAAAACACAGGTGCAACTTCGCTCTCTCGTAATTTACGTGCTATCCGAGATAGTTACAATAGTAGATTATTATTTTATTATTAGATAGATACAATAGGGAGGTACCCTAGCACCGCAAACCTCATATCTTCTCTTCTCCAGGGTTGCTACCGAGAATTTCTGGACAGAAAAACTCAATTTCTTCGAGACGGCACTAAAGAGATAACAAAATGTCCTTTTTTAATTACTGAACCTAAATTTTAAATTATAAGTGCGTCTTCAACCCATACAGAATTATTTGATAAAAAAAATATTGTTCTTACAGTAGTGAATAGCTATTTATGCAACTGTATCGTAATGAGGGTCATTTTAATTCGAGTGCTGTTTTTTGATACGAGGCTTGCCGAGTATCAAAATAGGATAGTACGAGAATTAAAATGACTAATTACGTACAGTTGCATACAAGATTTTATCTACGACAAGGACGTCTTTATAATTTTTTACTTTATAAATTAATAAAAACCAAAAGTGCCAGAACCCAGAGCCGCTAAGCTATAGGTATCCTATTTATGAAGATAACCATATCGATACAGCTACGACTCATAACGATACAGCTCCCATACAACGAACTGTATCGTTATGAGAAGCAATTAGCAAACACGAAAGAGGGTTCAATTCGATATAGTTGTCAAATTCGAAATTGGAACTTTTCGATGCTGGAGTAGATAAAAAATATTAAGTACTCACAATGCATTCTTAGGATCGAATGGCTTTAAGAACATCAACGGCAAAGGTGCTGTGGCAAATATTAAAGATAGCACCACGAATAGTGTGAACTGTAAAACAAAAAAAAACACCATTAAAAGAGCCTAGCTCGGAACTTTTCTGGCAGTAAAGTTTCATATGATTTTTATTTTTATGATCTCAAAGGAAGTGTTTATTTCGGAAATCGGGATTTATAAGATTAAATTAAAAATAGAATATTAGCTCTCTGAGCAACTACCTAGCCTTAGTTCGTAGTTGCAATTATTGTTTGAGCAAATCAAAACAAATAAATAAAATAAATTGGATAAATGTATTTTTCATCCCACCATCTCGGAAAGAGTATTTTTAATCTTCGATATCTGAACGCAAAAGCCGTTATTATCCTCTAGAGCAGAGATGCACAGACCGCGGCCCGCGGGCCGCATGCGGCCCGCCGGTCGAATACTGGTGGCCCGCCGACAGCAAAAATAATACTCTCGTACATTCGAAAAATATTGAATTCTATTCCAGAATAAAACCAAAAAAAATATGTTCGAAAAGTAATTTGAATCTCGCGCGCGCGCTCTTAAGTGCGCTTATCGGTGCGCCGTGCATGCGTCGGTAACAGCGGTCGGTAATGTTCGTGCTGATCTCGGTTAAATTCGTTTTCTTGAGGAAGCGCCGCGGCCGGCGCGGCGCCGCGTTATCCGCGGGTTATATTGTTAGAGCAAGCGAGATAGCAATAGTCCCGAATTCCCGATTGCTCGCGTAGGTAGATACACGAAGCTTCCAGAGTCGGTTTCGAGATTTCTCCAGACAGTTTTCGACTCTATACGCGCGGTATAAAAGCCACGCTAACCGCAGCGACCGACAGTTCGGTTTTAATTTGAGTGAAGTGTCAATAGTTCTAGTGTAGATTTTAACTCGACTAGCCGGTGTATAATTGTGTTGTGAAATCGTAAGTAAAACTCTGTTATTAATAAGTGTTTCCCTACCTATTTAATCAATTATTTTTGGTAATTTAAAAAAGGATGGGTAATTTAAGTAGGTACTGTAATTGTTTTTAGGTGCTGTGTTAATCCTAGCCAGGATTAGAACGCAACATGGACAAGCCAGGACCTAGTAATAAACGTAAGGTTAAAGATGAAAATCGGCAGTTTCAAGAAATTTGGACCGAGAAATACTTTTTTGTATGGTCACATAACAAAGTCGTTTGTTTAATTTGCAAAAATTCTGTTGCTATTGCAAAGGAATATAATGTTAAAAGGCACTATGAAACGCAGCATCCTACTTTTACCAAGTTTACAGGCGAATTAAGAAAGCAAAAAATGTTTTCTTTAAAACGGGAACTTATTGGTCAGCAGCTATGTTTACAAAACCTATTCAAGATTCAGAAACAGCTACAGAAGTTAGTTATGAAATTTCTCGAATGATAGCAAAGCGAAGTCGCCCCTTCAATGATGGGGATTTTGTAAAAGAATGCATAGAAATTGCCGCTAAGAAAATGTGCCCAGAAGCAGCAAAAAAGTTTGAGAAAATTCAACTGAATCGTATGACTATCCAAAGACGAATTATGTCTTTGTCAGGTAATATTGCGGAACAATTAAATGAAAAAACTAATATCATTGAATTTTTTTCATTAGCACTCGACGAATCCACTGATATTAGTTCCACAGCTCAACTTCTCATATTCATACGAGGTGTTACTCAAGATTTTGAAGTCTTAGAAGAGTTATTAGGAATGTGTTCATTGAAAGGTCAAACCAGAGGAGTTGATATACTCAATGTACTTTTGGATGAGTGTTCAAAAACTAATTTGGACTTATCAAAATTATCGGGAGTTGCGACTGACGGTGCTCCTTCGATGATTGGTGTCAATTCTGGGCTAGTTACTTTGCTGAAAAAGCATCTGCAAGAAAAAAACATAAACGCTGAAGATCTCATGCAGTTTCACTGCATTATACACCAAGAAGCCCTCTGTTCTAAAAAAATTGAATTTCAAAATGTCATGAAAGTGGTAGTTTCGACTGTAAATTTCATAAAATCACGAGGACTCAATCACAGGCAATTCAAACAATTCCTTGATGACATCGAAAGCGAATATGGAGATTACAGAAGATATGTAATCATAAGATACAGAATATGGATTATACAGAAGTAAGGTGGCTAAGTCGTGGATTGACACTGGAACGATTTCTAAATTTAATAGAAGAAATTGGAATATTTCTGGCGGACAAGCAAAGGGATGTCCCGGAACTTAAAAATCCTGATTGGTTGTGTGATTTGGCTTTTTTAGTTGACATTACAAATCATTTGAATGTCTTGAACACACGGCTTCAAGGCAAAAATCAACTGATATCCCAGCTCTACGCTCATGTATCATCCTTTCAATGCAAGCTGACACTTTTCAGATCGCAATTGAATTCTGGAAATTACAATCATTTTCCGAATTATAAGAAAATGGCTGAAAAATTCAACAAAACTGCGATTAATTTCAGTTATGTAGAAAAGCTAGATATTTTGATTCAATCTTTTCAAGACAGATTTTCGGAGTTTAAAAAATTGAAACCTCTGTTGGACATATTCAGCAATCCTTTCACGATTTCAGTTGAAAATGCGCCAGAGTCAATGCAGTTAGAAATTATCGACATTCAAAACGACCAAGATTTACGCAACAAATTCAACGAAGGAGACTTGCTGAACTTTTACCGCTGCATTGATAAAAATACGTACAAAGAGTTGCGTATAAACGCTCTGAAATGTGCCAGCTTATTTGGTTCTACCTATATATGTGAACAAACCTTTTCAATACTAAATAATAATAAAACAAAAAATCGAAACCGCCTTGCAAATGAAAGTTTGGAAGCAGTTTTACGTGTTGCTACAAGTAAATTTGAGCCAAATATAAAAAAGATTGTAAGCACTATGCAGTGCCACGCTTCAAATTAATAAATTCTTTTTCAATTTTAATACATATTTATCAATTCTTTATTGTCTTTAATTACCTATACTTCTGGCGGCCCGCCATCAGTTCATAATTTGCCCGAGTGGCCCCTAGTCTTAATAAGTCTGTGCATCCCTGCTCTAGAGGATAAAGTAAATTGAATTTAGAACATCGTGTGCACGTTAGTAAATATCACTCGTCTATGAAGTGTGTGAATTCAAAACATCATTAAAACCTATTTACTTCTACCTCTATGGTGTCGAATTTCCATACAACCGTTTTTAATTTGTTAAAAACTCACATTCGTAACCTTCTTGGTGTACTTTTTTAATTAGCTTTGCGCGCACCACTCTTTCATGTCATGTCATTTCCTCGCTGAGGTGGGATGAAAAGTTACGTGTTGCACTCGAGTGAAAAGATTTTTCACCTCGTGCTCTTTTGATTGCCTCGCTGACGCTCAGGATTCTAATTTTTAAACCACTCGCTGCGCTCGTGATTCAATTTAACGGCCGGTTTCTGAATTGAGAATTTCATGTTGAGTCTGTCTGAAAGACTACTGGACTAATTAAGCAAATTTTTGTTTCTGAATTGATATTGTGTAAGGTTAGAGAGTTGGAACTTGCTGTTTTTGCTTGAATGCTTAATTCAGAAACCGGCCCAATATCAATTCAGAAACAAAAATTTGCTTATTTAGTCTTTAAGTAGTCCTTGAGACAGACTCAACATGAAATTCTCAATTCAGAAACCGGCCGTTAGAATCCTTCGCTTGCTCGGTCATCAAAATTGAGCACGCGGTTAAAAAACAACTTTTCACTCTTGTATAACAAATAACTATTATTTCTTTCAAAATGAGTAAAAAATTATTCATCAATTAATAGAAGGTATAGACCTATAAACTAGAATAGTATTATGTATTGTTTTGTTTACCTTTATATAATATCTGGCAATTGAGCTGATTGTGAATAAGATAATAAGAAGTGCCATCACACATCCGAATATAACGTTAAAAGCGGCCATATTTTTAGTCACATTTATAAACCTGAAAAAATGGATTCTGGTGTAGTACCTATACTTTGCCAAAATATTGTAAGTATGTAGTTACTATCTCACTCTAGGTAGGTAAATGTTATTAGGAAGGTACTTCAAGCTAGGTATTGTGTTTGCAAATATTTAATAAAGAGCCGTGGTCACGCGTTTAAATCCATTGTTTACCTACTTTGGTTGGGGCAGAAATATTAGTATACTTAATAGGTGCAAGTCGAAACGCTTTCCGTGAATTATCTTAGGTAAATACCAAATAGACCATATTTCCAAATTGTAAAGGTTCTCCTAATCATTCGTATTGTTCGCATTCGGTCTTCAAAATATTGCCCACGACTTAAGTTTAAGTTGAAGCTTTTTGATTCCCGCGGGAACTCCTTAATTTTCAGGGATAAAAAGTAGCCTGTGCCACTTTCCAGGGTCTTCAACTATACCTATCTACCCGTGCCAAAAATCACGTCGATCTGTTGCTCCGTTGCATTGTGGCGTGGTTGAAAGACAAACCAACAAACAAACACACTTTGGCAAATTTATAATATTAGTATGAGGTATGATAGGTATTTTCGTACAGGTAGGTATAATAATACCTACACGTGTTAGGTGGTACATAGGAACTAGTATTCTCCGTTTTACGAGTAAGTAGGTATAAAGTACAAATTACAAACCATAAAAGTTCTATTTAGTTCTAGAACTACTACATCTACTCTCCCCTACTGCTTTGGAAATTGGAATGTATTGAAAAAACTCGCACTAGGTCGGTTATTTACCTATGATGGCCTATCTACGAGTGAAATAAACATCGACGTAAATAATGCGAAGGCAAATTTTTACTAACCATACTGTTTCAGCAATTTCATGAACTTTCACGTCTAACCAGTGCCTCTAACACACTGTGCTAGATTTTACGGAATTAACAATAGGTTTGGTAGGTACATACCTACTTACATGCATAATACTTACTGACAAAGATAGATCAAATTACGCCATCATTAACTAAACAATACTATGTACCTACTTATGTTAACTGTGCGTCAGCATATTAGATTTTGGAAACAAGAAAATGCTCAATATATGGGCTACCTATAATAAATTAACTGGTTGGCAAAATAAAATGTGTTCTGTTAGCCAATATATGGAATTGGTTTGTTGTTTATGGTTTGCAAAAATATCAAAATTGGTTGGCAAATGTCATAATGGCTTGCTCAAAAATTATTTGGAAAGCCCAGATTTAAATAAATAAAAAATTAGGCTACCTATTTTAACGAAGATTTAACCAAGGTTCATAATTAACTAAGTACTTAATTAGATTAGTTTTCTCGAGAAGTCTCTAACCGACTTATTACAAAATATCGTAGCCTCAAACTACTTACCTACGCATGGAACTGTTTCCTGTTTCCTAGCGCAAGCTAAGAGCGAGTGTACAAAAATAATTAAAAGTAGTTTTTTTTTGTTATTAGTCCTCAAAACTTACTTTAATTGTTAAGGCTAACAAAAAAGCATGATAAATTAAAATATAAACTATACAACTGTGTCTTCTAGATGAGGACATGGCATGCATAGAAGGGCACATTAACTACAGCGAAAAAAAATCAACAAAACAAACAAATAAAATATAGAAAATAAAAACTAAACTAGAAATTATGCTAACTAAACCTTACTAGCTAAATTTATGTGCAGTGAGTTTGTTTTTGACAGTAAGTAGTCGTGCTGTCACAGAAGATATCGATCTATAGCGTCTGTAACAATTTGCAAGAAATTGCATCCCATCTATGCATCTAGTTAAAAATAACTCCTACTTCGAATTATATATTAGCCACAGAGGTAGTATTATTAGTTATATCTACTTGTTATTCGCAAATTGTGAAGTAGGTACCACTGAGAAACAAATAAGATAATAACTTGATAACCTCATGACCGTTAATCTAGATTAGGCAAGCGAAGGACAAGCAAACCTAGAACACTGATATAATTTAATCGCGACAAATTGCATTTCATGCATTGCAATGTGCATCTGAACTCTGACGTCACCTTTTGAGTGATGTGATGTGATGTGTGTGTAAAGCCGGGTCCGCTGCGCCTTGTTATCGTGTTTTGCTAACACAAACGTGTTATTATAACCAAGGTCATGCTATTTGGGGGCGTGGCCTAACTGTTTTGAATGTGTTTTTGTTTGCCGCCTCGGATGGAAAACATCCCCGCGTTCGCCTGCGGGGGGGCCGGGGGGAACTTTAATTCATTTCGTATCTGTGCTCGCCAGAGGCACAACTCTAGATAAGCGGTATGATCTTACTCTATGATCCTCGCTACGTCAAAGTTTTTAGCTATATAGACAAAGTACTCTGTGGTTTTTAGGATGGTGTTTTTATGATTGTACGTACTTGATCAATAAATTAAAAAAAAAATATGTTACTAACAAAAATAATCTAAACCTACTCGAAAATCGCAGTGGACGGCCTGTTATAAAATTATGTTTCACTAACGTGTTAGCAAAACAATATTTTGTTCGTAACAAGGCGTAGCGGACCCGGCTTTATGAATGCTTAGTTTAGTATAGTAGGTTTAGGTAGGTAGATACCTATCTACTTAGGTCTTAGCTATTAAAAAAATAAGAATTACCTACCTACATAAGTAGGTAGTTAATCAAATGTTCCTTTCGTTGGCATGACACATTTTAGACGTTAATATTTATGTTAGATTTTAAGTACTTTCTGTGTATGATTTACGTTTATCTACTATGGGTCAGCTAATAAAATAAATTCTATTCTATTCTATTCTACTGGTATAGGTATAAAATATGTAGGTTCCTTTTATTTTTGTTCAAGTTGGCTCGCTTCCACCTTAGACTACCTATCACTCTTGCATCTGTATGATAATTATGTAGACCGTACCTACTGCAAGATCGCAGTCTAAGCACATAATATGTTATACTATCCATATTATAAATGCGAAAGTGTGTGTGTCTGTCCGCCTGTCTGTCTGTCTGCAACGCTTTTCTCGGCCCAACTACTCAACCGATTATGATGTTTGGCATTTGTGTGGCACTTAGGCCGCTATAAGCTATGTCATGTTGACATTGCTTGTAGCGGCTTAGGTGGCTTACCCTAGTCCTATTTAATTCCCTCACACCATCCTTCACACAAATAAGTAGAGATTTGCACGAATTTCGGGAAAACTAACCTCAAAATGTTGAGATTTTAAAAATTAATTTGTCGAAAACTATTAGGTACGAATCGACGGAAAATATTTAGGCGTCACGTTTATTAAGTACATTAATAACTTTCTGTAAAAAAATATGAACTGCCTACTGCACGGCACATAGGGTGACTAACTGACTACGTCAGTTTGCCCAACTGCCCCGCTAGCGGGGCAGAGCCAGCGGGGCAGATGGGACCAAGTCAGTTTGACGACCATCCCCCGTTCACGACCGTTTGTCCGAAAACAACCAAAAACAGTTGTAATATCAACGCTCGTTGCGTTGAAGTCTGTCACTCTTTTTTATTGAAGATCATGCTCTATCTATCCCTTACTCTCGGGTCAAATTTGGCCAACCCAATATATTTCTGTGTAACTCTGTGAGCCGAAAAATCTTAGCCAGATTGATTTTGGAGCAAAATGTTAGGTAGTAAAAAAATAGTGAGGAGGCGAATTAATTAATTAATTAAAATTTATGCTTTTCGCAATTTTTCCATTATCTGTGCTAAGTATAAGACGTTGCTTCGTACCAAATTTCAAGATTCTGAGTTCACGGGAAGTACCCTGTAGGTTTTGATTCCCTTGCGAGTGTCGAAAATTTGCATTAAAATATTTTTATTATATTAAGATGTAACTAAAAATTTATGCTTTTCGCAATTTTTCCTTTATCTGTGCTATAAGACGTTGCTCCGTACAAAATTTCAAGATTCTGAGTTCACGGGAAGTACCCTGTAGGTTTTGATTCCCTTGCGACTTGCGAGTGTCGAAAATGCAGCATAAACGGCTGTATCTTTTGATTGCGTTGGCTTAGAAGTTTGATTTTTTCACAGCTCCAAGGGACAACTTAGACCTGAGTATTTGATATGAATTTCAGCTTGATACCTCCATGCGTTCCTGAGAAAAAGGGTCTTGTCACACAGACGGACGGACAACAAAGTGATCCTATAAGGGTTCCGTTTTTTCCTTTTGAGGACCCTAAAAAATGCACTTTTTGGGAAATAGAAATATCTAAATCATATGGTAATTATGTTTCTTCATGTATCTTTCATGCATATAAATTGTTATTTCGTCAAAAAAGGTAAATTTCAAGGAGCTATGTAACTTTAAAGACGCCAAGTCGACTAACTGGTTGTCAACTGGACGTGTTGACCCTATACTAAACCAGAGCCAAATCTGAAATAATTTGAGTTGAAAGAGCAGGTAATGTTAACATCACCCGAAAAATATAAGTAGGTAGGTACATAACTAGGTTTCTATCCAGGATAGTTTTTGAGAAATCAGCCATATAAACCTTTACAAACAAACTTAGTTTTACGGTCCGAAATAGTTAAAAGGGATTTTTTCAGATATTTTTGTAAACTTTACAGGAAAAATAAAAGGAAGCCTTTAGCTAGGACAGTTTTTTAAAAATCACCGATAAAGCGTAACATAGTATAATACATTATAAAGTATTTTTTGTAACTTCATTAACTAATTATTAATTAGAGGTCTATTTTAAACCAAATCCTTTCAAGGTAGTTTTCACGCAACCCTCAATGCGCGAGTCGAACTCGCACTTGGGCGGTTTTATAAATTATTAGCTGATGCCCGCGACTTCATCCGCGTGGTTTAAGTTTTTTGTTATTCCCGCGGAAATTCCCTTATTTTCTGGGATAAAAAGTAGCCTATGTCACTCTCCAGGTCCTCACCTATACAACAAAAAAAGAATTAGCGAAATTGATCCAGCCGTTCACGCGTGATGCCGTGACCAAGGGAAATAGGGATTCATTTTTATATAATACTAGCTGATGCCCGCGACTTCGTCCGCGTGGTTTAAGTTTTTTGTTATTCCCGCGGGAACTCCTTAATTTTCCGGGATAAAAAGTAGCCTATGTCACTCTCCAGGTCCTCAACTATACCCATGCCAAAAATCACGTCAATCCGTTGCTCCGTTGCGGCGTGATTGAAGGACAAACCAACAAACCAACAAACCAACAAACAAAGTGACTTTCGCATTTATAATATTAAGTATGACTAGTATGAAGTATGATGATATGATAGATATAAAAGATTGGTGATTATTTCTCTAGTTTTCTTACATACCTAATGTATGTTATGCTAATACATAATACCTAAGTACTATACAATATTGCATAAGTGACACTTTTTGAATGAATATCTTGATCGAATCTAAAATAATTTTTAAAATAAGTAGGTCAATCTAAGTAGGTAGATAGTTAAGTAAATACATAGGTACCTATAATAATATGTACTTTATTATAATTAATTTCAAACCAATAGATAAAGTCATTGTTTCAAACTAATACCTAACGGGTTCTATTTCACGCTTTGCGTGTAGGTGTTGCAAGTAAAATACGTAAGTCGTTAGATCTAACAAAATATCGGATTAATAAATAAGCTAAATATTCTACATACTTGGGTACCAAACCATAAGTAAGTACCCTATTAAAATAAACATGGGAAAATAATAAAAGTTACCGAAACTCACATAAAAAAAGTTTGAAAACACTTTCACTCGCACAGGAAATTAAAAATTCCTGATGAAAACTATAGGAACTTAAAAAAAGCCAAGAAGCCCACCTCTGCAAGCACTTTCAAACAGCACTGCATTCACTGTTCCATCCAACGCACACTAAAGTATGACAACAACTAGTTACTCAGTACCAAACTACGGACTATGGACATCTATGGATAGTACATGGCTATTGAGCCGCGTCAGCGTTCATTTGACGATTCGATAACAAATGATAAGTAATGTAGGCCCACACAAAACCTACTTGTTTCACGCATTGCTACTTTCAGAGTTTCAATGTCAAAGTTAGTAATTATCAACTTTGACATTGGGAGCTAAGACCTTACTTTTGTACCTATTTATGGGGAAAACGCTTTGTAAACATGATTGCGTTCGAACTTCACACCTCAATGTACTCTGTGCTTCACACGTAGGAAAATATATGAGGAAGATACCAGCACTGTTAGGGTTACGTAGCTTTTAGTTACTAGAAGTACTTACTTCTAGTAACAGCTATGCTCTAAGGAGCAATAGGTATGTACTTACATACCTATTGCTCCTTAGAGCATAGCTGTTATTATCTAGGTAACGGTGTGCACAGGGTTCGGTACCAGGGTAGGCATATTTTACGAACGTCTAGGTAAATAAAAATATTTTCATTAATAATGTCCTCCTCAGTCCTCAACGAATTTCGGCCACGGCGGCCAATTTCCACGGATATTGGGCATTAGACTATAGCTATCTGCGCGGGAGATATTAAAGTGCACAAGTGTGTGCGCAAACACAGGTACCTACACTCTCTATTTCCTAACTCTCATACCTCGGTCGGACGGAAAATCCAACGCGACAACGTAACAGTGCGCATGACCGACGGCTTTACGTGCTCCCCGAGGCACGGGGTGAAACACCGCCAACTTAAGCTAACTCCGGGCTAGTACTGAGAATTTCTTGTCAGAAAAACAGCCACCCGACCCGGAAATCGAACTCAGGACCTTGTCAGCAGCAGTCGTCTGTCTAGTGGTTTGCAACATAAACAACAGGAATGGCAGGACACAATTGTGTCAAACTCAATCTCATAAACTCATATTTTTTTATTCAAATAAACTTATTACTTGAAGTGCTTTTGAATCGTCGAGTAAATCTACCACTTGTTCGGAATAACATGCCATATGTAGCTAGGTAATTAATGAAGAACGTAGACAGAGAACGACACCGAGTTTTAACCTTTTTCAATTAGGGTAAGCAGTGTGTTAATGCCTCTATGATTAGCACCTGAGTCATAAAAACCCAGCAGTGCTACGTAATACTATGACATATTGTGTGAGTTGTGACCTAGTTAAAATACGCAGACGTAGGTAGGTCTGGACCTATCAGAAGTCTACTAACAACTAGCGCCATCATCGAAACTACTGCAGATTTGTCGTTATACGAAAAACAATTTGACGATATTAATATCTGGGTATCTATTTAGGTACTTTATCTATTATGTCTTCTTTGTTTCTGTAGCGTAGATATTAGAACCACAGAATAGGTAATAGTACGTTGTACTAGTGCTAGACGCTATTACCACAGCTTGTACCATAATATAATAAGATTGTGCTATAGTACCTACCCTCGTAAAAATGTACATAAGTACCCTCTATGAATGAACAACCTACTTACTGTTACTATGTGATTAATTTAATATAGGTAAGTACCTACCCATAATAATTATTCTTTCCATTATCTTGGATTTGCAATTTTCTTCACAGTGTAGTTATCGTTCTTCTATGTATTTCAATACTGGCTTGAATAACGACAAAGTGATGAGCACTGTGGCCATAAAAGTTATAGGTACTATGTGGAAGTCCGTCCGTGGGAGCTTGGTAGGGTTCGGCCGTGGCTAGTTTTATTTATTTATTTTTACTTGGACTACCAACAAAATTACATATAAATTAAACTTAGACTTACCTATATAAACTTAGGCTAGCGGAGAACACACATAATTTCACTTATAGGCAGCCACAACATGCACAATTTAGAGGTCGTATACTAATTTAAACAAAATATGAAGTTGAATGAAATAAATTATATAAAATATACTTATTGCTGAAAAAAAAAATACTACTCATTCGTTAGGTAACTAAACTTATTGTTATATTAAATTACGAGTATGTAGCGCTTTTAAAAGTGTTGATTACTTTCGCTTTAAATTTTTGATTTTGTTATGAAACACGTCGATGGATTTAATATCGTTGCCCGTAAGTTCCCTAAACAGCCTACTCAGTCGGGGTAGGTATTATTGAATGATAACCAAGGTTGGTTCTGTTGGATTTGTGTGCAAACAGCTGTTAGATAGGGTGCCGCGGCAGGTGCGAGGGAGTTTTGAGAGAAATCTGGCTTAATTCTGAGTTATCTATAGTTCCGTTGATAAGTTTATACCTATAGGAATACCATCGTCGTCTCAACCTATAGACGTCCACTGCTGGACGAAGGTCTCCTGCATGGATCGCCACAGAGCTTGGTCTTGTGCCGCTTGTTTCCAGCGGCTCCCAGCTGCACGCTTGAGATCATCCGTCCACCTAGTGGGGGGTCGTCCAACGCTGCGTTTCCCGGTGCGAGGCCGCCATTCGAGCACTTTGGGACCCCAACGCCTATCTATTCTACGAACTATGTGCCCCGCCCATTGCCACTTAAGCTTGGCGACTCTTCGAGCTCTTCGACTCTTCGAGCTATGTCGGTTACTCTGGTTCGCCTACGGATCTCCTCATTTCTGATTTGATCACGCAGGGATACTCCGAGCATAGCTCTCTCCATCGCGCGCTGCGTGACCCTGAGCCTTCTTATGAGGCCCATAGTTAGCGACCATGTTTCAGAGCCGTAAGTTATCACTGGCAACACGCACTGTTCGAAAACTTTCGTCTTCAGGCACTGAGGGATTTTGGACGAGAAGATGCCGCGGAGTTTCCCGAACGCTGCCCATCCGAGTTGGATTCGGCGGTTGACCTCTTTCTCGAAATTGGACCTACCTGACTGGACTGTATGTCCCAGGTATATGTACTCATTAACAATTTCGAGTGCAGTGTTCTCAACTAACACTGGGTTGGGCTGAACATGTGCATTGGACATAATCTTCGTCTTACTCATGTTCATTTTTAGGCCCACCTGTTGAGAAACTCTGCTGAGGTCATTGAGCATTGTGTTAAGGTCTTCCAGAGTTTCTGCCATAACAACTATATCGTCGGCAAACCGCAGGTGTGTGATGCACTCGCCGTTGATGTTGATGCCGAGTCCGTTCCACTCCAGAAGCTTAAAGACGTCTTCCAACGCAGCGGTAAACAGCTTCGGAGAGATAACATCTCCCTGCCGCACTCCTCGCTGCAATCGGATAGGTCTCGTAGTCTGGTCTTGTATACGGACTGACATAGTGGCGTTTTCGTACAAGCACTTCGACACCTGTATGTACCGGTAGTCAATTTGGCATCTCTGTAGAGACCTCAACACTGCCCAAGTTTCCACCGAATCGAAGGCTTTCTCATAGTCCACAAACGCCAAGCAAAGAGGCCGGTTATACTCTTCTGTCTTCTGTATAATCTGCCGCAGCGTATATATGTGGTCTATGGTACTGAAACCTTTTCGGAACCCGGCTTGTTCGGGAGGCTGGAAGTCGTCGAACCTACGAGTGAGACGATTCGTTATGACTCTCGAAAACAACTTATAGACGTGACTCAGAAGCGAGATGGGTCTGTAATTCTTCAATAAGGTGTCATCTCCCTTCTTGAAGAAGAGAACCACCACGCTCCTGTTTTTTTTTTTTTTTCCTCTTGGGGGGGGAGGAAAAAATCCCTCCGGACTTCTGCCTGTCGGCAGGGCATGTCCGACTTGCACGGACTAAAACAGCCTCCCCCCGCGTCCAGGTGTCAGCAGGGAACCACATAGTATTACTTCGTGCTGACCCTCTATTCCTTACTTTTGCTTCTTTTTTTCCTCTCTTTCCACGCTCGCTCCTGTGCCACGCTTCTGGCATTGTACCCTCGTGAATGACGGAATTGAACAATCGCTGAAGGACTTTAAGTATTGGTCTTCCACCCGCTTTCAGGAGTTCTGCAGTGATTCCGTCATCACCTGGCGCTTTGTTGTTTTTAAGCTGTTTGAGAGCCATACTAATCTCGTATAGGCTGACGTCCGGGATATCTTCGGTATAGTGTCGGGTCAATTTGGCTCTTGGGTCTTTAGCCAAATTTTCAACAGGCTTTTGGGTTGAGGTGTATAACTGTCCATAGAACCTCTCAACCTCCCCCAATAACTCGGGCTTGGAAGAAATGAGGCTACCGCTGTCGGTCTTCAGTCGCGTCAACTGGCTGTGACCAATGGACAGATTTCTTGCGAACACTTTTGAGCCTTTATTCTGCTCTATGGTCTCCCTAATATATATTATATTCAGTATTAAAGTATCGCAAATCACGAGTCTGTGATTTAGAAATCTGTCTATTAATCTGCCGGTAGGCAGACGCGTCCGCTGAAGACTGCAGTCTCATTTCCTGTCTCTCCCCCATGAGCTTAAGGGTGTGGTCTGAGAACTTTTTCGGTCTATTCGTACGGCGGGTCTTGAAGAATTTCAACCCTACCTTAAGCACAGTTAGTAGGAATACCATATCACGTTAATATACTCGTATATAGTTACGAACGTGCAAATTCGTCCCACCAAGTGATTTTTTTTTTATTTAATTTATTTATTTCAATGGATGCAACTATTTTTACATTTAAAAATAAATCTCGCCAAACTGGTGGGCCAGTTTGTTGGCGAGTTGGCGCTCTAAAGTTAATATTTAAATTGTATCAAAAATAAGCACTAGTTTATCTACTTACCTACCTAATAACTTATCACTAAGAAACAAGCAATTTTACAAGAGACCCATCTTATCAAAAACAAAATAAAATACAAATAAACGATAAAAATAAAAGAGCAAATAAACAATATAAATAAAATAGAAGAGAAAAATAATAAACAGTAATTAATCAATTAATTATTTAGTCAGTCTATACTATTGTACATTTTGGGAACCAAAGACAATATATAAACCAGTAATAACTTAAATACTTAATAAAAACTTGGTTTATAATTAATCTATGTTGGGAACTAAATAACAACTTAACCTTTAGTTCTAAAAAATAACTGCCATCAGCCATACCTGTCTCTGCCAGGGTCACCAGCGTGAAGCTTCCACTTTAGAAAAAACCGGCCAAGTGCGAGTCGGACTCGCGCACCGAGGGTTCCGTACAAACCTGTAGGTATATGAGTAAAAATTATGGTATTTTTATTCCACTTATCTATTTTAATTTCAATTTAATACATCTACGCGTTCATGCGGAAAGGGGTAGTAAGTTTAAAATTATTAAAAATATTTTTAGTAAGTATATGATGTCCTAACTAAAATTTATGCTTGTCGCAATTATTATTTTTTTAATATATATAGCTACTCGTGCTGATTGACTCATTGATCACTTCTCCTGTAAAAGCTGAAAATAAATTATAAATTACAATATGGCGGATTTAAGATGGCCGCCATACAAATTTCGTCGGTGTCTATCTCGGAGAGTATAAAAGATGGAAGAGTGGTTTCTAGGCAAAAGATGATCAGGACATGAAGGTCTACTTGATGAACAGGAAAAAAATTCAAGATGGCGGAATTTATTTTTCCATAGAAAATGTATTGCGAATATTGAAGAGAATTTAGTGTTGAACTATGCAAGATTTTGATGCGGTTCCTTTTCAAAATTTGTTCTAAGAAGAACTCTCCATAATTTTTCGGAGAAAAAAAAAATATGGAGTTAGGTGAGGAGCACGGCCAAAATTTCATAGGTGTCTATTTCAAAAAGTATACTAGATGGATGGAAGAGTGGAAGTAGGAAATATGCATGACCTTGATATGGTTTTTTTACAAGATTTGTTCTGTATGGAAGAATTGTCGGTTTGCCGTTAGGAAAGCCAAGATGGCGAAGTTCAATGGCACCCAAAGGTACCCGATCGTCAGCGGTATAATATTGATATTAATCAACTAAGGAAGGTTTCTTTGTGTTTTTACTTCAACGGTCTCTTATACTGTATGCACGTCTGGAAAGTTTATTTACATTTAAAGGCCCTTTTAGATTTTTAGGGGGGTGTCTGTTTTATGTTTTCTTATGAGAATTTTTTTACGTCTGTCGGACGCTTGGTACGCTGGCGCTTCCACTGTGCTCGCTAGCATAGCAGTGTGTTGTTTACTTCAGAACATGTGATCTGTAGTAAACACTAGGATAGAAGGAAAGCAAGTAAGTAGCTAGACAGTGGGCCGCGCGGTCTACTACGCGGTCCGCTTCAGCGGGCCGCGCATCCACGCGCCATACTAGTTCTTCCTATATATGTGCTATAAGACGTTGCTTCATACCAAATTTCAAGATTCTGAGTTCACGGGAAGTACCTTGTAGGTTTTGATTCCCTTGCGAGTGTCAAAAATTTGCTTAAATATATTTTTTTATGTGATGTAACTAAAAATGTATGCTTTTCGCAATTTTTCCTTTATCTGTGCTATAAAACGTTGCTTCGTACAAAATTTCAAGATTCTGAGTTCACGGGAAGTACCCTGTAGGTTTTGATTCCCTTGCACCCCTTGCGAGTGCCGAAAATTTGCAGCATAAACGGCTGTATCTTTTGTTTGCGTTGGCTTAAAAGTTTGATTTTTTTCACAGCTCTAAGGGACAGTAGACCTGAGTATTTCATATGAATTTCAGCTTGATACCTCCATGCGTTCCTGAGAAAAAGGGTCTTGACACACAGACGGACGGACCACAAAGTGATCCTATAAGGGTGCCGTTTTTTCCTTTTGAGGTACGGAACCCTAAAAAATTGATAACATACTCAAGTTGCGAGCTTACCACAGGCCAAGGTAAGATCACAGTCAAAGGCGAATTTGTAAGTGTAATAAAAAAAATCCTGAGCACACTCATCTAAGTAGGACTTCACCGTGAGATAGTCCTGCAGCAGCACAACTGAGATATGATCTCAGTTATGCAGGACTATTATAACTTTGTTCATAATAAGTAGGTAGGTAGGTATATCCTGATTATTGATAGAAGGTTGTATTTATTCTTAGTGCAATAAAGAAAAATACATATTATTTAAGTAGGTAACATAAGTACTTATCTATGTTTGAATATTGATGTTCGTGAATAGTTAAAATTACATTAGTTTTATCAAATAAAAATATTATGTTCGGTCAAGGTCTATTTTGTTGTCAACAAAAGACAAGCAGCATACATATTTTGTTTATTAGGTAGGTACATAATGCCCTTATTTGAATGGGTCTAAGTAGGCTATGTCATGTTGTCTCTATTGACTTCACACCTTTGTGATCAGTTTGTGACTCACTTTTCAGTGTCTGTTTGGAATAATTACTTATATTGAGTAACAACACAACACTTAACACAATAACCATTATTCAAAGATAATAGTTGTAGTTAGTTAGATAATTGTTACCTATTACATTCTGATAACATTTTATCACAAATACTAGGTAGGTACTTACTGCAATGATCTCATCATCATCATCACTACAGCCTATTAACGTCCCATTGCTGGGCCCAGGCCTCCACTCTCATAGGAGAGCGGGAATTAGAGCTTAGACCCACCACGCTGCTCCAATGCGGGTTGGCGGGCTTTAACGACTACTATCATGTTAGTGATAATAACCAGGACCGACGGGTTAACGTGCTCTCCGAGGCACGGGGGTGAAACACCGCCAACTTCCAACTCCGGGCTGGCACTGAGAATTTCTTAATTGAAAAACCCAATACCTAACTTTTATGCCCGACCGGGAATCGAACCCAGGACCTGGTGATCCGCGGTCGACTATGCTAACCACTAGACCAACGAGGCAGTCTGCAATGATCTACAATTACTTAGATAAAGTCAAATTCCTCAAGTCAGATCCTAAAGTTAATAATTATAAAAAACAAGTTGGACAGTTTTCACCTGCATATGTGTTTACCCAGGTGTATAAATTACATTAAATGAGCAAAATGTAATGTAAAAATATAACTACATAGTAGGTATTTTCTTTTACAACATTATCATATAAATGCTATGTGATCATTTGATCACCATGAAAAATACAACATTATTTTCTTCTATGAAAATCTAAGTGTCATTGGTTGTTAATTCTTGAGACCTCAACCTATACACTAATTTGAAAAGAAATCTAAAAATCGTGGTCATTAAACAATTCATATATCTATTAAAAAGCCTAAATCCACGCATGTGACAAGCCATGTACTTTAAAGCTGAGTTGAAATAAAAAGAATATAATCAATATCATACAAATTTTATTAAATAGCTTCTATAAGTTAATGACAAATTGCAATAATATTATATTATAAAAGAAGAATATTTACATGTGAGGCAGGAATAATATTAATGGTATTACATAATAAGTGGTCTGATTTTAAAAATATGCGAAGCACAGAATCATTATTCCTTATTTTTCATTATTAGATTTTATTTCTTGACTCAATAAAATACAAAAATGTTACCAAATTGTGCAAGTTAATTATTATTAAGTTAAGATATTTATCTTTAACTTTAATTAAATTGTAAAATATCTAAAAAAATCTATAATATCCATGCAATATACAGCTGACTATGATATTATCTAGTGGCCATATTTAACACAAAAGAACTTCATAAAATAACATGATGCAATAAAACATTAAAGCTAAGCAAATATTCAAAACATTTTCTTTTTCATTGCTGTGTATCTCTCTGTATATTCATTGTATCCCTCAAGGGATGCGAACTGCTTTGATTCAAATAGATTGCCCTCTATATTTATTGTATGAATTTTGGAATCTCTAAGTAAGCTTGGGGTAATTGATTCCAGGTTTAAACAATTCTCATCCAATCTCAGAATTTTTAATCTTGGTGCTTGGTACAAATCTTCACTCAATGATGATATTTCATTTTGACTCAAGTTTAACTCTGCGGCATACAAATTATACATTCCACTCGGAACTTCTGTTAACTTATTAACTGAAAGATCTATCACTTCCAGACTGTTCAATCCAAGAAGCTGTTTAGGAAACTGTTTAAACTTGTTATTGTTTAAATAAATCTGCTTCAAATTACTTAGACCCGAAAAAGAATCAGGCAAACAAGAAATAGAATTGAAAGATATGTTAAGCATTTCCAGCTTTTTCAAATTAGCAAATGAAGCTGGTATAACTTGAATAGAATTTGTGCTAAGGTTTAGTTGTTTTAAAAATTTTAACCTGCTTATTTCTTCTGGAATATGTGCTATTTTATTCTTGGATACGTCCAAATTTCGGAGGTGTTCTGACAGATGGAAAACATCTTCTGGAACTTCCTTCAATCTATGATTAGATATTTGTAGGACGCCCGTTTTCGAAGCTGTTTCATAATGTTGTTTTAAGCCTGAATTGCCCATTTATTTACAAAATAAACAACCAAAAATTCAGTGAATGATCTTTTCCTTTTCTTTTGCCAAAATTTCCAAAATAATGTGATTCCAACAGGATTACAACCAGAGACAAGTTTTACAATTTCCAACGATTAGATTGCTTGTTTGTTTGTTGAGTTTGTTCATTGTTGACTTTGAATAAGTATTGTTGATTGGTTTGTTGCATTTGTTGTTGTTCAAACTTCAAATTGACATTGACATATGACTGATGAGCACTGCAGCCCTACAGCACATAATATAGCTATTTATGCAACTGTATCGTAATGAGGGTCATTTTAATTCGAGTGCTGTTTTTTAAATAGGATAGTACGAGAATTAAAATGACTAATTACGTACAGTTGCATACAAGATTTTATCTACGACAAGGACGTCTTTATAATTTTTTACTTTATAAATTAATAAAAACCAAAAGTGCCAGAACCCAGAGCCGCTCAGCTATAGGTATCCTATTTATGAAGATAACCATATCGATACAGCTACGACTCATAACGATACAGCTCCCATACAACGAACTGTATCGTTATGAGAAGCAAACACGAAAGAGGGTTCAATTCGATATAGTTGTCAAATTCGAAATTGGAACTTTTCGATGCTGGAGTAGATAAAAATATATCCTAACTTCATGCCCTACAGGCAGGGCGATCGCGTATCTTTTGCATGAAGTACTACAAAGTAATACACAGAACAGGACAAGAAAAGAGATTTTCGCGCTCTGTCACTCCTTGGCATTAGCGTATATACTCGTTTCGCTCACTTGTGGTATTATTATTACAATTCCTTCTCTATGCTAATTCTTACTCTATGGCACTATTGGATGAAATCCATTCACCAATTATTGCGATGCATCAATGATTGATGCAAAAGATACCCGGTCGCCCTGCTGAACCGGCTACGCGTAAACTTTTTCAGCGTTTCAGTAATGTAGCCAGAGAATGTAGCAATGGGTCAAAAACCGCAGATTCTTCTTCTTCTTCTTTTGTTTAGTGGCTCCGAAAACCACAGATTAGTCACGAAATCAAAGTCACGAACGCTGAATATCGACATTTGGAATTTGGTGGTTACGTATAAACCGACTAATTTGAATATCTATGGTAACCTATGTGGTAACCTAGCAATTTAAATCGACATCGCAGTCTTCCAAATTTAACTGCATTACCTATCTAACCAAGTAATATTTTAGAGTCTGTGGTATCATGCAACGACCGCAATTAAAGCTTTTATACACGGTCCATCTTGCTGTACGTCCTGTCAAGGTCATGCACGATGAACGATTAAAAACGACTGTGAATAGGCTTGACGTACGTCGATAATTGTTATTAATTGTTTGCTGGATATGCACGACCAATTTTGCATCCAGCGAACGCCCCCACCACCGCGAACGTCGTGCATATAGACAGTGAATAAGGTGGATGTACGTCAGAGCGGTCCTGCGTCGTGCGTGCTTGATCGTGTATAGACTTGCTGTGCAGCAGATTTAACATTTAGAGCTTGTTTCGCAAGGTGACTGCATGCAGGCCTGTGTCACTCCGCGTGTAGGTATTAAAAACATACCTACAGGCGGCGGCCATTGCGCAAGGGCCAATCTAGTAGGCTGCCGCAAGCGAAAAAAGACACGCGCGCGCGCTATTTGTTCGACCACGTTCAACTTTCTCGATAATTGCAAAATGGACACAAAACGAAAAAAAGCAAAAAGATACTGTGCAGTATTTAATTGTTTAAATACGGATCGAGATCGAAAGAGCAATGGCGAAGTTTCATACATCAATAGTATTGAGAAAAAAATTAGTGTACACGTGTGAAAAAAATATATTTAGTTAAGCGTCGAATACGAAGCTCTCAGAAGCAAGAATTATTTTTTAATGAAGCTAGAAAAAAAAGATATTTCGTTTTAAAGTTTTGTAGGTTATGTGATAATGTCACTTTTGAAAATGTCAAAACTCCGTTATAACAGATCACAGAATGATCGGAGATCTATGTTGACAGCTTTTTACTTTTATTCTGAGTGTAGTCTTTAGGAAAACCACGATTGATTGCGACTTTGTCTCGGTGTATATGTAGCCATATAACCACAGACCACATTTATATATGGTCTGTGGTTCTATGGACCCATATAACATTAATTGGCATAAACACAGACCATCAGCATCAGTGCTGCCATAATATTCTTCCATTTATTGCCATTCTGTTAGAGATTATTAGTTAAATTAAAAAAATAAAATGCTCTAAAATAACAGAAAATCAACTAAAAATGGACTATCCCATTGTTAAGGCAAACATCAATCAGATAAAATAATTACAATTTTTAAAACGATACAAAATAATGTACCAATTTAGATTTATTCTAGCTACTAGGTGGATTATACATAAAATGGTAACACTAAACTGAGAAACGGGAACTAAATAATCAAAAAAGATTCCCTAAATATTTTATTTTTTTACCTAGCTTTAATTAATTAAGGTGAATACTTGATAAAATATAAAAAATAAGCAAATTCCTTTCGTCTTTACCTTACTTGTGTACAATCAAGATGTGATCTGTACTAATTTCGCCATTGCTCTTTAACTTTTTTTTGGTTGCCTAAAGACGCTGACAGGTAAAATCTACTTTGATAGGATTACATTATGTTCCTATTTGAAATGAATTTAATTCAAAATACAAACCCTTTCTCCCCTTGTTGAACAAAGTACTATTCCAATACCCTAAAAGTACTTAAAAGTACAATAAAAAGACATTTTAGTCGTTTCATTCGAGTTCCATTTCATTTGTCGTATTCATTTACGAACGAATTTATTAGTGAGGTAACAATGATACAATTATTATGTTTCATTCGAAACAAAAACAATTCCAGATATTTTTACACATACATAAAATCTATTATTCTTTTGTCTATTTAAGTATAATGAACAAAATGCCTCGTTGGTCTAGTGGTTAGCCTAGTCGACTGCGGATCACGAGGTCCTGGGTTCGATTCCCGGTCGGGCATAAAAAGTTAGGTATTGGGTTTTTCAATTAAGAAATTCTCAGTGCCAGCCCGGAGTTGGAAGTTGGCGGTGTTTCACCCCCGTGCATCGGAGAGCACGTTAAGCCGTCGGTCCCGGTTATTATCACTAACATGATAGTAGTCGTTAAAGCCCGCCAACCCGCATTGGAGCAGCGTGGTGGGTCTAAGCTCTAATTTCCGCTCTCCTATGAGAGTGGAGGCCTGTGCCCAGCAGTGGGACGTAAATAGACTGTAGTGATGATGATGGTGATGAACAAAATGTGTTTTATTTTATTACTTCATTAAATTAAATCTTTGGCAATAATCGTATAGCATATACAATTATGCAGCTATCTTAGACTACATGAACGTACTCGGCGCTGCCTGCTGCGCGTTGCCCGCTACAAGTAGAAGTAAACGCTCGTGCTGTGCGCTAGATGGCGTAAGTAGTTTCTCGAAGTAAGCAACCCTAGTCCGCGGCTCTTTCAATACGTATAACCACGTATAACTTATTATGAACCGTAGTCCAGTGAATTAAGGCCCATATTCCCTCAAAAAAAAATTGGTAGGTATGTAAATGAACACGTGCTCGACTGGAACGCGAGCTAAATTAAATCATATTGTTTATCAGATTGAGTACATATTTCTTTGAAAACCATTGCGAAGTAAAGCTTCTGTACCTAGTACTAGTTATTATTCTGTACTGCATGTCAAAACGGATGGGGAAACACTTTCAAGATTTTATTTTATATTTATTTAAGTATTTGGTTTTTTTTTAATTTATTTTTATTTGAGTATACTTTGCACGTTTATGATAATTTTTTTCATCCAAAACCTCTGGCTTTTTTTTCCTCTCTTCTGAAAGCTCTTCTGCTGCTGCTGCTGCTGCTGCTGCTGACAACACCAGAAGAGCTCCAATTTTTTGGCGTTTTGATAAAACAGGTGGCATTTTAAATAAATCCTCTCAATTTGTTCGATTTATTATGCTCACGCTTGATGCGCGCATGATAGTCTGTATGCTACATTCAGCACCGCGGCCTTGAACTGACGTACAGCAAGATGGACCGTGTATAAAGCGCTTTACATAGACGGGCCCTGTCAAACAAAGACTGTGGACCTATTTCACTAACGTCATCTAATCTGAAAAGCGGGACAGCGCTATGGCGGGGACAAGGACAGGGCTATACAGGTTAGGAGCGTGCTCTAAAGGTTGGACGCCCAATATTTTTCCATGAAAGGGCCCATCTAGTATCTACATATATATCGATGGTATTATGTGATTTTCTATTTAGTAATTGGTTTTGTTTTCTAATAAATTTATTACAAAATTTCTTTTATCGATGCATTCAAAGTTACCATTAACTAGAAATATCTCGAGATACTGAAATTGTCTATGGATGTTTTCATTTGTACTAATGGAGATAATTTGTACCGTACAAATTATACAACATTTACTACACAGTACAGTATATAATTACCGTAATTATAAAGTACATAAATCAACTTTTTTTTTTAAAGTTATCAATAATGTAATATTATTACTTGAAAAGCATTAGTATGTATTTGTAGTACAATTATTTTATTTTTTAGTAGCGTGAGTTGGTAATACTGCCGATGAGAATATTTAGGTATACCTACGTATAGCCATGGTGTAGCTAAATTATCAATAGAATGGCTTAAATTAAATAATATTTTGAAACCATTCCAATCTATCATACCTACTTGCTTGAAATAATAGTATTTTCTATTTTTACATAACTAACTATGTATTCAAGCTATTTAGTTAAATCCTTATATTATATTTATTTTAGATAAAGAGTAGTAAAACGATTAACGGACACCTTATGTCACCGCTAAAGTATGACGTAACGTTTGTCGTGGTAGAATGGCCTAAATTAAATAATATTTTGAAACCATTCCAATCTATCATACCTACTTGCTTGAAATAATAGTATTTTCTATTTTTACATAACTAACTATGTATTCAAGCTATTTAGTTAAATCCTTATATTATATTTATTTTAGATAAAGAGTAGTAAAACGATTAACGGACACCTTATGTCACCGCTAAAGTATGACGTAACGTTTGTCGTGGTCCTTAAACGACATCTTACTTCAAAAGTCAGCGATAACCGCCGAGGTGATTATTCATGCTTTCACTTGACCCTTACGTCATCTCACTGTGTTTGGACGGTATGCACTTTTCCTCTCACAAGTCATCGACTACGTGACACCAATTTACAGCAATTATTTTTATCGATAGTTACTGCATCAATGGCAAATCGTTTTTTGTCCTCAACGATCCTTTACGGACAGTCTCAATGATACGCGGTGCCAAAACCATGTTTTGGCAGTGTATGGATGCAGTCCTTTAATGATTGATGCAAAAGATACGCGGTCGCACTGCTGCAGTGTGATTGCGAAAATTCTGTATCAATCATTGTTACAGTATCAATTGTTGTGATTGGCTGAATTTATGGTATTCTTGTTGCGTCAATTGATTTTGTCCAATAATGGAAGAGTGATAACCAATCAGAGCTGATTGCGCAGTGTTGCCAACCACTACGGAGCGCCCCCCCTAACAGCAGCTTAAAATCCCCCTGTTCCCCCCTAACATCTACTTGAAATCCCCCTAGCTTCTAAAATAACCCTGGTCCCAAATAGGTACGTTTTACGTACGTCTAAAGAGTCTTATTCAAGTTTTAAATAACATCAGGATAGTTATCAATTATTTCGTCTAAGACTCTAAGACATCATGGAAAAATGCCCCTATAAAAGTGTCGCCCCTAGAAAAGCCCCTTTTCATCTAACTTGCCCCTTTTAGGGGGAAAACCCCCAAGTTGACAACACTGTGATTGCGATTGTAACACTGTAGTTGTCCTTTTTAGCCGGTCGCCCTGCTGGCTGTACCATTGATGTAGAATTTTAGTACCTTTTCCATTTCGATGGGCTAAAGCTAGTACTAGTTATTATTCTGTGCTAAAGCCCTGTGACTGCCTCGTTGGTCTAGTGGTTAGCATAGTCGACTGCGGATCACGAGGTCCTGGGTTCGATTCCCGGTCGGGCATAAAAGTTAGGTATTGGGTTTTTCAATTAAGAAATTCTCAGTGCCAGCCCGGAGTTGGAAGTTGGCGGCGTTTCACCCCCGTGCCTCGGAGAGCACGTTAAGCCGTCGGTCCCGGTTATTATCACTAACATGATAGTAGTCGTTAAAGCCCGCCAACCCGCATTGGAGCAGCGTGGTGGGTCTAAGCTCTAATTCCCGCTCTCCTATGAGAGTGGAGGCCTGTGCCCAGCTGTGGGACGTTAATGGGCTGTAGTGGTGGTGGTGGTGGGCTAAAGCCCAGCATTTGGTTCTGGGTTCTAGTCGTTCACAAAGGTCTCAACCAGGGGGGTTACTATGAGCTCTTATAGCAGGACTATAGATGTAAGGCCGGTTTAAAACCAATTAAACCAATCGGTTTAAAACCAAAAAAAGGTTTAAAACCGAAACAAACCGAAAACAACATTTTTTCGGTTTTAAACAGTTGGTGTTGATGACCATGTTTTTCCTAATTATAACAACATTTTCTTGATTTTACCGAGGTAGGGATATAACGGAGTACCTTTATACTGTGTAAACATTTTTTGAATGTGTGATATACTGATATTTAAATATACTTAGCGGGTCTAGTTGGTCCGTCCGACCAAGCGTAGGTAGGTAGGTATTATTATTACTTAGGTAGGTAAATGGTAATACCTACGACTACCTATAACTTTTACTCTATTGAAATTAAAACTCTGTGATGGTAAACAAACATTTTTTTCATAGTTTTCAAACGATTTATGGTAATCAATTTGATTCGGTTAAAAACCAAACTCACACTCTCGCACTCTTTGACGTTGCACTGTGATTCACGTACCGGCCGCGACGGCCTTGAAGACACAACGTTGCCTCTTTCATGCGCAAGTAAAGCGGACGGCATTGTGTTAATGATGTCTTCACCTAATGTGTGTAAATCTAATATAATAAATAAGTGTAGATATACCTACAAAATTGTAGTAGGTGATGTAGGTAGGTACTTTCTATCGATTTTCTTACTAATTAAAACGAAACATGACGTCAGGTGACCAAAAATTGCCCTTAATGAAGTGTAAAACATAGAACTCTTTTATTTTTGTAGGCGAGTTTACAACGGTTTAAAACGGTTTATTTGGGGTTTAAAACTGCACATTTGGTTTAAAATGGTTTTAAACCGGTTGATTTACATCTTTAAGCAGGACAGATATTGAACTGCACTTAACTTCAAGGCACTGAACTGGTAGGCAGACACTGCATTGAACTGGGCTGCAGTTCAATTTCTGTCCTAATTTAAGAGCTCATAGGTCTCAATCCATTTTACGTGACATTTAACCGAAGAACATTATTAATTATTGATATATTAGGAGTACTTACTTTAATATTTTGTTCCATAAACTTAATCTGACCTGTTTCGGTAAAAATATAGATGTCCGGTACTTGCGTACGGGGGTGGGAAGGGGAGGGGGGGGGGGGAGGGGGAGGGGTAGAGGGGGTAGCCTAACCATTTCCCCCCCGCGGAAATGAATAGTTTTCCAGTAATGATTTTTTTTGTAAAATCATAACCTCAAATTTTTTGGAAGGATTTTTGTATAAGGAGATCCCCCACCATATGGCGGAGGCCCGGTCGACGGAGCCCCGCTTCGCGGGGCTCCTTATTCTGGGACGTAAACAAAGGAAATAACCACAGAAGAGGATGGCGGGGTCTTTCAGACCCCGCCATCCTCTTCTTAACCTAAACTATCCGAGTCGGAGTGCCCCCAAGTCCCGAGCTCGCTTCGCTCGCTCTTGCAAAGGCCTTAAAACCCCTTCAGTAATAGTGCCAAGGTTAAACGTAAAAGCAATCAAAAGAGTCCAAAAACAAAGCAAAAGTCGTCGAGAAAAGAGGAAAAACACGGCACTAAACACAACAGAGAACATTCGCGTGACCACTAGGAGATTATAGAGAAACGGCAGGGCGACCGCGTAACTTTTGCGTCAATCATTGATACATCGCAATCACCTCTGGTTAACACTCTTCCACTATTGGAGGAAAACCATTGACGCAGCAAGAATACCATAAATTCAGCCAATCGGAGGTGATTGCGATGTATCAATGCAATGATTGATGCAGAAGTTACGCGGTCGCCCTGCGGATTACGGAATGACGATTGACATTTGACATTGACGGACGACGGATGTCCACAAAATGGCCGCCAACAACGTTCCGTTTCACACTTTTTAGTCATTTTTGACATCTAAACTTATAGATACTGTGGCCAATTGACATACTTCCGTTCCTTTCTATGCAATTTTTAGTAAAATTTATTTTTATCGTAATTAATTCAAACGTATTTGCGGCATCCAAAAATAGTGTAAAACGTTCAAGTTTAACCCTGGCAAGGCTCCTAAACTGAAAACATAATTAAAATCAAGTACCGGACGTCTATAGCCAACCCCCTGTTTCTACTAAAAAATCGAATCTGTAATGCATTAGTACATCAATCTTTTTGCAACGAAGTTTCTTATGGGACGATGCGGAGGGGTACCCTAGCCGGCATAAAACGTCTGTAACGAAAATGCGTGGAGTAAGATTTTTTTTACGAAGACAAAACGTCTTAAATATAAATATACTACATTCGAAATTAAACTTTAATTTTTTTTTTAAGGTTTATATTTTATTTAAAAAAATATATTCGTTTTCACTTCTATCGGCTGTCCCAATGACTGCTAATTTTTGTTTTATCGATTAAAATCAAAAACTACTTTACAAAAATATCTTATTACTTTTATTTTATTCACAATGATTCATAAAAATATATAAAAAAGGCGGAGGACCGTGTTTGGTGGCACGCTCTCGAAAAGGTCTCTGTCCAGCAGTGGATGCATACAGGCTGATGGATGGATGGATGATGATATAAAAAAAATTGGCAGTCATATGGACTGCCGATAGAAGTGAAAACGAATATTTAGATTTTTTTATTTTCTAATTTAAAATAATAATATGTAATAATAATAATAAAAATATTTCAAGTATAAACCTTAAAACTAAGGCATTAAAGTTAAATTACGAATGTACTATATTTAGACAAAAGGTCTTAAATATTTAAGACCTTTTGTCTTCGTAACAATGCGAGGTGTCGCCCACGGTTACACAGCACTTATTAATATAAACTTTAAAACTAAGGCATTAAAGTTTAATTACGAATGTACTATATTATTATACTTAAGACCTTTTGTCTAAAGAAGAACGGTGTCGATCTCGCGTATTCCACATTTTTACCCCATACCAAAAAGTGCTCAACTTCAAAAATCATATGAAATTTTTTTTACATGAATAAAAAGAAAAAGAAATAAAGAGGTAGCTTGTGTTGAAAAAGCCTCGACAAATGCAAAGCTAGACTTATAGCAAGAGGTTATACTCAGGAGAAGGGAGTCGATAATGATGAAACATTTAGCTCTGTTGCTAGAATGTCAACAATCAGACCAATTTTAAGCATCGCTGTATATGAAGGACTCTCTTATGCCCGGTTGCTGAGGTCGCAAGTTATGTTCTCAATAGCTATTGATTCAATAAAGTTACCCAAAGGATAAACGTCAGATAACTATCCATGCGTTTCTGAGTACCCCGCGATCCGTTCAATAACTATTGAACCGATAACCAGTTCCTTATTCTGTCGCTAGATGGGTCTGGTAAGGGGATCGAATTTAAAATGCATATATTTCTTTTATTGCGTCTTATAAACAAGTTTTCTTACCAATAGTATTTTTTCCTATGTTAAATAAGTGGCTAAATATCATTTTTTTAAATAAAATATACAAATTCGTAATTATTTATCAGCGGTTGAATGAATAATGAACGTCAACAAAAAATAAAAAAACTGGCCAAGTGCGAGTCGGACTCGCGCACCGAGGGTTCCGTACAAACCTGTAGTAAGTTTTAAATTAAATGTTTTTTTAAAATATTTGAGTTGATTGAATGAAAGGTAAATTGCGGTTTACGATTTATGACGTATTAAAAAAAAAACTACTTACTAGATCTCGCTCAAACCAATTTTCGGTGGAAGTTTGCATGGTAATGTACAACATATATTTTTTTTAGTTTTATCATTCTCTTATTTTAGAAGTTACGGGGGGGGGGGGGGACACACATTTTACCACTTCGGAAGTGTCTCTCGCGCAAACTATTCAGTTTAGAAAAAAATGATATTACAAACCTCAATATCATTTTTGAAGACCTATCCATAGATACCCCACACCTATGGGTTAGATGAAAAAAAAAATTTTGAGTTTCAGTTCTAAGTATGAAGAACCCCCAAAACTTATTGTTTTTTTCTATTTTTGTAAGAAAATCTTAATGCGGTTTACAGAATACATCTACTTACCAAGTTTCAACAGTATAGCTCTTATAGTTTCGGAAAAAAGTGGCTGTGACATACGGACGGACAGACAGACAGACAGACAGACAGACATGACGAATCTATAAGGGTTCCGTTTTTGCCAAATTTGGCTACGGAACCCTAAAAACTGTCAGTGAAACGTCAAATTTTATTGTTTACGTTTAGCTGGGTTGGCGCGCAAGTTTAAAGTTTTGCTTTGCATCATTATTCATTACTATTACTTTAATTTAATTGTTTTGTACGTTTTGTTATCTACTACCTACATACCTACTTATGTTCTCAGCGGGCGCGGCCAACTCGATTTTCGAAAACCGAAGCCGTGGCCCACTAGATTCGCACGACGAAATTCATTTGTTTGTCAAATCGAGTAGGCCACGCCAGCTGAAAGAATATCAAAAATGGTAATAAATACAAGGTACAACAGACATCAACACAGATCAAACGTCAAATAAAGTTATGGAACCGATAAACGGCGCATATTGGTCAGTTAAGGTAAACTAAGTTTAAGCGCAGTTTAACTTGCATATCGTTGTTCAGAAACGCATTTTCATGAGGTAACGGACCAATAGCGCTAATCATCATATCATATCATACTAATATTATAAATGCGAAAGTCACTTTGTTTGTTGGTTTGTTGGTTTGTTGGTTTGTCCTTCAATCACGCCGCAACGGAGCAACGGATTGACGTGATTTTTGGCATGGGTATAGTTGAGGACCTGGAGAGTGACGTAGGCTACTTTTTATCCCTGAAAATTGAGGAGTTCCCGCGGGAATCAAAAAAACTTAAACCACACGGACGAAGTCGCGGGCATTCGCTAGTGAATAGATAAACCTTCGTTAAAAGTACCTCAGAAACCGGGCACTACACAGTTTGATGTGACAACTGCCTTTTTAAATAGTTTGTTAAAAGAAGATATCTATATTATGAAACAACCAGAAGGCTATAGTGATGGGACAACTAAAGTCTGTAAATTGAAGAGAAGTCTACAAGGGCTTAAACAGGCTCCTAGATGACATAAATTTCCCAAAAAGGGAGGATGTTGAATAAGGTTTTTGTATCAATTTATGTCACACTGGCTGTTCTTTTATTTTGATTTTATATTGTCACTCTTGTATGTCTTCTATATTATTGTTTTTTCTAACTATGTTTCTAATATTTTATTGAATTTATTAGATCGTATTATCGGACTCTAATAATTTGAAATTAATATTTATCTAATAAGGAACTTCGTTCCTACTAGTGTCCCACGACACCACACTTTTTTTTTCTGGTCGGTGTCATTATCTCGAGCTGCCAAAAGTTAAATAAATGATTCGACCTATCGAGTATATAACCTAATGTGCTGATCTTAAAGCTCCCTTTGTATCACCAAAAATGGTCTTGAAAGCTATGGAAAGGCCGCACACGGCACAATGCTTTGAGGCCATACAATTTAGGATATATCTATTATATCTTGATCTATGGCACACATGTGCGAAAATGACAGGTCGTATCTAAGCAAGGACCTCTAAACCTTTGGTTTATAGGTCCTTGTATCTAAGTGGTCCCTGGCCTCAGATCCCTGGCTATGGTCTATGGTCAATCGTTGGTCAATGCACTCTGGTTAACTTGTCTCTGGCACTCGACTTGAGAAAAGTGAACCAAGGGATATTTTGCATACGTTTTTTTAATAAATGCTAGTATATTATCCAATTTTACTATTATAAATTAAATAAAATGTACTTCTAAAATCTTAAAAAGTATCGTACTTCGACGTTCCAATCATATTTTATCAGGTCTAATTTTATTACCGCGGGAAAACGAAGATAGGTTTGACTACAATAATGGCCGCAATAGCGCCAATGCTTTTAGTGTTTGTCCATTTATAATATGAATTCCAAGAACATATTATGGTGGTTAAAGCCCGCCTCTGATTTTAAAAAGCAGGATTAAAATGGATATTAACGCTGGTAAGTTTTTCATTTAATCTGTTACTTATTCATGTACCTCCTAAACGATAAATTAATTTGAAGAGTTCGTACACATTTTATTCATAGCTAAAGCGGATCGGTTCATATTGCAATTTAAAAGGAATAGCTAAAAGTTGTCTTAATTATTGATATTTAAATTTAACGGGTAATTTGTTAGCAATTAATGACTTTACCTTCATAACACGTCGACGCTGTATCATGTAACCAAAATGTAGCTTCAGTACCTACCTTTCTTGTTATTTTCCACCAAATTGCGATTTAACTAAACAAATTACAACACAGGTAGTTCAATATGACGTATGTTGAAGTGACAAATATCCAGTCGAAATTATTAGAACTCTTTTCTGCAGGGTACAAGATAAAATAATAAAATTACCTTAGAGAGCTTTTTGAAAGTCACCACCCACCACTACAGCCCATTAACGTCCTACTGCTGGGCAGTGGGCACAAGCCTCCACTCTCATAGGAGAGAGGGAATACATGAATCAATACAAGATAATTCTTTTATATTTGTCTTGTTGGAATTTGATTGAAAATCCTCATTCAAATCTCATCTTTGAATAAGGAACATCTTGGTTGGTTATTATGATTAAACATTGGATGATTCCTGATCCTCATATTGTGGGTTACCTCAAATAAGTTCTTAACTTCATATTATCATCAACTAAGTGTAGTCAGTTGACTCCAGGGCTGGTTCTAGATCCATGGTTTAAAAATAAGAAAGAGTCATGGGCATGGTAAATGAAACATGACTGTGATATCAAGTAGTCAAGTACTAAATTGTTTTATCATATTGAATGTTTTATCATTTATATCATTGAGACAATGTGTCACAAAGTTTGTAACTGCAGGGGGACCGCATATCTTTTGCATCAATCATTGATACATCGCAATCACCTCCGATTGGCAGAATTTATGGTATTCTTGCTGCGTCAATGGATTTTGTCCAATAGTGGAAGAGTGTTAATCAGAGGTGATTGCGATGTATCAATGATTGATGCAAAAGATATGCGGTCGCCCTGCTGAAGTACACATTTTGGTATACATAACATATTTGATAGACATATATTCTGTTTATGGAAATGTTTTATGAGTACCCTAAATTGATTATTTATCTACTTTAACAATATTTAATAAGGCCCTGGATTGTATTTTAATAGTCTACAATATTGTAGACTATTGACATTAAAGTTAAAGAGCATTTTTAAAAATAAAATATTCACTTACATTTAAGGTGAACCGAGGCTATTGCATCTAAAAAGTGCAATTTTTTTTAGCGAGGTATGTTTAAGAAGCTGTATTTCTGCTACAGAATAATTTACGGATAAATTCTTTAAATATTTGGAAATATCAGATACTTAAGACTTAGTTTTACTTAATTGCATTAAAATACACCCAGTATATTCTTATTAAAATTGATGTTAATTCCAAGGACCGATTTTAGCCACATTAGCCCCGTATCGGGGGTTAATGTAACTTTTCACTCTTAATTCCTAAACTTAAAAGTTATAATGCTCAAACTCACTGAATATGATAAACAAAGGCATTTAAGAAAATGATTTGAGCCCTACCTCAATGTAGGAAGGTTAATTTCTCTTTAAACATACTTTTTTGGTAAAAGAGGGGCTATTGTAGCTTTTTTTTTACTTTAGTGGTGGGAGTAGGCCTGATAAGTATGTTGTGTCGATTATCGATAATATTTTGAATGAAATACGTTTTCATATATCATTTAAGTAATATTTATTGAAAAGTTAGGTTAGGTATTAGGTGGGAAAATTTTCTAGCATATAAACGATTGTATTTTATCGTCTCGTGGGTTAAAATAGTAACCACAACGAGCACATTCCAAAACAAAAATTTGGGCGTTTTAACATAATATATTGGTTAAATTATAAAACAAAAGTTGGGTTTGTGGGTGGGCGGGAGCTAATACTTAACCATCGGTGAAGGTAGGTAGCACGATTCAAAACTTTTACCTATCATCTTACAAATTCTGTTTTTAACTTTATCGATAAAAAATACGTTGGCATCACTAATACTTTTATTTCCATACTAAAATCAACAGGGCTATTGTGTCTTTCTTTGTAGATATAATAGCCCCGTGTCACAATTTTAGTGGGGCTAATGTGTTTTTATAAATAACTCCAGATAACTACGGCAGAGAAAGAAATTAATTATCAAATAACAAGGAATTATTCATTATATTTGCAATTAGCGTAAAATTTTGTTCAAAAAAGCTCACAGTAAAATTTTGTCGACTAAAACAACACAGTAGGTTTTCAGCATACTCAACGAAAAATGACCGAAAAAAAGAAAGACGCCATCAATAAAACAGTAGACGAGATAAAAGCACACTCTATGATCGACTTTAATAAACATTAGTTTCTCTATCCACTAGTAGATGTCGTTGCCCGTAAATATATTTGTAAAGGAAGATAAAATGATAAGATGTAATAGCCCCGAAGTTACAATAGCCTCGGTTCACCTTATATTTTTAAGTTTTTATCTGAAATTAATATTTTTTTTCCTTTTTGCTATCTATTTGGAAGTATGCTTCTGCAAGTGAGTATAAGAGTATCTACATTGTGACTATTCCAGATCACTTCTAGTTAGCAGAATTATTCAGGCAAAAACAGTTTCAATTTGAAAGTAAGAATAAAGAGATATAGAGAGTGTATCTGTATGTAGTGTGTTATATTAATACAAGAATTTACCTGTGATTTTGTCCACATGGATTGAGGTTTTTAGATTCCTGCAGCAACTCTTCAATATTTTGGGGTAAAAGTAGCCTATATACAGCAGATGCCCACAACTCCGCGTGAAATAAGTTTTTAAAATTCCCACGGGAACTCTCTAATTTTTCGGGTTAATAATATAGCCTATGACACTCACAAATAATGTGGCTTTCTATTGGTACCAGAATTTTCAAAATTGGTTCAGTAGATCCAGAGATTACCCGCTACAATGTCACAAACTTTGCCTCTTTATAATATTAGTATCTAAGATGTAATTGCAAATATGTAATTGTGAATGCAACCTATGTAATTCCATCCAAATTGGTGGAAAAAATGGGCTGTTATAGCTAAGCAGGAAGAGTGGGAAGCACTTTCACATTTATAAAATTAATTAATTAATTAATATTTTAATAAAAGACATTGAAGATTACTGTTAGTAACTGACTTCCAAAATCCAAATGTGTTTAGTCAAATATCAAAAGGCCTCAATCGACTGCCTGTTGATATTGTAATCCATTGCATATATCACAATATGATCAATCAATTGATTGTTTATTACTTTCAAATAAGGATTCACTATATGACTTATTTATGCAGTTACTCGTATGTTAATCCGTCAAATGATAGGTTTCACTTTCCTAAGAAATTCTACCACCCTTAAAAAATGGAGTGGTAGGGGCTATTATATTTATGCTAATATAAACAAAGGTGTGACAAGTAGAGCCCAACCACCTTTTTCTTGGGAAGGTGTGGAGGTCAAATATCAAGTTGAAATTTATAACAAATACGAGGTGCAATCATGTAAGGATTGCCGATCAAATCGTATAAGTTCGGCTTCAAAGTAAAATAAACCATGAATCATTGAATTAGAGGTCAATTTCGTGTATCCATTCTTATACGTTTAGGCTATCGTACATACCTTACTCATAGGGTGGTGAATTGTTAGTGAGGCGTTACCAGTTTAGCGCCATATGTAAGCCAGTTATTTACAGCTGATTTTGTGTTAATATGACATACTGTTTGCTATAATATAATATAAAAAATAATTTATATTTTGGTGGTACAGAACACCCTAGAGTCTGACTTGCATTTGACCGGTTTTTTTTTCATAAAGATTCCCATCCTGTTCACAATTTACAGCCAGTGTTATGTGCAAAAATAAACAGATTTATACAGATATGGCCCATTCATTACTCATTTACAATAATTATTGGTCAATTTGATAAGTATTTCTTTTAAAATTACTAGCAGTTTACCAAGGTGCTTAAAAGAGCATTAATTTCTTTGTAGAAGTCTCAACACAGTTGTCTCTGATCGATGCTCTCCTGAACGATTTTGATAAAACAATTACACCATGCACTAACAAAAAGAATGAGAAAAAAGAAGAAGAAACACAGGATGCCATGCCAGACTCTACGACCAACACGGAAAAGAATAATGGAAACCCTTTCCACTGTGGTGATGATGTACTGGTGCCCAACAAGGATGGGAGATACTATTTAGGTATGCTTATTTTATTATCTTAAGGATACAGCTAATATTCATTACAATAGTATTAGACTGTTTAGTATTAGGCCTCAGATACACGGACAGCTTGAACCAGTCAGAATGGACTGCTTCAAGCTGCGACTGCATAGTGAACTACAGTAGTGTCCAACCGAAAGTTCGGTTTCGTTTTCAGTTTCGGTCGAGCAGCAAAAATTGTTTCGGTTTAGTTTCGGTTTCGGCGGCAAACCTACGACCGAAACCGATACTGCATTCGGGAGTTCTCGCGTTATGATCGCTCAGGTTCGGCGCGTTAAATTCAATCCAAGCGAGTAAGCGACGAAATGTCTTCGTCGCTTACTCGCTTGGATTGAATTTCGCTTTCGTGTGATTTATTTTGAATTTGGTAAGTTTTATTACGTGATATAAGTTTATAACGAGTAGGTAGTCACTAGTCAACATCAAAAAATTATTCATTATAATTAACTAATCCATACATTATAGTAGAATCAAGTTTAACCTAACTATCTAAATATTTTTTTGGTTGATTTAACTATACAAACAGCTATACCTAAACAAACATTAGTTAGGTACTTGGTACTTACTATAGTTCATTAGTAGTGATAATATTATGGATTCAGAGTTTCAAAATCTATTTTAATACTTGTTACCAAGGTATAAGATACTTACCTACGTCCCTAATTGTTTTTTTTTAAATAAAATTAACACATTTATAATTAAACGAGTAGGTACTTACATAGGCACCTACCTAAGTATCCGTATAATAATATTAATATTTCATTTCTGTTTTTCGATTTTTAAAACCTTACAACTTTACAATAATTAAAAAATAAAGACCAACTGATTATAATAAAGTTTACCGTTTTCTTAATTTTTCCCTCAAAACATGATCCTTGCAAGGAAGTTCCGGTTTTGGTTTCGGCCGAATCTGAGACTGTTGCCGAAATTCTGTTTCGGTCGTAAAAACCAGTTTCGGTCGGACACTAAACTACAGTCTTCTACATACACACAAACATGGACCGCTTGAGCAGTTGCAACTGCTTCGGGTGGTTGGCAGCAGTTATCAATGGTAGTTTCGAGCTGTTGACTATGACTGCAAGAGCGGACTGTGTATGTTGATCACTGGCTAACTGCTCGAATAGTCCATGTATGGCCGCACTTAGACTGTTTTAATATTACACTGTCACAAAATAAGATTTGCAACCTAAACTGTAACTGTGTAATTTATTTGAAGTAATGTTACTAAATCACAATATGGTATCTTTTAGTATAAGCTCTCAAATTGATTGGTGTCAAAACAATAATATATCACGTTGTAAAATGTCGGAATCTCTCAACCAATTTGACAGGCTTTTATACATTGTGACTCTTTATTTTGTATACAGTGTATTGTGCCTATGAAGTATGAAGCCTGGCAAGGTTATACAATATCTGTCCTGACCTGAAATGAGAGTGCTGTTTAAACACAAGGAGTCCCTGTATATCCTCTCGATCTCTTTCTCCATTAACAGGGACAATAGTAGAGCTAAGCACCAGCAATGACAACGACTCGTGTGAAGTGGGCACGGGCGTGGCGCGCTGCCTGGTCAAGTTCGGCGACGGGACGCACGCGTGGGCGGCCGTGTCGTCGCTCAAGCTGCTCAGCGTGCCGCCTGCAGACGACGGTCGCATCATGTGCGTCGTGTGCAAGCGGCGCGAGGGCCCGGCCGCCAGCCCCGCCGCCAACGCGATCATCGCGTGCGACATGTGCGGCCGCGGCTACCACGCCAAGTGCCACACGCCGCCCGTCGAAGCGTGGATAAGCGGTAAGCGACCTCAGCACTGCATCACGTGCGTCGTGTGCAAGCGGCACGAGGGCCCGGCCGCCAGCCCCGCTGCCAACGCGATAATCGCGTGCGACATGTGCGGCCGCGGCTACCACGCCAAGTGCCACACGCCGCCCGTCGAAGCGTGGATAAGCGGTAAGCGGCCTCAGCGCTGCATCACGTGCGTCGTGTGCAAGCGGCGCGAGGGCCCGGCCGCCAGCCCCGCCGCCAACGCGATCATCGCGTGCGACATGTGCGGCCGCGGCTACCACGCCAAGTGCCACACGCCGCCCGTCGAAGCGTGGATAAGCGGTAAGCGACCTCAGCGCTGCATCACGTGCGTCGTGTGCAAGCGGCGCGAGGGCCCGGCCGCCAGCCCCGCCGCCAACGCGATCATCGCGTGCGACATGTGCGGCCGCGGCTACCACGCCAAGTGCCACACGCCGCCCGTCGAAGCGTGGATAAGCGGTAAGCGACCTCAGCGCTGCATCACGTGCGTCGTGTGCAAGCGGCGCGAGGGCCCGGCCGCCAGCCCCGCCGCCAACGCGATCATCGCGTGCGACATGTGCGGCCGCGGCTACCACGCCAAGTGCCACACGCCGCCCGTCGAAGCGTGGATAAGCGGTAAGCGACCTCAGCGCTGCATCACGGGCGTCGTGTGCAAGCGGCGCGAGGGCCCGGCCGCCAGCCCCGCCGCCAACGCGATCATCGCGTGCGACATGTGCGGCCGCGGCTACCACGCCAAGTGCCACACGCCGCCCGTCGAAGCGTGGATAAGCGGTAAGCGACCTCAGCGCTGCATCACGTGCGTCGTGTGCAAGCGGCGCGAGGGCCCGGCCGCCAGCCCCGCCGCCAACGCGATCATCGCGTGCGACATGTGCGGCCGCGGCTACCACGCCAAGTGCCACACGCCGCCCGTCGAAGCGTGGATAAGCGGTAAGCGACCTCAGCGCTGCATCACGTGCGTCGTGTGCAAGCGGCGCGAGGGCCCGGCCGCCAGCCCCGCCGCCAACGCGATCATCGCGTGCGACATGTGCGGCCGCGGCTACCACGCCAAGTGCCACACGCCGCCCGTCGAAGCGTGGATAAGCGGTAAGCGACCTCAGCGCTGCATCACGTGCGTCGTGTGCAAGCGGCGCGAGGGCCCGGCCGCCAGCCCCGCCGCCAACGCGATCATCGCGTGCGACATGTGCGGCCGCGGCTACCACGCCAAGTGCCACACGCCGCCCGTCGAAGCGTGGATAAGCGGTAAGCGACCTCAGCGCTGCATCACGTGCGTCGTGTGCAAGCGGCGCGAGGGCCCGGCCGCCAGCCCCGCCGCCAACGCGATCATCGCGTGCGACATGTGCGGCCGCGGCTACCACGCCAAGTGCCACACGCTGCCCGTCGAAGCGTGGATAAGCGGTAAGCGACCTCAGCGCTGCATCACGTGCGTCGTGTGCAAGCGGCGCGAGGGCCCGGCCGCCAGCCCCGCCGCCAACGCGATCATCGCGTGCGACATGTGCGGCCGCGGCTACCACGCCAAGTGCCACACGCCGCCCGTCGAAGCGTGGATAAGCGGTAAGCGACCTCAGCGCTGCATCACGTGCGTCGTGTGCAAGCGGCGCGAGGGCCCGGCCGCCAGCCCCGCCGCCAACGCGATCATCGCGTGCGACATGTGCGGCCGCGGCTACCACGCCAAGTGCCACACGCCGCCCGTCGAAGCGTGGATAAGCGGTAAGCGACCTCAGCGCTGCATCACGGGCGTCGTGTGCAAGCGGCGCGAGGGCCCGGCCGCCAGCCCAAGCATTATTTTAATCTCAATCAATTTTATTTGTATAGTTCGTGTCATGAAAGAAGTACTTCGTCTAGAGGCAGCGCTAGTAGTCGCATGCTTATGCAATTTTTGTATGTGTAATGGGTTAGGTTACTAATTGCCGCCGGACTCCTTTCGTGACACCTACTATATAAGAAGACTATAGAGTATAGCGTGGCATACTTTTGTGGCGTTGGTTTTATTTTGGAATGTCCATGTTTTATTTCCTCCCAGGAGCGTCGTGGAACTGCAAACGGTGCGTGGACCAGAGGTATCGCGTGGCCGCGGCTGAGAACCGAGCACTGAAGAGGTCAGACCTGTTTCGGTACAAGGGAGGCCAGCAGAGGCGACAGCAGCAGGAACTCACGCCACCGTGCGATGTTAGTTGACTTTTGTTTTTTTGTTTAACAGTTCAGTAGTTTTTGAAATTAAACTTTTTATGCACAGCTTGAATTGTCCGAAAGATATTACAACAACAACTATTTTGAAGTTACAGAATTTCGAAAAAAAAAATCGTGCGAATGTTTTTCGCAGTGCGAACGTAGCCTTAAGGTTGCATTGCCTATTTTTTTTTAATACATATTAGTTACATTATGTATTATCATCCCCTTTCCCTGTCTGCTAACCATTAAGCTCATATTACTTGATATTGTAATCAGGTTTACTCAGTAGTTGGAACATCCAATTACAATACTACAACTGGTGGAAGTTTTTTTTGTGAGTATCAATGCAGGGTGCTCAATATAATTACAGTCTAGCCAGACTATTTGACTAATATGTGATTTTTATTTAACCTAAACTTATTACATATTAACTTATATATTAATTACTAGCTGATGCCCGCGACTTCGTACGCGTGGATTGAGGTTTTTTTGTTCCCGCGGGAACTCTTTCATTTTCCGGGATAAAAAGTAGCCTATGTGCTATTCCAGACTATAATCTATCTCTGTGCCAAATTTCATCCAGATCGTTCAGCCGTTGGGGCGTGATTGAATAACAAACATCCATCCAAACTTTCGCATTTATAATATTTATTATATTATTTGATTTGATTGACTTACTAATAAATTGTCCAATATCTTAGTGGGTGGAAGTGATTTTATTCCTATGATGTTTGGTTGTTGCAGACTGCATCTACGACTTCGTCCACCGCTTCTGAGGCTGACAAGGACCCAAATGAGGCCCATTGTTATTGTGGCGAGAAGAGTGATTGGCTCGCTCAAGTATGTTGCACTTTATTTTATCAACTTCTAATTTAAAAAGCACGTCGGCCGCCATCTTGTTTTTCTGAAATGTCATAATTTTACCCTACTCGAATCCCGCACTCGAACACATCTCCCATACATTGTTTCGTTTTCTGTCTCTGTCTAGGAGAACAATTATGTCAATGAGTGAGTGAGTCAGTGAGTGGTAATTGAGTTATGTATAGTATAATTATAACATTCAAATTGGCTGCTCTAAAACGGCTTTATCCCTTGTGTTTTCGAATTAATTATAATACTAGATGATGCCCGCGATTTCGGTTTATGAAAAAACGAGTGGAACAGATATTCCGGGATAAAAAGCAGCCGATCGAATATCTCCCAAATTTCATAAAAATCGGTTGAATAGATGGACCATAAAATCGTGGCAAACAGGCGGACAGACACACTTTGGCATTCGTAATATTAGTTTGGATTTTGTGGCCACGTCTAACTATCTAACTAATATTATAAATGCGAAAGTTTGGATGGATGTATGGATGTTTATTACTCAATCACGCCCCAACGGCTGAACGGATCTGGCTGAAATTTGGCACAGAGATAGATTATAGTCTGGAATAGCACATAGGCTACTTTTTATTCCCGAATATTAAAAAGTTCCCACGGGAACCAAAAAACCTCAAACCACGCAGACGAAGTCGCGGGCATTCGCTAGTAATAGATATAATGTTACAATTTATTATTTTTCAGATGTTACTTTGCTGTCGATGTTCCCGCTGGTTTCACCAAAGATGCGTAACGAGTTTGCAATATCCACTCTATGCGGGCGACAAGTAAGTTACTTCAATATTTACTTACTACACCACCCAGAGATCAAAATCGGCAAGGCAGGTTTTCAGGAAAATGGTAACAAAACAAATAAGTGTACAAACGCAACTGTTGATGCCAAATGCACATACCGTTCTCGTAAAAAACCCATATTCATTTAAATAAAAAAGTACTACCTCCATATTTGTTTTGAACAGATACGACAAAATCATCCCAATAACATAACAACAACAACATTTAAGAAATAACAACAACATTTAAGAAAATAAATTAAATATACTTTTGGTTTTGGTACAAAACTTTAAATTCTACACCCAGTACATTTCTTCAGTTGATCTGAAGAATGGCTGTACTTTGTATCATTGTACAGTGTGGTTTTAGCCGGGTTGTTAAAATCCGCCATGGCTTTACTAAATCACTATTATCGATTAACTGATGCCCGCGGCTTCGTCCGCGTGGATTGAGGTTATTTGGTTCCCGCGGGAACTCTTTAATATTCGGGAATAAAAAGTAGCCTATGTGTTATTCCAGACTATAATCTATCTCTGTGCCAAAATTCATCCAGATCCGTTCTGGCATTATTGACTAACAAACGTCCATCCATCCATCCAAACTATCGCATTTATAATATTAGTATTAAGTATGGTTAGTGCTTCACTAAAGAAATATTTTGCAATTGCTAAAACGTTGAACATGTTATGCTAAAGTGGCGTCGTTGGTCAGGTTGTATATATTCGCGTGTGCGAACTGCAACGGCGGCGCGGAGTACCTGCGTCGGCTGGAGCTGTGCTGGCTGGAGCTGGCGCACCTGGCGCTGTTCAACCTCACCGCCTACAACGCGCCCAACTACTTCGACCTGGACACCGTCATCATGCCCTACATCATGGACAACTGGCACGCGCTGCAGCTGCCGGAAAAGGTGACATTACACACTTGCATTACACACTGCCCAGCTCGGTGCCAGGGACTGGGCTATGGATATGCGCACCTGGCGCTGTTCAACCTCACCGCCTACAACGCGCCCAACTACTTCGACCTGGACACCGTCATCATGCCCTACATCATGGACAACTGGCACGCGCTGCAGCTGCCGGAAAAGGTGACATTACACGCTTGCATTACACACTGCCTGCTCGGTGCCAGGGACTGGGCTATGGAGCTGGCGCACCTGGCGCTGTTCAACCTCACCGCCTACAACGCGCCCAACTACTTCGACCTGGACACCGTCGTCATGCCCTACATCATGGACAACTGGCACGCGCTGCAGCTGCCGGAAAAGGTGACATTACACGCTTGCATTACACACTGCCTGCTCGGTGCCAGGGACTGGGCTATGGAGCTGGCGCACCTGGCGCTGTTCAACCTCACCGCCTACAACGCGCCCAACTACTTCGACCTGGACACCGTCATCATGCCCTACATCATGGACAACTGGCACGCGCTGCAGCTGCCGGAAAAGGTGACATTACACGCTTGCATTACACACTGCCTGCTCGGTGCCAGGGACTGGGCTATGGAGCTGGCGCACCTGGCGCTGTTCAACCTCACCGCCTACAACGCGCCCAACTACTTCGACCTGGACACCGTCGTCATGCCCTACATCATGGACAACTGGCACGCGCTGCAGCTGCCGGAAAAGGTGACATTACACACTTGCATTACACACTGCCCGGCTCGGTGTCAGACACTGGGCTATGGATATGCGCACCTGGCGCTGTTCATAATACATAATACTGGTTTATTTATATTATAAATATGACAGTGATTTACGTCCTGAATAGGCCTTAGATACGGCCAACAATCTATTCCTCAAAATATAACAAATGAAAAATCTCAAAATATAACTGATTAAAAATCTTGTTCTCTTCTACTATTAAAATTGCATTATCTGACCTGCTAATGCCTAAATTGTGATATTCCGTCTTTTCAATGAGTTTTGAGTGTGCGCAAAATAAGCTAGGGGTCTATCTTTTTGTGTTTAATACAGCATTTCATGATTACAATCTTTGCACATTATCCATCCCTTTTTTAATCCAACCAATATCGGACATAGATGTGGCGAACTCCAGTGACTGAGCGTCGGGAAAAGATCCTGACAGCGCTCACTTCGTCCCGGAAGCGCTTCAAGTGTGGCCGCGAGATGAAGAAACGCGCGACCATCTGGGGCCTGCGCCTGCGCCGGCCTCCGCCCCCACCGCTGCAGCTCTCCGCTTTAGAGCAGGTACACGTGAAAAGTGAAAACACAAATCTAAAGGCCAGTTCAGACAAGCGGAACTCTTGAATTTTCCGGGATAAAGAGGCCATGTCCTTCCCCGGGATACAACCTATCCCTGTACCAAATTTCATCAAAATCGATTGTAGAAATGGGCCGTGAAAGCGTAGCAGACAGACAGACACCCTTTGCATTTATAATATTTGTATGGAATATGGATATATTTTTATTTATTTATTCCACTACATGTTAGGCCTTGACTGCAATCCTGGTGGTAACTAATGATGCAGTATAACATGGTAGCAGGCTAACCTGCCATGTCCCTAACAGGTTAGCCCGCTACCATCTTAGACTGCATCATCACTTACCATCAGGTGAGATCGCAGTCAAGGGCTAACTTGTAGTGGATAAAAAAAAAACACTTATGTTATACCATAACTCTGTCAAAATATGAGCTGCATTAAAATGTACTGGACTTGCGAACATGAATGTAAGGTCAATATCCATAGTATGATGTTGCAGTATTCAAATCGTAGAAGCCACGCAGTTAGTATTTACTGGATTCTGTAGTGTAAAGTCTGAACTAGCTCTGAAAGGCTCAACTAGATAACGCTATACATTTCTCGTCAATACGCTGTTCCAGGTGAAAGAGGGAGAGCCACTGACTGACAAGGTTGTAAGAGAGTACGCCCCACGGTTACGATTTCTGTCCAGGGCGCCTTCGCCACTCCCTGAAATTGATGATAGGTAATTTAAAATCACACAAATTATATTTTGCATACAAGTAACATACAAATTTTAATTTGCATTTTAATTAATTCATGAATTACCTTTCAGTTTGCAGCCTTCAAGTAGTAACAACGAAAAAAGTTCCTATAAAAGTCCAGTTCAACGCATGATAGTTCCCGTAGATGGGCACTGGTTGAATCTTATGATGGGAAAACGGTTTCACGAAAACTTGAACTCGAACTCCAACTCCGAAAATGATTCTGCGAGTTCCTACGAATCAGTTAAAGCGACGGAGCGCGATGAGCAGCCGTCGCCCTCTGTGTGTACGTCCACTGCGAGGAAATCCGATGCCAAAGATGATGCTTTAGAAAAAGTGACTGAAGTTCATGAAAACGAATCTAATGAAGCTAAATCCACCTGTGAAATCTCTCCCGTGCCATCGCTCGATTCATCTTTACTACCATGCCCGGTCCAACTAGATAAGATACCCAAAGAGGGAGACATAAACTCTAGCAATAACGACACTTGTAATATAAACTTCAACACGCACACATCGAGGATAGCCACAATGAACCTAGAAGTGTCCAAGTTATCCACAAAGAACATTATTGAACATTCCAAAATAATGTCACTCCAGCACATGGACAGTTTACCTCCGTATAGTAATAGTTTCAACCACGAAATCGAATCGTCAGGAGACGAAACGTCGAGTAGAGGCACGCTAGACGTTATCATACCACCGCTTAAAGATTTTCAGGGCAAAAATAACCCTTTCCTAATGAAGAATACATATCCATCGAAAACCCCGTTTTCGTCGAACATAAATGTGTACAATAAGCAGAATGGGCGAAGTCAGTACCATTCTCGGTTTTCGTTGCCCAGTCAGTTGAACCCACTAATGGGCCCTATGGTAAGACCGTTGAAAAGGAAATTGAGCGAAAAGGATATTGTTATTGGTCCAAACGGAGAAGTGAAGAGACGGAAGTATAGACGGCCGCGTAAACACCTACAGCTGCAGGTTTGTTTGATTCAATTTTACTAAGCATGCCATCCAAGAAAAAATTGCTTGAGTGCATGTGATTTCAGTGATTACTTATCTCGTGGATAGGGACAGCAGGTTACTAAAAGCTTTCATCACTCTTGATCACCTTAGATTATTATCTAATGAATTCATGAATTTATAGAATCTATAAACTTGGCTGCCATCTTCAATTTTAAGTGCCGTATTAATTACCCTGTCATTTCTTAGGGGTTAAAAGTAACTAGACTAGGAAAGCTAGTAAACCCCAACAGTTATTCCTCAGGCGACGAAACTGATCAATTATAAAGTATCATGAGTGAAACATATTTTGTAAATATCCCAAAAAGTAGGGGAGAACTCCTAGTATCTGGACGGCATATCCTGATGTTGTGCCCTTTTATGCGCCCTCATGTGTTTATACAATACCCAATTGTTAATGGTGAAGGTACATCGCGTGAACGCAGTTTAGATTTGATAATAATATAATCGGTTTATACATCGATGTTCTGCATATTAATCTTTCCAGACATGACAGACAGTTTGGCCAAGACTTAATAAAATAGGCGAAAAAAATTGTGCTAATAAACATATTTTGACTTCCAGAATAGAAACTGATATATTCAGCTCTTATTCAGCCAATGATTCCAATCAAGAAAATAATTTTTCATGTTTTACTTACATTATTCAATATTTTTCCAGCTGAACAAGTCTTGTCCGCTGCCTGATGAAGCTTCTAAGACTGCCCAGATGCCAACAGAAAACGGTGACGTCACGCCGCCAGCCACGCATAATATTAACAACGTCAAATTCCATGGGAGAAGACTAAGACAAAGACCTGAGAAAAACTACTATGAGAACGCGCGAAGAAATACGAATAACAGCGCCAATAGTAACAATAGTGTGAAGAGTTTACAGTTGAGTCCACATAAGGCCAGCAGCAGTACCACCGAAGTCGACGCTCGGCAACTTTCAGCTTTGAAATCCAGTGTACAGTCGTACTTTAGAGCGGGACAGACGTTCCGCGTCCTCGCGCGCAGAGTTGCGCCGGGACTCCCCCCAGCCTACCTCATAGAGTGGGACTCCGCCTCGTAGTGCGAGGCGAACATGAATTTATTTAAATATACATATTATGTAATTTTAATATATAAGTGCTTGTCTGTAGCATAATTTAGTTGTACAGTAAGATCAAGGAATGTGATATATTATTATTCCAATCTAATTTTGTTTTATTTTTAATGTATCACTGAGTAATGAGCTTCACACTAGCTGATGCCCGCGACTTCTTCTGTGTGGATTGAGGGCTTTTGGTTCCCGCGGGAACTTTCTAATTTTATGGGATAAAAAGCAGCCTATATTTTATTCCAGAATCTAGACTATATTCTATATCTTTGTGCCAAAGGAGATTGCTCTGTCCGCATACAAAGTTCGCCTGCGAACCAACCGTCGTAACTCATAAAACATTGATTACTGGATTCAAAATAATACCTTCGATTGAAACAACGGGCACTTCTGAGAATTTACTTATTACCAAAAATATTTTCCTTAACCTTGACCTTCAAAATAATAAATCCATAGTAATTTCGGTTTTAATTTTTAAACCATAATGTAAAAACGAAAAAACCTGCACACTGTCCCGAATCGGAGGGCAGTTACTGGTCATGCCATTTAAAAAGAAGCGCCAAATATTATTAGAGTTGGTTTGAGAAATAAACAAGGAAAGAAAACATTCACCATTATTTTGAACAACGTAAGCGGTAAGTTGTTGCAATAATTAATTATTTTAGTCGACAGTAATGATAATTTTTTTAACTCTGCATACGTCACTTCAATTCAATTGCTATTTGCTACATTCATACCATACCCTTTGCTACACCAGCGCCACTGTGAAAGGTTTTTGAACTAATATTATCAGCAACCACTGGACACTTTTTCCACTTTTCTTCCATAAGAGATAACACTCCTTACCTCTACCCTCCATATTTGTAATAGAGCTGTAATCAGCAGGGCGACCGCGTATCTTTTGCATCAATCATTGATACATCGCAATCACCTCCGATTGGCTGAATTTATGGTATTCTTGCTGCGTCAATGGATTTCGTCCAATAGTGGAAGAGTGTTAACCAATCAGAGGTGATTGCGATATATCAATGACTGATACAAAAGATACGCGGTCGCCCTGCAGTATGTAGTTATGACAAGTTACGTCGCAGTTCATCAATAACATTACAGATGGCAGATATCTCTTACCTCATAGTTTCGTCGTTGTTCTTCGTTAACTTAAGCCGGGTACAGATTTACGAAATGTAACACGCAATGAAAGAATTTGCCGTCCACATTGTCGCAATGTATCATTCAATGTAACAGCATTCCCATAGTGTGGACGCCTTGCCTACGCGCACGAACGGAGCATTTCAACTGGTGCGCGCCGCGATCCGCCATTTGTCGGTTTTTTCGCCGAACACAAAGGGGCGCGCAGTCAGCAGTGTGCACGGAGCGCCAGTGTGGACGGGTTGTGTGTGTCTGTACTGCGGAACGTTGTTCTCGGCAGACTGAGCTATGTTCGCCGCGTGCATGCCGGAGGCGGAAACAGATGCGAGTAGGTACAATGTACATGTTCGGTTCGTGCGCGCGCGCGCTGTGTCCACACTGTTGCATGTTACATTTCGTGAGTCTGTACGAGGTTTAGAGATGGCGTTATAAATATTGGCGTTGCCAGATTCAGAATACTAGCGCACTTAGCGCTTTAAGCTGCTTTTATCTTGTTTCTTGAATTTCGGATGCAGCGCTCAAGCGGTAGTATTGTTTATTATTTTAATCTGTAAGTTTGATCTGTGGATACTAATCGAGATGCGGAAAAGTATGGTAATCAATTTTATTCCCTATTTTATATATTTATTTATTTTTTAATTAATTTGAAGTGTCCGTTGAATTCTTATATTTGGAATAAGGGTTAAAAAATAGGCTAAGAATTACTGTATATTGCAAACTGTTAATTCGGCGAATTTGTGCAATGTCCTTTCATCCTGATCCGTTCAGCTCGTTCAGCTGCACTACTGTTAAGCAATGGATTGTGCGTGTCACGAAACTTGAAAGTCCCTTATACGGCGGTACACCTTTATATTAATCTGTGCATTCGTGGAACCATGAATGCTTCCGATGGCTGTCGATGATGAAACAGTCGTGAGAAGTTGAAAATCCTGCTGGAACAGGATTTTCAACACTTTGATTACTGGTTATTTGTCTCTGCTGGAGCCTGGACCCATAGACCCATAGAATATTGAGTGGTACCTACCAACAACACGGTCTGAAGTGGGTAGGTACGCTGATCCATACACCCCTATATACTTACTCTATGACTGATCCGATGGATAATAAGTGGCGAGGTAGCAGATAAACTCATAGAATCGATAGATAGGACATGACTTAGGTCCGTCAAACTTACCCGACCCGGTGGCGCATTTCCGTTTGCGTGCTAACTGGTTTGTTACAATAAGTTCCTTTCTAAACTCGTGCTCAATTCAAGAGTCCTCCAATCACGCACGGGTTTGCGCCCTGATAGGCGTATTTATTCCGTATTCAATAGAAGGCAGTACTTGCTTTGACGCACGGAATCCGTGTTTGGCAAGAAAACTAAATTTTTTACCATTGAAAATGGTTATCAGATGCAAATCGCCCGAGACGTTTTTTTGGCCCACGCACGAAGTCGCGTATTATTAAAAATGTAGATCTCTCCCAAAACCAAATCAGCACAACCCGACACCACGTAGTCTTGTCTGCCCTATCCCTAGTGTTTTCGTAAAGCGCGAAGCCAAAAGCTCGCGAAGGAGGTCCTAAATGAAGCGAGCCTACGAGGCCGAGACCCGAGTAGAGTGAAGGGGGGAGGTGGCGAGCGAAGCGAGCTGGCGACCTCCGTAGCGAAACGATGGTCGAGTAGGTGAAGCTGAATGAAGGGGTGACGAAACAAGGCTTCTGGCGTAGCCCAAAGTTTATAATTCCTTCTATTGAACACGCAAACGTTTGCGTTTTCAATAATAATATGTAACGCGATGCGGACGCAGACGAGAAGTGAATTCGAGTTGGAATTTTGAAAATCAAAGGAAAAGGTTGTAGGACTTGTAAATACCTAATGTGGTTGTGTAATTTTAGGGAAGTAAATGTTAATAAAAAATTCTTATTATTCAACTTGTTAAAATAATTAACAAGTAATAAAAAATACGCAAAATAAGCCAGCATATTTCCAAAACTATTTGTCCTATCATAATGATTTAAATGCTATTTGGTAGATTATTTAATGTAGAATATTTTCGCCATAGAAAGTTTTTTCTAGCTCTAATATTTTTTGAGAAAATGATAAAATACCGCGTTCAGGGAGACATTTAGGGGGGGATAGGAAAGCCCGCGGCCTTGGAGGGGGGAATTTTTAAGAGGTAAAAAAAAATCATTACATTTTTATTTTTGGGTCAATGTTTATTAGTCCCGTACTATTATATTGAACACGAGTTGAAAAGAGAGTTAGCACATCAAACCCGTGCGGGGATAGAGTCAATCTATACGGAAATACGCACAGAGTACTTTGTATAAATGAAATACGCCACCGGGTGAGATAAGTTTGTGGGACTACACAGGCATATTTATCACGTGCTGACTTTAAGCCAGTAGCTGGCGAGCCAGTTTGCCAGTGCAGCTCCTAGTTTACCAGCTACAGGTATGTCTATCACGCGCTTTACGGCTACCACTCATCACTCTGCATTGTGTATGCCCAGTATGCGCCAGTACGTACTAAGTTCAGCCTACCCGTGCCCTATGCTACTTGTTTCCGACCTGTGCGCTGGGCAAGTGTGCCTGCACAAGTAGACGGCTGATTACATAACTCGCGACAGACTTGCGACAGGCGTAAATCTCGCGATCGCTGCTGTCAAACGGCACTTTTGTATTACGTATCAGCGGCTACAGAGCAGACAGCAGTCGAGTTCCAGTTCACCCTCTAGCGGACAATCTATGAACTAAAAACTGCATTCGTGTCCTTGTCGTACCAGCAAATTGGTATTATATAAGCTTCCTTGACAGCAATACGACAGCGACAGCCGAGCAAAATGAAACGTCAAACAGCAACAACCTCTGCACCTGTTGCAAAGTGATTGTTGGGTAGGTAATTGTCGAGTGCGTTTACTGTCGTTTTCTATTTATTTAACCTCAAGCAATTTAAATAATTCAGTTCCTACAACAGTAAATCTATCTACGTGAAAAACCAACATCTTTGAAGGTAAGATAGTTTCATTAAATCTCTATTATGTAGTGCCAAATATTTATAATATTAAATTACCAAAATTACATAAAAAAATGAACGCAATAACCCTTACTTCATATGCCCTTACTTCAATTGTTTATTTTATTTTATTTTAATTCTCTTTGAATTCAACCACAGACAAGGAACATACGCAAGGAACGTACCAAAGATGACGATAAAAGGTGTATATAGCTGCTTATTTTGTTTTCATCTATTGCTGTCCTGTCGTGAGTGGCGCTAGTGTCGATAGCAAAAGTGCATGAAAAGTGCATTCTGCGACAGGCGAGCAATAGACGTGCGATCGGCTTGCGTAATACGAATTCTAGTGACATTTTGCGACCGATCGCGTAGTGTTTGCTGTCGCATTGCTACTGCTGTCGCTACTGCAACATTTTACGTAATCAGCCTAATCGCGAATTGGAATAGACCTGCGGGTGTACACTACCATCGCATAAACGAATATAATTTTAAGATTGATAACGGTTTTCGTTTATAATGAGACTTCAAGGTAGGTATGTGACATTCAGCAGGCATTTTTGAATTTTGCTTTAAGCGATGGTACAAGAACCTCAAAGGACCCCGAAAGGAAGGAAAAGTACTGTGCAGTACGGCGCGGCGCAGCGCAAGTTCGAAAATCAAGTCTCTTGAGTAGATAGATTGCCACAGCGAAGCGACTTGAAGACTTCTGGGCAAGCACACCTCTACCTTTGCTTACCTAGCCGCTTCCTGCCAGCAGGTGCGACTGCAACCTTAGTCTTAATAATAGGGCAAATTCTATTTACATAATATCTAAACTAAAATGACAGCTTTAAACCAAGTCCCCTTTCCGGGAGTATTATGAAAGAGATAGCAATATAAATAGAGCTGTCATTATAGTGAGATTGTGCTAAACAGAATTGGCACCAATGTGGCCAAAAACCAGACACCCTTCTGCTTTAAATTGTTCCATTCTTGGTTGCAGCATCAGTCCATGGTCAATAATGCAATGTCATAGATGTACGAAGTTTAAGCTGATTATCCAAGTGGAAGTAAATATAAAAATAATATTTGAATGACTGAGATCCCTGCAAATCTTTTTGCAACCGGATGAGAAAAGAACTTTAAAATCCTAAATAGCTAAACATATTTCATCAAAAAAAGGCTTCCTGATGTGCCCAGTAGTAGTTTCTTTATTAGGTATTACAAATAGACTTGAATGTATATTTCAATAATGATTTCTCCAATTTTAAAATGTAGTAGACATAAGATTCATTCATTAGTTGTGATAGAATATTATGATGTAAGGATCCAAGATTTTATACATGTCGTTTTAAAAAAATTATACATTAATTTAAACAACAAAGTACAATATGGAATGTCAATATATTTTACTTTATATCTACATTTTTATTAGAGTCTGCAGAACGGCTGAAATTATAATTTCCTTAATAGTATACATTTTTGTTAATCGGATGGTACTATAATAACAGTAACCCATACCATAAACTTATGAGTATGTTGAATTCCGATAATACTTTATTACATTTTCCACTGGAGTTATCTAACTACAAAAACATAAAAGACATATTCCAATGTAAAATAAATATATTTCAAATCAAATGTATGACATTTGATCTGTTTTACGGTTGACAGAATGATAAAAAATCTACTAACATTAAGCAATATTTATCGAAAATCGAACAGGTAACAGAAATTCCTTTTACTATTAAATACATAACGCACATTGCCGCATTGTACGGCGACGCCTGCGCTCTTCACGCGCTGGCCTAAACTGTACAGTGGGACAGCACTTGAAGAATAACAGATTTCCATGGTTTAAACTTTAAATTGATTGTCTATTTATTCATCAATTAAATTAAATAAAATATTTTTTGATTTTTGCATTTAAAATACTACTTTTCTATTTATTAGTATATACTATATAAAACAAGTTTGGAAGGTAGACGCTCCTAGAACAAAAATATAAATATATCATAGGCTTACATATTATGTAAAGAGAGTTTACATCAAGTATTTTCATACAAACTTACTATAATACAATACAGTTTATGTTAAAATGCAACCCCCCTTGGCAAAGGCCTATAACACGCAGTCACGAAGTCAAGAATGATGATACAACAGTATAATTTATAATAAGTATATCTATTCACAGCACTTAACCACTTGTTAGTCAACAGTTCACACACAAAACGATCACTAATCACTCTGGTGTCCTACTATCACCATATTTATAGATTGCATTGACATTCATTTAGATATGCATATATGTACAATTAAAATAAAATGTCTGCACAACATATTACAATGACTCTTCGAATGCTGCCATCATGTCACTTTGCATATTCATGTCAATCATGCCTGCCATCTGAAAAACAAAAATGTATTAATAAGGTAAATTATTTTAAGTATTAAATGAGTACATAAATTTAACAAATACCTGACGCCAACTGTATTTGGGGCCCTATTGCTGATTGACAGCTCAATGATCTCGATCACCTCACACTATACTCAGAGAAACCAAGAGAACCAGTTATACTTATACCTACAGCTGGTTGCGCCCTGATTGTTTATAGAGCCTTAAGGTTCATAATTGCACGGACCCATCTGTGTCAGACCTTAATGCACGCAGTGTTTTGAAGAATCTAATCAACTGGTAATCATTTTCAGACTGCGAAGGTACATAGTTGTGACGTCATCAAATATCAACACACTTTTTCTTTATCCTTTATTTTAAAATGTTTATCAAACAACGTCAACGTAGGCATCATCCCTATTGCATGATTTTTTATCCATTATCGCGTGCCGCCTAATTTCAAGGTTCGCTCGAACTTGAACATTAAATGACAACCCTACCTATTGAAAGCACTTCACTATCTATCCCTTTCGATGACACGCATGGTATTATGTTCTAAAGGAATAGGATGATGCCTATATCAAAAATAAATTATTTAAAAAACTGATTATTAAATAGAGGGTCTTCCAAAAGACCTGAAATTCACATCCTCGGTTAGTTAAGAAAAAAAGTGTTGAAATTTGATAACGTCACAACTATGAATTTCATACAACTTCCATACTAGAAGTGCATGTTTAAGTTTGACAAAGAGTTGCTAATTGAGATGTCATCTTTTGATTCTCTTGGTACGCCGTATACAGAGAGAGAGATGTAGACCAAGCCTTATCTCCTTTTCACTCCCACATGAAAGAGATGCAGTGTTGGGATGTGTAAAGATAGAATGACAAAAACTTTCTGCGTGTCACGGGTATTGTGCTTATTGCATACTATTGTGCTAGACAAATTATGACGTTTGTTTGGAGGTGTTTCAAGTTATTAAAGTCCAGTTTTCCTTACTTGGCTATTCGAGTAAACAATAATGGCCGAATGATTACCATAGGCAAAGTAAAGGGTTGGGAAGTTATCACATGAACGAATGAACGAATGTGAAACATCATACAATTTAATAATTTTCATCACAACTGCAATGGTCATGGATGTGTACCGTTACTAAAAATTTGACGTTTAAAGTAATATCTTTTTCGTAATTTGTAATTAGGAATTTAAAGACAAAATAAGATTGGCGTAGATTTATTTCAAATAAATTTTTTGTCCTATTCTAAAGTAGCCCCCATTTGTGGGTATAAACAATTTTCTCCGAAACGAGTGAAGATGATGATTCTGATGAAGTTGGAGAATAAAAAAATACTAAATACTTTGTTGTTTGTATTATTTATTTCAAAACACCAAATTTTTTTTTTATTTTTAATAATTGACATCTATGATCAGGGATCAAATTATCGTTAAAACTAGGGATCCGATAAAATAGTTATTGTGAGTCAACCTTAAAAGATAGATATAGCTATCGCGGACTTCTTTTTTGAACTTTTTCAGAGGAACAATTCCATCATACATTGTTTTTGTGTAACTTTACCTATTTAGGCAGCGCACGCCACGTAAGCTCCGTTAAAATTTTGTTTGGCCTGTTTAATTTACACTATAAAATTTAATAATGACTTAATAATGTTACTGGCAATATCCACTATACTGTACTACAGGGAAAGCAGGTAACATTGGTATTACAGAGGTGGTTTTGAGGATAATTTAAAGAATTAATATTTAAAAAAATCAGTAGTATTGGATGACATTAGTGTGTAAGAAATGTCTAGATTTCCAAATTTTGATGAAAACAAAATAATACAGATTAAGATTATCTTTATTTTATTTCGATAAAACATCCGATTTTATTATGCTAAGTACCTATTATAATCATTTTCTGTTGGTGATTTATTTTATTAATCATTTATTTAATTTAAACGACTCATATTATTTTAAACGTTACCCACCTCTACTACTGTAACAATCATTCAATCTATTTTAGGTCACTGATTCGCCTTTGCCCACCTCAACAATTCATAGACAATGAAATGACACTTTCTCTTAATCTGTGCAAATGAGTTCTGCTATTATTTCGTTTTTGAGAAAATAAACTTGCTAAAATGGTAAATTCAAAGCAATTTTTGGTGTAACTGGTAACGTATGTGTTTATCGAACAGATCTAGACAGTTATAACTAATTCAAAATATGAGATTTATGTGTAATTATGTGATATTTATAAAATGAGGTGTTTGTTTACTCGAATAGCCAAGTAAGGAAAACTGGACTTTACCTATCCCTTTCGGTTACAGGCTGGCCTTGATTCTAGAGGTTTATTATTCTACTAGCTAATGCCCGCGACTTCGTCCGCGTGGTTTAAGTTTTTTGTTGTTCCCGCGGGAACTCCTTAATTTTCCGGGATAAAAAGTAGCCGATGTCACTCTCCAGGTCCTCAACTATACCCATGCCAAAAATCACGTCAATCCGTTGCTCCGTTGCGGCGTGATTGAAGGACAAACCAACAAACAAAGTGACTTTCGCATTTATAATATTAGTATGATGTGGTACGCCGTATGATGTGGTACGGGGAAGGCGCTTACCGCTTCTCGGCGCCGCCGCTCCTGCTCGCGCTGGCGCAGGCGCTCGCGCTCGGAGGCGGGCGGCTTGTCGGGCGCGGCGGGCGGCGGCGCGGCGGGCGCGGCGGGCGGCGAGCCGCGCGCCACCGGCGACACTGACGGCGACGAAACCTCCGCGCTCTCCGCTTTGCGCGCGCTCACGCCCACCCTGCGCAGTCGAACACACCGATCACTTCACATATTTATTTTTGAAGTTACACTTCTTTTGGCGCCGTTAGGGAAAAATTATTATCAGAGTGAATTTTTACGATGCGCACACCGACACCCAAATTCGACACTATGACGTTAGTTGGTCGACTTATAAGTCTTGCAGAACAAGTATAAACTCAAAACAACCCCCGACTAGAAAAAAGCTGATGACCTTCAGACGGATGAACAGAATGTCATGAAACATGGCTAAGAACACTCGGGATAAAATTATCAATGACACAAGAAAAACTAAACGATCGGTTCATCCGTTTGGGAGCTACGATACCACAGACAGCCACGTTAACCCCCCCCCCCCCCCCCTCTCTTCTCTCTTTTTGCGTCGGGGGTTAAAAAGGCCACTTTTTTTTGAGGTAAGAAAGTAACATAAATTACATGACGTTTTATAGACCAAAACACTAGTTCTGAGACTGGTTTTTGGAACTTGTAGCCTAAATAGACCATAATATGTTGTCAGCCATTTATTTCTTTGTAAAATATAAGATAGGACTTCTCGTGCAATATAATAATGTGAAGAAAAGTAAATTTTTTCTTCTTCGAACATACCTCATTTTGTCATCTTCAGGGTGCCGCCTTTCTGTTTCTTGCCGCTGTCTCTCTCTTTCAGCTTGTTCTTTCTTTCGTAGCTCTTGCTGCTCTATTAGCGCTCGCTGCCGGTCAATCTTTTCACGAGCCTGTTTCTTGAAAGCCTGTTGAATTAGAACAAGAGTTTATTAAAAGACTTAAGAAAGAAAGAAAGAAGAAGATTAAGAGATGTTTATTAAAAGACTCTACCGAGAGCCGGCAAGAATCTCAGCAGTTGCTCTTTTATTATGAAAGTAACTAGTGATATATTCAATACCTTATAAAATACAAAATACACTTACTTGAAAAGTATCCATAACAGGTTTCGGTTTGATTTGATTATTGGTTCCTATGGTAGGTATACTCTGTGGACTCCCAGCTTGGGCCAACGACGACCAGGAGCTAGCATTTTTCAAATTCTGTTCCTGTTTAAGTTTAAAGGCTTGAGCAAAGTTTGAATTCTTAGTATCTTCTGCTTTTTTTTCCATTTCATATTTAACTCTATCGGTCATATTGTTGGTTACCACAGCTGGCCCCATGAGATCCTCGATCGGCTTCGGAGTCAACAGAGGCTTGGGTTCCTCCTTTTTTACCACTGGCGGCATCGAACTGGGCACAGCCAGGCTCGGATGCGTCGGCGCGACGACTGCGTGCGCGAGCGGCGCTGTGTACACAGGGTCGAATATGGACGCTGCGGGCGCTGCGGTCGTCATGCTAGGCACGTTAGTGTTGATATCCGGCCTTAGCACCTCGCGTTCATGTTGCGGGTTTTTCTCCACGAACCCGTTGTGAGGCGGGACGTACATTTCGTTCTTTATCTGCTCCGTGACGTGCGTCATGTCCGTCAGTCCGCCGAGTTGAGCCATCAAGTTGTGGTGAGCCGCGTCCGGTACCAGCGGCGGTTTCGGCAGCGCGAACTCATCTAGGCGCATCGGGGGTTCGGACGCGCCGACGCTGACGTCCATGGGCACGTCGGCTTGCAGACTCCGCTCGAGACTGGCGAGCGATCGCTCGATAGGATCTATGTATTGTGAAGCATCGACTTTGTCGAGACCGTTCCGTGGTTCTGTTTTTACTGGAGGCTTCTGGCTTTCGATTTCCCTCAATACGGATACGTTTGAAGAATCAGACACGTTGACGGCGGGAGGTAGGGCGGGCGCGGGCGCGGGGGTGACGAGAGGTGCGAGGGGCGCGGGCGGCGCGGGCTGGCTCTTGACCTCGGGCTGTGGCGAGGGCACTGGCTCAGGCTTGAGCTCAGCGGGCGGCGCCACTTCGACGGGCGCAGCCGGGGCGACGGGCGCACTCGGCGCAGGCACTACGACTGGCGCTACCGTTTTCTGAAAATAACGAGCCAAAATAATAATCAGTGTACTATAATCCATACTAATATTACAAATGCGAAAGTGTGTCTGTCTGTCTACTACGCTTTCACGCCCCATCTTTTCAACCGATTTTAATGAAATTTAGATTGAATGATTAAGAGATAGGTTGCATTCCGGGGAATGACATCTCATGGCTACTTTTATTGATGTTAACTTTATTAATGCACAGTTAAATTAATAATTGTTATACGAGTGTAATGCGAGTGTGTCTGTCTGTCTGTCTGCTACGCTTTAACGGCCCATCTTTTCAACTGATTTTGATAAAATTTGGTATAGGGGTAGGTTACATCCCAGGGAAGGGAAGGAAAATCCTGGAAAATAAAGCAGTTTTTGCGGGTATCAAAAAACTTAATAATAAAATACTTACCGTTTGCGATGGAAGCTGATTCGTCTGCTTTTTTACCTTCTTCTTAGTAGGTTTCCCAGAACCTGTGCCTGTAATAAAGAAACAAAATAACTTTTTGTTTGAGTGCCAACTGATTTATTTTAAAAATTATATGCATATAAGACCTACCTATGTCATTTCCACTTGAACACCATATTTTAGCTTGTTTTGGTCAATCTTCAGACGCATACATCACACTTTGATGGCATACACATTTTTATGATATCTACTCTTTTATAACTTGTAGATCAACTTTGTGAACAAAAATAAAGACAAAACATAAAATGATGCTATCAAGAAAAAAAAGTTTAAACTTTTAACTGTATTAATATTCATGAAAATGATGTAATTTAAAATAAAAAAAATTGTGTGTGTCAGCTCCGACGCACGACTGGAGTTTACTCGTACTATCCTATTTTAACAACACTCGAAAAAACAGCACTCGAATTAAAATGACCTTCATTACGATACAGTTGCATAAATAGCTATATTGATATGTATAACAAAAACAGCAATATAAGTACATTGACACTGATAGAAACAAACAAGCCCAATAACATATAGGTATAGTCGCCTTGCAGCATACACTATGTACGTCTCACTCTTACGTCACAGCCAAATTAGAAAGGTGCCATAGGTGCGCACCAAAAAAGTAACGAGGTCATTCATCAGTAGATTTTACCTCTCATATTTTTCTCATACCGGGCGCCTTATATATGAAAATCGATTCTTAAGGAGTAAACTCCAATAATTCCAAACTGTAAAATTCGTCACGTGAATTCGTGAGTGGCTTACTTAAATTTCAACTTCTTTAGTAATAAAAGAATTTAAATAGAGTAGATATCGAGGACTCTTGTAGTATGTGGTATTGAAAAGAAGGCCATTTTCAATATGGTAAACAATCCAAACCAACACTTAAAATACCTTATCCACATTTGACGCTAAAGAAACTTCAGACCTCAGGGAATTAAAATAAAATAAACTTCGTAATATGTTACTTAAAAGATTTACTTAAACTTTTGTAATATTATTATTTACAAAGTTTGTTTATTACCACTCAAACTTACAAACTAATCAATTTAAAGTCATGAGGGTAGATTAAATAAATCTTATATTATAAAATTTACACATGGTGTTTCTGTTTACATTCATTAAAAGCAACATCAAAATAAGATGCTGCATAGGATAACTTCATTGTACCAAATATTACTAAAACTTATTAAAAATCTATACAAGTCATTTCAGCAAATTAAAATCATTTTTTTACATCTGACAATCATAATCTCCATAAAACATATGCTGCAAAATGCTAACAAGAGTATAAAGATTTTCTACTAGACAAAGACTAATTTGTTCTTTCATTCTCGGCCCCTAAAAGCGTTTTTTATAAAACCCAAGACAAAGGCGACAAAATAGTTCCAAATGAAATATAACAAAAATAGATTTTGAAATATACAAACAAAAACAAACAGGAAAACATTGTTTTTTGGATTCTTAAGGAGAATACAATAAAATAATATAGAAATACGAAAAATAGCTTGCTCGCCTTTGTCTACATGACATGTAATGGCTAATAATGCTTAACTAATCAAAAATAAAATATTGTACTTGTATGAAAATTCTATTGCTTTCATAATTTATCACTAAAATTCCTATATTTTCTTAGTTATCGTCAGGAATGTACAATTGTCGATTTTCTTCAAATTTTAAAAAACTTACATTAAAATACTGCCCAATTTGGATTCTTCTTACAATGAAAAGGGGATTTCAAATAATATCATACAAAATAAAATAAATACTATAAAAACTTTTAAAAATGAAATAAAAGAAGCATGGATTGCTTAGATAAAAATACGAAGACCACCCAAAAATCACAATTTGTGATGTCATTTTGTTGTGTCACTTTTAATCTACCTGACTTTCTATTAAACAGATACTTTAATTAGGCCTAGTTCGAGGTGCCTCCAGAAAACGTCCTACCCCTTTTAAAATTTGTTATTCTTTATAATAATTATACTAGTCACAAATATGCATTATGAAAAAATAAAATAAGCAAATAATTATGTACGTAATAATGAAAAATAAATAAGATATATTGAGATATTTTTATACTCTACAGTATTTTGCATCTTTAGACCTATGTTCCTAAAATATTCTTTATCAATTAAGCTAATTAAAGTAATATTTAAAGTATATAATAATAGTTGTATAACTATATTCCAGTTACAGTTATGTCTCAAATCCTAAAAAGAATCTTGCCCTGAAACTTGAGGCCTGCAAATTTTGTTTGTATGCTAAATTGGTTACTTTGATTACTGTTAATGGTGTGCAGATTTGACTAGTCTACAACTTAATTGTTATTGAACTTTTGCAGACAAACAAAAGATGTTCCTGTTTACAAAAACGCATATTATGTTCTGCCAAGTACCTGTCGTGACACACAGCAGCTATTGCACCATTATACTCCTCTCCATTCATCTGATACGACATGACACAAATTACAATTTGTGGTAAATTAAAGCTTAAATACATCAACATGAGCTGCCTGATACATAAGTATAACAAACAACTATGGAAAGCTACAGAAGTTGGGCACAATTCCGATAACAATTATTATAATATTAATCTGTGCCGTGAACAATTATTTTTACTATTATAATATGGTAAATATACAAGTATGCAAACAATTTGTGGAAGGAAGGAAGCCAGCTTTAGGTGTTTCTTTTGTCGTGATATACTGTTTACGATTTCGTTAAATCTTTGGAGCAAGCATCGAGTAACAAGCGTTCAACCAATAAACCATACCTTTTCAATGAATTACATTTTTAACTACAACATGTCACTTAAATACATCCTCGTCGTAGAGAGAACAAAGGGTATGAGTGTAAGAAGGGTGTAAAATTTTGCTTGCTAGTCAGTATCCGTCCTTACACAATTGTTTGCATTACGTGAGCGTGGCTGCAGCTGGCTCCTCCGGTCCGCGGCGCTGCGGCTTCTACACGCTAAGCGATTAGTAACCCTAGGGTCTGAAGTTTCCGATAGCGATTCTTATATAGACATTTCAATTTTAAGGATGCAAATGAAATAACGTCGCACTCGAGGACATGATATAGTTAAAAATATTAACGTGAAAAGGTATTTCCTATTGGTTTATGAAAGCAAACCAAATAAAACATTTCTTACCGGCGGCACCAGTTACGAGTTTCAGTGAACACCAAAAGCTGGCTTTCCTTCCATACTAACGGTTTAACTGTTTTGTGCCTTTACCAACATTTCTTGCGTTCGACAAATTTGTGATCTCGACAAACGTCCAATCGAATATAAAGGTATCCCTCTTTCCAATATCACAGTAGTATAAATCATACAGAACGTCTTCTGCAACACACGCACGCAAACATGCACACAACTAAAATCCTACACAGTTCAGGAAAGGTAAGTACTCAAATTAAAATAAATCATGCGAGGTGTTTCCAGCATTGTATATACACATCCTTTGTAATGAATGAGGAATAAAATAAAAAAGTACAAAATATTACCTGATTAAAAAAAATCAATTTGACACAATACAGCAATCACTCAACCATTTTCTTTCTCTCATATTGTGCACATTCACATATCGATCAAACTTTCAGTCGTTAGGAATAAAAATAATAAACACTGAATAAATATTATTTTGCTAGTAAATTATATCACTTGAAAGAGGAATATATTATGTCAATAAATAAATAAAAATATATTATATAAAGGTTTTATCCATATCTTGGACGAAAATTATGAATTGAAGTAGCTCTCGCTAAAAGATGTTTTGGAGGAACTATTTGCATAATGCTCAAACAATTCAATCAAATATCTGGGATTCCACATATGAATTCTCACCATTCATTCTGTAGTCGACACACTCAGACTAGAATCAAGTAAATATTCTAATGTAAACTGTAATGTCCCCCAACCCGCGTATAATTAAAGAAAGAAGTACCGTGATCAGTCAGTCACACTTTAAAAATACTGGCAAAGGGTAAAACCTTTAACTCTATTGTCAGATAAGAACAATGATTGGCTTCAACCTAAAACTGCCCCCCGAATGTCCAAGGAAATCGTAATCGTTTGTCAAACGTCTAAATTCGACCTGTTTAAGGAGTTCATAGATGCCTGCACGTCATAAAGCATGTATGAACTCCTTTAACAGTTCGTGTAATATGTTTCAAGCTTTCAAATGATTACGATTTGCTTAGACAATTGGGGCTCTGATCTCAAGCGTCGCGTCGAGAACGTTCTCGTAACGTTCGCCTTAATTAAATGCAAGTACCATTATAGTCTATGACTAAGTCGCAATGTACACGGCACGGGGGTGGGGCGGGGCGAGAGTGGTGTGGCTAACCTGCTTCGCTGTCGCTGCTGTCGGACGAACTGGTATCGGTGCTGGACGACGAGTTGGACGAGTCGGACGAGCTTGACGATGATGACATGCCGCCGCCGAGGCCATCCTTGCAGCCTTCTGCGGGAAAACCACCATCTTAAAAACCAATCTCCGAGGCAACCTTTCACAGTCTTGAACGGAGGGCGCAGTAGAGACCGCAAAGTCTAGATGTGTGTTTGGGCATTTAACCAACGTGGCGTCCAGCAAGAGAGTGCAAGAGATACCCAGCATATCTCGCAAGTTTCGACGATTAGTACGCGTATCCATCGTATCTGGCAGCTATGTACGTGCAATGGAGTGTAATTCTCGAGGCAACCTTTCACAGTCTTGAACGGAGGGCGCAGTAGAGACCGCAAAGTCTAGATGTGTGTTTGGGCATTTAACCAACGTGGCGTCCAGCAAGAGAGTGCAAGAGATACCCAGCATATCTCGCAAGTTTCGACGATTAGTACGCGTATCCATCGTATCTGGCAGCTATGTACGTGCAATGGAGTGTAATTCTTGCGATAATCCTTTTTTTTGTTATTACTGCCTTTTATATTTTGTCATCCTACATTCAAATGAAACATTTGTATTTAAAATGAATCAAAGTGGTGAATGCATTTACCAGCAATGGGCATTAATCACGTTTATGACATTTTGCCTGTGTTGAGTGAAATTGGAATGAAAAAAAGAAAATAACATTCACTAACAACAAGAAAACTTTTTATTTCACTTTAGGTTATTTATCAGTGTGAGAGGAGTTACTGAATCAGTATTAGGTGGGTGATACGCTCTCCACTGATGATGTAATAATCTACACTATTAATATTATAAAGAGGAAAGATTTGTATTTTTGTATTTTTGTATGTAACGAATAAACTCAAAAAGTACTGGACCGATTTTAATAATTCTTTTTTCATTAGAAAGCTACATTATCACTGAGTAACATAGGCTATATTTAGTACTAGATTACTGTAGAAATCTTTAGAAATTCCTATTAAAACCAACCGAAGGTGTAAAAAAATTAGCCATAAAATGTCTTTCATCCCATACGCTGCGAAGAGTATTAATGATAGGACAAAAAAATGTTCGACAATATCATAGAATATATCAATATCTACAAAAAACTTCGCGAGACCATGTGTCTAACTATTGTAGTTACGTCACTATAACTACTTTTTTACATTTAACAAATTGATAGAAATGCCGATCAAAATCAGACCGTGTTATCCATACCATTTATAAATTTTTATCCAAATAAATAATTTAATATTCAAGACTGTCTCAATACCTGATGATTACTTATTGAATTATTGAAATCGGACATTCCATTCAAAAGATATCATGAAATTAAAATAAAAATACATGCCGGCGGCGGCCGCCACGCAGTGCATCGAGTAACTAACTCTTCGTGAGAGGGGCAGTGCGGGAGAAGGGGGTGCACCATTATGAAAGATATCTGTACCTATTTATGTCTACCCGTGCGAAGCCGGGACGGGCCGATAGTTGCTAATAATTATTTACAGTATGTAAGTCTATCACGTCTTTGAGAGGTGATATCTAGAGAACGGCTCGATGAATAGCGTCAGTTTTTATACAGTTTACATAGGTCCTGCGCATACTTTAATACTGTACATGAATCAGCTTTTCTAGTTATGGTTCATTTTTGGTAACCATAAGGTAGCCTCCACACGATGCCGTCACCGCGCCGTCGCCGCGCCGACGCCGCGCAATTACACTGTAGATACGAGTCGCGGGAAGCCCGCCACCGCGTCGCCGCCGCGCCGCCACCGCGCGCGTTCCCCTCCCTCCTTGTTTGTTTGATTCATTCCATTACCGGCCGCGTACGAACGTGCACGCCGCGAGATCGCACGTGACGCAAACATGTCTTATATAATGAAAAAAAAGAAATTTGTGCTTGCCTACTATATGTATAGAAAATGGCAAAAAGAACGTCGAGTTAGAAAGTTGTGGGTTCATCCTATGCTGTCGGCACGGGAGCAATTTGGTGAATTTCATACACTTTACGAAGATCTCCGAAAAGACGACGCCAAGTTTTGTGATTATTTTCGAATGAATTACAAGACATTTGATAAATTATTAGATTTATTTAAGAATAAACTGCAACACACAAATACAAATATGCGAGCAAGTATATCTGCTAAGGAGAGATTGGTTGTTACATTGAGGTAAATAAAATAAATATAATATATATTTAATTATTCTGATGTAATGTAGAAAAATCAAAATCAATCAAGCTTGAAGTAGATGGACTTGGAATGCTTTGTAATGAATCGTTTTCAATGCTATAATTCGAAGCCTGTGATTGAACTCTCGTACTGGGTCCAGCATTAGTATTGTAACCGTAGTGTGCCGGGGTGTCCATTGCGCCTGCTGTGCGTGAATGATGTGGAGCGCTATAACTATTTTTATATTGGATATTTCTTATAATATTCAATACTTGGTACTGGAATTCAACAATATCTTCGTCTTTGAAGCGTTCCACGGTAGGAGCTATACCTTTAAAAAAAGACATCATTCTACTATCGTCATCTTTTTCTAACGTTTCCATAAACTTAATCATTTTCTTATCTACAGGATTTTATTCTTCGTTTTTCTTTCTTTTGTTGACATTAGTAACTTCAGATTTGTTTTCTTCCGGCATGTTTGATCCAGATTGGGTTGGCTGTGGGGTAATTTTTTTCAAAAATTGTAAATTATCATAATATTGATATTTATGTACTGGTTTTGCACCTGATCCAGATTTCGATTCACGTATCTTTTTGTCGCATTTCATCCACGCATCCCTTATATTCTTCCATTTCTGAGATATTAGTTTACCTGAAATAATTAATATTAATAATCCATTTTATTATTGTAATGTTTTTTTCGATTGCAGGTATTTAGCAACCGGAACTTCATTAGCCGATCTTGAATATCGTTTTAGAATGGGAAAATCAACTTTAAGCGTAATCATACGAGAAGTGTGTTCTCTAATATGGTCTGAACTTTACCCAAAATATATGAAAATGCCATGTATAAACGATTGGCTAAAAATAGCAAATAAATTTGAAGTGTCTGCTAATTTCCCTCATTGTGTCGGTGCTGTAGATGGAAAGCACATCAGAGTAATAAAACCAAATAAAAGTGGATCGATGTTTTTGAACTACAAACATTACTTCTCGATTGTATTAATGGCAGTCGCCGATAGTGACTACAACTTTATTTATATCAGTGTCGGTGCTTATGGAAAGGATTGTGATTCAGGTGTTTTTAAAGACACAGCTTTCTGGCACAACATGATTAACAATACTTTGAACTTGCCAGGACCTACTTCCTTACCTAATACCAACATTGCCTTGCCATATGTATTCGTAGGTGATGAAGCATTTGCATTACATCAGAATTTACTGCGCCCATATAATAGTCAAATGCTTGATGCAGCAAAATCCGTTTTTAATTATCGGTTAACAAGAGCGAGACGATATGTAGAATGCACCTTTGGGATACTGGCCAATAAGTGGCGAATTTTTCATCGACCTTTAAATGTGTCATTGGATTTGGCTGTTGATGTTGTGAAAGCTTGTTGTGTACTGCAAAATTTTATACACAAAGAGGAGGGCGTAAAAGGGGTCCAAGAATCTCTAAGCGGGTGTGAATTAGAGGAGTTTTTGCCATTTGATTCAACAGAAATGGTTCCTACAACAGCTAATGAAATACGTGACAAATATAAGGAGTATTTTAATTCTGAATATGGCAGTGTACCATGGCAAAATAATTATTGTTAATATGTATGCGAAACATGTTTCTATCTAGCGGGAATACTCAAGCTACTACTAGTAGTGATGGGACTCGAGTGACTTTTTTTCACTCAAGTCACTCGCCAGTGAAAACCGATTTACTCGAGTGTCACTCGAGTAAAGATGAGACTCGAGTGTTTTTTTTTTTTCGAGTGAATCATTCGAGTCACTCGTAATCCGAGTCATCAAAAATATGACTCGAGTGGGAGTAAAAACAAAACTACTCGAGTAACTCGAGTGAAACACGGCTCGAGTCCCATCACTAACTACTAGTAGCAAGTGATTGCTTGTTTAATGTAGGTACCTACCACACGAAATTGCTTACGAGATATACTATCCACACACTATATAATACACTGTTGCATTACGATTTAAATAAAAAACATACTGATCGTGTCTTGTCCCAAACTTCCTTTAAGTCAGCTACTTATATATTTTTTCGTTTGGCCTCACTAGATAGAAATACATTAATAAGAATAAATAAAATTTTGTAAAAAGATACTTACCGTATTTATTTTTCTCCGTATCGGGTAGGTCTGCAAAGTTCCCATTCATTATATGGCAGATCTCGAACCAAGCTTTTAAACTTTTACGCTTGTCTTTATATATTTCCAAAGTTTTGTCCCATAACACTTCTCTGTCCTCCACTAAACTTATAAACGTTTCGTAATCAAAACTATCCATGGTAATTAATTAACAAGTTCACGCACGTGCACGTTCGTACGCGGCCGGTAATGGAATGAATCAAACAAACAAGGAGGGAGGGGAACGCGCGCGGTGGCGGCGCGGCGGCGACGCGGTGGCGGGCTTCCCGCGACTCGTATCTACAGTGTAATTGCGCGGCGTCGGCGCGGCGACGGCGCGGTGACGGCATCGTGTGCAGGAACGCTAACACGTCTTTGAGCGGCCATATCTAGTGAAAGGCCCATCCGCATGCGGGCAGACTTTCGCTATCGTCATCAGTGGAGAGCGGTAGCATTCACCAAAATACTGAATCAGCCTTTCTAGCGATAGTTACCAAAAGAGCAGCTATCTCTTAGTCATATCTAACTGGACAGGGTTGACAGACTCCCTCCACTAGGTGGACGGACGACATCAAGCGAGTCGCAAGGCTGTGGCTTTTGGAAGGCCCTACAAAAGACCTATGTCCAGCAGTGGACATTCAACGGTTGACGACAACATCATTTAAAGAAAAAGATAGACCAGGTATGGTGCAAGATGAAATGACTTTGCAATCTACTTTTTATTACCCGTTATAGAGATAACTTCTACACCTACCGGTACAACGGCTCAAAAACACTTTCATTACAGCTGTGTAGACTGCACAATAATTATTATTAGGGCCTCACCAAACCTATCGACGCGGAACCGGATTAAGCTGGTCAGAAAAGCTTTATGTATATGGCATTGAGAGTGAAAAGGAGGCAAAACGCCGTTTCCGCGTCGATAGCAATCGCGTCACGTTGGCCGGGGCGAGCGACGTCCTTTTCGCTCTTATTACCGTATACATTAAGCCTTTTCTAACCGGCTTAAGCCCGATCCGCTTAGATAGATGTGGCGAGACCCTTATTATGCTAGTAGGAGATGCATACCTTTTTTAGGTTGTTGTTTCTTATGTGTTCCTAATTGCCCTGATACATCCTGTAACCGCTTTTCTAATTCTTGTTTCTTTTCAGCCATTTGTTCATCTTTAGATTTTCCAGACACCTTTCGATCTAAAATAAACGAGAAATGTATTCAATAATTGAAGTTGAAGTAGACGCCATTTCAAAAATTAGAATAATGATTAATAAAAATTACTTACGCGTTTTCTTCCGAAGACACGATGCAACATAGCTTTCTAATTCTCTAAGTGTGGATGGTTTCAATGTTTCAAAATCAATCTCAATTTCATCTGGATTGGAGTCCCTCAGTGAAGGTTCTCTACTCTGAATTATGTGGACTACTTTTCCCAGTTTGTCACCTACATAAGAATAAATTCATTAATATCATTATTTGCATATTTGAGGCACGTGCTATATATACGAGCTATTTTAAAATACGAAAATTCCAGACCCTGGGTAATTTGCCACACAGTAAAATGACAGAAAGAGTGTGAATATCACAATCAATAATTCTTGATTAGCCACTCTCTCTTCATTGCATTGTTGCAGCAAAATTAGCAGATTCAGCAAATCACCACAATTGTGATCGTGTTTCATTGTAACAAATATTATAGCCACTAAGATATAATATAAGAATAATAGTGATGGTTATATTTTATGTAGTGATGTGCCGGATAGTCAAAAATGCCTATCCGCGGATACGGATCCGGATACGGATATTTGGTGTCAAGATCCGCGGATACGGATCTTAGCTTTCATACTCAATCGACGTCAGTGCGCGTGACCTTAAAACGATAATCGACGCCACTTGACGCTTTACGTAACAGGACAGGTTTCGATTTGCAATGCGCGGGCCTTTCTTTTGTTTTGTTTATAGTTTAGTGTGACACAGGCAGCGTATCTGATAACATTTGTGTTTGTATATGAGTTAAAAAAAGCCTGCAACGAAGTTTAGTAGTGTAAACTTTACACTTAAGTTATGTACTACTAGCTGATGCCCGCGACTTTGTCCGCGTGGATTGAGGTCTTTTGGTTCCCGCGGGAACTCTTTAATTTTCCGGGATAAAATGTAGCCTATGTGTTATTCCTGACTATAATCTATGCCTGTGCCAAATTTCATCCAGATCCGTTCAGCTGTTCTGGCGTGCTTGAGTAACAAACATCCATCCATCCATCCAAACTTTCGTATTAATAATATTAGTGTAGATTGGTATGGTTAGTAACTCACTACGATCAATTTTTGCAATATACTATAGGTGCCAGATATATGATTTTAAGAATTAATCTGAATGGAATTTAATAGTTATTCATTGCTACCTTATCAGTATCACAATACATAGAATTTCATCTAGGTATTGAAGATTAATAAGGTAAAAGATCCGTAAAAGATCCGTCGAAAAAGTAACAGATACGGATACGGATCTTTTTTTCCCTACGGATATCAGCGGATACGGATATCCGGCACATCACTAATTTTAAAATCCATTCCATTCGCACATCACATTTTAGACCGTATTTGCGAATAGTAGGGCTAGCATGCGTACAACTAGTAAAATTATGTCTACCCGTTATCTCTATCTATCTATCGAAGCTAACATGGTGACTTGTCTCGTTATGTCAAAAGTAGAGATAAAAGTAATATTTCATATCTGTGGTAGTTTTCTCTACGAACCCTTACTTGCCGACTATTTATTTCTTGTAATATACCGGATTTTGTGTATGTTACGGTAAACGAAAAATTAGCCGGCATCGACAACATCTCTCTCTCTCATCGCGTGATATCTCGTCGTGCGCATGCTAAGCCTGCTGCTGTGTGGTGTGTAGGTGCTGCGGCGCGGCCGTGGGCGTGGAGCTCTTCTTCTTGTGTAGGTGTGTAAAGAGAGCAGGCATACTGACCGGGCAGCTTGTTGATGTCGAGCGAGAGCTGCCGCTTCTCGTCGTAGGACATGGGCTTGGCGAGGTCCTCGTCGTCCGTGTCGGGGTGCGCGTGGTGCGCGTGGTGCGGCGGCGCGTGGTGCTGCGGCGCGGCCGTGGGCGTGGAGCTCTTCTTCTTGGCGGGCGCGCTGCGCGCCGCCGCCTTGCCCGCGCCGCCCGCCGCCGTGGCCGCCGCGCCCGCGCCTCCTGCGCCGCGCTTACTACCAGTCTTGCCGCGCACGCCGCCTGTCGCTAACGAACACATTTCGCTTTAAGTATTTTCAAGCCTTGGATTCACGAGGTGACATATTATGGACCAACTAGCAACCAAACATCAGTTCAATGCCGCGGAAATGTTCCTCGAAAAGGTGTATGTGTGTCGAAAGGTTTTTTTGAAAGATCGTTGTTGCATATTTACGGTCTCGTGGCTCATATTGAGCGGCAGTAGAGCCCGCGTCTACTCTAGACAATACACGACGCGGCACGTACACACGCAAAGCGAGCGCATGCATGTCCGCCTCGTCTCGTAAATAATGCGCGCGAAATTAGTCGTTCGCAAGTTAGCCGCATCATGAACGCTCTGTGTAAGGAGTCATGTTGACGGATATTTTGTCATGGACATCTTGCTCCTTATTTTTATTTATTTATTATATTCTTTTATTTACCTGGGTTCTTTTTGTCTTAGATAAAACCTATAAGTAAGTATAAGGACCTATTTTCTGCAAAACCAAACTTTACCTTTACCTGGAATTTATTAACTGTTTAACAACTCATTGATAACTCGTTGCTAACATGGTAGAGATATACAGTGAATGTCATTCAACTTAGCATACACACAAATGAATATTTTGATGAGTGAGCCTTACCTAAGTTTTCGCCTATATTATTTGCTTTAGCGTTGTATGTAGCGACCGCATTTGCTTTAGGAATTGTGCTGTTTGAAACTTGTTTTTTCTGTGACTTGTCCTTTACTTTCTTTTTCGCCTTTTTCTTGTTGCTAGACTCCTCAACAAGTTTCCTCATTTTCTCTTGCAGTGCAAGCAGTTCCTTTTCTAACAATTTTACTGCTCTATTTCTTTCTTCTTCTGAATCATCAGATTCTGAGTCAGACTCTGAGCCTGAATCTGAACTTGACGCCGAACTTCCTTTATCTACATGTGGAGCTCCTACATGACTTGGTTCATCAGGAATCTTTGCATATCTTAAAACACATAACATATATTAAAAACCGCTAACATTCAAATAAATTATTTACTGTAATATAAAATTGCGCCTTACCTCATTTCAAAAACATCTTGAAGTTTCCGAGCCATCGCTACAACATCGTGATCGGGCGGATTGTATTTGTAACAGTTTGTAAATATTAAACGAACGTCCGCTGCAAATTCTGCAGCCGTTTTGTAAGCTCTTGTATCCATCTTTTGTTTGACAGTTCCAAGGTCCATAGGTTTCTTAATAATATCAAAATAATCATGTAGACCTAGCAATTCCGCATCCACAGGTTTATAAAACGGCCATGCATAACCCTGTCAAAAAGCGTTATTTCTAAATAGATTAGATACTTTAAAACACATAAGAAATAATAAAATATCTTAAGTAGGGGCACCAGATAAATGTCTAAGCTTTGAAATCATTTTATCGTGCCCAATGGTGCCCCTACAGATATATTTCGATTCAATGTTTTTGGCAGCTGAGAAGTGTATGGAAAGACAGTGATCAAAAGTGTTTTTGCGACGCGACTTGTGCGTTGTTCTCAGCGGTCAAAACCACTTCATCGAACTGTATAGTTTCCGCCATTCAACTGGACATCTTTGAGTTCACGAGGCGCGCGTCCGAACACCTACGGGGGGTGGCTGAAAAGTTCTGAGCCTAGGGCATTAAAAGTCTAGGTAAAAATCTAAATAAAATATATTTTTTAATAGTCCTCCTGGACTTCAATGCACTTACAACATCTTTTATAGATAGCTTGTATCCCTGAAAAAAGTAACCCGCGTCTTTGGCTTGAAAATTTTCATTTACAGCCGCCTTCATCTCTTTATCATCCCCAAATCTTCGTCCTTTTTCAAATTAAATAAAAATAATCGCTAGAGGCTAGATCTGGGCTATATGGAGGGTGGTTTACTTCATCGAAGCCAGTTTCTCGTAAGGCTTGCCTCGCAATGCGCGCTGTGTGAACTGTCGCATTGTCTTGCAGAAACAAAATACCTTTGCTAATTTTGTCTCTTCTTTTTTTTTCAATGGTTTGAATAAATCAGAAGTTGGAGAGCTAATGACATGAAACTCTACTTATATAGTGGTCAGATGTCGCTTAACTAGTGACCAGCCGGATGAGTAATTAGCAAGACTGTAGATACCTTAGGCTCAGAACTTTTCAGCCACCCTGGTAAAAATATGCTATAACAACGCGACTTGAGATTTTCTTCAGATGCGACTATTAGAATGGCGCGAACTATACAGTGGGCGGCAATAAGCGTCTCACCGAATGCTTCTTGGAGAAGAGCTCCTTGAGGATCTCGTTGCAGCTCTTGAGCGCGTCGGAGAGCTTCTCCTTGCCCTTGGCGAGCTGCGGCGCGAGCGCGGCGTGCGACGCGCCCGCCGCGCCCGGCGACAGCCCGTCCAGCTTGAACCCGTCCTCCACCACCCGGCTCGCCTGCACCGATCCACAACACCAGAGTTATAAATATACATAGGTACTTATTCATGAGCCTGTTCGCGTTATGAATAAGGGCCCCGAACGGGTTCGAAACTAGTCGGGCACCTTTCCGACATAAAACGTGAGTGTATTTGGTGTTATGTATATTTATAATGAATATCTCTCACGATAGTTTAAACGTTAAAACACCAGAGTTCTATTAGACCTATGTTGCATAGGTCTAATAGGTCTATTACAATGCACTTTTACAGAGACTCTTACCTAAATCAGTGTAGTGTAATAAGATTAAGGGAGAAAGGGTCCCTAATTTTGGTCGTAATCCTACCTCTTACTATTTATTTATTTATTGCTTTGTAATAAGCAACGCCAAAACTAGCGGCCACGTCCACCCTTTCCACAGTGCTCTGTGTAATAGGCCTTTAATATTAAGCTGAGCTCACTTAGCTCCATAAGGTTCAAAATGGCGCTGACTTTTTTAAAAATTTGTCAACATTATTTAACTCTTTTATGATCGCCGTGAACTGCAGATAACGACTTTTAATTAAATCAGTACAGAAGCAAAAATAGTTATACAAAAGTGAAAAGTTATTTTTTAACCGCGTGCTCAATTTTGATGACCGAGCAAGCAAAGGATTCTAAAATTGAATCATGAGCGCAGCGAGTGATTACAAAATTAGAATCCTGAGCGTCAGCGGGGGAATCAAAAGAGCATGAGGTGAAAAATCTTTCGAGTGCATCACGTAACTTTTCATCCCACCTCAGCGAGGAAATATGACGTGAAAGAAAATGGTGCGCGCAAAGCAAATTAAAAAAGTACACCAAGAAGGTTACGAGTGTGAGTTTTTAACAAATTTAAAACGGTTTTATGGAAATTCGGCACCATAGAAGTAGAAGTAAATAGGTTTTAATAATGTTTTGAATTCACAAACTTCATAGACGAGTCATATTTACTAACATGCACACGATGTTCTAAATTCAATTTACTTTATCCTCAAGAGGATAATAACGGCTTTTGCATTCAGATATCGAAAAGTAAAAATACTCTTTCCGAGATGGTGGGATGAAAAATATCTTAAGGGCACCAACTTTTAACTTTAACAGTTCTTACTGTTGCTAAAATACTTACGATACTTTTATCAGAAAGATTAACATCAATCAATCAATCAATCAATCAATCAATCAATCAAATCATTTATTCAATATAGGTACACTGTAGGTACACTTATTGACGTTAAAAATTACTTACTTATAAAACGTGATGGTGATAATCGGTTACGGAATCTTAAAACTAAAGCTACAAGGGTTCCAAACGCGCCCTGGTCTGAGAAGAGCCCACAACAAACTCAGCCGGGGGTTTTATTTATTTTTTTATTATCACCATCTCACAAATCATCTTAATTAAGGAACTATCAGAGCCATTAGAGCAAATTATTGCCAAGCTTCCTTGTCGTTTAGGTAATCCTTTACATGGTAATAAGATTTTTCAATGAGTTTACGTTTTACATTAACTTTGAACTTATTCAGAGACATCTTCAACATGTCTTCTGGGAGCTTATTGTAGAAGCAGACACTGTTTCCAACAAATTAATTGCTAATTTTACTAAGCCTAGAAGCAGGCATTACAAGTTTATTTTTATTTCTAGTATTGACATTATGACAATCACTTTTCTTCTTGAATTCATCAATGTGTTTATGCACGTATACTAAATTTTCAAATATGTATTGGTTGTGCACTGTCATAATTTTGATTTCTTTAAATTTATTTCTTAGTGACTCTCTTGGTCGCATATTATATATGGCTCGAACAGCCCTCTTCTGCAGCACAAAAACAGAATTAATATCAGCAGCATTACCCCATAATAATATACCATATGACATAATGCTGTGAAAGTAACCAAAATAAACTAATCTCGCTGTTTCTACATCTGTCAACTGGCGAATCTTTTTAACCGCATATGCAGCAGAACTAAGTCTGTTCGACAAGTCATCTAATTGGGTATTCGACAACAAGCTAAATCAGCAACTTATTTCCAAACGTCAAAACCTTTGGGATGTTGTATGAAATACTGAACTGAGACGTCATCATAATTCGGCGCACTTTTTTACTTCAATCGATAATTTAAAATTGTTTTTAAACATAAAACTAAACAGGGGACGTGGATATTACGACTTTTGGGAGATCCTCTATTTAATAATCATTAAAAAATATATAATATTTGAAAAGCAGAGTGACTGAATTTTGTATTGAATACTCTACCAGATTGGCGATACCTCTTCCGCCTCGCTTCTGTCACTCAGCCGAGTTACTTTCGAGCGAAGGTTCCGTAACTTGGAATTATTGTGGATAGAAATTATGATCATTATGTATAAAATCTTGGTCATACCTTTTTCTGTCTTCCACTTTCTCTCCTCGTGGAGATTTTGGCTGGCTTGGGTCCGCTCTGTTGGTCGATAGTGGGGGTTGTATAACCACCTTCAAATGAGCTACCCATGGGCGTAGTGGTGTCGGCTTTTCTTTTAACACCTTTTTTCACCTACAAATGACAATATTTCAAACTAGAATTCAGCACTTGTTTAACATTTATTACCACAGATTTCATAAAAAGTTAAGATTGATAACTAACCTTGGCGGGTTGGGTCTGTGACAGTGTGACAGCCGGTATTGTGGGGACTGGTTGTGCGGCCGGTTGGGTCACGTGGAAATTGGAAGGTTGAGTTGCTACCTAAAACCAAAACAAAAGACAAAATATTATCTAATTCACTTAAATGTGTTTGCTTTTGAAATAGTAGGTAACTGCTGAGTTTTGTCCGCTTCTTCTCAATAGCATCTTAAAATACAAAAGAGTCTGTAGACTTTCTTGTTAAACTCATCTATGTATTTCATTTCACTTGTTGAGTATCTCTAGGCAAGATCTATATGATAACAGCCAGGAAACGCAAAGCACTTGTGCTAAAAACAAAATACATAATTGACAATAGTAGGGGAGCCCAAGAGGGGATTTTTGGATTGACTCCAGCGCGACAGATTAATATAAGGAGGGATTCCTTGGATCCTGTAGAGTGCCTTCACCAAATAATATAAGCCTTGTATATAGGGGTGGTCTGTCTAGGACAGCGGAACACAATAGTCAAAAACATCAGAAATACTCGAGTGTGTCAAATTAAGAGAGAGAGAGGGTTAGGTAGAGTGAGTTAATTTTATGCTGAAAAGTATACATTCAAATAATCTGACTATTTAAGCGAGACCTTAAGGAGTGGGAGTGTAACCAACTCGCAAAAAAAAAGTCAGCTCGACACATACTAGAGGCTCCACGACGCTCGAGTAAATCCAGCATCGTGGGCTCCCCGACCACAATAAGTGTGTGTAATTTTGCAGTTTATGTAAAACTAAACACAGGCCTAATTTCATTTTTGAAAATAAGTCAGCGAAAGGGTATTCAACTAGGCACTAACAATTGGATACTTTATTAGAATAACTCGAAGATGGCGACCTCAAAATGACTCTCTGTTTGGCGGCCATTTTAAAACTTCGAAAAGACGAAATAAGGTCTGAGTTAGTCTCAAGTCGCGTCTAAAGAAGTCATACTTATTATAACAAAGAGTAACCTGTTGCGGTAGGCCCGTGTGCGTGGCGGGCGGCGTGGCGGCGGGCGCGCTTAGCGTGGGCGTGGTGGTGGTGTTGGTGGAGCCCACGAAGGCGGGCAGCGGCGCGGGCGCGGCGGGCTTGGAGGGCGTGGCGCGCGCACCCGCCGCCGCGCCCGGCGTCGCCGCGCCCGCGCCCGCACCCGCGCCCGCGCTCGACCCGCCTGTGCGCTTCTTCACCACACCCTTGCTGCTGTTCGAAGGCATCTCGATCTCCTTTTCCTCTTTATCCATTTGCGCTATCTGTGTTTGAACAACGTGCATAAGGAATGCGAAATCTTGAATCTATCTTGGTCGACTTTTAAATAAAAACCGGCCAAGTGCGAGTCGGACTCGCGCACCGAGGGTTCCGTACAAACCTGTAGTAAGTTTTAAATTAAATGTTTTTTTTAAATATTTGAGTTGATTGAATGAAAGGTAAATTGCGGTTTACGATTTATGACGTATTAAAAAAAAACTACTTACTAGATCTCGTTCAAACCAATTTTCGGTGGAAGTTTGCATGGTAATGTACAACATATATTTTTTTTAGTTTTATCATTCTCTTATTTTAGAAGTTACGGGGGGGGGACACACATTTTACCACTTTGGTAGTGTCTCTCGCGCAAACTATTCAGTTTAGAAAAAAATGATATTACAAACCTCAATATCATTTTTGAAGACCTATCCATAGATACCCCACACCTATGGGTTAGATGAAAAAAAATTTTTGAGTTTCAGTTCTAAGTATGGGGACCCCCAAAATTTATTGTTTTTTTTTCTATTTTTGTAAGAAAATCTTAATACATCTACTTACCAAGTTTACAGAACAGTTTACAGAATACATCTACTTACCAAGTTTCAACAGTATAGCTCTTATAGTTTCGGAAAAAAGTGGCTGTGACATACGGACGGACAGACAGACAGACAGACATGACGAATCTATAAGGGTTCCGTTTTTGCCAAATTTGGCTACGGAACCCTAAAAATTACACATTTTACAATTATTACCATTTGTAATTGTATCATATGAAAATTCATGCACTCAACAAAGTTTTGAACGTAGTGTTAAATCGCTTTCAAATATTGACGTGCGAATGAGATAACGAGTCGGAAACGAATTTTTAATTAGATGTCATTGAGATTTTTCAAGCTCCTGTATTTCCTGTTGTGCCATTTTTTGTTTTTGATTAACAGGGCACCACAAACATGAAAGAACCTCTATTTCATACCAAATTGATATTTTAAATAATGAGATATTTAACAATGAAATGAAAAATATCACTTACCCGATTTAGAAAGAGTTTTTCTAAAGTCTGCGCCATTACGACTACATCCTCTCCAGGTTTGTTGTAGACATAACAATTTGTGAACATTGTATTGAAATCCTGAATACATTCTTGAGCTGAATAGTAGTAGTTTGACTCTAAACGCTTCTTGATGGTGCCCAAGTCCATAGGCTTTTTGATGATTTTATGGTAATCCTACAAGATTGGAATAAATATGTATCAGATGGCGAGATTTTTAATTATAACAATGATATTTAAGGCTGAAGTCTTTTGATTGGTTAAGCGAAAATAAATAATCTTATACTTACAGGAAGGTTCAATTTCTTAGCATCAACAGGTTGGTGAAAAGGCCATGCGAATCGATGCTTCCACACGGCCTTGATCACGTTCTTCTGGAGGAACTGCAACTGATTCGTCACTCGCCCTTGTCGACGTGGAGTCTCCTCCGAGGGCGTCCCGTTCACCGGTTCCGCCGACGGCTATACCGAAAGCAAGCAAATTCAATACTACAGATGGAACTTCATATGCACACTTCATATTAATATCAAATAGCACATTTAGTTATAAATTAAAGTATTCGATTTATTCTAACGGCTCATTGTTTTAGATTCAGTCAAAAGTAAGTAATTCACATTTTTGATCCGCATGAGCAAAATTTGCATTGCTGTTGGACGCATTTAAAAATTAGAGGCGCAGCATATTATAGAGTTCAACGCATGACGGAAACTTTCGAGTGGTGTGAACGCGGCTGAACATGAAATAGTACGGAACTACATATTCGTATTAAACAACAGTAAAGTATAAAATGTACAAATGAGAACGTTATTTGTTCGTTTGTTACTGTTTCACGGCTCAATCACTGACCCGATCTTGATGAAATTCGGCAAATAGTCTAGGCAATAAAGCTAGTCGACCCCAACAATAATTCCTCAGGCGACGAAACTTTACAGTATCATGAGTTAAACGTATATTATAAATATCCAATAAAAAATCATAAAGGAAGTAAGGGTTTTATGCTATACGTAATTGTTAAAGGAGGAAGGTACATTATCACGTAAATGCAGTTAGGTTTGAAAATAAAATCGGTTTAAATACCGATGTTCTGCATTATCATTTCGATTTTGAGTGTAAATATACTACCTACTATTATTTAAAAAACCGATAAAATATTAAGTTTTAGGTATACCTAACTTCCGGATGGATTTTTTGTTGGATATTTTTGTATAAGTATTGGTTCATACCATACTATAACCCTGCCAAGTTTCATCGACTGAGGATTTAATGCGGGGATTTCCATACAACAAACCGCCCCATTGCCTAGACTAAAAGTAGTTTGCATGATAGAATACTTTTATCTCCGAAAAAGCTTTAGCGGGATATTAAAAACTTAAATACACGCGAATTTAGTCGCAAGTATTGGCTAGTTTTCTATAGAATACAAGAACTGTTTTAGCATCAGTTTTCTGAGTAAAACTTACAGTGCTTGTTGTAGCGAGAGGATCGACTGCCTGCTGCATTGTGCTGGAGTCTGCGATCTACCTGCCAAAATCAAGCAAATACTGTAAGTAACTGCTGAATTTAGCTATATCAGACCACTCATCTATAATTTATAATAGCATGACGAAATTGTGAATTATACATTATTTAATGAATCATTTATTGAAGTATTAAATGGAATAAAACATAAATAAAAGCAGTCTCTGACAACTGTAGGCAAACATGAAGATAAGGTAACTACTAAAAAAATCTCTTGTTAGTATTTTTACATTATCAAGTAAGTATTACATGATACTATAAGATTAATATGAACAATCCAAAAGCTAGAACAGATCCTGCCAAAGAACTAGAAACAAGCAAGGTACTCACCTCAACTGTAACAAGAGGCTCGTCCAATTTCTGGCTAAGAGGCATCAGCTATATCCTCTTATAACATACAACCATTCTATCATAATATATTGCGGTGCCTTTGCACCTATGTGTACTTCATTCTGTTCATTTAATTATTTTTTAGACCTGGAGAAAATTACAAGCAAAAATTGATTTAACAAAAATTGGACAAGTTTGATTCTACCTAGATTGAAAAATAATTATGTACATTTTCCGTATTATTTACCTTGCACATAAATGCAGGGCAGTTGATGTCTGCAGGAAGCTGAATAATTCGCTTGGTCACCTCAGGCTGAGATCCAAACCTAAAAAAATAAAATATAAGCACTAAGCACTTTATTAGACTTCTCAGCTTCATTCAGCTGACCATACAGTACTGGTGTTTTCTATGGAGTTGAATGGAATTCATTCAAGTTTTCATACAAAATAATCATGCGTAAAATTGGCTGCTCTAAAGACAAACTTCTCCACAGCTCAGGCGACATGCATTAGGCGCGCTTGTTTGCTATTACAGGTTTTTGTCAATTCTTTTAACTGTCTACTCTCGAATGATAAAATGTGGTAGCCCGTTTTGTTTAAATCTCGTAAGAATCGATTGAAGAATCTTAAAGAAACCCTATTTTTCTTGAGGACCAACGGATGACAAACATCCTCTGTTGGTGGCGCAGTGAACCAGTTCTCGACTAGTTGTCTACAGCTGCCTATTAATGACAGACAAGTATCTAGACTCTACAATAAAAAGTTAAAGTGAATTTATTAAAAAAAATTAAAAGGTTGTAGTAACAAAAATTTTTCATTATTATGTAGAGAAGTTGCCCTTAAAAAGTTATTAGTATTTCTAAATAAACTCTGTAGGTAGGGTTTGCACTTCTCTTTGGTAGTCATGACTGGTGATCAAAATTCAGAATCTCAATTTTTAAATAATAAATAAAATGCCGACTAAATTATTTTAATCTTAAGCAAATACATATTATAAAATAATACAACAAATTGAAATAAAGCAGAAATTTATTCAATGATTATTTAGCAAATTTACAAACCTATGAGTCAACCAACAGCCAACATAAAATTTTACAGAAAACAGAAAAAGGCATAATACTCCTTGGGGAATAAAAGGATAGCACTATACTTGGATTTTTAATTGCGCGGAATTCCGACGTTTCTTGGTGATACCATAGTTAAAACATTTCCCACAAAAAAAGGGTAAAAAATTCTAATAAAATTTAAGTAATGCTGGATTCTAAAGATTTAATTTATAACTGTGTTAGTTTACAATAAATTGTTAATTAATTAACAGAGCACTATTTTAATTTCAAGTGACAAACATTTTATATTTGCATACATAATGTACATACATATAAATAACATGCATAAGCAGAATCCAAATATTGTTAATATTATTACAGACAGAAGAATGAAAAATCAAAAACAAATAACACTAAACTTTTATGTACATAATGAATTATTAAAATAATCATCATCGTTATTATCATCCTCGTTATCGTCACCGACATTTATAATGAAAGTGTCACAGACACTATTGAATAGAAGCAGGCTTTACTTTGCGGAAGTCCATGATATTGAATGAACTAGAAGTTTAATTCACTATAATCTGCTACAGTAGACAAATCTGTGTGGTACTGTGCGTGTTTTTCACCTGTAGCATGCGGGTACCGCCCGCACCACCGAGTTACTATCATTGAGGTTTCTTTTACTTCTACCCTACTGCCTACAATACTTAATTATTTTTAACTAGCTGATGTTCGCGGCTTCATCCACGTGAAATAAGTTTTTTTTTCATTGCCTTGAAAAAAGGATCCATACTTCTTTACTAATATTATCAATGCGAAAGTGTGTCTGTCTGTCTGTCTGTCTGCTACGCTTTCCCGGCCCCTCTTCAAACTATTTTGACGAAATTTGGTATTGAGGTAGGTTGCATCCCGGAGAAGAACATAGCTACTATCCCGGAAAATTAAGAAGTTCCCGCGAGAATCCAAAATCCTTAATCGGAATCTAGTTTGTAAATCTAATATTAGTAAGTATGGATAAACTTTATCATTATTGATTTTTGTTTCTTTCTTTCATCTTTTATCCTTTCTTAGTTAAGTTATTAATTCTAATTCTTTAATAAGTATTAAGTAGGTACTTATTTGGATTTTACTTGTTACAAATTATTTATTTCAGGTAAATGGGTGCATGTGATCAAAACAAAAATACAAAAATGTTTGAGACTTCTGAACGTCACAAACGTCAGAATTCCGAGCAATTAAAAATCCAAGTTTAAAAACCATAGTTAATTTCCAAATATGCTTGGACTAGAAAAATTAAATAATAGTTACATTAATGAAACAAAATTCATTTGGCTTAACTGTATCTGTCCGACCATTTATTTTACTTTTCACATAAACATGCCTATGAATTTTCATAAATATTGACAGGCAACCATCAACAAAAAAATGCATTACTCCATAAACGCATATTGTTTTTTACAATAGTGAAGGAATGTGCCCTTTTATCCGATACTCATCTAGTAATTACAAGCATTTCCTTTTCAAAATAGTCGCAGAGCTGCAACAATTGATAGCCCTTAAGCACCATAAATGTTTGGCGATGGATGGTTTCTATTAAGATTTCGGATTCATGACCTGACGAATTCATGACAATTTTACTATACTATTATACAACAGTATATATATGTCACCATAAAATTGCAAAAACCGTTAGATTGTAATCTAACTAGTGAAATTGTAAACTGTTGACAGATTGTGAACCGTTTGATGTTCTGAGTGTAAATTTTTGAAATATTCGTTGTATTTACGTTTTCTTGTCTCTTTCTTAGAGGTTAGGTTAGGGTTCGACATAAATAATCAGGTAGAGCTTAGGTTTTATCGGGTGATTATACCTAACAGATTACAATCTACTGAAAAATAATCCGTTAAATTGTAATGTTTCAAGTTTACAATTTCGCTAGTTAGATTACAATCTAACGGTTTTTGCCATTTTACGGTGACATATATGTATACATATACCTAAATGATTTATTTTAATACAAATATTAATATACTTAGTCATTTAAACACTTGGGTATGTTTACCCACAGCCTAAACCACTGGCGTTAGTAACTTTTGACAGTAGTTTCCTTTTGTGATGTAGGCGCTCACTAAGGAAGGATTTTTCAAAATTCCACCCATAAGGGGGCGAAATAGGGGGTGAAAGATTGTATGAAATTCCGTCATTTCTCAAGTTATACCCATGAAAATTGGTATACGAGCTACCGGTTGAAAATGAAGAAATACGTATTTCACAGTTTTTTGAAAATTCTACCCCCAGAGGGGTGAAACAGGGGATGAAAGTTTGTAAGATAGTCCTTCATTTCTCCAGATATTTTCAAGTTATATCAACGAAATTTGGTATTTTGGCTTTTGGTAAAATATAAAGAAGTATGCGTGTCACAGTTTTTCAGAATTCCACCCCCGAAGGAGTAAAATATTGTATGAAAGTCCTTCATTTTTCAAGTTATAGCCATGAAAGTTGGTATTTGGGCTTCTGGTTTAAAATAAAGAAATACATGTTTAAGAGTTTTTGAAATTTTTATCCTCAAGGACGTTAAATAGAGAGTTTGTGCTTCGTCACGCCTCAACTGAGCAATGGATCAACATGATTTTTTGCATGGGTATAGTTGAGAACCTGGAGAGTGATATAGGCTAATCCCGGTAAATTAAGGAGTGCCTGTGGAAATTAAAAAAACTAATGCCACGCGAACGTAGTCGCGAGCATCCGCTTGTAAAATAATAAAAAAATGTTGAGCAAAGATAGAGAATATCAATTTGTCAAATCGATTAAAACTTCTTCATAAAAAAAAAGTCGACTGTTATCAAAATACGGATCAGTAACACATTAGAGCATTGAATCGGGCAGCCAAAAGTAAAATAAATGAATGGACAGAGAATATAATAAGTGCCCTGTTCACGTAAAACGCGCCAGTGAGGGGACGGCGGCGGGCGCGGTTGACTTGACGTGTTCGTATTCACATCGGCGTTTTCGCGGGTGTGACGTGTACAAGTAGTTGTAAACATGTACGACGATCTATTATTCTTAATGGAAATAAACATTTCTGTTCATATGAAGAGGGCTTTTGTTTTGCCAAATTGTAGTTATTGCCTGAATAGCACTGATAAACTCCTCTGTACTGAAAGACATTATGAGTTTTGACAATGTCCTATTGTTTCGTTTGATATTACCGTGAGCGCGACGCACGCACAAGTCGCGAGCTTGCCCGCTATCTACACCGCATCCGCGTTTTGAACGTGAACATTTCGATACTTTAATGCCATAATATATTTGATACTAGCTGATGCCCGCGACTACGTCCGCGTGGTTTGAGGTTTTTTGGTTCCCGCGGGAACTCCTTAATTTTCCGGGATAAAAAGTAGCCTACGTCCTTCCCCGGGATACAACCTATCCCTGTACCAAATTTTATCAAAATCAGTTGAACAGATACATTTGGTTGATTCCCGCGGGAACTGTTCAATTTTCCGGGATAAAAAGTAGCCATGTGCTATTCCAGACTATAATCTATCTCTGTGCCAAATTTCATCCAGATCCGTTCAGCCGTTCTGGCGTGATTGAGTAAAAAAACATCCATTTGAGGTATTTTGGTTCCCGCGGGAACTCCTTAATTTTCCGGGATAAAAAGTAGCCTATGTGCTATTCCAGACTATAATCTATCCCTATCCCTGTGCCAAATTTCAGCCTAATCCCTTCAGCCGTTGGCGCGTGATTGAGTAACAAACATCCATACATCCATACATCCATCCAGACATCCATCCAAACTTTCGCATTTATATTATTTATATTTGATTGATTATTTGATTTCGTGACTGCGCCCGTCATCGCGCCTGCGAATTAGCGTGAACAAGCACATAATATTCATAATAAATATTTATTAATGTGGTCAGTGTGGTTGATTCTGTATAAAACAATCTCTAAACTAAAATGACACCTCTAAATCTAGTTCTGTCCCTTTCTGTAGAGCGTAAGTTTAAGGGTTATCAATATTTTTATTGCTGTCATTTTAGATAAGTTTGGAGATTGTGTACAACGGAATCAGCCCCAATATTGTCAATCCCTAAACTAACCTAAAATGACAGCTCTAATTATTGATCTAGTGCTGCCTCTTTCTGCAGGGAGTATTATCAAAGGGATAGCAATATAAATAGAGCTGTCAGTTTAGTTCAGAGATGGTGTACAACAGAATTGGCCTGAATGACTGAATATTTAATAGTACCTACTCATGAACTATTGTTCTGACACTATATTTATAACAGGAAATTTCTGCTGTATAATTCAAGGTATAATCCATATAGCATCTGGATATGATAGTAGATCATTTTTTGGCTCACCTTTAGTATATGTGTCGTGCAGTAGACAGTTCATTTTTTTTTACAGAAAGGTATTAATTAATGTAATAAACGTAACGCCAAAATATTTTCCGTCGAATCGTAATAGTTTTCGAGAAATTAATTTTTGAAATTTCGACATTTTGAGGTTAGTTTTCCCGAAATTCATGCAAATCTCTACTTGTTTGTGTGAAAGATGGTGTGAGGGAATTAGGTAGGACTAGGCTAACCTACCTAGGCCGCACCTGCCCCCCTCCCCCTCCCCCACAATTTTTTTTTTAACTGCCCTTAAAGACGACCACCAGAAATCCTTACAGTTGTGATAGAAGGCTGTGATGGAATCAGAGCAGTTTAATAAGTGCTCGCTTAGGTATTTATTGGGCTAATACTACAAACTTAAGTTGAAAAAAAAATTGTCAAAAGGTTAGGTTAAGTTAGGGTTGAACATAAATATTCAGTAGTTAGGTTCGTATGGGGTTAATACACCGAACTTAAGTAAAAAACAAATATTTGTCAAAAGTTAGGTTAGGTTAGGGTTGAATGTAAATATACAGGTAGTGCCCGGCCGCAGGCCGGGCACTTAGGTTCCTATGGGTTTATATACCGAACTTAAGTAAATAAAGAATTGTTAAAGCAAACATATATGTGAATATAGTTAAGTCATAATATTACTACAATATTATTGTTATTAAACTATATAACATATTTGCTACTATAAGGAATAAAAAAAATGTACGGTTGTTCTTTAGTATAATATGTGGGGGGAGGGGGAGGAGAGGGGGAGGGGGAGGGTATCCCCTGGCTTATCCCACTAACTACTAAGCACTCGACACCTAACTAAGCAGAGCTAAGCCCGAATTTCAGTAAAACTGGCCTCTACATTTTGAAATTAAAAAAATTAATATCTCGGAAACTATTAGGATTCGACGAGTTTGGCTTACATGGGGGGTAGACCACCTCCCCCCTCCCCTTTCCCCTCCCTCGCGGCACATATACTAAAGAACACCCACCCATTTTTTTCTTAGCTGAGTGGTAGCGCTGCGATGACATGAGGAGGCTGATATGATGATGATGATGATGATGATGATTTATAGCTATCACTGGTCAATAAGTTTATGATAGATTGAAAAAATCTAAATATTAAAGCCTCAAATGGATTTGTTTAACATATTAAAACTATTTCTTACTATGCTTATAAGTTGAAGATTAAAAGAATCAATATAAAATTTGAAGTTTATCAAAACATGGCAGTCTTATTCTTAGTTTGAAAGTTTGGTAATTTTAAAGGTTTATGCAATTTTTCATAAAAAAATACTTAATTGTTTCAACATTGAAATTGAACTCATATAGTTACTCTACCTACTTAATTTAAGTCAGGACAGTGAAAATATCACTGACATTGTGACTGCATAAATCATCTCATTTTAACAAGTCTTTTATTTATATCATGTTCCTATTTTGAGAGCTATTAATCCTCAGCTTATGATTGAATTTATCTTAACATATAGAAACCAAGCAGCATGCACTTTCACATCATGTTATTTAGGCATCACAGCAGATTTAAGAGCCCAATTACTCCACCAATAGTAGTAACTCATATTTGAAGTAAATAAGTACCTACCTACGATTATGACCTATAAGTATGAGCGCTAAGATTGAGCGCCGAAACAAACTACAAAAGTAAGTATCTTTTAAAGTTTTACGTAGTACTTTTTACATTGTAAAAATGGCTTGGGTTCTAGCGTACCAGGAGAATGGAGAATGTATTCTAAAGATCTAGAATATTCCTTGACCTCACTTGAATAAATTACAACATGTAAGGGTGCGAGGGTTGTTTAATAGAATAAAAGTTGGCAATTTATGTAAATACGTATATTAGTAGTAAAACTGAGATAACAATGATTTGAATGCACTAATTTAATAAAAATAGCACACGATTCGTAAAATTTAGTAATCGAATATTGCGTAGACCAGCAGAAATTTAAATGCATGCTGACGTATATTTCACGTCTAAAAACTATTTTGAGTATGTTAATCTAGATGTTTTACTAATGCAAAGACTTTTTCCCCGTAAAGAAAATGGGTGAAACCACTAACACAGGGGCCAAACCTAAAATGTTGAAATATTGCTCAATACTCGCATCATGCAATTTCTACTGATACATATGACATAGACCATATAAAAGACTAGCAAAATAACTAAATTATAATGCTTAAATTGCGCTACAAGCTAAGAAATTACGAAAAAGGACTTACGAAGATATATTAACGCCAATATGGCGGATGAACTAAAAATACGATGTTGGAGAACTTCTGCAAGAGCAAATTCTATCGATTTGCTCGAATACATCTAACACTCCACATTTAGCAAAGTTCATAGTCAATAAGTGTAAAACTAATTCATTGTCTAACAGCAAGTAAAACCACTGTCTTTTTTATTATAACAAAGAATAGCACAACACGAACTCTCAAAGGTCCAAGCGAGCTTCAGACATGGCCGCCGAGCGTGAAGCGAGTAAAGAGCGTCTTTAGGCATACCTAAATTTTATTTATCACTTATTTCATTCTGGAAATTAAAATAAAACATTAAAGGCGTAGAAAAACGTGTAAAAATAAATATTTTGAATTTTCGCTATTCGATGACATAGGGTTTCATAATCATCATAGGATTCAAAAGAATGCACTACGAAAATTTTAGATGGCCATTTCGAGCAGCCATAGTGGCGCCCTCATAGCAAACTTCGCCTCCAGGAGCCGCGGCCGCGCGGCGCGTCTACTGACAGTGTTGCCAGTCACCAAACCACGAATTTCTATGAATGCCGTAGTAATATCAGATTCTGAACAATATGAAGTAAAGTTTTTTGTAACTAGCTGAAACCCACGACTTTGTCCACGTGGCATAAGTTTTTTAATTCCATAGAGAACTCCTTGATTTTCCTGGATAAAAAGTAGCCTATGTCACTTTTCAGGTCCTCAACTATAACTACCCATCAAAGAAAATATACTCTCTTACGAGAGCTACCCATGCAAAAAATCAAGTCGATCCATTGCTTTGAAGGACAAACCAACAAACCACTATACCAACTATACCAACAAACAAACACACACTTACACGTCTATACTATATTATAAAAGCGATAGTTTGGATGGATGGATGTTTGTTACTCCATCACGCACGAACGGCTGAAAGGATATGAAAGGCACAGACATACATAGAATATAGTCTGGAATAACACAGCCTACTTTTTATCCGGAAAATTAAAGAGTTTCCGCGGGAACCAAAAAACCACAATACACGCGGACAAAGTCGCGGGCATCAGGTAGTTATGCATGTTTTAAAAAGAATAAGACAGTCATAGCGTGCGAGGAGCAAAAATATATCTTACGGCAATACCTGAAGACAAGTACCAATTGTTGTGATTGGCTGAATTTATGGTATTCTTGCTGCGTCAATAGATTTTGTCCAATTGTGGAAGAGTATTAACCAATGGCCACACTTTGGTAAGTCGCCATTTTAGTCCACAGTTAATGTTTAGGTATACCACAGACATATTAAAGAAATAAATCTGTGAGATATACACAAGAATAAGAATAACACATAGAGAAGGCATTGTAATTATAGTACCACAAGTGAGCGAAATGAGTATAAAATATACGCTAATGCCAAGGAGTGACAGAAAGCGAAAATCTCTTTTCTTGTCCTGCTCAGCGTATTACTTTTTTTTGTTGGCCACATAAGCTAATACAGGGCAAACAATCCTGTGTCGTTTTTGTTATCTGCCCATATTCGTACGAAATCAGAATTGAACAAAGTGGTAACTGTTCTCGTAGCTTAGGAAAAAAGTGATGTCACTCAAAGACGATAGTGTATTTCTGTGTGTTAGGCTGCAAAAGCCGAACTGAACGTAAATACGAAAACATAACCTAATACGTAAGTTTCCAATTTTGACCTTATTTTGACCTGATTGTTAAAGATAAAAACAGGTTATATATGTGAAGACTTGCATGAATGCTACAAAGTATAGACATAACTAAAAATAAATACTTATTTACCATAAAGAAAATATCGCATCAAGACTATCCCTATCGCATACTTATACGCTGACGCCTGTTCTATATCTCTTTCTCTTTCTACGGATATACACTATGGAGGGTAGAGGTAAGGAGGATCATCTCTGTATATAACTTGTATATAAAAAGTGTCCGTCGCTGTCGCAACATATATATTAAGAAAGGTGGAGCTGGTAAAAACAATACTTGAGCAATTAAATACGCGACGTGAGCAGTTTTTTACGACTGTGAGCAGGTCCGTATATTGCATATATTATAAGATATGACCGTTCAAAGATACAAATAATTTAATTTTTTTCTAATTTTTGTTTTTATTTTTAACTTAAAAATTAAGGGTGAGCAAATCCGAAGGATTACTTATCTGAGTTGAGCTACTAAAACCCTATCGATTAGTATTTTTTATAGTACTTTGCACGCTTTATTTTTAGCGCTCATGCGCATATCACGAATTCAACTCGGTACGACTATTTTTATTTATTTAATAATTAAGAAAGGTGGAGCTGGTAAAAATAATACTTGAGCAATTAAATACGCGACGTGAGCAGTTTTTTGCGTTTGTAAGCAGTTCCGTATATTGCATATATTATAAGATATGACCGTTCAAAGATACAAATAATTTTATTTTTTTCTAATTTTTGTTTTTATTTTTAACTTAAAAATTAAGGGTGAGCAAATCCGAAGGATTACTTATCTGAGTTGAGCTATTAAAACCCTATCGATTAGTATTTTTTTTATAAATAATGCTATTATTTTGCAGGCTGGGGTAGGGTAGGTGTCGAAATCACAGGTCGAAATGCATTAAATTGGGGGCGCCACATTAGGATCAATAATTACTTAACTACTTTATTCGACGATAATATTTTTTTAACTCGGCATACTTCAGTTCATCTACAATGGGGAATATGCATGTGATTTATAAATGGACAACAAAAAATATGTATATTCTTTCTCGCTAAAGAAATATATTCAGAATGATTATTTTTACAAATTATCATGTTTCTATTAATAAATTTAATTATTTAAAAGTAGTCTTTTTCAAATTCCGCCAAAACGCAACGCTATTGGCGGAACGAAACATGACGTCACCACTCTAGTCTGTGTCGACTGTTGACAGGTCGTTTCATAGATAATATATTGTTTTGTATGAATATTGAAGGTTATTCGCATGAAGGGGACATTTAGATCGACAGTCTAAAGGCGTCGGCGCAGTTGAGGGGGAGTTCTAATGCTAGTGATAGATATTTAGGTAGATTGAATGCAACATAATTTCACAACCCTAGTCAATCCCTATCGCTTCCTTCATATTCCTTGACATATGTCAACGTCACCTACGAAACACTCTCTTGCAACACGAACGCTAACGCGTGCGCACGTTTTGCCGCCTTCCGGACGAATACAGTGAATTTCCCGTCGAAGTGCGATTTAAACAGTCTTATATACGGGCTTGTTTTAGTGCAAATAAACATCGTTAGCGTACAGTGTCGAGAAGCATCATTCATCCCGGATGTCCGAAGTTAGGATGTCATAGCATCCTGTGTGAGAAACGCAAGCTGCCTACGCGCATGAGCCACCTAGCCGCGGAGTTACAATTGAACCAGGTGACTTTTCCCACCGTTTCCTCGCCCTTTGTACATCCAGCTAGAGTTAGTAAATCCACTGGCTTTGTACCTCCCCCCTTTTGAATGTACGTTTTGAGTATTTGACTGTCGATAAAACAGGACATGTGATTTTAATTTGCACTAGAATCGCACAAAGTGCTTTTTTTATTGGTAAGCTGACCAAGTCCCTGACATTACTTTTTTGACGTACATAGGTACCTACCTGACATAATTGGGCACTTCCCCCCCAATCCAAGGCATCCGTCGCCAGAAAGTAGGGGGCAGGTGGCAGTGGGTGGCAAAGTTAAGTCGATGTATTGGAAACCTGAGACATGTGGCTCCGCGCCACCATCTCATTTCGTGTTCCATGGTTTGTGGAATCAGCTGTTTTAGGCGGGGGTGTTTCCTGTCGAAAAAATATTTTGGTATTGCGCCAATATAGTCTGCCCCTGGGAGTCACAAAATTGGCAGAATTTAATTGTCCCCGCAACGGTCGCACTTCGCGAAGACTGCTGATGCCGCGACAATGACTCTCTCAAGACCTCACTAATTATAAGTCTTGGCTCGGTATTAAAATTGATTTTTGATAATTGGCTTCCGCAGCCTGAAGACATAACTTGGATTGGTCTTGGTAGACCAGAAGGAAGTCGTCTAGATAGACTAGCTCTCGACATCCCTTCGCATGCAGGGTTTCCGCAACCGAGCATGTTATGATAATTGATTTTCCAGCCCAGATTTCCAAGTGCCTCGCGGCTTCCGCAGCCTGAAGACATAACTTGGATTGGTCTTGGTAGACCAGAAGGAAGTCGTCTAGATAGACTAGCACTCGACATCCCTTCGCATGCAGGGTTTCCGCAACCGAGCATGTTATGATAATTGATTTGCCAGCCCGGATTTCCAAGTGCCTCACGGCTTCCGCAGCCTGAAGACATAACTCGGATTGGTCTTGGTAGACCAGAAGGAAGTCGTCTAGATAGACTAGCACTCGACATTCCTTCGCATGCAGGGTTTCTGCAACCGAGCATGGTACAGTAAATAAGGAAAAAATGGCGAGGCGCTGACGCCCGACCAAAAGGGAGCCAGGTCAATATGTACAATTATTCTTTGTAGCTGATCCTTAGAAGTGGCCAATGATATTTTGCAGCTCGTATGTGAAAATAAGTCGAGGAAGTGTCTCGTTTTCAGAGACAGATCAGAAGGAACTATTTACTTTAGTTAACCTGTATTCTTTAGAAAAGTTCTCGAAGGTCGAAAATCGGACGCTTCGATCCATTGCTTTTCTTCCGCAGAAAAATCTTGGATTGGAAAAACTAGGAGTTTTCTTGTGCAGTAGGTACATTTTGATCCAGCATTCTTTAAATCATTTGATTCATGGTACCTGATGGTTTAGTTGCATATTGACTCATTTTTGTGTAAGGGTATTCGAAATCCCGTTAATATTGACATTATAAAACTGTTTTGTGTCCTTGTACCGAAATGAAGTGTTTAATTTTTTCTCCTTTTATGTGTTAACTACCTTAACTACTAGTAGCAATGGTATCAAACAGTAGGGGCCATCCGTCAGGAGATTGAATAGGTAAACGCAGTGAACTAGGAGGTATCAGCTGCAACGCAGTTTCATACTAACGCAGTTGTTCCCGTTCCTTGGTTTTTAAATATCTATAATTATGAGAAAATAAATAAATCTTGTTGTTAAGATCCACTTGATCACTTTTATCGGCTGATACCCCTTAATTCTATACATTCAGCCTGTTTACCGCAATTTGTTAAATTTATTAAGGAGGGTAACTGGATTTAACACAGTTGGTTTTTGGCTAAGAATTTTTCTTATACCGTATACTTAATTAAATAATAATTAAGCGCGTATCCCGTCACTCAAATTTCACATGTACCCTAACGGGGTGACATGTAAATTATTGTACAATATTGTTCTTGTTAAATGCAAATAAATTAATCTGATTTTCTATAATTATAAATGTTCAGCCACGTATGCGAGTTCAAATATTGTAATTAAATTGACTGACGTAAACGTTTTACATCCCCCGGCTAAGGACTCAAGTCTTACCAAAGCCTAGATCCAATGGTTTGGATTCTGTTGTCGATGGATCCATTAAGAACGTTCGTTCGCTACATATGGCTTTTAATTGGTAAGTAACTAATTTTGTTTTTATTAAACATTCACATTAGGTACACATTATGTATTACGTAATTTGTAATAAAAAACTCAACTGATAGAGTAACGCGTCGATCCGAGAATCGCCTGTTACCTGTGAATCTTGTCCTTGGTCAAGGTCCCTCTCGTACCTACTCACTGCTCGAATCGCTGGTGGAACCCGAGGTCCCTCTCCTCGAGCTCGAGGACCTCGGGTAAATTATTAGTGTTTTTGGGAATTATTAATTAATAAAAGCAGTGATTCCTTGTGAAATAACCCTGTGCGTTCCGCAGTCGGGTAAAAAGACTCGCCACAATGACTGAAAGCGGTTTTGTCAAGGCAACTGAGAAATTCTTTTCCAATAGAACTTATCAACAGTGCAAACAAAAAAACCTAGTTATAACGTTTTGTGATCAAAATCAACTCTCGTAGTCAGCAATGAAATCATAATATTTATAAATTTGTAACATTAATAAATAATAAAAATATAGGGAATCAGTAAACACTAGGATAGAAGGAGAGCAAGTAAGTAGACGGTGGGCCGCGCGGTCTACGCGGGCGGGTGCGGTTCCATTTCAAAATTTGTTTTTAAAGAAGAACTCTCCATAATTTTTCGGAGAAAAAATATATGGAGGTGTTTATTTCAGAAAGTACCTATACTAAATGGAAGAGTGGAGTGAAAGTACCTATACTAAATCGTTAAGGGATCAACGCTCAGCCTAAACCGCAGGGGTTAGCAACTTGAAATTTTGACAGTAGGTTCCTTTTGTGACGTAGGCGCTCACTAAGGAAAGATTTTCAAAATTCCACTCCTATGGGGGTGAAATAGGGGGTGAAATTTTGTATGAAACTCCGGGTTGGCACTGAGAATTTCTTAATTGAAAAACCCAATACCTAACTTTTATGCCCGACCGGGAATCGAACCCAGGACCTCGTGATCCGCAGACGACTATGCTAACCACTAGACCAACGAGGCAGTCAAAAATAGTTATTAGTTAAAATGATACACAATAACTGCAATGAAGGGACCAAAAACCACTTGAATAGACACTGTAAGTTTCGAATACGAGACACCATCCCGGAGATCGGGTGTCTTAATCACAAGGTTATCATCGCTACAGCCTAAAATGAGTTTGGCAATATTTTAAGTAGAAGCTGACTGTTCAATTTCATCTCTCTACCCCTCTGAGTGAGAAACAGTAAGAGTGATATGAAATTTTAATTTTATCGATACTCAATTTATTTGTAAACAATACAATCCCCACACCATATAAACACTCAAACAAAAACTAATGAAATAATCCAAATTTTCTGGGATAGCGCAAAAATTGACGTGTTTTGGATTCAGTAAAGAAGAAACTAAGCTATAATTAGTTGAAATAACTTAAAATACTCGCCACAAAAAGAAAAAGAAAATCAACTATGTTACTCACTTATGAAATGAAATTCCTGGGCGTTTTACAATACTATTATTACGACACCCCACAACTGAGCACTTCACCATTGTTGATTACACAAAACTGCACAAAACTAAGCAAAAACACATAAAAATATTATGAAAATATTCACAAAACTGGTAATTAGCCACAACCAAAACACCGGAAGCAATACAGACGCCATATAAAGGTACAAAAAAATTGGCTTCAATAGCAAAATTTGATGACGTCATATGTCAATTGCCTGACACGTTCACGCAATAACATAATACACCTGTCTCATTCTAAAAACGTAGCTTTCAATGAGTAAGAATAGTCAAAACATAGTAGTACACGTTTTATTAACAAAATGCATCGTATAACTATAATTGAGTAAAATGTAACACATCCTTCTCTATATACCTAATCAAAGAGAAGAAATAACCTATATCTTGCTCTGTCTACAGTTTTCAAGCTTTCATTCAAGATGTTGCAAGCAAGTTCTCGCTTTTCAGACTAGATAGCTTTGCTAAAAATACGCCCACATATTCTTTGTTTGACAGGGCCCGTCTATGTAAATTGAGGTCGTTGGTTTTATAGCAACCACTGGACATTTTTTCAACTTTTCTCCCTTATGGGATGATAATCCTTATCTCTACCCTCCATAGTATACAAGGTACGTTTAGACTCTTACATATCTAAAACCCTTTTTTATAGGGCCTTGTGGTAAGGGTGGGCGTGGCCGCTAGTTTTGGCGTCGCTATTACACTGCACTGACTATCGGGCCCTATCTCTGTCTGTATAGTGGTGGGTCGCTGTCGTATTTTTGACGGACGAAACGCAACTGTTTTCCTGGCGACGAAAACGGTTGCAGAAAACGGTCGTCGTTAAAACTGGTTTGAAGACGGCTTAAAAAACGTCTTCAAACCGGTTGCAACGATGAGTCTTCAAACTGGTAATACATTATCGACTGTATGTCATAGGCATAAAGTTCACTTTAGATTGTAAGAACCGACGTGGAACGAGGATGACTACGTTAGCGACGACACGTGTCGTTGAATTAATTCATTCTCGACTGTATGTCATGGGCATAAAGTTCACTTTTGATTGTAAGAACTGTTTTGAAAACGAACGTGGAACGAGGACGACTGCATTCGCGACGACGTGTGTCGTTGAACCAATTCATTCTCGACTGTATTTTCTTAGACGTAAAATATAAAATCGCACCAAGTTATTCGAAGACTGGTTTGTGCAACGAAGACTGTTTTACCCACGTAAAAACGGTTTCACCGTCGCAGAACAGAGAACGGTCTTTAAAAACAGTTCGTCGTCGCAACGCCCAGTAATCAGTATTGTCAGTCTGAACGAGAACGACAAGAGAGTTGTACGTTTATTTATCGTTCACTAGGCACCCATGGTATCGAACGGCTGGACCAATTTTCATGGTTTTTGATTTGTTGTATTTGTTTCCGTCCCGAATAGCAGAATAACTATTAAAAACATTGGATAATTGACGAAAAAATAAAACAAAAGAAACATTTTCCCTTGAATTTCCCATACAAAATGTTCATAGGTTTCGTAACTGTCAAAAATCAGATTATAGTCTGGAATAACACACGTCAATTCACGCGGATGAAATCGCGGGCATCAGCTAGTATTAAATATATTTAACGGCTATACTAATTATTTGACACCTCTACCACGCGGACGAAGTCGCGGGCATCAGCTAGTCCTACATAAAATATACATTTCATCACTTTTATCCTTGAAAACTAAAGAGTTCCCGCGGGAACCAACAAACTTCATTCCACGCGCACGAATTCGCGGGCATCACCTATTAAAATACGAAAACCCTCAGCTTTTATATCTTTATTCATGTAATTTGTATGTTCTTTTTTCCATAGATGAGGCATGTCTTTGTACATCTCAATCACATTCATCTTCATCCATCTTTCATCATTCATCTTTTTCCTTTGGACACGACATAATATTGTCATAATGCTCGCGCGAGCCGGAGAAACACAACTACTGAACAGTACGCTGGTCGTGCGAGTTGCGACGACTCACGTAAGTCACGACACCACTGAGCTCCTTAACTGCCCTGAATGTTATTACCACAGAGTACATTGAATTGACTTCAGGGCGCAAAGGCAGCTAGACAGATCGGGACCACCCGATCTTCCTAATCATGGACTCTTCCACCCTGTGGTATATTACACTACACTGATATATAGGGAGGGTCCCTGTGGAAAGTGCGGTGTAATAGGGGTTTAATTAAGCGTAAAATGTTTTCGTAGGTATTTGAAGTTCATGAGCACCTACTTCCTATTCATTGGGTGACTACGCTAGAATAATATTATCTATGGTGGTGACAGCCATGTCACGGCAAAACGGGTCTGTGGCAAATGGCAATGTCAGTTGCACCATTTACATTACACTGTAGTAAAATGCACCAATCATCGTTACAGTCTCAATTTTTTGATTGGCTGAATTCATGGTATTTTTGCTGCGTCAATGGATTTTGATCAATATTGGAAGAACGTTCACCAATCAGAGGTGATTGCGATCGTTACACTGTAGCTGTCATTTTTAGCCAATTGCCCCGCTGATTTGCACTTTGTAGTTTGTACGTCATTTGCAAACGATTTGCAAACATTCAACATTGAGACTGCAAATTGATAAAAAATTAAATGTGTTTTGAGAGATTTTCATACAAATGCTATGTTACTAAATCATAACTTAGAGTTTTTGAATTGTTTATAAGCAAGCTTTATGGTCCTTGATTTTGGTTTATAACTGAACTGCATAATTTATATAGGTAAATCAAATCAGTGAGTAATTATTGTACCTTCTGAGATAATTATGTAAACTGTACCAACTTGTAGTACATTAAAACATAATACAGATACATTTGAAGTACATTCTAATTTCTAAGACCTCGAAAGAAAGTGAAAGTGCTCACGCGTTAATATAATCGGGCACTTTAACCAGAGTTCAGTGGAGATTGTTACCATTGTATTAATATAAAATTTTGTCTAAGTTATAGGAAAACCTTGTGAAACAGGCGTTAGTTACATTTTTAAGATATTTAGAGATAACTTCCTAAACCCATAATATTTTTTCTTACAACCATATATTTTGTAAGTAAAATAGGGAAATAGTAAAGGTTCATGTTGGTAGCTCATTGCTATTTCTGTACAGTTAAATAAATAGGCATAAAACTTGTGGTTAACTTGTTTTTAGTTTGTGCAAATTGTTTAGTAAACTTTCATTCAGCTCAACTGTTCCTTAGTACCTACTGTTTAAAAAAACATGTGACTGTATACATTACAGGCAAACTACACAAAACATAACCAAAGTAATTCTTATTCATTTAGGTACAATCAAATTATGGCACACAGTGATATGGATTATTCTTCACATGACCTGGGTCACATGAATCATGGGGCTCATCATCACGAAATGGGCATCAATGATTCGCACTATCACAATATGGATGATTCTATGAGTGTAAGTTTTACCTTCAACGGTTTTACCGTTTGCCTGTGGCTTTGCTCACATTAGGTTAAATTTTCATACAAATGGCAAACCTTAGGGGCATATAATAGTTATCTGTATGCCAAATTTCAGCCTGATCTGTCCAGCGGTTTGAGCTGTGCATTGATAGATCAGTTCGCCTGTTATATTATTTAGATTGAATTTTGTAATTTTTATGTAATGGTCCATGGTGTAGGTTTTTAAATTATGCCTTCAGGGTGGCATTACTGACTGGCAAAATCTGACACCTTTGGAGTGGTCTGACTTTGACAATAGGCCTAACCATTAAGCCCTAGTGCTACCTTCCATTTCAAGGATTTGACTAGTGCCTTGGAGTGCTTAATTCCTGGCAGTTTTCTCCAGCAAATCAAAGTGTCGTAATTACAATAGTTCAACGGGGTGAGTTGTGCTAGGTTTTTAAGTATGCCACATACAGGCTCAGGTCCTGTTTATGGCTCCCTGGCTCCTAACTGTGCAAGTTCATCGGCTTTTCCATTGCAGACATATACTTAAGATATGGATGTGCGAGGCCAGAGTTAAAATATTTGTTGATATAACTTTAAACCACTTTGCTACATCAACAGAGTATTTGTACTCTGAGTCCCGCGCGGATCAACAGAGTATTTGTACTCTGAGTCCTGCGCGGTCTCTCTCCCTCCAGCACTAACTCGCGATTTCAATAATTATCGCCTGCCCCATTCACTCCTCGGCTCGCTGGTGTGGAAGGTCCTCCGAAGATTTCAATTCTCACCCAGCAGGTCCACATCTCACCTCACCGACGGTTTGAAAATACTTAAATACAGCTGGAATTTTTCTCTTTTAGGGTATATTTAATTCAAGTAAGGATATTAAAGTTATCCAGGGTAGTGAGTTGTTGCAGTCTCATGAGCATGGACACCACCATCAAAACAAACTGCATGAGGGGCACATGATGTCGATGACTGTAAGTTATTCTATTAACCTCTTGCTCCCGGCTTTGCCTGAAATTCAGAACAACAGTAATATTTCTAGTGTACTTGAATTTTAGTCTATTTGCAGATTTTCAATCTGAAAGATCTTTTTGAAGCATGAAACAAATGATTACAGGTTCATTAAAATTTTTAATTTTATTTATTTTCAGTTTCACGGTGGGTTTGTAGAGACAATTCTTTTCTCATGGTGGAACGTAACTGAAGTTGGAGAGTTTATTGGATCCTTTTTTGCAATATTTATATTAGCAGTTCTCTATGAAGGGTATGAAAATATTTGTCGAATATTCTATGCTTGTCTAAAAATTAATGCAATCTGGATTTACCTCCAGTTATTTAAACATACATTACTTGTAGTAGATAAAAATTTAGTGTACTTAGTTGTTATTTTTGTTAGAAATATTATTTAAAAATAAATACAGGATTCATTTTATCTTTGGTCTTGCAAGATAACAATACCTATAGTAAGTATGTATACCAATGTTATAAGGTATAAATATTTTTTTATTAATTCAGTGATATGCTTTATTATTTCTAGTCTGAAGTACTACAGGAAACACTTACTATGGAAAACATACACTGGCCTTCAATACTGTGCAGTAGCACCACCAGACAAGGGTGTTGCAAATATTTGTGCACCAGATGAACCTCAAGTCATACAGTAAGTTTATTTATTGGCTACTAGCAACCGCCCAGTAGTGGATACCAGTAGTGAAACTGTAACCTACCTACGGTATACGGTTCTAGACGACGACGACAGCAACTATCATAACCAGATTATTTTAGAATGATAGCTACCATTCCGTACGAGAGGAAAAGAGATAAACTTATTTTTATTATCCTAATAGCATCTGGAATGGTCATACTAGTTGGAATATAATAATGATACTCCATTGTCTCAGCTGCCCCTGTAGCTTGGCATGATATAAATTATTCTATACTAGATGATGCTGGCGACTTCGTCCGCGTGGATGGATTTGTTCTATTCCCGCGGGGACTCTTCAATTTTCCAGGATAAAAAGCCTATGCCCTTCCCCGGGATACAACCTATCCCTGTACTAAATTTCATCATAATCGGTTGAACATATACTTTTTCCTGATTCCCGCGGGAACTCTTCAATTTTCTGGGATATAAAGTAGCCTATGTCCTGCCCCGGGATACAACCTTCCCCTATACCAAATTTCATTAAAATCAGTTGAACAGATACATTTTTGATTCCCGCGGGAACCTTTGAATTTTCCGGGATAAAAAGTAGCCTATGTCCTTCCCCGGGATACAACCTATCCCTTTACCAAATTTCATCAAAATCGGTTGAACAGATGGGCCGTGAAAGCGTAGCAGACAGACAGACAGACACACTTTCGCATTTATAATAGTATTTGCAGATTGCAATGAGATACATTTAAGTGTAGAATCATTTTTTAATCTTTTAATTAATATAGTCTTTGTTTGTTTTTTATATTTCAGATCCTTGCCACACACATTAGAAAGAAATGTGTAAGTGTATAGTCTATTTACTTATATAATAATAAATGTATCAATAACTTCTTTATGATTGATAGGTACAGTTCGCATGCAAGTTGAATGCAGAGCTTATGTATATGTGACACTTACAAAAGCTCTGCATTCAACTTGCATACTATAGATGATTTAGTCAGAATAATATAATTGTTCACTAGCCACATAATCTGACTACAATATGTAGTGTTGTATAATTAATGATCCATTTATGCTAATATTTTTTTAGGCCTACAATGATGAGTCTGGCACATGGTTGGCAGACAGTACTCCATGGTGTGCAAGTTTTAGTAAGTTATATGTTAATGTTGGTGTTTATGACATACAACACATGGCTCTGTGCTGCCGTAGTCCTTGGATCTGCAACTGGTTACTTCCTCTTTGGCTGGCGCGAATCAGTAGTTGTGGACTTTACTGAACACTGTCACTGACAAATGGTTAAATAACAGGGTTCCTAATAACATGCAGCTGCAATTTATAACCTCGCCTTTAGGAAGGAATTCAAAACTGTTATGTACCCATATCATGATTTATAACCTCGCCTTTAGGAAGGAATTCAAAACTGTTATGTACCCATATCATGGTGTTATAATTACATTGTTATTATAAGACAGCCTTTTTGGGTGACAATATTATATTATTTATACCAATTATTGTGTATTGTAAGGTAGGTATTAGCTCATTAGAAGAAATACAACTGCTTTGAAATATATTAATTTTTTATTATTCAAGATTGGAATACTCAATATAATTCTAAATCATACTAATATTATAAATGCGAAAGTCACTTTGTTTGTTGGTTTGTTGGTTTGTCCTTCAATCACGCCGCAACGGAGCAACGGATTGACGTGATTTTTGGCATGGGTATAGTTGAGGACCTGGAGAGTGACATAGGCTACTTTTTATCCCGGATAATTAAGGAGTTCCCGCGGGAATAACAAAAAACTTAAACCACGCGGACGAAGTCGCGGGCATCAGCTAGTAATTAAATAACAAAATATAACTACTTTTTAAATTGATTAGAATTATAACTATTAACTCCTTTTTTTAATTAATTAGAATTATATTACTTGTAATATAATTCATATCACACTGGAATACTTAACAAAAATTGTGAGGCTCATTTGAGATCATCAGTATTATTCGGAATGTTGAAATGTTTACGAGTACAATGTTTTTTCAAATTAGATCCACTATTACATTTATATTCACAGTATTGGCATGCAAATGGTAATTCTCTGCTATGCAGTCTTTTATGGGTCTTTAATGAATTTATGAACTTTGTTCTAAATGTACATTCATCACAAACATATAGGTAATCAGATGAGTGAATTCTTTTATGAGTTTTTAGATTTGAGGCAAACTTTGTAGAGTAAGAACAATTTTGGTAGTCACATTTGAACATTCTGTGTGATTTTAAATGTTCCTTAAATTCATTTTTCTTGTAAAATATTCTGAAAATAAGATTGATACCATAAAAACTGTTAACTTTCCAACATAATAACAATCCAAAAAACGAAAGTGTATCTGCCTGTTACCTTTCCACAGCCTATCTTTTTACAGAATTTGGTATAGAAACAACTATAGGGAGCATGCCAGATATAGGCTTTATCTGTGGAGAATCCCTCTCTCTATCTATATATCTCTGGAGTTCCCACAGAATTCTCAAAAACCTAAAAGGTTGATGGCATCATCTAGATTCTAGTGGTTAGTCAAATAAATAATAATTATAGAAAATATACCTGTCTGAACAAAGTTCACATGTCCATTTTTTCGCTGTTTTTTCTATCTTATCATTGGTATCATATGTAAAAACATTTGTTTCATTTTGGTTTTCCTTTACTTTCAAATCTTTTTCCTTACACAGAAACAGAGATATGATCGATTTTGGTGGGGTACTAAAAAGTATCTCATTCTTTTTAGTTGGCCTGCCAACATTGTTTTTAAAACCCACAGTCACTTTGGTATTTGATTGTATCTTTATTTCTAAAGGATTTTCCTCCTCCAATACATCCATGACGATAAGTTATGATCTACCTAATTATTGAATAGTTAATCACCATTCCAGTTTTTAAAGAAACATCTTTAGAAACATTAGGTTCTTGGCTGGAACACAATTCGTTATCCTTATATATTAAAACAATATTGTTAAATTACTAATTAAATTTAAACCTCAAGTAGGTACCCAAAAATTCAAAAGCAAAACAAACTTGAAACTACAAAGGTGTTCTAGTTTCTACACCGACCAGAAAAAGAAGTGTTCTAGCTGTCTGAGACAAACAATTATTTTAATTTATTATCTGCCTTTACGGCTCTGGGTTCCAGCCCTTCTGAGCAAGAACTAACAAAAACATTAATGCCTCTGATTTTAACAATCAAAGTCCCGTACACCGTCGGGTGTCAGCCGCGCTATCACTGCTTCACCGATTGGGAATACATGGAATGAATACATGGATGTAATAAGTACTTAATAAAAAATCTTTGGTATTATACACTATTCCACTTCGACTAACAAATAAGAGCGAGAGAACACGAGTCGTTTCCGATCTCACTTTCGCTCGGCAGTTGAAGCGAAATGGAAGGTCTATAATATATATCTATATTCTATGGTATATTTTAGAGTGCACACCTTTGATAAGTAGGTATAGAGGAAGTGCCCTATCTTATTTAAAGTGAAGCTTCCGTAGCTATTAAATGGCGTATGGGCGGAGCTTAATGCGAGCATTAGGGCTGATATTATCGATACTTAAATACTCGATATAAAATTACCACAAATATACTTATTAAATAATTAAACATAATTTTTGAAAAACACTAGTATTTTATAACGAACTAGCTGATGCCCGCGACCCCGTCCGCGTGAATTGAGTTTTTTTGGTTCCCGCGGTAACTCTCGAATTTTCCGGAAAAAAAACTAGTTGATGTGTTATTCCAGACTATAATCTTTCTCTTCCATCCATACATACATCTAATCTTTCGCGTTTATAACATTAGTATAGATTTATATTATCAGTTGAATGTGAACCTTACATACAAAACTGTTTCATAATCCCTATTAGTTGGAACACCTAGATATAATGGAAAAAATATTACTGAATGTGATAACCTATACTAATATACTAATATTATAAATGCGAAAATTTGGATGTATGTTGGATGGATATATGTTACTCAATCACGCCCCAACGGCTGAACGAATCTGAATGAAATTTGGCACAGAGAAAGATGATGGTCTGGAATAGCACATAGGCTACTTTTTATCCCAGAAAATGAAAGAGTTCCCGCGGGAACCAAAAAACCTCAAATGGATGTTTGTTACTCAATCACGCCAGAACGGCTAAACGGATCTGGATGAAATTTGGCACAGAAATAGATTATAGTCTGGAATAACACATAGGCTACTTTTTATCCCGGAAAATTAAAAAGTTCCTGCGGGAACTGAAAAACCTCAATCCACGCGGACGAAGTCGCGGGCATTAGCTAGTATGAATAATAAAAGTAGACCGATTTTAAAAATGATTTATTATCATTAGTTTCTGGACACAAATTGAGGTTCAATTCTTGTAAGGGTTGCCTTGCCTGTTGCCCAGGTGGTAAATTCTGCAATAAGAAAGAAAAAGTAAAATTTTATTATTTGGATTAAAGAAAAGTATTATTGAAAATCATTATTGAGCATAGTTTTACATGTTTAATTGTTTTTATTATTCATCACAAACAAGAATATCGAGTACAGATTCTCACTGGTAGAATTGGGCAGGCATCACCTTTGAAACGCTGGCGGTTTAGAGTGTAATTAATGTCATTTCCATTGAAATGATGACTACATATTCTGCTTCCTTTTGTAGGCATGAACTCAGGTGTTTATAGCAGTCAGCCATCTTAGTCTTAATTCATGATATTTTGGGAATCTGAAACAATTGTAAAACCTTAGTTAACTAACTACATAACTACAGTTACATAACTACAATGAAGCGACCAAAAACCACTTAAATAGACACTGTTATTTTCGAATACGAGACACCCTACCGGAGATCGGGCGTCTTAATCTAGTGAGAGTCTTAATCTAGTGATTGCGATGACAACCTAGTGGTTATCATCGCTACAGCCATAAATGAGTTTGGCAATATTATAAGTAGAAGCTGACTGTGCAATTTCATCTCTCTACCCCTCAGAGTGAGAAACAGTAAGAGTGATATGAAGTTTTAATTTTATCGATATTCAATTTATTTGTAAACAATACAATCCCCGCACTATATATTTATATACTCCAAATAAAACTAATGAAATAATCAAAATTTTCAGGGACAGCGCAAAAATTGACGCGTTTTGGATTCAGTAAAGAAGAAACTAAGCTATAATTATTTGAAATAACTTAAAATACTCGCCACAAAAAAATAAATTAGACAACTTTGTTACTCACCTATGAAATGACATTCCTAGGCGTTTTACAATACTATTATTACGACACACCAACTGAGCACTTCACCATAGTTGATTGAACAAAAGTAAGCAAAAACACATGAAAATATTTACAAACAGGTAATTAGTCACAACAGAACCACCGGAAACACAATAGACGCCATTTATAGCCTAAATAAATAAATAAATGGCTTCAATAGTTAAATGACATGTCCCAGTTCAATAAGGAGGGTGGTTTTTTATTCTGAGTGTTAATGAACCAGAACTAAACTGCCATCACGTGAAAGAGAAAAAAATAAATATAACATTAAACTCCATTTAGCTAAATAATAATTTTAGAAACCCCGTTTTTTTTAAAATTAATTATTAAAAATATCGTTTGTAGAAGATATTTTACCATGGATGGCAACACTAAAACTTTTTCCACAGTGCGTTCCACTAAGCTCCCACGACGATCAAAATGCTCCTTTAGTCGTTCCACATAACGACCGCGGTCGTTGTGGTAATGTGGTCGCGGTGAAAACTTCACTTATGACGTCATGACTTACGCTCACGCGAAGGTCGCGACACCCCATCTAAAAAGGTGGGTCGTCGTGATCGTTGAGAAAATTAGCGGCATTTTCAAAACTCAAAGCATCAAAGATGGCGAGCGTGAAACTTACATTATTTCATGCGGAAAGAGATATTTCAACCATTACTTCTCGTTCTCGGTGAACCACCGCCATCTTTATTACTACAACCACAGAACACAATACTCTCTATTCTCTGTTGCGGCTTGAACGTCAAGTAGCTCGTTCGCGTGGAGCGGACCATTAAGCGTCCACACGGTTGTACTTCAACTCAATGCCCACTATTTGACCTTGGTAGTGAGAGATGCGCTCACGACCAAGGTGGTTGAAAGGTCATATGGTTGGTCAACCAAATATTGACATCAACCAACTTCTACACGGTTGATTTTTACTCCAACTCAAACAAGGTGCCCTCTGTCGGTGGTTGGAACCGATCGTGTAGAATAGGTTTTACCGTCACTTTACACTCTCAGTGTGAATGTGGTTTGAATGAAGGGTCGGCATCTCATATCCTCTTTTCCTGCCCAAAACTTGTACATAAACTTTATGATGTCCTCCCTCCTAAGATTTTATTTTTATTTTTCCTTTATGTGGGGAATGTCTTTTAATGTTAATGTTTAGTCCCTATGCAAAATTTTTGTGTAAATATATTAAATATAACAAAATAAAATTAGAGTCTTAATATTTTAGTTTATCTTATAAGTAGACCTGTAAATATTACAGTATTATATGTGTTTCCAAAACACACAGCATTAATTGAAGAAGCATCCATAGATTCTACCTGTATAGTACATGCTTAGCTTACTTTACCTGTATCTTTTCATCTATCTGTCACCTTCACTCAACAGCAGAGCGCGCCAAATATCCTGTCAACGCGCACCTGTCAATGTCAACTCACATAGCGTTTGTAGATTTTACCGCAAGGGCATGCCAAACTTTAGATTCCTAAGAAAAGTGAATTGAATTTAGCTTTTTTATAGTAAGTGTTGAGTAGTTATTCGTGGGCTGTGCTTAGGCTACTCGTCACGAGAATGAGCGCTCAGTCCGTGCGGAGTGAGCAGGGTAAGTCCGACGTTAGTGATCGGTAGGATGACGCTGCTTCGGATGGAGAGCGCCCATCCCGACGTCGTTCTGGTAATTCCAGTAGTGAGGGCGACTCTGTATCATCTTCGGAAGATGAACAGGGTATGCTACACCGCCACCCAATAGGCGCCGTAGATTTGATAAGCACGTTATTCGTGAATCTCGTGACCACCAAATTAATTCCTTAGTTAACCAGGTTAACTTTATTTCGGGTTATTTGTCTCAGTTACCCCATTACATCATGACTGCTAATCAGGACACACAAGGCCAGAGTAATCTGGGCCAAAGTAGCAGGGAAGAGCTTAGTGCACAGATTCCATTTTTGATTAACCCTTGTACAAGTTCTGATAAGACGTTTCAGTTAGGTGATTTAAAAAGTGACTATGATGAGAAGAGGGTGATTCCCCCTTCAAAGAAAGATAGGCTTGATAAGTTAAATCAGCTTCAGCATTTTGAAAAGCAGTCGTGGAAGGGCATGCGATACAAGTTAGGGGGTTATTCAGCAAGTCCGGGTTTTGTGTCACTTAAAGTAAATGAAGAATTATGTCATTTTAACAAAACAAAAGACTATCTTGCTTCTGCTGAAAATATGTTGGCAGGTTTGACTAATGCTGAGTTAGAGCGGCAGGAATTATTGAAACAGGGTTTGCAGGATCTACTTAACTGGGGGGCTGGGAACCCGGGTGATTTAAATCCATCAACTCTTTTTGAGAAAGTGTCAGGGCTGAATAAGGCCCCCACTACTTCATTTATCACTGGATTTACTAAGAAAATTCAACACGAGAATTTCTCCCGAAATGACAATGATAATTCAGGATTTAAAGGAAAAGGGAGGAAACCGGAAGAAGCAGGATGGGGGCATGCGTCCCATATTCGACCTGAGAGGACTGAACAGATATGTAGCAACCAAGCATTTTCAATTAGTGTCTCAGACAGATGTGGCAGACTTCCTACGGGTAGACGATTGGATGTCGAAAATAGACCTACACAACAGGCCTATTTTCATCTGCCTATTGCAAAGTCACACAGTCGCTTTCTAAGGATATACTACAACAACCAGGTACTTCAGTTGAGAGCCCTCCCCTTCGGCCTTTCATCTGCCCCCCGAACTTTTGCTGCCTTGTCCAATTGGGTAGCAGAGATCTTGCGTGCAAAGGGGACGCGAATTTTGGTTTATTTGGATGATTACATAATAGTAAACCAGGACAGAGCAAGATTGCAGGAACAGGTCTCGGAGACCGTCATGATGCTGGAGAGCCTTGGTTGGCATCTCAATTACCAGAAGTCAGTGCTAGCACCCTGTCAGGAGCTGGAATATCTAGGTCTCGTGTGGAATACCAGAGACAATACCATGGCTTTGCCTCCAAAGAAGGTAACAAGAATAAAAGATGTTTTAGCAAGGCTCATAAGAAGGGGTTGTTGTACACTACGGGAGATTCAGAGGGTGTTGGGCCTCCTGAATTTCGCAAACTTGACCACTCCAAAGGAGCGCTTGCACTGTCGGCTAACACAACGATTCTTGAGAAATTTCATACCAGGCAGAACAAGACAAAGAAGAGAACTTCCTGCTCAGGTACAACAGGAACTGTGTTGGTGGCGGGACGCCATAGACCACAGTGTGGTTTCATTGCACAGGAGAGAAGTGACCTATTTCTTGACCACAGACGCAGCGGATGCGGGCTGGGGCGCTCACCTCAATGAGAAATATCTAACGGGCAGGTGGTTAGGACACCAGAGGTCCTGGCACTCAAACATAAAGGAGTTGTTTGCAGTGTACGGTGCAATAAGTCGCCACCAAAACTCCCTAAGGAATGCGCACATATTAGTTCAGTCAGACAACAGAACACTTGTGGCATACATAAGGAACGAGGGTGGAACACGATCCTTAGCCCTACTCGAGTTAACGACAAGGCTCCTGGAGCTGACCACACGGTTGAACATCACACTCTCGGCGGCGTACTACCCGGGGAGGTACAACGGCATAGCCGACCGCCTGTCAAGGCATCGACCAGTGCCGGAATGGCACTTGTTGCCCCCGGCCTCGGAGGCCGTGTTCAGGTTTTGGGGCGTACCAGAAGTCGACTTGTTCGCTTCAAAGGAATCCGCCGTAGTAGATCGCTCCGTAACATGGGACTCCAGACATGGGTCAGCCATCTTTTGCGACGCCTTCAGTCGACCCTGGAGATTCAAGCTGGCTTGGGTATTTCCACCTGCCAATCTGATGCCACGGGTGCTACGCCAACTCAACGAAGCGACAGGTATTTATATAGTAATAGCGCCCCATTGGACACAGTGCTTTTGGCTAGCAGACCTGAGGGCGCGAGCGTTAGCAGAACCAGTACCAATAGAGTGCCTGCACAAGAACCTGATAGACCTCACGACAGGCAGGAGTCCAGCCCAGGTGGAGAAGCTGGAGCTTCTGGCATGGAAGCTTGGGGGTGGAAAGACAAAGTAGCACATTGGTCTTCACAAGAAAGAGATCTCTTGAAGAGGAGCTGGCGAGATTCCACATTAGCAACATATAAAGCTCCAATTAAACGTTTTATAATTTGGTGTGAGTTAAACAAGATTGATCCTAGGTCTCCACAGGGTAGCGATGTAGCTAGATTTTTGGCCAAGTTGTGTCTGGAAGACAAGCTTGCTTATCGTACGATTCTTCTACATAAGTCTGCAGTCACCACCTATACAGCAGCTAGTACAGAAGAAATATCAAAAAATTTCTATGGCATCAGGTTTTAAAGGCGATATCAATGGTTAAGCCTCCAGAGGTGAGAACACTCATTTGGGATACAGAGTTGCTTTTTAATTGGCTTAGGGAGACGCCGATGGTAGAATCATTGTTTGAGACAGCTAGAAGAACAGCGGTTATTTTATTATTAGCTTCTGGCCGTCGTATTCATGACCTGACTCTGTTGGAAGTGTCTAGGGATAACTTTGTGGTGAATAATAGCAGTGATGAGGTGATCTTGTGGCCAAGATTTGGGTCAAAGACAGACAGTGTTGATAAAAGACAATCTGGATGGTTACTGAAGCGACATCCTGATGCACGCTTATGTCCCGTGAAACATCTTAGAAAATTAGTTAAAGATACAGAGAGGAGACGGTCAGAAGGAACCAATATAACTAGTCTGTTTATATCTATTACTGGCACAAGTAGGCCAGCTACTAGGACCATGATAGCTAATTGGGTAAGAACAATTTTTAGAGAGGCTGGTATAGATGCAGCTCCAGGCAGTGTGCGCTCAGCAGTTGCTTCAAGAAGCTTTTTAGAAAACAGACCTGTAGAGGAGATTCTAGAGAGAGCTAATTGGAGGAGTTCCGAGACCTTCAGAAAGTTCTACTGTCGTACTGTAGAGAAACGGTTTAATCTAACTAGTACAAATAGTGGGGATCAGCTGTTAGATAATTTTGTAGTCATTTAGAAATTCCTTTGTCAAGAATTGATGTTGATTCAGAAGAAAGGAGGTTTTAAGTTAATTCAGAGAATAATTACAATTTATCAGTATTTATAATTTAAATTTTTGATTTAATAATGTGGTTCTTGCATAAGAATACCTAATTTTTAGTATAAAGATTCCTTAGTGGGTGTGTAGGTACCCACAAAATTTTTGATCTCAGGGAGATACCCTGAGATCAAAAATTTTGTAGGTTGTGTAGAATTATTATTAAAGAATTAGTTTGTTTTAAGTTAATTTTTGATCTCAGAATGTGCCTTATTAGAAAAATAGCGATTTTCTTTTATAATAATTTTTGATCTCACAATATAATATGTCAGATTAATAGGGTGACAATTTTCCCTTGGTTTCTTGTTGTTTGATTCATATGATTAATAGTAGATTTAAGTATATCATGAATACATAACAAGATTTAATATACAGGAGAGATATTTTTATATTTGGGTTTTATTATCACATAGCGTTTGTAGTACTTTTTCACCAGCAGATATCAAATAGGTCTTCAATTAATGCTGTGTGTTTTGGAAACACATATAATATGACTGTTTTGCATTCCAACAAAACAGTTATTATGTGTGTGGGGTAAAACACACAGCATTAGAGCAAGATGCTTGCTGGTGGCTGATTGAAGACGTATGAGTTGACATTGACAGGTGCGCGTTGACAGGATATTTGGCGCGCTCTGCTGTTGAGTGAAGGTGACAGATAGATGAAAAGATACAGGTAAAGTAAGCTAAGCATGTACTATACAGGTAGAATCTATGGATGCTTCTTCAATTAATGCTGTGTGTTTTTCCATACACATAATAACTGTTTTGTTGGAATGCAAAACAGTCATATTATCTACAAAATGTATTATATATGTAAACACTTATCATTCCCTATTGTGTTGTTGTAGGATTAACAAATACTAAAAATAACCCTACTATTATCCTGCGAATACGGAGCATTCAGAAATAGTAGCATAAAAACCAATCAATCTCCTTCGAGTTTTCTTCAAGCAACGCGACATTGGCGAAGAGTAAATTGTGCTGTACTGGTGGGCGTTGCGACGCCGAACTGTTTTTAAAAACCGTTCTCTGTTCTGCGACGGCGAAACCGTTTTTACGTCCTGGGTAAAACAGTCTTCGTTGCACAAACCAGTCTTCGAATAACTTGGTGCGATTTTATATTTTACGTTTAAGCAAATACAGTCGAGAATGAATTGGTTCAACGACACACGTCGTCGCGAATGCAGTCGTCCTCGTTCCACGTTCGTTTTCAAAACAGTTCTTACAATCAAAAGTGAACTTTATGCCCATGACATACAGTCGAGAATGAATTGATTCAACCACACATGTCGTCGCGAACGTAGTCATCCTCGTTCCACGTTCGTTCTCAAAACAGTTCTTGCAGTCAAAAGTAAACTTTGTGCCCATGACATACAGTCGAGAGTGAATTTATTCAACGACAAATGTCGTCGCGAACGTAGTCGTCCTCGTTCCACGTTCGTTTTTACAATCAAAAGTGAACTTTATGCCCATGAAATACAGTCGATAATGTATTACCAGTTTGAAGACTCGTCGTGGCAACTGGTTTGTAAATGGTTTTTATGCCATTATTAAATTATTCTATAAGCCATATTTTAGGATCTCTATTCACGTGTATTAAAATCATCTTGGTTCATGTTCAAGGCCTTGGTTCATGTTATAATAGGTAAAGAGGGCTAGTATCGCACTGCTCGCTTAGTGCGCAGCGTAGCAGGTAAAATATAGCTATAATAGTTATATTTTTTGACACGTAACAAATAGGGATGGGCAATAGTGCGCTGCAAATGCAATGTCGATAAAATACATCTGAACGGTACGGCACCTATTGTTGTGTATGTATGTCTATGTACCCTATCATACTAATATTGTAAATGCGAAAGTGTGTTTGTTTGTTGGTTTGTCACAATCACGCCTCGATAGAACTACGAAACGACCTGATTTTTTGTATGGGTTAAAGAGGTTCCGTGGAAATTAAAATAACTTATTCCACGCGGACGAAGTCGCGGGCATCAGCTAGTCTATATAAATAAATATGAAAATGTGCACGCATAACTTCCGAACGACTGCACAAAGTTGGATAATACTTTATTTTTGTGTTCGTTATTGTCAGGACAAGGTTTGTATAAAAAAATCGTTTTAAATTTCATAATATGAAAAGTGCGTGAGTGAATGAGACCGTGGGAGATCTTCAATATATTGAACTCTTCCATTTTCCGGGATAAAATTATAACAATAATATAAGTAGCCTATGTCCTTTCCCGGGATGCAACCTACCTCTATACCAAATTTCGTCAAAATTGGTTGAAAATATGGGCCGGGAAAGCGTAGCAGACTGACAGGCAACTTTTTATTTACTATCGCATTTATAATATTAAGTATGGAAGTGTGGATCCTTTTTTAAGAAAACGAATAAAAACTTATTCGACGCGGACGAAGTCGCGGGCATCAGCTTGTTTATATTAAATATCGATATTATATTTTTAATGATCGATCGTTTATAATAAATATAATTGATATATCCAATGTTAGGTATATTTATTCGGTTGGATGTGACGCCACCCGGGTCACAGCTGAAAATCAGCGCCCTGCACAAAACGTGCAAACGTAAGTTTTGATGCAGGGCAAAAGCTGAGCTGTACACCCATTCTGGGTGGTGTCACAGACAAGCATAGTTTTAGGTACAATAGTACAATAATTGACTGTTTGTTTGTGACACCATCGATGAATAAATATACAGTCAAAACCTCTTACAACGACATCATTTATAATGACATTATTGGTTCTAATGACCGAAAATTAGTGTGAAAATAGAATTAACATCGGTTATTAAAACGAACTGGCTATTGCGACTTATTATAGTGGTCCCTTCGATGTTGTTCTATCAGATTTCTACTGTATTTTCTTTCTTTCTTTCAATGTAAGTATACCGATTACATTAAATATGTAAAAAAGGTGCAAATCTGTGTTTTAATGCGAAATTATAAGATAAAAGTATAAGTTTGATTCTGTGACGCTTTTGTTATAAAAGTAACAAAGAATTAAATTCTTTGAAATTAATAACCATTCTTTCGTAATGTCCGTCGACGGTGCCCGCGTCGAATGAATCACATCACTATCCGAGTCAGTAAAGCAGTCGGCTATCGTAGCGGGGTTGCGGGGCGGTGCGGGCGGTATATGTTGCCTTGCTTCCCACGTCTGTATCACCCCCGCGACACGTATTTCTACTTTAGTTAAAAGTTTAGATGATATGTCTAAGTAACCGGTGAAATGTGATGTTAGAATTCTGTTTATTTTGATAACGAGTATCATGTTTGCTTTACCCATTTTTTTCAGTTTAAAAACAGAATTTTGGCCAAGAGTTCGCAATGCCGACGGAACGATGCTATGATCCTACGTGGATCCTACCCGTGCCTACTTTGATACACGCGCTCTTGTTTATATATTACCTCTATGTGCAACATATCCTCTAGAGTCTAGAGTCTAGTATATGTAACATCAAAGGTGCACACTCCATCTATACTATACATATATACCTTCGTGGTCTGTGCCATGAGCCAGTGGTCATTGATCTGAGGCTGGAACCTAGAAGGGATATTGTAAATGCTTTCCGTATTCCTGCATCAATCACCTACCATACCCCAGCCTGCAAAATAATAGCATTATTTATAAAAAAAATACTAATCGATAGGGTTTTAATAGCTCAACTCAGATAAGTAAGCCTTCGGGTTTGCTCACCCTTAATTTTTAAGTTAAAAATAAAAACAAAAATTAGAAAAAAATAAAATTATTTGTATCTTTGAACCTTTGATTAGGTATATACAGAAGGATGTGCCCTAACATATTTAAATTGAAGCTTACTATAACCTTAAAATGGCGCATGGGCGGAGCTTAATGCGGGCATTAGGGCTGAAATTATCGATACCTTTGATTATGTCGATACTTAAGTATATACTCGATATAAAATTAACAAAATATAATTAATAAATAATTAAACATAATTTTTGAAATACACTAGTATTCGTATTTTATAATGAACAAGCTGATGCCCGCGACCCCGTCCGCGTGAATTGAGGTTTTTTGTAAGAAAAAATTTTGTATGAAAAAAAATTTTTTTACTCATCGTTTCGTATAGAAGACAAAAATTCATTCGGAGGATAAATACGGAGAGAGCTGATGATTGAGGATTTCGAAGACGGATGAAGAGCACAGCCAGGGTATTCAAGATAGGTGGGGTGTGCTCGACCAAATGTAACTCGAAACTTCATCCAATTGACAGTGTGCTGAAAAAAAATTCAAAATGGCGGATTTAAGATGGCCGCCATACAAATTTCGTCGGTGTTTATCTCGGAGAGTATAAAAGATGGAAGAGTGGTTTCTTGGCAAAAGATGATCAGGACATGAAGGTCTACTTGATGAACAGGAAAAAATTCAAGATGGCGGAATTTATTTTTCCATAGAAAATGTATGGCGAATATTGAAGAGGCTTACAAGTGTAGAACTATGCAAGACTTTGATGCGGTTTTTTTACAAGATTTGTTCTGTATGGAAGAATTGTCGGTTTGCTGTTAGGAAAGCCAAGATGGCGAAGTTCAATGGCACCCAAAGGTACCCGATCGTCAGTGGTATGATATTGATATTAATCAACTAAGGAAGGTTTCTTTGTGTTTTTACTTCAACAGTCTCTTACACTGTATGCATGTCTGGAAAGTTTATTTACATTAAAAGGCCCTTTTAGATATTTAAGGGGCCCCTTATTTATGTTTTCTTATGAGAATTTTTTTTACGTCTGTCGGATGCGTGGCACTCTGGCGCTTCCACTGTGCTCGCTAGCATAGCAATGTGTTGTTTACTTCAGAACACGTAGGCAGTAAACACTAGGATAGAAGGAGAGCAATTAAGTAGACAGTGGGCCGCGCGGTCTACGCGGGCGGGTGCGGTTCCGTTTCAAAATTTGTTTTTAAAGAAGAACTCTCCATAATTTTTCGGAGAAAAAATATATGGAGGTGTTTATTTCAGAAAGTACCTATACTAAATGGAAGAGTGGAGTGAAAGTACCTATACTAAATCGTTAAGGGATCAACGCACAGCCTAAACCGCTGAGGTTAGCAACTTGAAATTTTGACAGTAGGTTCCTTTTGTTACGTAGGCGCTCAATAAGGAAAGATTTTTCAAAATTACACTCCTACGGGGGTGAAATAGGGGGTGAAATTTTGTATGAAACTGCGGGTTGGCACTGGAGAATTCCTTAATTGAAAAACCCAATACGTAACTTTTATGCCCGACCGGGAATCGAACCCAGGACCTCATGATCCGCAGTCGACTATGCTAACCACTAGACCAACGAGGCAGTCAAAAATAGTAATTAGTTAAAATGATACATAATAACTGCAATAAAGGGACCAAAAACCACTTGAATAGACACTGTAATTTTCGAATACGAGACACCATCCCGGAGATCGGGTGTCTTAATCACAAGATTATCATCGCTACAGCCTAAAATGAGTTTGGCAATATTATAAGTAGAAGCTGACTGTTCAATTTCATCTCTCTATCCCTCTGAGTGAGAAACAGTAAGAGTGATATTAAATTTTAATTTTATCGATACTCAATTTATTTGTAAACAATACAATCCCCACACTATATAAACACTCAAACAAAAACTAATGGAATAATCCAAATTTTCAGGGATAGCGCAAAAATTGACGTGTTTTGGATTCAGTAAAGAAGAAACTAAGCTATAATTAGTTGAAATAACTTAAAATACTCGCCACAAAAAGAAAAATAAAAACAACTATGTTACTCACTTACGAAATGAAATTTCTGGGCGTTTTACAATACTATTATTACGACACCCGACAACTGAGCACTTCACCATTGTTGATTACACAAAACTGCACAAAACTAAGCAAAAACACATAAAAATATTATGAAAATATTCACAAAACTGGTAATTAGCCACAACCAAAACACTGGAAGCAATACAGACGCCATATAAAGGTTATACATAAAAATTGGCTTCAATAGCAAAATTTGATGACGTCATATGACAATTGCCTGACACGTTCACGCAATAACATAATACACCTGTCTCATTCTAAAAACGTAGCTTTCAATAAGTAAGACTAGTCAAAACATAGTAGTACATGTTTTATTAACAAAATGCATCGTATAACTATAATTGAGTAAAATGTAACACATCCATCTCTATATACCTAATCAAAGCTTTGAACGGTCATATCTTATAATTTAACATCTAAAGTCTTATTAGTTTGGCACTGTATTATTTTAATTTTAAGGTAAGTGTTTCAATTCACAATTATACATTTCCAAGAAAACGTTATTTAGTCTTCCTATTTAATATTTTTATCCATTTCGCAATCATTTAATTTCCGCGGCAACGCGCGGCAAACTGTATGATATTTTTTTTTTACTAACTGGCCTTACGGCTTTGGGTTCCAGCCCTAGAATAGTCCAGTCCAGTACGATAAAAAAAATGCAACCAAGATTAGTTAATGCATAGATGGGCAGAACGGACAGTAGGCATTAATACCTTCCGAGACGCAATATTATGCTATTGTAATAATATGATAAAATTAGTTATTGACGTGAGTTTAATGTTTAACCAACTTCAATAAATAAAGGGTTTTTATTTATTAAAGTTGATAATTTTTATTTTGTACTAGCGAATGCCCGCGACTTCGTCTGCGTGGTTTGAGGATTTTTGATTCCCGCGGGAACTCCTTAATTTTCCGGGATAAAAAGTAGCCTATGTGATATTCCAGACTATAATCTATCTCTGTGCCAAATTTTAGCCCGATGTGTTCAGCCGTTGGGGCGTGATTGAGTAACAAACATCCATACATCCATCCATCCAAACTTTCGCATTTATAATATTTATATTACCTATATATTATTATATTTGATTTGATTGATTGATATTTGATGAAAAATAAATAGTTAATTCAAAATTCAGAATTTTATTATTTCGTTGAACAAAAGTTGTTCAGTACCTATTATGTACAGCTACCTACTTACAAGTGTTTATTACTTAATCGTATTTTTAAATGCACACTGTGTAAGTGATTTATCTCAAAATAACTTTTAATATTTCTTTTGATGGCAAGTAGAGTAGCATACTTAGAAATGTATAAAATAAAATAATTTCAAATGAAGTATTTTCCTGTGACTCGATCCATTAGTACTCTTTCACCTCTCCCATTCCAACCCCTTTTTATTATAATAGTACTTATATATTTTTGAATTCTTTTATTTGCAATAAGGTTTGGCGAGGATTATTTTAAACTGTTTTAGCTGTTATTATTTTAAATTTCAAGTTTTTTGCATTAGTAGTTACCAAATTATGCTAAGTGTGACGGACAGTCATGTCGCACCACAAGGGTTGTTTTCTTATCATTTTGGTACGCAACCCTAAAAATGACTTTATTTCTGTCAATTTTTCTACAAAACTTCAGTATCAACAATTAACAAATAATAAAATTAAAAAAACCCACGACGAACTGCAGCGCCCCTTTGTGTGGACTTTGACCTTTAAATATATCTAAGAACCTTCTCACAAGCTATATATATCTAATGCAAAAAACCGCATAATAATCGGTTCAATGGTTTTCCAGGAAACTGGTAACAAAAAAGTGGTAAAAATAACAACGTCATACTAACATTTATCGTTTACCTCAGAGAGTACACTCATGTAGGTATTATTTTCGACAAGCGCATCTGTACTAATCTATGACCGAGTCATACGTTTTCAAGATGGCGCATATGTTGCAAGCAAGTTCCCGCTTTTCAGACTAGATGGCGTTGTTAAACATAAGTCCACATTCTTTGTTCGACAGGGCCCGTCTATGTAAATTGAAGTCGTTGTAAAAATCATTGTTACAGACTCAATTGTTTTATCTGTGGTTTTGATTCGCTGAACCGTAGGAGTATAAGTGTTTTGTGGCTGAACCGTAGAGAGTAGTATACACAGAGTACATTGAATATGAGGGTAGTACTCATAGTAGTATATTCAAAGAATATACTACTCTCTACCGAGAGAAGAAGTGTAACTCCATCGTAGAGGTAGTATAGCCTATAGAGTGCGTGCTTCTAAGCAGGAACAGGGCCCGTATTCTCTAACTCAGTGACTATCAAAAATGAAAGCCACTGACATATATGTAACATCCATTGAAGGTTTACTATGAAATGTTACTTTTTATTTCATAGTAAACCTTCAATGGATATTACATATATGTCAGTGGCTTTCATTTTTGATAGTCACTGAGTTAGAGAATACGGGCCCAGTAGGCACGGGTAGGAACATAGCATCGTTCCGTCAGCAAGCCCTTTAGTCAAACAAACGCTAGCGCTGAGAGCGGCCATCGCGAACTCGGGACCGAAATTCCGTTTTAAACTGGAAAAAATGGGAATATGTGTCATAGAAACATGCAAACATGATACTAGTTATCATAATAAACATAATTCCAACATCACATTTCACCGGTTAGTCATATTTTTTAAACATTTATGTAAAATAGAAATACGTGTCGCGGGGGTGATACAGACGTGGGATGCAAGGTAACATAATACCCGCAACCCCGCTACGATAGCCGACTGTTCACCGAATCGAATAGTGATGTGATACTTTCGACTCGGGCGCCGGCACAGATATCGGCGTTCCCTGGGATCACAACAGAGAAAATTGACAAAATTTAAAAAAGTTAGCGCCATAGGTTTTGAAATTCGTTACTGTTGATCCGATTTCGTTCAAATTACGATTCAATTTCGTTTTAGGGTTCAATGAGATCATAAATTTGAAAAGTCAGCGCCAGATTGAAATTCTTTGTTAGTTGGGATTTTTTTTTCAAAATCGATATATTTTGGGGTTCCCTGAGATCACAAAAGAGGAAAATGTACAAAGACAGCGACCATAGACAAAGACCATATTCATTTTTTTTGTTATTGGGCCGATTTCGTTCAAAATAGATATTTAGGGTTCCCTGAGATCACAAAAGAGGTATCTGTTACCAAAATTAAAAAAGGCCAGCGCCATATTGAAATTCTTTTTATTGGGCCAATATTAAAGAGTTCCCGCGGGAATAAAAAAACAATCCACGCGAACGAAGTCGCGGGCGTCAGACGGACGGACAGACAGAAAGACACACTTTCACATTTATAATATTAGTATGGATATACGATCGATCATTAAAAAATATATCGGCTTAATCCGCGTGGAATAAGTGTTTTTTAATTCCCACGGAACTGCTTTAATTTTCCGGGATAAATATCACTCTGCATGACCTCAACTATACCCATGAAAAAAATCAAGTCTTTCGTTGCTCTATTGAGGCGTGATTGAAGGACAAACCAACAAACAAACACACTTTCACATTAATAATATTAGTATGATAGGGTACAAACATACACAAACAATAGATACCATACCGTTCAGATGTATTTTATCGACTGCACTTGCAGCGCACTATTGCCCATCCCTATTTTTTACATGTCTATAAATATTAGTAGCTATAGTTCACTTGCCTACGCCGCGCACAAGGAGTGCGGTTCGATAGTACTACTCTATACCTTATACTATACTCGGCGCGGCGAACCTTGATCCATATGGCAGTTCGTGTTAGTAATGAGTCGTGTCTTTGGTCGTGTCGATAATTTTTTTTTTTAGACAAAGGTGTGGCTTGCATTCAGCCACGTTGGTAAACATGTTTTAAAAAATATTATAATGTGCATTTTTAATGTCCATTATGTTGTTGTTGTATTCATTTAAGATTTTTGACATGGATTAAGTAGGTAAGTAAAACGAAAGTTTCCAACATTGTTACCAACCAACAAAAAACCCAAATCAAATCAAAGGTTAAAACCAAATTAAAGGTGGGGTAATTTGTATTTATTTTAACTTTTATGTACAAATTACATATTATGTACTTTTACTTCAATCTCACTCTTTTACTTTGCATCATACTCAAAATAAATATTGTTTCAGGTTGTGCAGCCAGGCTTAACACCACTCCGCCATTAACAGCCAATAAAATGCTGACATTATTAGAAAAAGCTTGTAGTGAAGTGACTCCGGATAATTGGAGGAAAGTCGTAGAAAAGACCAAAAAACTTTGCTACGATGATTGGGATCGAGATGTGCGATACGACACTCTTGAAGATCAACCATTATTGATAAATGTAGGTGACAGCAGTTGCAGTTCAGATTCCGAGTCTGAGACGCAAACACTCATGTCATTTTCAGATTCAGAATAAAATACAGAGTGTAACAAATGTAAGTGATAATACTTTAGGGTGTGTAGTGTCCCTTATATAGAGTTCACTGGCAAAGTAGCAGCGCTAGAAGCAAAAAATTTTTTTTGTGATTTGCACGCTTCAGCGCTGAGTACTTTCACTGTAAACTATATAAGGAACACATGCAAACCCTAAAGTATTATCACTTACTTTTGTTACACCCTTGACCCTGTGTATGTAAATAAATAATTGTTAAACAGATTTTATTTCATTTCATTTTGTCCTATAGCTGTTATTTTTTTTATTTTCTTGGGTATAATATAATCATGTGTGTATGTATGAATGGTATGATCGTAATATTCTGTTCCATTCCATAATATATGAACTAAAATGTGAGTATGAAAAAAAATTGTGCACTCGTTTCCATTAGCCATATTTTTACTTGCCGCCCTAGTCGATAAACGTCACACGACGTAAGTTTTGCAGGACGTAAACATAAATTCAGATTGAGATAACTTCTTGTAAATGTTAAGAATTGTTAAAAATATCAACGGAATATCATTACTAATGGTATAAAGCTACGTAAAATTTATAAATGGCATTTTTAGACGCCCCCAATATGATCCCAATTTAATGGTGACGCCACTACAATGTTATATGGTGACATTAGCTGTCAGTGTCATAGGGATCAAGGTTGACGCGCCGAGTGTAGTATATTCCTTGACCGTAGCGCAGCGTTGCCAGAATGTTACTTTTGTAACATTTTACGTTACTTTCGACCCTCTCATGTTACCTCCATGTTGCACGACTCAAATGTTACTTTTACGTAACTTTTAGGACTTCATAAAAAATATTTAACTTTTCCGCAATAATCATGAAACAGAACGCAACCGAGAAAGTTTCATTTGTCATATTTGTTTGTTTGTTTGTTTTTGGACTGACGCGTCACTCGCATGTTTTTCTGCATCTTCCATCCCGCTTACTTCCGAGCGAGCGCCTAGTGGGCAGTGTATCCGTCACTCGTCAGTGTCAACATGGTGTCAATCCCAGCAGGGCGACCTCGTATCTTTTGCATCAATCATTGATACATCGCTATCACCTTCGATTGGCTGAATTTATGGTATTCTTGCTGCGTCAATGGATTTCGTCCAATAGTGGAAGAGTATTAACCAATCAGTAACTATTATGAGTTATGGTCTGAATTGTTTCTTGGTGATACCATAGTTAAAATAGTTCCCACAAAAAAGGGTAACAAATTCTAATAAAATATAAGTAATGCTATGGATTCTAAAGATTAAATTTATAACAGTGTTAGTTTACATTAAATTGTTAATTAATTAATAGACCACTATTTTAATTCCAAGTGACAAACGTTACGAACATTTGCATACATGTAAATAACATGCATTATAAGCAGAATCCAAATAAGTACTGCCGATATTATTACCGACAGAAGAGTGAAAGAGTCCTTGAGTAAATAGAAAGAACAATTCTGCTAAGAGAGGATAAAGAAAAATCCAACAACTAATAATATTAAATCAACAGGATCAGCAGTTGATTTATTCATTCAACAATTATTTTGATTCTTTCGAAGCATAACTAATGGGACAGAAAACTTTACTTTACTTTAATTTTTGTGTTATAATGTGCCATATTAAGTGTATAAGTTTCGTTTTCCACGTAATATAAGGTAATGTTACTTTTCACGTGAAAATGTTACTTATGCTCCTACCTCATGTTACATTTGACTATCTGCCACTGGCAACACTGCCGTAGCGACTAGCGTACTCAGTAGTTCAGCTGATTTCTTTTATTTTCTGTCTTGGCAAAAAAAAACTTAAATGATTTTGTACTCCTGTTTATTTGGTGGAAGAATGAGACTTACTACATATATAAGAAGATTTAGTAGCACAGAAAAAAAAATATGTTTTCGTGAAGAAATGAAGAAAAATTATATTCATACCAATTTCTTCCAGAAAAGCGTACTGACCGTTGGCTCAGCAGCAGTTGCTCTTTTAGATCCACATCGAGGTGATATGATCGCTTGCTTAGGAGAGGTGACAGGGGAAATAGCTCTTAAATCTATGAGAGAAAAAATACTTGAGAGCCCTGAAGGTGCTAGTATATTACAGGAAATGCCGCGCATAAATTCAAAAACGGTTTGTTCTATGGCACTGTCCGATATGCCTGAAAGGAGCATTGGTCGTGTGTATGCAGACTTTATGAGGGACAATAATATAACTGCAGATTCACGGTTACCAGTTCAGTTTATAGCTGATACTGATTTAGCATATGTCATGCAAAGGTACAGAGAGGTTCATGATTTAGTGCACGCTACATTATTCATGAAGACTACAATGTTGGGTGAAGTTAGTAATTCATACTGATTAAGTTTATTCTTCGACTAATCAATGTTGAATGTTGATCATGCAAAAGTGTACCTACCTACATATTCTCACAGGACAAAGCCTGAGTAAAGCCTCCAAAAGCAGAGGCTTTACAAGAGATTTATTAACGAAATTGTGAAATTGATACAACATCCAAAACTTATTCTTCTGTTCATTGATAATAAGTTGCACTGAACAATAATTTCTGATCAATTCAGACCTTTTGCTCAATGATATTGAATGGGGTGATATAATGGAAGATGCTATTGCACTACATTGCATAGTAGTAATTATTATTAGCTCATTTACATTTTGATTTGGGCAATGGTAGAGAGGACTATTAAATTTTTTTTTCTTATTTCCAGGTAACTGTAAAATGGGTGGAAGGGATTCAAACAAAACTTCCTATGTGCATTGGGGGAGGCATATGGGGAGCAGCAAGGCTCAAACCAAAAAATAGGCAGCTTTATTTAAAATATTATCTTCCCTGGGCCATTCAAACTGGAAATAATGCTAAGTTTTTACAAGGTAAGATGTTTTTCTTGTGCCTTAATTGTTTTCCTTCCCTTTTCATCTTTATATTTCTATTGCCTTGATTAATAATAAAGAATTTTTTTTCCATATAATGTGGTGTTAATTAAAAAATTATATACTTATTTATTTAACCATTGATAAATGATATACCTATGCTATGTTCGTGTCTTGCAATTGATTGTTAATTTATGTAAGAACTCGGTTATTTAATTTAATGTCATAATATTATATATCCTATTTTTGTTCTTGTTTAGACTGATTTATGTATAATTGTAATTTAAATTTAAATTTAATTTAACTTTAAGTGGACTAGGTTTTACCAAACTAATGTTAATAATATTTTGTACTGTAGTTGCTATGATGGACACTAATTTACTTTTACTTTTGTAGTTTCTTTTATTTATTTAGTTTAAGATGGATCTTGTGAAACTGTATTAATACGGTAAAATTATTATTGTCAGTATTGTGCATGTTGTGATAGCCCATAAAAGGTTGTGCATTTATCATGTATATGTATGCGTGTTAAATTTAACAATGTAAGTATCTAGTGTATCAACTGTTGGCTGTCCTAAATAAATAAATAAATAAATTAATTAATTAATTGGTTAGTAAAAACACAACTCGGCCAAATGGTTGGCAGTGGGATGAGTATAACTAACATTATTCTTATTTAATTGATATTATGTTTCATTGACAATTATTTCATTGCAGCAATATATTTTGAGAAGAGATGGGAGCAAAACATTGACGATTTCCACAAAGAAATGAATATTGTTCCACTTACCAAATTTTAGAGGACCTATTTCATTTGATGTGATTAGGTTAAAGTTAAATTAAACAAATATTAGGAAAGATCGAGTTAATTATGTGCAATAAAATAAAATTCTTAAATGAATATGAAAGTTTATATTTATAATTGGTTCATGAATTTATACAAAATGTATTTTTCATTTTGTTTTAGAAATCATAATAACATTTCCGAACTACACCCATTCCTATTGTGCAGTGGAGTTGCTTGGTTACCAACTTCAACAATCCATTCGTACCATACTTTACGAGGATTCATACAACGCCAAAATGTTGCTGTTATTGTGTCACCTTTTTGGACTCTTAAAGGGGTCTGTAACAACGGAATAATTTTTAAATAATGGCTGGAATTGGCTGCCAAATTGAATAAACAAATATTTGTGCAAGTAATCTCCTTGTACAGTCATGTAAACTATACAATAAGCTAGGTCCTCGAAAATGTGAAAAACATCACAATAATCAAATTAATTTACCTTAATTGGTATGAAAACTGGAAACCATGATATCATTCCCGGGCTGTGTGTGGACGGTACTATGCTTATCATTTCTTTGCCATACAATAAGCAGTCAAAGTAACCACCAAAACCATGCATGACATTGTCCTGTTTCACCTCCCAACTCAGAGTTGTTGCTCTTCTGTTATCAGTCAATGGTAGGCCTCTGTAATCAGTCAATTCTTGTCCTTCGTGATTTTTCATACCTTTTGCAGGATGATCAAAGGTAAACACCCTCTAAAAATATAAAGTTTAATTAAAATAAGCCACATTTAAGTCTACTTATAAAATGAGTAATTCCCACTAAAGATAATAAAAACAATAATCTTTAATAACCTTATTTTTTTTTAAATAATACTTTTGTAGGGGCAAGGTCTATGACATCATCTAAGCTGGTTGCTTAATCCTGACTAATTTGGCACTACAGTAATTGATTTAATGTAAAAAGTGTACTTACTTTAATCTCACCAATGTCATGCTTATTCTGCATATAAACCACCCAAAGAGTTTCAAGGTTCTTCTCCATTTTCTGTGTGTTGCCTAGTGTGGCGGCCCGCGCAGCCGCCCATAACCGCGCCGACGATATGGGCGCTATGTATGAACTATATTCAGTTGGTATAGAAATCCCGCCACTTTTTAAGAGCCCTGCAGCTCCATCTAAACATTCAGGTGAAAGCTCGTTATCTCCCCATGATCCTGAAATGTGATAATTTTTATTGTAATGGGCACAAGAACTAAAACTCTCTTTTTGGTGAATAATGAAAGTTAACTTCATTATTCATGAGTAAGGACCCCAAAAATGGGTTCAAACCTAGTCAGACAACTTTCCCACAAAATACATGAGTTACATTATAACATAACTAGCAGATGTAGTCCAGGTGGAATATTTTTTTTTATTCATAGGGAGACTCCTTAATTTTCTGGGATAATAAGTACCGTATGTTACTCTCCAGTCCTTTTTTTTTTATTCCACTACAAGTTAGCCCTTGACTGCGATCTCATCTGATGGTAAGTGACGATGCAGTCTAAGATGGTAGCGGGCTAACCTGTTAGGGGTGTGGCAGTTATATTAAACCCATACCCCTAGTCGGTTTCTACACGGCATCGTACCGGAACGCTAAATCGCTTGGCGGTACGTCTTTGCCGGTAGGGTGGTAACTAGCCACGGCCGAAGCCTCCGACCAGACCAGATCAGAGAAAATTCAGAAATTATAAATTCCCAAATTGACCCTGCCGGGAATCGAACCCGGGACCTCCCACGTTAAGACCATCGCACTGCGCCACGGAGGTCGTCAAAACTCGTCCTCAACTATACCCAAGCAAAAAATCACGTCGCTTGTTGCGACGTGATTGAAGGACAAACCAACAACCAAACACACTCACATTTATAATATTAATATTTGATACATAAAACTCAACCAGTTACATAATGTTACAAATGTTTATAATGAACTAGCTGATGCTTGCGAATTCGTCCGCGTGGATCGTGGTTTTTGATTCCCTCAGGAACTCTTTAATTTTCGGGGATAAAAAGTGTTATTCCAGACTAAAATCTATCTATATGCCAAACTAGCGGCCCGTCCCGGCTTCGCACGGGTAGACATAAATAGGTATAGATATTTTTCATAATGGTGCACCCCCTTCTCCCGCACTGCCCCTCTCACGAAGAGTTAGTTACTCGATGCGTTGCGTGGCGGCCGCCGCCGGCATGTATTTTTATTTTAATTTCATGATATCTTTTGAATGGAATGTCCGATTTCAATAATTCAAAAAGTAATCATCAGGTATTGAGACAGTCTTGAATATTAAATTATTAATTTGGATAAAAATTTATAAATGGTATGGATAACACAGTCTGATTTTGATCGGCCTTTCTATCAATTTGTTAAATGTAAAATAGTAGTTATAGTGACGTAACTACAATAGATAGACACATGGTCTCGCGAAGTTTTTTGTAGATATTGATATATTCTATAATATTGTCGAACATTTTTTTGTCCTATCATTAATACTCTTCGCAGCGTATGCGATGAAAGACATTTTATGGCTAATTTTTTTACACCTTCGGTTGGTTTTAATAGGAATTTCTAAAGATTTCTACAGTAATCTAGTACTAAATATAGCCTATGTTACTCAGTGATAATGTAGCTTTCTAATGAAAAAAGAATTATTAAAATCGGTCCAGTACTTTTTGAGTTTATTCGTTACATACAAAAATACAAATCTTTCCTCTTTATAATATTAGTGTAGATTTCATCCAGATCCGTCCAGTCGTTCGGGCGTGATTGAGTAACAAACATCCATCCATCCAAACTTTCGCATTTATAATATTAAGTAGTATAGATTTACAAAAGTTTTGCAGTTATTTTTTTGTGCCTTTTTTAGATTAGTAAGACAATTGCTATGTATTAAGCAACTGAATATAAAACTAAATATTATATAAATACCTAACAGTTCTGAAACTATAATGTCAGCTTTAGGCGAAAAATTGATTTGTCTCATATCGCCTGGAATGACAGTGACGTCACGGTCTCGCCATACTTCTCTAGCTTGTGCAGTAAGCACCACCACTGCACATGGATTTTTCTCTACTGCTACTACCTGAAATTATCCACTAAAGGCTTAATATCTATATGTATTAATATTAAGTAAAGGCTTAATATCTATATGTATTAATATTAAGTAAAGGCTTAGTATCGATACACCTATATCAACAAACAAATCTGCTGAAAATTAGGCACAGGGATTTAAGTAAACTGGATTTCTTGTTGGGACCACTGCAACATGAGCTCCCAACACCCTGAAAATTCTGGAGTCATCCTACTTGCAGTTTGTCCAAAAACATTGAACCCATTCTACCATTATGTTCCACTCTATATTGCTATGATATTGATCACTATTAATTATTATACATGACTTACTACTAGCTGATGCCCGCAACTTCGTCCACTTGGATAGAGGTTTTTTTGGTTACCGCGGGTACTCTTTAATTTTGTGGGATAAGTAGCCTAATCCAGACTATAGATAGAGAATCTTTGCCAAACTTTATCCAGATCCGTTCAGCTGTCCTGGCATGATTGAGTAATAAACATCCATCCATCCAGACTTTTACATTTACTATATTAGTATAGATATTGGTTTTTCAAAGTATCACTCCTGTGAGAAAACTCACAGTCATGATTTAATAACTCATATTATGCAACAGTTTAACTACTATTCTAGGTAAGGAGATAAATGATAAATGATTTATTTATTTATTTCACGTAGGACAACTTGTGTCACATAAATACGTTAAAACTCTACCATTAGGACTTACTTTTACTTTGCTGTTAGTGATATCTGCCGCATTTAGGGTGGCTCTCACAAGAGGGCCACGTCCTGCACCCAATACCATTACAGTTATAGCTCTTTCGTTTTCATTGATTGGATTGTCACCCTGTCCTGCTTCAGAATGTTCTTTTGTACTAGTATTGATTATTTCAGTGTTGCTTTCATTCTGAAAATGTTAAACAAAATAAACATTAAAATTAATTCAATCACACAACAACTCATAATATGCTAATTGAAAAGTTATTAAACTTATCCATATTATGTGCCAAAGTTTATTAATTGGTATGTTACTTTTTTAACAACACAACCAATCTTGACTTTTGGCATGGATGTAGTTTGTAAGATTTCATTAAAACTTGCCAAATTGATTTAAGTACTAACATGAATGCTATTTTCTTTCCTTTTCTTTTGAAGATCAAGCAATGCTCCTGCAATTGCCTTTTGGTACTGGTCATACTTAATGGGATCTTTTTCAAAAACATTATATGTGTGAGTGTCTAAATTGTCGGCCAAAGGTTGCAGAGGTATTTGTAGATAATCTTCCCATCTGAGGAAATGAGAGATTATAAAATGGATCATAGTTTGTATAATATATTAAACCAACCTACTAAGTAGGTTGGCAAATCAATAATTTTTTTGTCTGTCACCACACTGATAAAATTGATAATTACTGGTCTGAAAACAATAATTATGGGCTTTGAAAACTAATTAAAAAAGAATACTTGGTATGTTCATGGTAGATAATCCTATCCTACTAATATAAATGTGAACTTTGGAGTTTCGTTACTCCTTCACACCACAGTGACTAAACCAGTTAGGCTGTAATTTGCTGGAATAGTTAGCTTATAACCTGGATTAACACTTGGCTACATTGGCTACATTGGGCTTGGCCCAGAGCATTAAAAATTCTTGTGGGATTCTAACACCTCAATCCACTAGGACCAAGTTATGGGCATCATCGAGTTATGCATAGTATGGTAGGTGGGCAACCACGGACACTCCAGAGGAAAATACAAATAATTTTAAGTTTTGTACACACTGTTTTAACAACTAGCTTAAATATATTGTTATTTTTTTTTTAATGCTGTCACTTTTAGGCAAGTTCTGCAATATGCTACAGTTTAAATGTCCTTGTGCAAGCAGCCCTAAAAGTTATTATTTTTAAATTAAAAGAAATGTTTACCCTCTTGCATAAGTAAGCATTGGATCATCAGCAACATATGGCCTTCTCTTCCATAATCTATACAAATATTGCAAATAGTTCTCAATGTTTGATCGCCTTGCTCCACTGACAATCACTTGTGCATCATGTTCCACCATACTCACAACTACTTGTTGGTGAGCTCTTGATAAAACTGGGTATCTAGAAAGGTGAAATATGAAGTTTCATTATTAGATGACCAATTATAAAACTGGAACTAGTAACTTTTCAATATTATAATTGTGAATGTGTGTTTGTCCTTCAATCACGCTGCAAGAGAGCAACAGATCAATGTGATTTTTGGCATGGGTATCGTTGGGGACCTGGAGAGTGACATAGGCTACTTTTACCCCAAGAAATTAAGAAGTTCCCTTGGGACTTAAAAACTTATTCCACACAGATGAAGTCGCTGGGCATCAGTTAGTTAGTAGTGCCTAAATCAGTTATTTAGTATGGATGGAAAAAGGATGTTGTTTTTTGAAGTCACATTAAATTGTAGAGTTAGGTACCTGTAGTTGGCTGCATTATTAACATACTTTCCAAGGAACAGAGGAAACAATTAGGCCAAATTTTGATAAATGAAATCAGAACTACTTTTAGTTACTGATGTAGGGATCCAGTGCAATCAACTGATATTGAAAATTTACAGAAATCTTGCTATGTTACTTGAACTTTGCCAAGGAAGAAGAAATTTCATACTGACCCTTTCTTGTTATTATGGAAGATAGAAGTAGGCACAATTATAGCCTTAATTGGTTCACCAAGCCACCGTTTTAGCACTTCCTGTGGAGGCAAATCAGCTGGTATTTCCACAACCACACCTATTTTTTTATCCCAGTTCATGCGCTCATGGAACATGGTCCACCAAAGCCAAGGCTCATTCCAAGCCACATCATTGTCATTTTCCTCTGACTCATCTGCTTTCATTGTTCTTTGGCAAATCATTGGTACACATGCCCAAATAAGTGACGGGTGATGGCTGTAAAAAATATAAGTAATAAAATAACATTTCAAAAAACTTTTGATGACAATGTGATAAAGATTTTCAGTTACCAATGAACAAGTACAATAATTTAAGTGGACGGTATACTCCATCAAGAGTTACATGCTAAAGTGAATTTTTATCTCATTTTATTAGTATCAAAAACTTAACACACCTTGACTCCAGGTACGTATGCAAGTTCCTAGCTAAGTTATTGACATTTCTTGAATGCAAATTCAACATAACGGCGGGAAGTCCTAGTCCTCTACAATACGCAAGTTCTTCATTCAGACAATCCTCATGACGTTGGCGGACAACTGGAGATCCCGAGTCAGGATCTAAATAATGCGATAACCTTCCAACAATCCTGCTGTTCCAGTCTAGTGGTGAAAGAATCATGTCCGATCTGGTAAAACCTCCCACTGTTCCACCGGACGGCAGATACGACCGGCGAAAACGTGGGTGAATAACCGGCAACACGATAAATGCATAATTGGACTGCAACGCTTCCGATAAACACGCTTGTAAGTCTGGCGCGACTATATATTCTAAGCCACAAGAAATCTCTTGATGAGACATAGTTTCAATTGTGTAAACTATAAATATTCAAAAGCCTATCTTGTTTTCTGCAGAAGTGCAGAGAGAATGTAATCAGTAATCACCATACTTGTCTCTGGTAATCTTTGATTAGGTATATAGAGATGGATGTGTTACATTTTACTCAATTATAGTTATACGATGCATTTTGTAAATAAAACATGTACTACTATGTTTTTACTAGTCTTACTTATTGAAAGCTACGTTTTTAGAATGAGACAGGTGTATTATGTTATTGCGTGAACGTGTCAGGCAATTGTCATATGACGTCATCAAATTTTGCTATTGAAGCCAATTTTTATGTATACCTTTATATGGCGTCTGTATTGCTTCCGATATTTTGGTTGTGGCTAATTACCAGTTTTGTGAATATTTTCATAATATTTTTATGTGTTTTTGCTTAGTTTTGTGTAATCAACAATGGTGAAGTGCTCAGTTGTGGGGTGTCGTAATAATGGTATTGTAAAACGCCCAGCAGGCCTATTCTGTATCTCAGTGGCTTTTAAAATTTAATGGACACCGGCTTGTCTGTTATAATCTAAAGCTGTCAAAATCAAATTTTGTATTCTGTATCTCAGTTGACAAGGGGTTGATATTCGAAATGACGTCAAAGGTACTGTTTAAATTGACATGGCCACGCATAGTGTTGGGATGGCGACTGGAAACGCATTTTGCCATAAAATCTCGTATCGACAACTATAATTTCGTATTCGCTAAGCAGAATGACAGGTCATTGTTGACAACTCACTGAGACAAGTGCCTATATCTTTAGCAACTAGTAGAGAGCAGTGTTTTTGAACATCAACAACTATTTAGTAAGATAAAGAAAAATTAAACTATTTCAAAAGAATTTAGGCTCACAGCAGAAGTGTAATAGCGTCCATTTATATAATTATAGGTACAATAACGACAATGGCTCGCGCAATTTTAAATGCACATATTGAAGAAATACGTAAAGAGAATGCTTTACGCGTTCATAGGCGTAGGCTGCGGGACTTGTATGATCCTATGGAGCTGCCAGAGAGAGAGTTCATTGCGAACTTTCGATTGAGCAAGGTTGGGTACCTGCAGGTTCTTGAAGAACTCAGGGATCATCTCCCAGCCGTTCGACGAAGGACAGCTGTTCGCAATGAAATAAAAGTTAGTAAATACTCATATCTGCATAATATCATAACTAAATAGGAATTTAGCAGTAATCTATGAAAGACATTAAGCAGCTTTTTCCTCATTCTCAAACATCCGGCAGAGAATTTGTCAATTTAAGTACCTACTTATAATGTTTATGTGTAACACTTCATTTAAATTTGCCTGTAGATCCTGGCAGCTCTGCATTTTTATGCCACAGGGACATACCAGCGCCCTGTGGGTTCTTCAATTTTTAACACTGTCTCGCAGCCTACATTCAGTAGGTGCCTACGGGAAGTCACCGATGCATTTAATGCCCGAGAGGTGCTCCAAAAATTCATAAAGTTTCCAGCTTCCCAAAGAGATAGGGAAACCATCATGCAGGGGTAAGTTATATTTTTATAACATATTAAACAAATGTGAAAGTTTAGATGTTTGTTCAAGTTGCAACAATTATTGAACTGATTTGGTTGAAATTTGGAATAGAGATAGCTTATAACCTGACTTAACATATATTTTATCCTGGAAAATTAAAGTTCCCATGGGAACCAAAAACCTTAATCCACGCAGATGAAGTTGCAGCCATCATCTAGTCAATATAATTTGTAGAAGGTACCTATCTTTTTATTATACCTAATGTCTTGTATGCTATTCTTTCCACCCAATCTACTTATCTGACTTTGACTAGAAGGTTTTCACTGTATGAAATCCAAAGTTTCTGTTAGCTTTATCTGTTATGAAAATGTACTCTAATAATCGTTTTCAGCTTTATGGACAAGTTTGGATTCCCGGGCATTTTAGGATGCATCGATGGCACCCACGTAGCCATAGTGCGGCCTATTGATCATGAGGAGACATTCCTCAACAGGAAGTTTTACCACTCCCTTAATGTAATGATAGTAAGTATGTTAAAAAAAGCATGCAAATATTACTTTTATTTAAATAACAAAATTTAATAATAGTATTTTCTTTTCATTCCAGATTTGTGATGCAACCTTAAAAATTATTCATGTAGACGCGTCATTTGGGGGTGCTTCTCATGACTCATTTGTATGGAACCAAAGTGGAGTGCGAGGTGTTGTAGAAGGCCTGGCAAATAGTGAACGCTGCTGGTTATTAGGTATACCTTACTACTTAATTTCTGTTAGACCATTCCTTTTTTAAATTAAAAATTTATTAATGTGTTATTTCTAGGTGATTCTGGGTATGCACAGCGTCCATGGATGATGACTCCTATCCTAGGCGCTGCTGCTGGATCCCCAGAAGAATACTACACACAACTTCATTGTCGTGTCAGGAACACTGTGGAGCGATGCATCGGAGTGCTGAAAGCACGTTGGCGATGTTTGTTATCACACCGGGTACTTCACTATGATCCAGTCACTGCTGCGAAAATAGTGAATGCCTGTGTAGTGTTACACAACATCGCCAAAATGCATAATGATCCACTTCCTGATGATCGTGACACTGACGACAATGAAGTGGGTGGTGATATCCAGCAGCCCCAACTGAATGAACCAGTTTCTGCACTCGACTCCACTAGGGAAATGCTGGTGAGAAGATTATGGGATGCGAGACCACGAAGATAGGTGGGTATCCATAATTTTACAAACTGTATATTTTCACAGTAGTAGTCAACTAGTAGCAGTTGTTTAGTTAACATAGATACTGTTTTCAGGTATGAAGAGCCACGAGATTGTGATGGTCTTCGCAGTCCCCACATAATCCAATAGATGGCATTACTAGTACGATGCACGCGACCACGAAGTACCCAACTCACGATTACGAAGTGTTCTCTGAATTATGCTATATATATGAACTTCAAGGATGAACGGTCGGACCAGTGGTCCCCTAGCACAACACCTGCTCGGAGGATGATCATCCTTTGTTACGGTCGAGCCATATCACCTGCTCCCGTACAAGATCAAATCAGAAATGAAGATATCCATTTGAACTAGAGTGTAGCAGTCTTCGCAGTCTGCAAATATGATTATAGATGGTATTACTTGTACCGCACAAACGATTACAAGAAACGTGAATAAGAAGACATGGCTTGCATCGCACTTACGAAGTTTTCTGTGAATATACTACTTCCAACATTCATGGTTCAATTGTATGGTATATTCCTGTCTATTGTTGTTATTTCGTTGTAATTTATGACTTTAAAAATTAAAAAAGAAGAGACCACGTCAGCTACAAAAGGTCGCTGATCATCGTGTAGAAAATCGGAGGAGAAACAAAAAGGAAACAGTTTTATGTCAAATAATTTATATAATAACAACAATATAATTAGTAAAAGAGGCACTTTTTATGCATTAAAATACTAACTCTAATGGAACAGTCTTAAAAGGAATTTCAGTTTCCTTAAAAATACTCTGTATAATAATAATTTAACCGTGATATAATATTATACTTAGTCAGTCACAATTATAACAAGTCCTTCTTACATTTCAATATTAATAACATTTAATAAGTCTAACTTTGTTTTCTATAAATATGAATATTATATACTTTGTAATAATAATTAAAGACAGCTAAAACTGACTAGTAGCAGTTACAACAATATAATTAATAAAAGAGGCACTTCTTATGCATTAAAATACTAACTCTAATGGAACAGTCTTAAAAGGAATTTCAGTTTCCTTAAAAATACTCTGTATAATAATAATTTAACCGTGATATAATATTATACTTAGTCAGTCACAATTATAACAAGTCCTTCTTACATTTCAATATTAATAACATTTAATAAGTCTAACTTTGTTTTCTATAAATATGAATATTATATACTTTGTAATAATAATTAAAGACAGCTAAAACTGACTAGTAGCAGTTACAACAATATAATTAATAAAAGAGGCACTTCTTATGCATTAAAATACTAACTCTAATGGAACAGTCTTAAAAGGAATTTCAGTTTCCTTAAAAATACTCTGTATAATAATAATTTAACCGTGATATAATATTATACTTAGTCAGTCACAATTATAACAAGTCCTTCTTACATTTCAATATTAATAACATTTAATAAGTCTAACTTTGTTTTCTATAAATATGAATATTATATACTATAGTAATAATAATTAAAGACAGCTAAAACTGACTAGTAGCAGTTACAACAATATAATTAATAAAAGGGGCACTTCTTATGCATTAAAATACTAACTCTAACGGAACAGTCTTAAAAGGAATTTCAGTTTCCTTAAAAATACTCTGTATAATAATAATTTAACTGTGATATAATATTTTACTTAGTCAGTCACAATTATAACAAGTCCTTCTTACATTTCAATATTAATAACATTTAATAAGTCTAACTTTGTTTTCTATAAATATGAATATTATATACTATAGTAATAATAATTAAAGACAGCTAAAACTGACTAGTAGCAGTTACAACAATATAATTAATAAAAGAGGCACTTCTTATGCATTAAAATACTAACTCTAATGGAACAGTCTTAAAAGGAATTTCAGTTTCCTTAAAAATACTCTGTATAATAATAATTTAACCGTGATATAATATTATACTTAGTCAGTCACAATTATAACAAGTCCTTCTTACATTTCAATATTAATAACATTTAATAAGTCTAACTTTGTTTTCTATAAATATGAATATTATATACTATAGTAATAATAATTAAAGACAGCTAAAACTGACTAGTAGCAGTTACAACAATATAATTAATAAAAGGGGCACTTCTTATGCATTAAAATACTAACTCTAACGGAACAGTCTTAAAAGGAATTTCAGTTTCCTTAAAAATACTCTGTATAATAATAATTTAACTGTGATATAATATTTTACTTAGTCAGTCACAATTATAACAAGTCCTTCTTACATTTCAATATTAATAACATTTAATAAGTCTAACTTTGTTTTCTATAAATATGAATATTATATACTACAGTAATAATAATTAAAGACAGCTAAAACTGACTAGTAGCAGTTACAACAATATAATTAATAAAAGAGGCACTTCTTATGCATTAAAATACTAACTCTAATGGAACAGTCTTAAAAGGAATTTCAGTTTCCTTAAAAATACTCTGTATAATAATAATTTAACCGTGATATAATATTATACTTAGTCAGTCACAATTATAACAAGTCCTTCTTACATTTCAATATTAATAACATTTAATAAGTCTAACTTTGTTTTCTATAAATATGAATATTATATACTATAGTAATAATAATTAAAGACAGCTAAAACTGACTAGTAGCAGTTACAACAATATAATTAATAAAAGGGGCACTTCTTATGCATTAAAATACTAACTCTAACGGAACAGTCTTAAAAGGAATTTCAGTTTCCTTAAAAATACTCTGTATAATAATAATTTAACTGTGATATAATATTTTACTTAGTCAGTCACAATTATAACAAGTCCTTCTTACATTTCAATATTAATAACATTTAATAAGTCTAACTTTGTTTTCTATAAATATGAATATTATATACTATAGTAATAATAATTAAAGACAGCTAAAACTGACTAGTAGCAGTTACAACAATATAATTAATAAAAGAGGCACTTCTTATGCATTAAAATACTAACTCTAATGGAACAGTCTTAAAAGGAATTTCAGTTTCCTTAAAAATACTCTGTATAATAATAATTTAACCGTGATATAATATTATACTTAGTCAGTCACAATTATAACAAGTCCTTCTTACATTTCAATATTAATAACATTTAATAAGTCTAACTTTGTTTTCTATAAATATGAATATTATATACTATAGTAATAATAATTAAAGACAGCTAAAACTGACTAGTAGCAGTTACAACAATATAATTAATAAAAGGGGCACTTCTTATGCATTAAAATACTAACTCTAACGGAACAGTCTTAAAAGGAATTTCAGTTTCCTTAAAAATACTCTGTATAATAATAATTTAACTGTGATATAATATTTTACTTAGTCAGTCACAATTATAACAAGTCCTTCTTACATTTCAATATTAATAACATTTAATAAGTCTAACTTTGTTTTCTATAAATATGAATATTATATACTATAGTAATAATAATTAAAGACAGCTAAAACTGACTAGTAGCAGTTACAACAATATAATTAATAAAAGAGGCACTTCTTATGCATTAAAATACTAACTCTAATGGAACAGACTTAAAAGGAATTTCAGTTTCCTTAAAAATACTCTGTATAATAATAATTTAACCGTGATATAATATTATACTTAGTCAGTCACAATTATAACAAGTCCTTCTTACATTTCAATATTAATAACATTTAATAAGTCTAACTTTGTTTTCTATAAATATGAATATTATATACTATAGTAATAATAATTAAAGACAGCTAAAACTGACTAGTAGCAGTTACAACAATATAATTAATAAAAGGGGCACTTCTTATGCATTAAAATACTAACTCTAACGGAACAGTCTTAAAAGGAATTTCAGTTTCCTTAAAAATACTCTGTATAATAATAATTTAACTGTGATATAATATTTTACTTAGTCAGTCACAATTATAACAAGTCCTTCTTACATTTCAATATTAATAACATTTAATAAGTCTAACTATGTTTTCTATAAATATGAATATTATATACTATAGTAATAATAATTAAAGACAGCTAAAACTGACTAGTAGCAGTTACAACAATATAATTAATAAAAGAGGCACTTCTTATGCATTAAAATACTAACTCTAATGGAACAGTCTTAAAAGGAATTTCAGTTTCCTTAAAAATACTCTGTATAATAATAATTTAACCGTGATATAATATACTCTGTTGCAGTCGCATTTGTAATAATTTACTTATATTTATACCTTCAAGTGTTAGTAAGCGCGCTCCAACCTAGACACTTCAACCTTCATATTAAGATAAACGCGCTCCAAACCTAGACCACGTTATTGTTTTCCAGTAAGCACGAGATTCTCTCAAGCGCATTGGCCATTCTTGACAGTGCCGCTGCTTGCTGCTCTAGTGCATGCCCTATTTGCGTAAGGGCGTCAGCATGCTGACCCTCGACCTCGAGACGTCTCACTTCTAGCTGGTACGCCCAGCTGGGCAAGTTTGCATCCCGACGAACTGAAATGAAAATTATGATAATTAAATAATAATCTTATATTTTACACGATAAATAATTACAAATATTATGTACTTATTTTATTGTTTAAAAATAAAAATAATTTGATTTAAGAAATGCCAATCCACACTTGGGAGTGTTGTGGACTATGGCCTAAATCCTGATTCTTAGAGGAAAAGTAACTCAATTGAGTAAATTTTCAGAAAATACACAATTAACAAATTTAGATAATTCTCCCGTATTGATTGCACTTACTATTACACTTGTAATGAATTAAATACTTACTTTGCCTCAACCTATCCCTCCTTGTGGAGCGTTGAGTTTGTCCTGAAAATAATAATATTTGCATTTAGTTTTTATTATTCAGCTAGTTTATGCATGGTATGCGATGGCTTGCCTTTTCATTACATCAATGGCACTTAGTATCTGTGGTACCATGTCAAAATCTTCAAGCAAGTGTCAACAACTTGACTTCAACCAATATGACGAAATTTACACAAACAAAAAGTTAACAAAAAGTTAGTCTGTTAGTCTAGCGCATAACTTCCGAACGACTGGACCAATTCTTATGAAATTTTTTACATGTATTTGAGTAGGTTCTGAGATGGTTTGCAAGCGCTGTAGTCGGGTTCTAGGATGTTTTTATTAGGGGCAGATTTTGATTGAATAATTAGACCCGGTAGGTGGCCCGCAGTCGGCTTCTAGGTCAGGACAACGTCTGCCGGGCCCTCTAGTTATTTTATATTAGTTATTCAAATAAAAACAATATTAAATTTTACCATTAATTTTCTCAAGTATTCGCAAGTATTTTATGTTTCAAGTGATGAATTGTTTTGCAAATATAATATGAATAAACCCGGCTTCATAAAACTGTCTTTTTCTAATGCTCCTATATTCTATGCATACACCTTGTCCTATAGCTCTAACTAAAAGATGCATATCTGTCATAACACTTACTATTTTCTCTAGTTTGAGACACTTCGTCCTGGCTGGCCTGTTCCTGAACCGCAGCTTCTGGTTGTTCCTGTACTGAAGGTTGCAGTTCAGAAACAATCACTTCTGGTTGTTCCTGAATCGCAGGATCCAGTTCAGGAACAACCAGAACAACAGGAGAGGCTTCTGCTGCCTCTACCTGCTCCAAGTTGGGGTGGTTTGGTCCGCCAATATTTGGAGTTGATTCTGCCCCTAAATCTGTAGATGTGGAAGCCTACAAAATAATAATTGAAATCTATTTACTATTTCTCAAATAAAATAACAATGATACTTTTAAAACAAAAAAAAAAAGATACGCGCCGAATTGAGAACCTCCTCCTTTTTTGGAAGTCGGTTAAAAAAGGATTAATTTGCCAGACTTCTATCTTGAAAGTAGGTACATATGTACATATTTTCAAGTTGAAGGGTTCAAAGCTTTGTATGCTTATCTATACTAATATACAAAGCTGAAGAGTTTGTTTGCTTGAATGCGCTAATCTCATGAACTACTGGTCTGATTTTAAATATTATTTCAGTGTTAGATAGCCCATTTATCGAGGAAGGCTATAATATATCATCACGCTAAGACCAATAGGACATAATGAATGTTTCAATCGGGGGTTTTTCCTTTTGAGAGTTCCACTGCGTAAACAGTTAAAATTTTGCACGCGAACGAAGACGCAGGCAGAAGCTAGTCTTCATTTTAAAATGAAGTGTGTTTGGATTACTCTTAATCAAGTAAAGGGCATGTTACAATAAGTCTTTAGTACATAGTAGGTTAATACAAACATTTGAACATAAATTGATATATAGAAAAAACATGATAAGAAATATAAATTATGCATTTGAGACTGAGCAATACAACTAGAGAAAATATTAAAAGAATAACTAACGTTTAGTGGTATTTGCACGCCAGGCAACCCCTCAACTGCTACAGGGCCTATTATGGCAATAATTTTTTCTTCAAGTGGAGTCAGTGGCTGTAAACGGTTTGGGCCTCCACCTGTGCCCCTGGCCATTCGGCGTGAATCGGCAGCTTTGTTTTTGATTTTAGCTTTCAGCTCAATCCAGTACTAGTAAAACGTGGTTAGCTTATATTTTATGTTCAAACCATCAGTACAGTGGTTAATAATTATAGTAAACGGAGACAACAAAGTAAATTTTAGAGTCAAATGTTGCATGAAATAAAATAATAGGTAAGTAACTAGGTTTAATAGGTAACATAATAATTGACATGCAGTATGCTCAGGTATATATATATAACATTCAGCTTAATTATTTTATAAACATACAGGCAATGACCTTCTATACTATTCTATCTTATTCTATTCTATTCTATTTGTATAGAAGGTCATTGCATACAGGTGTCAACTTACTCTACGCCACTGCTCCCAACTCTTCGTTGTTCCACTGCCAACGGAATTTAACGTTAAGGCAATGCCTTCCCACGCCTGTCTAGCCGCCTGGTTCCCCAGAGGCCCTCCAGCAAATCTATTCATCGAGACATCCCGATGGGTCTCGGCAAAATCGACTAAAATTTCCAACTGTCGCTCGGATACCCTACGTAGGGGAGCCATCTAAAAAGAAAAAGGGCGTTCATGACTTACCTGCCTACATCCGCCTTCCATGCTGAATAAGACGTCTTTCTTCAGCATGGAATTATGCCAAAAACACTTGATAAAAACACTCACAAATCGCATGATTCTTTACTCCTAAGTGCACATCCTAGATAATAATTTGTTTTCATACTTACTTTTGTACGCAGTAGGTACGACAAAACTTAATTCCTTTTTTTTCTTCAAAGTAAAAAGAAAAACCACAGTACAAACATATGAAGAGCCTTAATAAATTAAATAACGTTCAATTCAAATTAAAAACCAGTGAAAAACATAAACATCGCAAATCGTAATGTTCCACAGATTAAGAACTCAAGTATTAGTCGTACAAATTAAAAAGTCTGACATTTGCTCCTACAACATTTCTCAGACGGGGTATGTTTAATTTGACCACATAAAGTCGATAAAATTAGCAGTGACTATCAAGCAATCTGATAGTCATTGTAAGCAGTTGACATTAAAATATTTTACTGAATACGAAACATGTGACGTAAGCATAGTCAACCAGTAAACGAGTTACCAACAATAGAGTGTAGGTAACTTGTTGTCAAATATTTAGTGACAGCAGGCCTATTCTGTATCTCAGTGGCTTTTAAAATTTAATGGACACCGGCTTGTCTGTTATAATCTAAAGCTGTCAAAATCAAATTTTGTATTCTGTATCTCAGTTGACAAGGGGTTGATATTCGAAATGACGTCAAAGGTACTGTTTAAATTGACATGGCCACGCATAGTGTTGGGATGGCGACTGGAAACGCATTTTGCCATAAAATCTCGTATCGACAACTATAATTTCGTATTCGCTAAGCAGAATGACAGGTCATTGTTGACAACTCACTGAGACAAGTGCCTATATCTTTAGCAACTAGTAGAGAGCAGTGTTTTTGAACATCAACAACTATTTAGTAAGATAAAGAAAAATTAAACTATTTCAAAAGAATTTAGGCTCACAGCAGAAGTGTAATAGCGTCCATTTATATAATTATAGGTACAATAACGACAATGGCTCGCGCAATTTTAAATGCACATATTGAAGAAATACGTAAAGAGAATGCTTTACGCGTTCATAGGCGTAGGCTGCGGGACTTGTATGATCCTATGGAGCTGCCAGAGAGAGAGTTCATTGCGAACTTTCGATTGAGCAAGGTTGGGTACCTGCAGGTTCTTGAAGAACTCAGGGATCATCTCCCAGCCGTTCGACGAAGGACAGCTGTTCGCAATGAAATAAAAGTTAGTAAATACTCATATCTGCATAATATCATAACTAAATAGGAATTTAGCAGTAATCTATGAAAGACATTAAGCAGCTTTTTCCTCATTCTCAAACATCCGGCAGAGAATTTGTCAATTTAAGTACCTACTTATAATGTTTATGTGTAACACTTCATTTAAATTTGCCTGTAGATCCTGGCAGCTCTGCATTTTTATGCCACAGGGACATACCAGCGCCCTGTGGGTTCTTCAATTTTTAACACTGTCTCGCAGCCTACATTCAGTAGGTGCCTACGGGAAGTCACCGATGCATTTAATGCCCGAGAGGTGCTCCAAAAATTCATAAAGTTTCCAGCTTCCCAAAGAGATAGGGAAACCATCATGCAGGGGTAAGTTATATTTTTATAACATATTAAACAAATGTGAAAGTTTAGATGTTTGTTCAAGTTGCAACAATTATTGAACTGATTTGGTTGAAATTTGGAATAGAGATAGCTTATAACCTGACTTAACATATATTTTATCCTGGAAAATTAAAGTTCCCATGGGAACCAAAAACCTTAATCCACGCAGATGAAGTTGCAGCCATCATCTAGTCAATATAATTTGTAGAAGGTACCTATCTTTTTATTATACCTAATGTCTTGTATGCTATTCTTTCCACCCAATCTACTTATCTGACTTTGACTAGAAGGTTTTCACTGTATGAAATCCAAAGTTTCTGTTAGCTTTATCTGTTATGAAAATGTACTCTAATAATCGTTTTCAGCTTTATGGACAAGTTTGGATTCCCGGGCATTTTAGGATGCATCGATGGCACCCACGTAGCCATAGTGCGGCCTATTGATCATGAGGAGACATTCCTCAACAGGAAGTTTTACCACTCCCTTAATGTAATGATAGTAAGTATGTTAAAAAAAGCATGCAAATATTACTTTTATTTAAATAACAAAATTTAATAATAGTATTTTCTTTTCATTCCAGATTTGTGATGCAACCTTAAAAATTATTCATGTAGACGCGTCATTTGGGGGTGCTTCTCATGACTCATTTGTATGGAACCAAAGTGGAGTGCGAGGTGTTGTAGAAGGCCTGGCAAATAGTGAACGCTGCTGGTTATTAGGTATACCTTACTACTTAATTTCTGTTAGACCATTCCTTTTTTAAATTAAAAATTTATTAATGTGTTATTTCTAGGTGATTCTGGGTATGCACAGCGTCCATGGATGATGACTCCTATCCTAGGCGCTGCTGCTGGATCCCCAGAAGAATACTACACACAACTTCATTGTCGTGTCAGGAACACTGTGGAGCGATGCATCGGAGTGCTGAAAGCACGTTGGCGATGTTTGTTATCACACCGGGTACTTCACTATGATCCAGTCACTGCTGCGAAAATAGTGAATGCCTGTGTAGTGTTACACAACATCGCCAAAATGCATAATGATCCACTTCCTGATGATCGTGACACTGACGACAATGAAGTGGGTGGTGATATCCAGCAGCCCCAACTGAATGAACCAGTTTCTGCACTCGACTCCACTAGGGAAATGCTGGTGAGAAGATTATGGGATGCGAGACCACGAAGATAGGTGGGTATCCATAATTTTACAAACTGTATATTTTCACAGTAGTAGTCAACTAGTAGCAGTTGTTTAGTTAACATAGATACTGTTTTCAGGTATGAAGAGCCACGAGATTGTGATGGTCTTCGCAGTCCCCACATAATCCAATAGATGGCATTACTAGTACGATGCACGCGACCACGAAGTACCCAACTCACGATTACGAAGTGTTCTCTGAATTATGCTATATATATGAACTTCAAGGATGAACGGTCGGACCAGTGGTCCCCTAGCACAACACCTGCTCGGAGGATGATCATCCTTTGTTACGGTCGAGCCATATCACCTGCTCCCGTACAAGATCAAATCAGAAATGAAGATATCCATTTGAACTAGAGTGTAGCAGTCTTCGCAGTCTGCAAATATGATTATAGATGGTATTACTTGTACCGCACAAACGATTACAAGAAACGTGAATAAGAAGACATGGCTTGCATCGCACTTACGAAGTTTTCTGTGAATATACTACTTCCAACATTCATGGTTCAATTGTATGGTATATTCCTGTCTATTGTTGTTATTTCGTTGTAATTTATGACTTTAAAAATTAAAAAAGAAGAGACCACGTCAGCTACAAAAGGTCGCTGATCATCGTGTAGAAAATCGGAGGAGAAACAAAAAGGAAACAGTTTTATGTCAAATAATTTATATAATAACAACAATATAATTAGTAAAAGAGGCACTTTTTATGCATTAAAATACTAACTCTAATGGAACAGTCTTAAAAGGAATTTCAGTTTCCTTAAAAATACTCTGTATAATAATAATTTAACCGTGATATAATATTATACTTAGTCAGTCACAATTATAACAAGTCCTTCTTACATTTCAATATTAATAACATTTAATAAGTCTAACTTTGTTTTCTATAAATATGAATATTATATACTTTGTAATAATAATTAAAGACAGCTAAAACTGACTAGTAGCAGTTACAACAATATAATTAATAAAAGAGGCACTTCTTATGCATTAAAATACTAACTCTAATGGAACAGTCTTAAAAGGAATTTCAGTTTCCTTAAAAATACTCTGTATAATAATAATTTAACCGTGATATAATATTATACTTAGTCAGTCACAATTATAACAAGTCCTTCTTACATTTCAATATTAATAACATTTAATAAGTCTAACTTTGTTTTCTATAAATATGAATATTATATACTTTGTAATAATAATTAAAGACAGCTAAAACTGACTAGTAGCAGTTACAACAATATAATTAATAAAAGAGGCACTTCTTATGCATTAAAATACTAACTCTAATGGAACAGTCTTAAAAGGAATTTCAGTTTCCTTAAAAATACTCTGTATAATAATAATTTAACCGTGATATAATATTATACTTAGTCAGTCACAATTATAACAAGTCCTTCTTACATTTCAATATTAATAACATTTAATAAGTCTAACTTTGTTTTCTATAAATATGAATATTATATACTATAGTAATAATAATTAAAGACAGCTAAAACTGACTAGTAGCAGTTACAACAATATAATTAATAAAAGGGGCACTTCTTATGCATTAAAATACTAACTCTAACGGAACAGTCTTAAAAGGAATTTCAGTTTCCTTAAAAATACTCTGTATAATAATAATTTAACTGTGATATAATATTTTACTTAGTCAGTCACAATTATAACAAGTCCTTCTTACATTTCAATATTAATAACATTTAATAAGTCTAACTTTGTTTTCTATAAATATGAATATTATATACTATAGTAATAATAATTAAAGACAGCTAAAACTGACTAGTAGCAGTTACAACAATATAATTAATAAAAGAGGCACTTCTTATGCATTAAAATACTAACTCTAATGGAACAGTCTTAAAAGGAATTTCAGTTTCCTTAAAAATACTCTGTATAATAATAATTTAACCGTGATATAATATTATACTTAGTCAGTCACAATTATAACAAGTCCTTCTTACATTTCAATATTAATAACATTTAATAAGTCTAACTTTGTTTTCTATAAATATGAATATTATATACTATAGTAATAATAATTAAAGACAGCTAAAACTGACTAGTAGCAGTTACAACAATATAATTAATAAAAGGGGCACTTCTTATGCATTAAAATACTAACTCTAACGGAACAGTCTTAAAAGGAATTTCAGTTTCCTTAAAAATACTCTGTATAATAATAATTTAACTGTGATATAATATTTTACTTAGTCAGTCACAATTATAACAAGTCCTTCTTACATTTCAATATTAATAACATTTAATAAGTCTAACTTTGTTTTCTATAAATATGAATATTATATACTACAGTAATAATAATTAAAGACAGCTAAAACTGACTAGTAGCAGTTACAACAATATAATTAATAAAAGAGGCACTTCTTATGCATTAAAATACTAACTCTAATGGAACAGTCTTAAAAGGAATTTCAGTTTCCTTAAAAATACTCTGTATAATAATAATTTAACCGTGATATAATATTATACTTAGTCAGTCACAATTATAACAAGTCCTTCTTACATTTCAATATTAATAACATTTAATAAGTCTAACTTTGTTTTCTATAAATATGAATATTATATACTATAGTAATAATAATTAAAGACAGCTAAAACTGACTAGTAGCAGTTACAACAATATAATTAATAAAAGGGGCACTTCTTATGCATTAAAATACTAACTCTAACGGAACAGTCTTAAAAGGAATTTCAGTTTCCTTAAAAATACTCTGTATAATAATAATTTAACTGTGATATAATATTTTACTTAGTCAGTCACAATTATAACAAGTCCTTCTTACATTTCAATATTAATAACATTTAATAAGTCTAACTTTGTTTTCTATAAATATGAATATTATATACTATAGTAATAATAATTAAAGACAGCTAAAACTGACTAGTAGCAGTTACAACAATATAATTAATAAAAGAGGCACTTCTTATGCATTAAAATACTAACTCTAATGGAACAGTCTTAAAAGGAATTTCAGTTTCCTTAAAAATACTCTGTATAATAATAATTTAACCGTGATATAATATTATACTTAGTCAGTCACAATTATAACAAGTCCTTCTTACATTTCAATATTAATAACATTTAATAAGTCTAACTTTGTTTTCTATAAATATGAATATTATATACTATAGTAATAATAATTAAAGACAGCTAAAACTGACTAGTAGCAGTTACAACAATATAATTAATAAAAGGGGCACTTCTTATGCATTAAAATACTAACTCTAACGGAACAGTCTTAAAAGGAATTTCAGTTTCCTTAAAAATACTCTGTATAATAATAATTTAACTGTGATATAATATTTTACTTAGTCAGTCACAATTATAACAAGTCCTTCTTACATTTCAATATTAATAACATTTAATAAGTCTAACTTTGTTTTCTATAAATATGAATATTATATACTATAGTAATAATAATTAAAGACAGCTAAAACTGACTAGTAGCAGTTACAACAATATAATTAATAAAAGAGGCACTTCTTATGCATTAAAATACTAACTCTAATGGAACAGACTTAAAAGGAATTTCAGTTTCCTTAAAAATACTCTGTATAATAATAATTTAACCGTGATATAATATTATACTTAGTCAGTCACAATTATAACAAGTCCTTCTTACATTTCAATATTAATAACATTTAATAAGTCTAACTTTGTTTTCTATAAATATGAATATTATATACTATAGTAATAATAATTAAAGACAGCTAAAACTGACTAGTAGCAGTTACAACAATATAATTAATAAAAGGGGCACTTCTTATGCATTAAAATACTAACTCTAACGGAACAGTCTTAAAAGGAATTTCAGTTTCCTTAAAAATACTCTGTATAATAATAATTTAACTGTGATATAATATTTTACTTAGTCAGTCACAATTATAACAAGTCCTTCTTACATTTCAATATTAATAACATTTAATAAGTCTAACTATGTTTTCTATAAATATGAATATTATATACTATAGTAATAATAATTAAAGACAGCTAAAACTGACTAGTAGCAGTTACAACAATATAATTAATAAAAGAGGCACTTCTTATGCATTAAAATACTAACTCTAATGGAACAGTCTTAAAAGGAATTTCAGTTTCCTTAAAAATACTCTGTATAATAATAATTTAACCGTGATATAATATACTCTGTTGCAGTCGCATTTGTAATAATTTACTTATATTTATACCTTCAAGTGTTAGTAAGCGCGCTCCAACCTAGACACTTCAACCTTCATATTAAGATAAACGCGCTCCAAACCTAGACCACGTTATTGTTTTCCAGTAAGCACGAGATTCTCTCAAGCGCATTGGCCATTCTTGACAGTGCCGCTGCTTGCTGCTCTAGTGCATGCCCTATTTGCGTAAGGGCGTCAGCATGCTGACCCTCGACCTCGAGACGTCTCACTTCTAGCTGGTACGCCCAGCTGGGCAAGTTTGCATCCCGACGAACTGAAATGAAAATTATGATAATTAAATAATAATCTTATATTTTACACGATAAATAATTACAAATATTATGTACTTATTTTATTGTTTAAAAATAAAAATAATTTGATTTAAGAAATGCCAATCCACACTTGGGAGTGTTGTGGACTATGGCCTAAATCCTGATTCTTAGAGGAAAAGTAACTCAATTGAGTAAATTTTCAGAAAATACACAATTAACAAATTTAGATAATTCTCCCGTATTGATTGCACTTACTATTACACTTGTAATGAATTAAATACTTACTTTGCCTCAACCTATCCCTCCTTGTGGAGCGTTGAGTTTGTCCTGAAAATAATAATATTTGCATTTAGTTTTTATTATTCAGCTAGTTTATGCATGGTATGCGATGGCTTGCCTTTTCATTACATCAATGGCACTTAGTATCTGTGGTACCATGTCAAAATCTTCAAGCAAGTGTCAACAACTTGACTTCAACCAATATGACGAAATTTACACAAACAAAAAGTTAACAAAAAGTTAGTCTGTTAGTCTAGCGCATAACTTCCGAACGACTGGACCAATTCTTATGAAATTTTTTACATGTATTTGAGTAGGTTCTGAGATGGTTTGCAAGCGCTGTAGTCGGGTTCTAGGATGTTTTTATTAGGGGCAGATTTTGATTGAATAATTAGACCCGGTAGGTGGCCCGCAGTCGGCTTCTAGGTCAGGACAACGTCTGCCGGGCCCTCTAGTTATTTTATATTAGTTATTCAAATAAAAACAATATTAAATTTTACCATTAATTTTCTCAAGTATTCGCAAGTATTTTATGTTTCAAGTGATGAATTGTTTTGCAAATATAATATGAATAAACCCGGCTTCATAAAACTGTCTTTTTCTAATGCTCCTATATTCTATGCATACACCTTGTCCTATAGCTCTAACTAAAAGATGCATATCTGTCATAACACTTACTATTTTCTCTAGTTTGAGACACTTCGTCCTGGCTGGCCTGTTCCTGAACCGCAGCTTCTGGTTGTTCCTGTACTGAAGGTTGCAGTTCAGAAACAATCACTTCTGGTTGTTCCTGAATCGCAGGATCCAGTTCAGGAACAACCAGAACAACAGGAGAGGCTTCTGCTGCCTCTACCTGCTCCAAGTTGGGGTGGTTTGGTCCGCCAATATTTGGAGTTGATTCTGCCCCTAAATCTGTAGATGTGGAAGCCTACAAAATAATAATTGAAATCTATTTACTATTTCTCAAATAAAATAACAATGATACTTTTAAAACAAAAAAAAAAAGATACGCGCCGAATTGAGAACCTCCTCCTTTTTTGGAAGTCGGTTAAAAAAGGATTAATTTGCCAGACTTCTATCTTGAAAGTAGGTACATATGTACATATTTTCAAGTTGAAGGGTTCAAAGCTTTGTATGCTTATCTATACTAATATACAAAGCTGAAGAGTTTGTTTGCTTGAATGCGCTAATCTCATGAACTACTGGTCTGATTTTAAATATTATTTCAGTGTTAGATAGCCCATTTATCGAGGAAGGCTATAATATATCATCACGCTAAGACCAATAGGACATAATGAATGTTTCAATCGGGGGTTTTTCCTTTTGAGAGTTCCACTGCGTAAACAGTTAAAATTTTGCACGCGAACGAAGACGCAGGCAGAAGCTAGTCTTCATTTTAAAATGAAGTGTGTTTGGATTACTCTTAATCAAGTAAAGGGCATGTTACAATAAGTCTTTAGTACATAGTAGGTTAATACAAACATTTGAACATAAATTGATATATAGAAAAAACATGATAAGAAATATAAATTATGCATTTGAGACTGAGCAATACAACTAGAGAAAATATTAAAAGAATAACTAACGTTTAGTGGTATTTGCACGCCAGGCAACCCCTCAACTGCTACAGGGCCTATTATGGCAATAATTTTTTCTTCAAGTGGAGTCAGTGGCTGTAAACGGTTTGGGCCTCCACCTGTGCCCCTGGCCATTCGGCGTGAATCGGCAGCTTTGTTTTTGATTTTAGCTTTCAGCTCAATCCAGTACTAGTAAAACGTGGTTAGCTTATATTTTATGTTCAAACCATCAGTACAGTGGTTAATAATTATAGTAAACGGAGACAACAAAGTAAATTTTAGAGTCAAATGTTGCATGAAATAAAATAATAGGTAAGTAACTAGGTTTAATAGGTAACATAATAATTGACATGCAGTATGCTCAGGTATATATATATAACATTCAGCTTAATTATTTTATAAACATACAGGCAATGACCTTCTATACTATTCTATCTTATTCTATTCTATTCTATTTGTATAGAAGGTCATTGCATACAGGTGTCAACTTACTCTACGCCACTGCTCCCAACTCTTCGTTGTTCCACTGCCAACGGAATTTAACGTTAAGGCAATGCCTTCCCACGCCTGTCTAGCCGCCTGGTTCCCCAGAGGCCCTCCAGCAAATCTATTCATCGAGACATCCCGATGGGTCTCGGCAAAATCGACTAAAATTTCCAACTGTCGCTCGGATACCCTACGTAGGGGAGCCATCTAAAAAGAAAAAGGGCGTTCATGACTTACCTGCCTACATCCGCCTTCCATGCTGAATAAGACGTCTTTCTTCAGCATGGAATTATGCCAAAAACACTTGATAAAAACACTCACAAATCGCATGATTCTTTACTCCTAAGTGCACATCCTAGATAATAATTTGTTTTCATACTTACTTTTGTACGCAGTAGGTACGACAAAACTTAATTCCTTTTTTTTCTTCAAAGTAAAAAGAAAAACCACAGTACAAACATATGAAGAGCCTTAATAAATTAAATAACGTTCAATTCAAATTAAAAACCAGTGAAAAACATAAACATCGCAAATCGTAATGTTCCACAGATTAAGAACTCAAGTATTAGTCGTACAAATTAAAAAGTCTGACATTTGCTCCTACAACATTTCTCAGACGGGGTATGTTTAATTTGACCACATAAAGTCGATAAAATTAGCAGTGACTATCAAGCAATCTGATAGTCATTGTAAGCAGTTGACATTAAAATATTTTACTGAATACGAAACATGTGACGTAAGCATAGTCAACCAGTAAACGAGTTACCAACAATAGAGTGTAGGTAACTTGTTGTCAAATATTTAGTGAATAGGCCTGCAGGGCCCGTATTCTCTAACTCAGTGACTATCAAAAATGAAAGCCACTGACATATATGTAATATCCATTGAAGGTTTACTATGAAATAAAAAGTAACATTTCATAGTAAACCTTCAATGGATATTGCATATATGTCAGTGGCTTTCATTTTTGATAGTCACTGAGTTAGAGAATACGGGCCCTGGAATTTCATTTCGTAAGTGAGTAACATAGTTGTTTTTATTTTTCTTTTTGTGGCGAGTATTTTAAGTTATTTCAACTAATTATAGCTTAGTTTCTTCTTTACTGAATCCAAAACACGTAAATTTTTGCGCTATCCCTGAAAATTTGGATTATTTCATTAGTTTTTGTTTGAGTGTTTATATAGTGTGGGGATTGTATTGTTTACAAATAAATTGAGTATCGATAAAATTAAAATTTCATATCACTCTTACTGTTTCTCACTCAGAGGGGTAGAGAGATGAAATTGAACAGTCAGCTTCTACTTATAATATTGCCAAACTCATTTTAGGCTGTAGCGATGATAACCTTGTGATTAAGACACCCCATCTCCGGGATGGTGTCTCGTATTCGAAAATTACAGTGTCTATTCAAGTGGTTTTGGTCCCTTCATTGCAGTTACTATGTTTCATTTTAACTAATTACTATTTTTGACTGCCTCGTTGGTCTAGTGGTTAGCATAGTCGACTGAGGATCATGAGGTCCTGGGTTCGATTCCCGGTCGGGCATAAAAGTTAGGTATTGGGTTTTTCAATTAAGAAATTCTCAGTGCCAACCCGGAGTTTCATACAAAATTTCACCCCCTATTTTACCCCCGTAGGAGTGTAATTTTGAAAATCTTTCCTCATTGAGCGCCTACGTCACAAAAGGAACCTACTGTCAAAATTTCAAGTTGCTAACCCCAGCAGTTTAGGCTGTGCGTTGATCCCTTAACGATTTAGTATAGGTACTTTCACTCCACTCTTCCATTTAGTATAGGTACTTTCTGAAATAAACACCTCCATATATTTTTTCTCCGAAAAATTATGGAGAGTTCTTCTTTAAAAACAAATTTTGAAATGGAACCGCACCCGCCCGCGTACACCGCGCGGCCCACTGTCTGCTTACTTGCTCTCCTTCTATCCTAGTGTTTACTGCCTACGTGTTCTGAAGTAAACAACACACTGCTATGCTAGCGAGCACAGTGGAAGCGCCAGAGTGCCACGCGTCCGATAGACGTAACAAAATTCTCATAAGAAAACATAAAACAGAGGCCCCTTAAATATCTAAAAGGGCCTTTTAATGTAAATAAACTTTAGTGTAAGAGACCGTTGAAGTAAAAACACAAAGAAACCTTCTTTAGTTGATTAATATCAATATCATACCACTGACGATCGGGTAACTTTGGGTGCCATTAAACTTCGCTATCTTGGCTTTCCTAACAGCAAACCGACAATTGTTCCATACAGAACAAATCTTGTAAAAAAACCGCATCAAAGTCTTGCATAGTTCTACACTTGTAAGCCTCTTCAATACTACATTTTCTATGGAAAAATAAATTCCGCCATCTTGAATTTTTTCCTGTTCATCAAGTAGACCTTCATGTCCTGGGCCCGTATTCTCTAACTCAGTGACTATCAAAAATGAAAGCCACTGACATATATGTAATATCCATTGAAGGTTTACTATGAAATAAAAAGTAACATTTCATAGTAAACCTTCAATGGATATTACATATATGTCAGTGGCTTTTATTTTTGATAGTCACTGAGTTAGAGAATACGGGCCCTGATCATCTTTTGCCAAGAAACCACTCTCCTATCTTTTATACTCTCCGAGATAGACACCGACGAAATTTGTATAGTGGCCATCTTAAATCCGCCATTTTGAATTTTTTTTCAGCACACTGTCAATTGGATGAAGTTTCGAGTTACATTTGGTCGAGCACACCCCACCTATCTTGAATACCCTGGCTGTGCTCTTCATCCGTCTTCGAAATCCTCAATCATCAGCTCTCTCCGTATTTTTCCTCCGAATGAATTTTTGTCTTCTATACGAAACGATGAGTAAAAAAATTTTTTTCATACAAAATTTTTTTTTACAAAAAACCTCAATTCACGCGGACGGGGTCGCGGGCATCAGCTTGTTCATTATAAAATACGAATCCTAGTGTATTTCAAAAATTATGATTCATTATTTATTAATTATATTTTGTTAATTTTATATCGAGTATATAAGTATCGACATAATCAAAGGTATCGATAATTTCAGCCCTAATGCCCGCATTAAGCTCCGCCCATGCGCCATTTTAAGGTTATAGGAAGCTTCAATTTAAATATGTTAGGGCACATCCTTCTGTATATACCTAATCAAAGCTGGTAATCACTACGTGGTTTTCTGTAATCTGTTCTTTGCTGCAGGGCGACCGCGTATCTTTTGCATCAATCATTGATACATCGCAATCACCTCTAATTGGTTAAACTATTTAACTATTGGACAAAATCCATTGACGCAGCAAGAATACTATAAATTCAGCCAATCGGAGGTGATTGCGATGTATCAATGATTGATGCAAAAGATACGCGGTCGGCCTGCGCCCTGCTGGTTCCAGAGCTGTCACAAGTAAATAAGCTCCATGACGTAGACAGAGAAAGATATATACTCTATGGCTCCTTGAGCTCTCAGCTGGTTCCACAGACATAATAAAGAAAAGGCTGGTTCTTTGTGCCATAGACTATACGTATATAAATATATACTGCTTCAGCGGCGACCAAGGAGGACAGAAAAGGCGGCGACCGGTGTTAATAAAACTTATTTAGGTAAACCCACATTCTACGTACACAGTATGATCAATGATGTGAACTGTCATTGTGAAAAAGAATATTATGATATAATGGTGGTCATGAAGAAAGTATTTTTATTTATTTTTTAATAGGTTACCTATGGGCTTTAACACGCAGCGTTAAAAGGTAAAAAGAAAATATAAAGCATGGCTGAATTAAAGGAAATGGAATTTAAAATTAAAACAAATCAATATGGTGTAACTCCATTCGCCGGTGCAGATTTCAGTAATTGGTTTTTTAGAATTAAAACAATCCTAGAAGAAAAACAACTGCTTAAATATATAAATCAAAATATATCAGAGCGAGGACGGCTTCTTTCTGGGAAAGACTTAGATACAGTACCAATTCCATCTTGTGTGCTATAATTGAGGATTTCAACAATCCTTTCGCAAAGTATTGGTCTGGCCTGCATCGGTGCGAGAACAACGCTTTCACTTAGATCTTAAGTTACCCGAACAATTTTTACTACCTATTCTTTATTTTTACCTTATTTTTTACAAGCAAATTTTACTTTTTAACTTTGTGATAATTTAAAAAAAAATAATTTTATGTTTAAACTTTTGTTTTGCTTTTAATTTAATTATTTAATTTATTAATGTACTTTTTTATTTTTCATGTAATACTGTGTCTGTTTAACTATGGGTTGTAATTGCCTGAAATAAAAATTATTTATTTATTTATTTATTTATTATTTATAAAATCTAAAGTGCTTAAGCCATAGAAATTGTAGAAAAACTAGAAAAAATATTTGTGAGAACAGGAATTTCGTCACAAATACTAATACGCAAAAAATTACTTACAATGAAGTTTAAAGAAAATGAGTCTCTTTCAGAATTCATTCTGGAATTTGACAGAGTAGTGAGAGAACTAAAGTCGTCGAATGCTAAACCTAGTGATAGCGAAATAATATGCTATCTATTATTAGCTATGCCAGATTCATACGATAGCGTCGTAACAGCTATAGAAACGTTATCGTCAGAATTCAGATAGAAACTACTATAGTATATTCACCACAACAGAACGGAAAGGCAGAGAGATTAAACCGTACATTAGTAGAAAAAGCTAGAACAATTTTAGCAGATTCCATATTTGATAAGGAAATGTGGGGTGAGGCTGTGTTTGCAAGTGCATACGTAATTAATCGTTTGCCTACAGTAGATAATAAAATACCAGCAGAACTATGGTATGGTGAAATATGTAATTATCAAAAATTAAAAGTTTTTGGGAGCGAAGCATACTGTTACGTAAATAGAGTGTACCGACAGAGTAAAATGACAGAAAAATCACAAAAATTTTACATGATTGGATACTGTAACAATGGATACCGTTTATGGGATCCAATAAAAAGGGAAATAATTCAAGCGAGAGACGTTATATTTGATGAGGAAAGAATACAAAATAAAAAGGTTCATATAAATACTGAAATATTGACTGATATAGGAAATAGTACGAATAATAGTATTGAAGGTGCGGAAGAATTAGAAAATGAGAAACCTAGCACTTCAGAACAGAATACATTAAGAAATGTTTCTGAAGAAATAACGGAAACAGAGAACAAGAGAACGAGAAGGAAACCGTCTTATCTTCAAGATTATATATGTGATGATGAATTCCATGAATGTGATTTTGTTGCTCTGAGTGTAGAAAATTTAATAAATGATCTCGATGTTCCAAAAAATTTGAAAGAAGCATTAGAATCTAAAGAAAAACAGCAGTGGCTGAAAGCTATAGATGAAGAAATGAATTCACATAGGAAGCACAACACTTGGACTGAGGTAGAAAAACCAAAAGATAAGGAAATTATTCACAGCAGATGGGTATTTAGAAAGAAAAATAACAACACCTACAAGGCAAGACTGGTAGCAAAAGGATATGAGTCTTCAGAATGGAATGAAACCTATGCACCAGTAGGAAAACTATCTACTTTTAGATCACTTTTAGTATTAGCAAATAGAAATAATATGTTTATAGAACAAATGGATGTTAAAACAGCCCAGGAATTTCATTTCATATGTGAGTAACAAAGTTGTCTAGTTTTTCTTTTTGTAGCGAGTATTTTAAGTTATTTCGTCTAAATGCAGCTTAGTTTCTTCTTTACTGAATCCAAAACACGTCAATTTTTGCACTGTCCCCAAAAATTTGGATTATTTCATTAGTTTTTGTTTGCATTGTATATATATATAGTGTGGGGATTGTATTGTTTACAAATAAATTGAATATCGATAAAATTAAAACTTCATATCACTCTTACTGTTTCTCACTCTGAGGGGTAGAGAGATGAAATTAAACAGTCAGTACTTTTAATATTGCTGAAATCATTTTAGGTTGTAGCGATGATAACCTAGTGATTAAGACACCCGATCTCCGGTATGGTTTTTGGTCCCTCCATTGCAGTTATTGTGTATCATTATAACTATTTTTTTATAATTGTTTCAGATTCCCAAAATATCATGAGTTAAGGCTAAGATGGCTGAATGCTATAAACAAACCTGAGTTCAAGCCTACAAATGGAAGCAGAATATGTAGTCATCATTTCAATGGGAATGACATTAATAATTACACTCTAAACCGCCACTCGCCAGCGTCTCAAAGATGATACCTGCCCATTTCTACGTATACCAGTAAGAATCTTTAAACAATATAATAAAAGTTTGTGATGAATAATAAAAAAAATAATGTAAACTTCTCAATAATGCTTTTTTTTTAAATCCAAATAATAAAATTTTACTATTTCTTTTTTATTGCAGAATTTAGAAGAGCACAGCCAGGGTATTCAAGATAGGTGGGGTGTGCTCCACCAAATGTCACTCGAAACTTCATCCAATTGACAGTGTACTGAAAAAAAATTCAAAATGGCGGATTTAAGATGGCCGCCATACAAATTTCGTCGGTGTCTATCCGGAGAGTATAAAAGATGGACGAGTGGTTTCTTGGCACAAGATGATCAGGACATGAAGGTCTACTTGATGAACAGGAAAAAATTCAAGATGGCGGAATTTATTTTTCCATAGAAAATGTAGTATTGAAGAGGCTTACAAGTGTAGAACTACGCAAGACTTTGATGCGGTTTTTTTACAAGATTTGTTCTGTATGGAACAATTGTCGGTTTGGTGTTAGGAAAGCCAAGATGGCGAAGTTCAATGGCACCCAAAGGTACCCGATCGTCAGTGGTATGATATTGATATTAATCAACTAAGGAAGGTTTCTTTGTGTTTTTACTTCAACGGTCTCTTACACTAAAGTTTATTTACATTAAAAGGCCCTTTTAGATATTTAAGGGGCCTCTGTTTTATGTTTTCTTATGAGAATTTTGTTACGTCTATCGGACGCGTGGCACTCTGGCGCTTCCACCGTGCTCGCTAGCATGGCAGTGGGTTGTTTACTTCAGAACACGTACTTAGGCAGTAAACACTAGGATAGAAGGAGAGCAAGTAAGTAGACAGTGGGCCGCGCGGTCTACGCGGGCAGGTGCGGTTCCATTTCAAAATTTTGTTTTTAAAGAAGAACTCTCCATAATTTTTCGGAGAAAAAATATATGGAGGTGTTTATTTCAGAAAGTACCTATACTAAATCGTTAAGGGATCAACGCACAGCCTAAACTGCTGGGGTTAGCAACTTGAAATTTAGACAGTAGGTTCCTTTTGTGACGTAGGCGCTCACTAAGGAAAGATTTTTCAAAATTCCACTCCTACGGGGGTGAAATAGGGGGTGAAATTTTGTATGAAACTCCGGGTTGGCACTGAGAATTTCTTAATTGAAAGCCCCAATACCTAACTTTTATGCCCGACCGGGAATCGAACCCAGGACCTCGTGATCCGCAGTCGACTATGCCAACCACTAGACCAACGAGGCAGTCAAAAATAGTAATTAGTTAAAATGATACACAATAACTGCAATGAAGGGACCAAAAACCACTTGAATAGACACTGTAATTTTCGAATACGAGACACCATCCCGGAGATCGGGTGTCTTAATCACAAGGTTATCATCGCTACAGCCTAAAATGAGTTTGGCAATATTATAAGTAGAAGCTGACTGTTCAATTTCATCTCTCTACCCCTCTGAGTGAGAAACAGTAAGAGTGATATGAAATTTTATTTTATCGATACTCAATTTATTTGTAAACAATACAATCCCCACACTATATAAACACTCAAACAAAAACTAATGAAATAATCCGAATTTTCGGGGATAGCGCAAATATTTACGTGTTTTGGATTCAGTAAAGAAGAAACTAAGCTATAATTAGTTGAAATAACTTAAAATACTCGCCACAAAAAGAAAAATAAAAACAACTATGTTACTCACTTAAGAAATGAAATTCCTAGGCGTTTTACAATACTATTATTACGACACCCCACAACTGAGCACTTCACCATTGTTGATTACACAAAACTGCACAAAACTAAGCAAAAACACATAAAAATATTATGAAAATATTCACAAAACTGGTAATTAGCCACAACCAAAACACCGGAAGCAATACAGACGCCATATAAAGGTACAAAAAAATTGGCTTCAATAGCAAAATTTGATGACGTCATATGACAATTGCCTGACACGTTCACGCAATAACATAATACACCTGTCTCATTCTAAAAACGTAGCTTTCAATAAGTAAGAATAGTCAAAACATAGTAGTACATGTTTTATTAACAAAATGCATTGTATAACTATAATTGATTAAAATGTAACACATCCTCTCTATATACCTAATCAAAGGTCTACGGTGACCTGTCTGTGGTTCAGAAGGACTAGAATCCAGCAGGGCGACTGCGTAACTTTTGCATCAATCATTGATACATCGCAATCACCTCTGATTGGTTAAAACTCTTCCACTATTGGACGAAATCCATTGACGCAACAAGAATACCATAAATTCAGACAATCGGAGGTGATTGCGATGTATCAATGATTGATGCAAAAGATACGCGTTCGCCATAGACGTAGTATAAGGTAAAGACTCAAAGAGTACTACTATCGCACCGACCCCCCCTACGCCAGCCTGCGAATTTGGGATATTGAAATAAATAAAAATACGCATAGATGTATTTTTAATAGCACTTCTCAAAAATGTTTATTAGTTAAAAAGCACCCCCGTAGTTTATGAATCAAATATTGGTAAATATCGCGCATTAAAACTCAAGGTATCAATCGCCGAACTTTACGGCGTCTTCGCGCATGCGCGGCGCTTTTGAGAGGTCTCTATTTAGGGGCAACTTCACGCAGATTACCTTTGAAATATAAATATAGCTTATATACACATTTTCCTTTCAAAATTTATTAGTGAATATAAATAAAAAAATAAATTTTAAAATAATTTTATTTTCATAGGTATGTAGGTAATATTTCAATAAAATTAATACCTATTTTTTACCTATGTATGTATGACTTCGTAAATAACTTTTGTATAATAATAAAATAAAAAAAATATTTTATTTTTACTTTGATTACTATAAGTACTTAGATTGAATAAAAACCTTTATGAATACACATTTATCCTTTTTATTTCTCCAAATAATAAAAAAATGCAGTGAACTGCCCTATTTTACTATAATAATATAGGAACATTTATTTACCAATATACAAAATATTAAAAAAATTTAACCACTTCAATTAGTACTGCCTGCCTGCATAATTAAATTATTCACAACCTTAAAGGACTTTAATAAAGGGCCATTTTTTTGTAGCAGTCTCATAATTTATTGGAACATTAAATAACTTACTAACATAGTAAATAATTCAATTGATCACAAATTAATTGAAGTGATCCTAATGCCTATTAATTTCAAGCTGCTCCTCAATTCCTTTTTGACATCATCTTTGTATGGTCATCATATATATCTATGCCGTTATGATTTGGCCACCTTTGGTCTGAAATAACTGAAAAACATGTTATTGCTAATTTATTACTTACTAGATGTTCTGGGACTTCATCTGCATGGATTAAGGTTTTAAATTCCTGTTGAATCAGTGGAAAGTCAACAAAAATTTTGTCAAAATCGGTTCAAAAGATGGTTTCTCTCATTTCAAGACTCTTGTTATCATCATCCAAACGGCGCTGAGTCTAGCGACTCTACCACGGATTTAAGCAATCGTCTGAGCAGCGGCAGAAATTTCATCCTTGATTTCCTAGCTTCAGAGTCGACTAACGCTGCAACGATGGACAATTCAGTGCTGTCCTCGGTGCTCCAAAAAATCAAACGCCTGACAAAGTATAAGCACGAGATTGGCCTCCAAAGCGAGTCTCGTATTGTTTTCTCCATGGAATCAAACCAGATATCACTGCTCGAGCCATATCAGTCCCGTCTCTCGATGGACTACGCGGCGCTTTACTTTGAAGTTGTCGTATGGCACTAGAGGTGGAACCGGAGTTGATAAGTTACACTTTGTAATTTATTTATTTATCTATATTCACTAATAAATTATGAAATGAAAATGTTTAGTTAAGCTATATTTATATTGCAAAGGTAATCTGCGTGAAGTTGCCGCTAAAGAGAGACCTCCCAAAAGCACCGCGCATGCGCGAAGACGCCGTAAAGTTCGGCGATTGATACCTTGAGTTTTAATATTTTTTTGCAATTAATATTGCATTATATGGATCTTCAGTGTGTTACAAGAAGGCAGGAAACTCGTGTAAATAATACACACAGATGATGCTTCGTTTAGTATAATTCCACGTTCGTTTATTTCATGTGTTAAATACATATAATGCGATTTAGTTAACCCGAAACACCAATCACAATTACTGGTGACAATAATAATTACACTTTCACTAACAGATAAAGAATGACTCAAGTACCGCCAAGCGATCTTATTTATAGAAGACACATTTAGTATAATGACGTTTTTGTCATGATATTATATTTCTTGATTCAATTTAAAGTCAAATGAGCTCTTATTATTCATAAACGCTAACAGCTCGGCCGTCCTGTTTAGACGAGTCCTCGCGTGAATCTACCACCGGTTCGGAACCTATACTCTACAGAGAAGAACCGGCAAGAAACTCTGCAGAATCGAAAAAAAATAGTTATTTTATCGGTAAATGATAATTGTTCCGGCCATCTGATCATTTAATTGGTCCTCCAATTGCTATTGACATGATATCTTTATTATTATTTTTTTGGAAATCCAAGTGTTTTTTATTAATTATAGTATGCATAATTTCGATCCAAAAATCTATTGTAATTTAGTTTGATTCCATCACTCAACAATAAGTGACTAAGAACAATTTTTTTATCAAAATTCGTCATCATGATTTTAGTTTCACTATTGATATTTTGCACTGATGGTATCAATAATTATGATTTATCTCAAATTACATAATTATTTTCCAAGCTTTCTAAACACATAAAATAAAATCAGAAATACCTTAAAGCTAATTTGCTCATCACTCATACTGGTTATCCCCCAAACTTATCTCCAAAATCTCAAGACACTGCAAGATCACGAAAACTCTAAAATCACAAAACTTTTCTTATCAAATCTAACCATCATAAAACTTAGGAGTCATCTATAAGACTCGAATCTTTCAATCATCACAAAGACCACAAAACTTAAGAGTCATTTTAAGACTCAAATCACTCAATCGTCATAAAACTTTACTGTTTAACTCTAACTATCACAAAACTTATTTCTATTTAACTCTAAACATCACAAAACTTAGGAGTCATCTCAAGACTCAAATCACTCAATCGTCATAAAACTTTTCTCTTTAAATCTAACTTTCACAAAACTTATTTCTATTTAACTCTAATCATCACAAAACTTAGGAGTCATCTCAGGACTCAAATCACTCAATCGTCATAAAGCTTTTCTCTTTAAATCTAACTTTCACAAAACTTATTTCTATTTAACTCTAATCATCACAAAACTTAGGAGTCATCTCAAGACTCAAATCACTCAATCGTCATAAAGCTTTTCTATTTAAATCTAACTTTCACAAAACTTATTTCTATTTAAGTCTAATCATCACAAAACTTAGAAGCTATCTCTAAGGCTAATCTACCGATCCGCTTACGTATAAACATAATACGTTCTCCTTCGCTTCGTTTTATTTTTTTGAAGTGAAATCTTCTTCAGCCGCGTTGAGCACTTTTTGGTCGGGAGTAAACTTGTGGATTCGCGTCGCCGAAACCGCGTTGTTACGAATTTCAAACGGGTGCTAATTAAACAAACCTCCACTCTCAATAGCACTACTCGCCTCCAAAAACTCACGCCGCCGTCCTCCAAATCACTAAGTCAGACATCGAATGTAATGTAATTTAATTGTAAATTTTATTATGAAACAATTTGCACACCATTATTTGGTAGAATATGTTAGTGAAATTACCACTTTAAGACCTAATCTGTACCCATATTCTTGCAAATAAATATTGTTTTTTTATTTATTTAAGTAAATACAACTCGGCGTATTAAAAGTACAGCGAAACATGAATAATTTACAACTCGTTCTATAATGTTCACCCAATATCAGATTTATGGCCCCTAAATATTAGAAACCCCCAAGGGCAAATGTTTAGCCGATCACCAAAATGAGTACAAAAGTAGTACGTCATGACCACCGAAATCTCAACCATTTTTCAATTTAACTAATTCTAATCGTACAAAATACAGACAAGACTAGATTTTTATTATTTATTATTTTATTGTGTGATTATTTGGCTTATTATTTGACTTATTATTTAACTGGTTATTTAACTACTTGCTCAATTACTCGTAATAGAATATACTCATAGACGTAATAGAATTAGTTCCATGGACATAATATGACTTTTAAATACGATTAAAATGACTTTTAAAAATATCATATTATACTAACCGCCACGACATGCCATGTTTGAATTCAATTTACCAAAACCGTTACAGTTTCTTAGTATGTTAATTAAGTTTTATGTTAAGGGTGAAAGTCTAATATTATGTACCTATAAATTTATTGAATTAATTTTTGATTTGAAATTTTTATAAATTAATTTGACATTGTTATTAAATAAGTTTAATTGATTGTATAAAATATTCGTTAATGCAATACCCTGACGGGGCCTCATGTCTCTGTAATTGTATTATGAACATTGTACATTAAAGCAATAATAAATAATAAATGGAATGAAGGTATATTAGCCCAAAATAGCATAACTACTTTTGAATATTTATGTTGAATCCTAACCTAAAATTTTGACACATATAGAACTTTAAAAAAACGATTTAACTGCATAAATTCGAATGGTGCTCTTCCTTTAAATGAGGAACATTATATTATGTTGAAGCTTTGAAACGTGAAATATTGGTGAGTTGTAAACACTGTGGCTGAGTTTGTAAATTTGATGGCGATATATTATATCAGTAGGACAAGTAGTTTGTTGTTCTTTACTTGACGCTTTCTTTGAAATATTTAGTGATTGTTGCAAAAGAAATCTCATTTTCCCGTTGCTTAGTTAATAACATCAGAAATTAGGTTACGTAGCAAAAAGTAATAATTCTGCAGCTTGAGTTAAAATTTCCTTTTTCAAACCCCTATCTTATTCACTTAGTGATTCTCTTTCTCTTTCTTCTAGACTTTTTCCATTATTTGGAGTCGGCTCTTCTCATTTGCTAGCGCCAATATATTCTGTCTTGGGTTGTCTGCTGCTGAAAGTGCTTCGCGCTCCATATCAGGTTACAGTTGTCCACCACGTGGCTGCAGGGTACCCTCTCCGCCTCGCGTTCTGCCAATACTCTCCACACAACATGATCCTCTTCTCGCCGCATAATGTGTACTAACGTAAACGACCCTCTACCATTTTGTCCGTTATTGGGGCAACCTTAAAACTTCTTCTGATCTGCCCATTCCGCACTTTATCGAGTCTAGTTTCATTGGGCACCCATCTTCATTTCGTTAACACGCAATTTCTATTTGAGAGTCTTTTTGGTTGCCCAGCACTCTGTGCCGTACAAGCATTGCAGGTCAGACTGCCGTTTTCTATACCTTGCCTTCGATCTTTATGGGCATCCGGTTATCCCCTATTAGGGTTTGTACTTTCTAAAACCCTTTCCTAGCTATCTACAGATGTCCACGTCATAATAGCTATCTTTAAATACGCTAATTCAGCCCGATACGTCCAGCTGTGTATTGTTTGAACAGTCAGTCAGAATACCAAATTGTAACTACAATATATTTAAAAGAATGTTAAAAGAATAGCCCACATAAAAATGATTTTACAGTGAAAAATTATGTTTTCTTTTTTTAAAACAAATATATCTTTTTTTAGTTTTTTTAGTTTTAGTAAAAGTTTAGATAAACTAGTTTATTGGGTGTTTTGATCAGCAAAGGAATACTATGCAATCGGATATTTGTGAAGCAGCCAGGTAACCTTCACATTATTGAACTGAGATTACAACAAACGAGTGAAGACTTCACGTTTACAATCAGTAATCCTAATACTTAACTCTAACTTTCACAATGTCGTTCACAACAACTAAAATCATACATAACTTTCACAATAACATTTGTGGACTACCTTCGTCCATCACAACTAAAATCATACATATCTTTCACAATACCAGTTGCGTAACAACCTTCGTTCACGATCTAGCGAGAAGAAACCAGTAAGAAACTCGGTGGCGACTAAAATAACTTTGTCAACTAACAGCCAGTTATTCATTTCAACCTTGATATTGACCATTATATTCACAACATTGTCGACATCAGTATTCAATCATCATTCAGTTTGATCAATCGATCGATCAATTTCGTAATATAATCAAACATAAAATTTACCTACAAAATCAATGCTACATGTTATAAAATCACGTTATTCCTCAGACAATACGAAAAAAAATGTTTTTTTTTTATGGAATTTCTTTCTCTTTAGATAACAAAAACTAAGACTAATATTAATTTATCTCTTCATCATCTATTACACAGGCAACGTAAATACTAGATAATTTAATAAAAAGAAGATAAATCATTATATTTTCGTTTTCAAAATTCTATTTCAAAACCAATCATGAAATTGTTAAAAATCAGTCTTAACGATTTTTTAAATTTACAGCTTAAGTTGGTTTGCATCAACACATTTTGACGGATCGTAACCTCCCAACATGGCGCCCACAAGCGTTAGTCAAAGAAGGCGTCGATCATTATTTTTACCATGAAGCAACACTAGTAAATTAACAGAAGTCAACGTAAGCAGCTACGATAACCATTGATTTGAATCAACCGGCCCTTATTCCATTAAAAACATTCTTTTTCGACCGAGCAATAAGTACATAATTATCAACTATATCAACCCATAATTAAATAGATAAATTAATGAATGATTTCACCATATACGTAGTCCAGTATTTTCCCATCGCACCAATGTGGCCTCCAACACTGCAAGTATACACGCGCCTCCATGTCATCCACAGTCCAGCACTCGCCCATCGCAGCAATGTGGCCTCCGACACCGCAAGTATACACGCGCCTCCATGTCATCCACAGTCCAGCACTCGCCCATCGCAGCAATGTGGCCTCCGACACCGCAAGTACACACGCGCTTCCATATCAGCATTCACGTCATCAAGTTCGCAGCGTCAGAGCACCATCATCACACCCTGACGCGCCTCCATGTCAGCATTCACGCCATCAAGTTCACAGCGTCAGAGCACCATCATCACACCCTGCCCACACCGCAGGCACTCATTGAAGTCATTGATATCCACATGGAAAAAAAAAACAGGAACACGTTAATTTTCGGCTCGCCACTACTATGAATCGTGCAGAAGAAATACACGAAAATATTTCATCGGTAGGAAACTTGGGAAATAATATTAAAAATTAATGTAAAATGTGTGTGGAATTATTTTTCAGCTTACTAATAATGACATCTACATAATATTATCTTTGAATTTTTTTTTTTAATTATAAATTGATATGAAATTGTGTTACAAACAGTGACACAGTCAGTTTTACTTTGCACCGTGTTAATATATAGGAAAGACATAATTATTATAACTAAAGAAATAAACATGAGACTAACTTAAAAATATAGTGGGTAGGTAATCTACAAAAATTTTAGCTTAGCGCTTAGCAACATCGCGTCGCTGCCAGCGAAACCGGTTTCAGTTGCAGTTTATGCGTGATAACTATTTACTATAGAGGTTGCTCCAAAAAATGTTTTTTTTTTATGTTTGTGTTTGAAATTCTTTTCGTTCATGCTTTCTTTTAAAATTTCACGAAACAAAACAATTTACTACTTTTGATATGTTGGCACTACTCAGTACTAGGTTGATATAGAAACTCATTTACTTTTCTTATTCCTTTTGTCAAATATTTAAATAGCTATTAGTTGTCAATGTATCGTTTTTGAGTCAATTAAAACTTATTAAATTTTAATGAGTATTTCATTACAATTTAATTGACTCAATTATTATGGATAAATATCTCAGACCAGAACGCTTCAATGTGGATCCTTCCACACAAAACTCTACCAAAGAATGGGAGCATTGGAAGAAAACCTTCATGAATTTTCTGGATGCAAAAGACTTTGGCAGTTCTAAAAAGTCATCGGAACAATCTCAGGTGAAATTACAACTTCTTATCAATCATGTATCCACAACAATATATGCATTAATTAATGATGCAAAATCTTTTGACGAAGCTATCAATATTCTGGATAATGAATTCATAAAGCCTAAAAATATTATATATGCCAGACATAGACTCGCTAGTCGAAAACAAAGTTCAGAGGAGAGTATTGATACATATATACAAGCTTTAAAACTATTGTCTAAAGACTGTGAATATACTGCCGTCGATGCAGACACAAATAAAAATGATAGTATTAGAGATGCTTTCATATCAGGAATATCATCTAATAAAATACGCCAACGGTTGCTCGAAAATCTGTCTTTAACATTGGATCAGGCATATAATCTAGCTCTCTCCCTAGAAAGAGCTGAAGTAACTAATCTTAGTTTTCAATCTCCAACTATCAATGCAGCCAGCACTTCAAAAGAAACTGTTTATAATGCAAATAAAATTGTGGCACAAAGATTTAGCAAACGTAAATGCTATTTATGTGGTGAAAATATTCATTCTAGAAAGAATTGTCCTGCGTCTAATGCTGTCTGCCAAATATGCCACAAAAACGGACATTTTGCAAATGTTTGTAGAAGTAAGAATGCAACCGTTAACACCATAACTACTGAAGATGTTGAGAATTTTTCAGACGATATTATTAGCGCTGCTTCACCATCTTCGTTAAAAAAAGCAACAGTTCCAGCCTTAATAAATGGTTTAAAAGCTGAAGCTCTTCTAGATACAGGAAGTTCTATTAGTTTTATAAATGATAATTTTGCGAAGTCTTGCCAAATAAAAATTACACCGTGTAAGCAAACTATTTCTATGGCTTCATTGAATTGTACTTCTCAAGTGGAAGGACAAGTATGTGAAACAATTAAAATAGGAGAGCATGTCTACGAAAATATTCATTTATTAGCTGTTAAGAATTTGTGTGCTGATTTAATAATTGGACATGATGTTTTAAGTAAACAGTCAATTATAGAGTTTAAATTTGGTGGTGAGAAAGAACCATTTAAAGTTTGTTGTGTAGCTGAAGCCTCTGTGCCTGCAGTATCACTATTTTCAAATGTCTCTCCTGATAGTAAACCTATTGCTATTAAATCACGAAAATATTCAGAAGATGATAAAGCATTCATACAAAAGGAAGTTGCGCAACTTTTGGCGGATGGAGTGATAGAAGAAAGTAAATCACCGTGGCGAGCACAAGTACTAATAACAAATACACCAAACCATAGAAAGCGTCTTGTCATAGATTACTCGCGAACAATCAATAAGTATACTGATTTAGATGCTTATCCTTTACCCAACATAGAAGATTTAGTTACTCAAATAGCTAAAAATAATATTTTTAGTACTATTGATTTGAAGAGTGCGTATCATCAAATACCCATTTTGCCTAATGAAAAATATTATACTGCTTTTGAAGCTGCTGGTAACCTCTATCAGTTTAAACGAATACCTTTTGGTGTAACCAACGGTGTATCTAGTTTCCAGAGAACTATCGATTGGATCATAAGACAAGAGAAATTGCTAAGCACTTTTGCCTATTTAGACGATATCACTGTATGTGGCAAAACAATCGAAGAACATGATAAAAACCTGCAACGTTTTATGAAGGCTGTTGAGAAGTATGGATTAACATTAAATATGAACAAATGTCAATTTTCGAAAAAAGCAATTAATATATTAGGATACACCATAAGTGAACAAAAAATTAAACCAGATAGTGACAGATTACAACCTCTTATGAGTTTGTCACCACCACATAACAAACAGTCATTAAAACGAACTCTTGGTATGTTTGCTCACTATGCCAAATGGATTCCTAAATTTTCAGAGAAGGTCTACAGGCTATCAAAAGTGGAACTATTTCCATTATCTAATGAATTAATTAAGTCATTTGAGGATCTTAAATCAGATATCCTGAAATCGTTGGTACATGCCATTAAAGACAATATTCCATTTACAGTCGAAACTGATGCTTCAGAACATTCAATAGCAGCTACATTATCGCAAGATTCTAGACCTGTGGCATTTTTCTCGAGAACGCTTAATCATAGCGAATTAAGTCATTCTGCTATTGAAAAGGAAGCTTACGCAATCGTTGAAGCTCTAAAAAAATGGCGTCATTTTCTTATTGGTAGACCATTTAAATTGATTACCGATCAAAGATCTGTTTCATTTATGTTTGATATGAAGCATTCCAGTAAAATAAAAAATGAGAAAATACAAAGATGGCGATTAGAACTATCCCCATACAAATATGAGATAATTTATAGACCAGGCAAAGAAAATTTTGCAGCAGATGCTTTATCTCGAATTTGTGCCTACATGGATTCCAAACAATCTAACTTAGTTACTCTTCATGAATCCCTATGTCATCCAGGTGTGACAAGAATGCATCATTGGATAAGATCTAAAAATCTGCCGTACTCTATAGATGATATAAGGAAAATGACAGCGAATTGTCAAACCTGTGCGGAAATAAAACCCCGATTCTATAGGAATATTACAGAAAGGCCAAAACTCATTAAAGCTACCGCTCCTTTCGAACGCTTGAGTGTTGATTTTAAAGGTCCTATTCCGTCAAATACTCCAAACAAATATATTCTAACAGTAATTGACGAATATTCACGATTTCCTTTCGCTTTTCCTTGCTCAGATATTAGTGGGAAAACCGTAATTAAACATCTTCATAGTTTGTTTATGATTTTTGGAATGCCTAATTACATTCATTCTGACCGAGGCACATCATTTATGTCTGAAGAAGTGAAAATTTTCTTGCATTCTCGTGGAATTGCTACAAGCCGAAGTACTCCATATAATCCACAATGTAATGGTCAAGTAGAAAAACTGAACTCTACACTTTGGAAGGCAGTTCAACTAGCCCTAAGAACCCAAAATTTGTCAATAGATAATTGGGAAAAAGTTTTACCACAAGCTTTACATTCTATTAGATCTCTTTTATGTACAGTTACAAACAGCACACCACATGAAAGATTATTTAAGTATACACGCCGTTCTACGAATGGAATATCCCTTCCTACCTGGTTAACGAGTCCTGGGCAAATATTAATGAAAAAGTTCAATCGAACAAATAAGTATCAACCAATAACAGAAGAAGTAACACTCCTACAGGCAAATCCAGATTATTCGCATGTTCGACTTTCCGATGGCAGAGAAACTACAATTTCCAATAGATATTTGGCACCTAAAACTCAGCAAGGTTACGGTGCGGATATTTCGGATGATGAAAATGAATCTGATAACATTAATAACGACGAACAGCACAGCAGAAATATCGAAGACGATGAATCTAATATTGATAGAGATGAACCTAGAACATCCACGAGGGTACATACGTTGCCTAGGCATCTGGTTGATTACTGTATGAACTAAGTAGCGGGGAAGAATGATATAGAAACTCATTTACTTTTCTTATTCCTTTTGTCAAATATTTAAATAGCTATTAGTTGTCAATGTATCGTTTTTGAGTCAATTAAAACTTATTAAATTTTAATGAGTATTTCATTACATAGGTATGGCAAGGTACAGCTACTGCCTGATACTTAAACCAACACAGAAAAGGAATACATCATGGTACATAAGTATCGAAAATCGAAGTAGCTATTCGAAACGAAAATCATGTGAACCCATTAAAAAAAAAACTAAATCGAATGTATGCAGGCTGTCAATAGAATTATTTTATGCAATTGCCACTACAAGGCGTATAAACATTTAGAAACATAATCATATATACATATTATAACATATATATATTTTTTACACTCAGATACTATTTTAAAGTTTCTATTTTTATTATTTTTTTTACAATTTTAGCTACTTCCAAAATAAGACTATTTTTATTCTTCAAAAATTTATAACATTTTATGAGCAAGTTGTAATAAAAACAACTATCACATTTTTGTTAAACTCAATATACCATTGCTTGGTTAATACTCGAATCTGATTTGAATTAAGATACTATTTACTATAAAAATAATAATCAATTCACACGTACCTTTAATTTTAGCCGAAGACGAGGTTCATTAACACTTCTGATCTGTTACAAGAAGGCAGGAAACTCGTGTAAATAATACACACAGATGATGCTTCGTTTAGTATAATTCCACGTTCGTTTATTTCATGTGTTAAATACATATAATGCGATTTAGTTAACCCGAAACACCAATCACAATTACTGGTGACAATAATAATTACACTTTCACTAACAGATAAAGAATGACTCAAGTACCGCCAAGCGATCTTATTTACAGAAGACACATTTAGTATAATGACGTTTTTATCATGATATTATATTTCTTGATTCAATTTAAAGTCAAATGAGCTCTTATTATTAATAAACGCTAACAAGTGACGGTGCAGTTTGATTCAAGCAGGGTGCAGTTTTTTTAAATTATAAGAAGTACCGAATTGTAAGTATCTGAAGAGATATCGACGTTTTAAGCGCGTTATATATGCGCGATATTTACCAATTTTTTATTCATAAACTACGGGGGTGCTTTTTAACTAATAAACATTTTTGAGAAGTGCTATTAAAAATACATCTATGCGTATTTTTATTTACTTCAATATCCCAAATTCGCAGGCTGGCGTAGGGGGGGTATCGCACCGCACTCCTTGTGCGCGGCGTAGGCAAGTGAACTATAGCTACTAATATTCCTAGACATGTAAAAAATAGGGATGGGCAATAGTGCGCTGCAAGTGCGAAGTCAATAAAATACATCTGAACGGTACGGTACCTATTGTTTGTGTTTGTTTGTACCCTATCATGCTAATATTGTTAGCGTGAAAGTGTGTTTGTTTGTTGGTCTGTTCAATCACGCCTCAATAGAGCAACGCAAGACGTGATTTTTTGAATGGGTATAGTTGAGGACGTGGAGAGTGATATTTATCCCGGAAAATTAAAGCGGTTCCGTGGGAATTAAAAAAATCTTATTCCACGCGGATTAAGCCGATATGTTTTTAATGATCGATCGTATATCCATACTAATATTATAAATGCGAAACTGTGTCTTTCTGTCTGTCCGTTAGTCTGAAGCCCGCGACTTCGTTCGCGTGGATTGTTTTTTTATTCCCGCGGGAACTCCGGAATTTTCCGGGATAAAAAGTAGCCTATGTCCTTCCCCGGTATGTAACCTATCTCGATATCAAATTTAATCAAAATCGTTTAAGTAGTTGAGCGTAACTGACAGACAGACACACATTCGCATTTATAATATCAGTATGGATTGATATATATCCGATGTATATCGAATGCATAAAATATGTAAGAAAAAGTACAAACCTGTGTTTTAATGTGCTATTATAAAATAAAAGTATAAGTTTGATTCTTTGATTCTTTTACTATAAAAGCATCGAAAATAAATTCTTTGAATTTAATAAATATTCTTTCTTATCATACGTTAATATTTATCTTTAGATTCTGTCCATAATTATGTTAAAAAAAATATGGCGCTTGCCTTTTTCAATTTTGGTAACAGATACCTCTTTTGTGATCTCAGGGAACCCTAAATTTCGGTTTTGAACGAAATCGGCCCAATAACAAAGAATTTCAATATGGCGCTGGCCTTTTTTAATTTTAGTAACAGTTCCCTCTTTTAAGATCTCAGGGAACCCCAAATATCGATTTTGAACGAAATCGGCCTAATAACAAAAAATTTGAACATTTGTACATTCTTTGTACATTTTCCTCTTTTGTGATCTCAGGGAACCCTAAAATATATCGATTTTGAAGAAAATTTTCCCAACTAACAAAGAATTTCAATCTGGCGCTGACTTTTAAGATTTATGATCTCATGGAACCCTAAATCGAAATTGAATCGTAATTTGAACGTTTTCGGATCAACAATAACGAATTTCAAAACCTATGGCGCTAACTTTTTTTAAATTTTGTTATCAATTTTCTCTGTTGTGATCCCAGGGAACGCCGATATCTGTGACGGCGCCCGAGCCGAATGTATCACATCACTATTCGATTCGGTGAACAGTCGGCTATCGTAGCGGGGTTGCGGGGCGGTGCAGGCGGTATTACGTTACCTTGCGTCCCACGTCTGTATCGTATCACCCCCGTGACACGTATTTCTATTTTACATGAAAATTTAAAAAATACGAGTAACCGGTGAAATGTGATGTTGGAATTATGTTTATTATGATAACGAGAATCATGTTTGCATGTTTCTATGACACATTTAACCATTTTTCCCAGCTTAAAAAAGGAATTTCGGTCCCGAGTTCGCGATGGGCGCTCTCAACGCTAGCGGTCCTTTGTCTAAAGGGCTTGCTGACGGATCACGGAACGATGCTATGATCCTACCGGTGCCTACTGTTCTTGCTTTGAAGCACGCACTCTATAGGCTATACTACTTCTGTGGCGGTCGCCCTGCCTGCAGAGCCGTTAAACCAGTTAAATAAAATAACCTGTCTGTGACATTACTCTGTGCTAACCAGAGACAAGTTAACCAGAGATAGACGAACAAACTTCATAGACATTTTTGAGAAACGAAAAGGCTATACAATTTCAAGTTATATCTATAGATAAAAAGCAATATCTACCTATACTTCAATTTCATTCATGATTGATTTTCTGTCTCACCCTCTTATGACACTAGAATAGGTATACATTTTTGTGCTCTTTCCCACAATTTCTATAGATGTGAAAGGCATGAATGGGTAACGTAATAGCGTAGTACTGTGGCGTAGTAAATTTAGGGATGGGCCTCGAGTCTGTTGTGCAAAATCGGAACTAATAGCAAAAATATAGTGTTGTCCTTTTTGTAAAATATCGATTTTTTTTAATCGGTTTTCGACACAATACCGATTTTTACTACAGGTACCAAGCAATAATTATTTATTTTTCTATTCTAAGGTTATAAATAAAACAAAAAGCTTTTAATTTTTTTTATTAAACCTGTACTATTTTCGTTTGGTGATAAAGTTACGAGGGATAAATGTTTAACCCTCGTAACTTTAATAATAAGCTAGTAAGCTTAAATTCCAGCGCGCCCTGGTCTGAAAGAAGCCCACAACAAACTCAGCCGGATATTATTTTTGTCATCACCATCTCACAATAATACATAAACTACTCTGAGCAATTCATTCATAGTTATGTTTATCATGTATTCAATTATAAGTTAAAAAGTTTAGATTTAGAGACATCTCTCAGATAATATTACCATGTTTTGAGAACTATCCAATAACATGGGTACCTTTGAATGAATTACTACATTTTTGTCGTTTTCTGACCAATGTTTCATGCTGAACAAAATTCAATGTCTTGTGTGATTCTTGGTTGAATCACGCAAGACGCAAAACCCGATTATACTGAGAAGCAGGGACGAGTTATTTTCATTGTCAGAGAATACAATAAGTAAAATAATTAATATAATATTTATAATGCTAAGCCAGGCAACAATAATCCACTAAACAATATTTCATTCTAATAATAGATAAATCATAAACCAAATAGCTTTTAAAGTCTGACTGTATATATACAACAAAGTTTCTAAGGTTAGTTAGCCACTATTGTACTCAGAATATAAAAGGTTGGAAAAAAAGATTTTAATTATAATAATTATAACAAGAACAATAGGCACTTTTTGCTTGATGTATGAAACAATAATAGAAAGTATATAGCAGAATAAATTGCTCGTCGTGACGTCTAATATTTCATCAATAATTACAATTGCAAATAAAGCTTACTTTCGCTTGAGGAAGCATAGTATTCCATCAATTGTAACTTTTTTCAAAGCTTAATTCCAATGTTACACAGTCTCAAATAATTATGCCTGTGAATGGTCACAAGCTTGACCCAACCTGAGATAAATAAAATTATTCTAGCAATGAAAAAGTTAATCCTACTACATACTACCTACTTAAAAACTGGTAATTGGTACTGCAACTGGTATTGTAAAATATAATCATATATTTTACAATACCAGTTGCATACCTATAAAAATCTACCTATTAAAAGTCATAGATTGGAGCTGATTTTGTAGTGCACAATCTCTAACCTAAAATGACAGCATTAAAAATATTGCTAACCCATAGTATTCCCTGCGGAAAGGGACACAACAAAAAAATCAAAATTCCTAAAGTGTAAAACCAAGAAAAATTGAGGATGAGTGTTGTCTTTAACTGCCTCGTTGGTCTAGTGGTGCGGCCGACGAGGTCCCGGGTTCGAGTTCTGGGTCGGGATATGATTGGGTTTTTCTGACTAGAAATTTTCAGTACTAGCCCGGAATTAGGAAGTTGGTGGTGTTCCACCCCCGTGCCTCGGAGAGCACGTTAAGCCGTCGGTCCCGGTTGTTATCACTAACATGATAATAGTCGTTAAAACCCGCCCACTTGCATTGGAGCAGCGTGGTGGGTCTAAGCTTCTCTTAATTCTCTCTCTCGTATGAGAGTGGAGGCCTGTGCCCAGCAGTGGGACGTTAATGGGCTGTAGTGGTGGTGGTTATACATATAGAATTGGCCACAATATATAACTAAAATAAACCAAAAAAGATCCTCAATTCAAGTGGAATGAATGTGGTTAAAACCTTCTACGTAATACAAATTAGCTTCGACGTCGAACAGATCTATAGCTCGCACCTTTGGTAACCTTGGTGTCAATCAAATTTTCCATTTCCGTTCCCTTTTTTCGTGAATCGATATTATGAATTCTTCTATTGAAGTTAGTGAACCATTGTTTAACTTGCATTCTAATGATAAAGAGCCAAAGAGCGTTCAGAAAGTCTGATTTGTGTTCAACACAATTCAATGTCAATGATGTGTCAAGACCTTTTAATTCACAAATTAAATCTGTGAATATGCAAACCTTACAAATTTTTGAAAAGTTTGTTCAATTGTATACAGTGCCAAATTAGTGCCTGAAATTTAATTGATGGATAGAACAATTTCTTGTTGTTGGGATCATATTCCCCCATTTCAATTAAATAATGAAACGGTTGAATTTCGTTAGACAATAGTGCACTTCTACAATTTTAACATTCTGCAGTCTACACTATGCAGTTTTGCTAATAAATATCTGCAGATTGCACCGGCGATGTAAGACACAGCTTGAGTCTTCAATGCATTTTCAGCAGGAATACATTCTTCAATAAAATTTAAAATTTGTAATCTATACTATGCTCACTAGGTTGAGTATTAGGTACTTTTTCGCTTGTTTATGAATTTACTCAGTGTACCCAGCATTTTGTCATTATCGCTGGTGCAATTGGCATACAAAGATTTACCAGTCGAAATGTCATTAATCAATATTGTTTTGTACAGTTCAACAAATTGATGACAGTCTGGATGTGTGCTACCACCCACCTACCATCCAAAATGTCCTCTAATTTGGCCAAAAAAAATATCCAGTGGATCCTGGATTAGGCGCGCAAGACTCACTGGTATTGATTTCAATTCTGACCAAAGATGTATGTTGTGAATGAAGTTACGCAAACAAAGAGGCTTACTTTCTTGTGAGTCTTTGGCATCAAATTTCATCGATTCTAGCTTTATCAGAGATTCATTCCAAAACTCTGGAAATTGGTTGGAATTTAAGGACAATGCATTTTTTAAACTGCTTTTAGAATGACCAGAACCGTTCAAGCTATCAAACAAGTTATTGATAAATAAAATTATCTCAGAAATGCAAAAGCCATTATCGATGTTTACAGATAATTTAAAATAATCATGTATGTATTGCAAGAATATCTGTACAATTATGTTTTCATCAGCATGGACACGGCGTGGGCCAAATCTCTGCTGAAAATTTTGGCAGCTAATTTGACCTGAAAAGTAAAATTATAAATTGAACCAAGTTTATGTAGATAGGTTTGTTATAAATATAGAAATGTACATTATACACTCAGATATTGCTTGTGAGGAAAATTGTTCCAATAATAAAGAAAATGCAAGTTCTTATTAAAATTTTGACAAACAATTCCATCTTTTACAAACACAGGGAACAGTGCCAGATAATAATTTCAAAATGTCATCCAAGTTCATTCAAAAAGATTTGTTAATTACAAAACAGATAAGGAGTATACAAATGGAATCATGATTGCCATACAGTTAGTATGGCAGCTAGCCCCAGGTGCATCTTAGACTGCATCATCACATACTAGTTGCATATTGAATTAGTGGTTCACCGAAAACTAAGAAGTGTAGGACACCCTTGAAGTACAGGACTACCATTTATTTGTATCTCTATTAGGTGTTTAACCTTGTTCTATTAACATTCACTATCATAAGGTATTGTCACAGTATAACTACATTCTCATAAGACTACAGTTAGTTGTAGCATCTAGATCTGTCATGGGCTCATGGCCCGGTTTCCTCTGTTATGACCACAGGGAACGTCAGTTATTGATTTTGAACGAAATCAGTACAATAACAAAGAATGTCAAAATGGTAAGGACTTTAGGCACCAGTTTTCTCCTTTTACTTGTACATAATAGGTACTTGATTATAGATCGAAGACAAATGCACATTAAAAAGCCCTTAGGTGGAAATTATAACTTGCTAGCCATTTAGGTGTTAGAATTTCACTATTTAATTAAATTTCTTTGTTAATAATAATTGGGAACGGAATACTAGTAAATTTTCATCAGTCAGCTAGCTGATCAGCAGCTTGGTGTGACGTTAAAACAACATATTTTGTACTTGCCTTAATTTTTTTAGAAATTGTATAGTTTTAACATGTTTCGCTTTCAGTTTTACAGCCTCACAACATCTGAAATCCTGTTTATTGTACAACTTTTCCCTGCCCACCAATTCTGATGGTCAACTTCTTATTCTGAAAATTATAACAGAAACATTTAAGTAAATGGTACATCATAATATTAGCATAGCGTTAGTGTAAATTCATACAGAGGGCCAATGCCCGTACAAATGACAGACCCGGCTACTGTGACCAGTATATAAAAACTTATGGTTGAGAGAGTAGTTCCTATAGGAAACTGTATACTAATTTCACATTAGAATGAAAATTCTGCCAGTTTCCTCCATCATGGCCCTGTCACCCCGCAGTATTGCTATGTCTAGACCCCTCCATCAAAAGACTTATATTTAGACTAAAACTCTTTAGACTAAGCTATTAGCATATAACATAACAAACTCAATCATCATCATAATATCAACTAATTGCTGGTTCACGAATGAGCACCACTTTACCTCTCAGAATCAGAAGGGGTTTCATAGTCATAGTCCACCACACTGGCCAAGTACTGATTGGCAGACATCACATATTTTCAGAACAGTATCGATAATTCTCAGGCACTCCTTAAGATGTTTTCCTTCACCATAAAAGCAAGTGATATTTAATTTATTAAAACACACCAAACTCCACTAATTGCCTAGGGATAGAACTCTCATCTCTACAAACAAAACAAATAGGTCTATTTCATACTATTACTTAACATAAATGAAAAATTGTATCCGTTTGTTTATTTTCAAAATTCAAATGTAACAATTATTCGAATAATGCAGTGGAAAAATAATCGAAACAAGTTTCAAATAGTGTCTAAAGTCTAAAATATTATTCCATTATTGTTTCTCAAGAAGAAGGAGGGAGAAACTAGTCAAAATCAAAATATATTTATTCAATTTAGGTACAATGTACACTAATGTGATGTCCAGTTAGGTACATATAAAATATGATGGTGATAATCAATTACAGTATCTTAAAACTAAAGCAAAAGATCCAATGCATGGGTTTAAAGAAAACCTTATTACAACATTACTAGGATTAATGCATGAGTAACTAGCTGATGCCTGCTACTTCGTCCAAGTGGTTTAAGTTTTTTTGATTCCCGCAGGAACTCCTTAATTTTTCGGGATAAAAAGTAGCCTATGTCACTCTCCAGGTCCTCAACTATACCCATGCCAAAAATCTGTCGATCTGTTGCGGCGTGATTGAAGGACAAACCAACAAAAAAACACACTTTCGCATTTATAAGATTAGTATGATGTACAGATCTAAATCTATTTTTAAGAGCTTTATTGTTAACATAAATTGTTACTTACTTACTCAGTGAGGACAAAAACTATAATCGATAGCTGCATTGAAGTAGGTAAGATCCTACGTGCCTGTAAAGTCCACAGCTGAACTTACTCTCCGGAGAGCGCGTTTTCATAAGGCATCGCCAGCCTTTCTCATCCAACCACTTTCCTGATTCCAGAGTCCAGAGGGACATTTTTCGAATGGCGTGGACACTTGGTACTTCCACGCTGTGCTTTGGCTACCGATATGCCACCGATACCGATCGTGATAATTGTATATGCGGTCTCCACTCCTGTAGGTTTACCTACTGGTACCCGAGAGACCATTAGTTAGCGTAGCCAGCCGTTTTCGGCGTTTATGTTTCGAAGTCAGAATCAGGGAATAGTTATCTTTAAATTCCAAGCCGCGGGTGTCGCGGATGAGATAAGCATGATACGAGTAATTATAGGTCCATGATCAACACTCACTTCTTCACTCACTAACTAAAACTCAAAACATTAAAAACTTTAATAAAAAAAGTTAAGTTTAAAAAATCTTGAGACTACGCCATTTTTTTGTAAGAAAATGTGGTGTTGTAAGCCTTTGATTTATTTTTCCCTAAATTCAGATTTTAATTATACCTGAGATGAGAAATCCACTGGACTAAAATTGAAAGTACAGAGAAAGTTTAAATTTCCTAATATACACTTATATGGCACCTACACTTTGTTCTATTATTTTATCAAAAAATAGTTATCATCTTACTACGTAATCGTAATTTCGCGCATAAATTTGCAATTTTATTTAAATTATAAAAGTAAAGTTTGATTTTGAAGAAAGCAACAAACATTTACATATAAGAGTTGTCTGTGTTAAAGTAGATATTATGTAAATATTATCTGTGGTAATTTTGACAGGCAATACGTATCTGTGGTTTTGTCTCTATATTTAAAAATAAGATTGCTTCCGGTCCTCTTGGTAAAAAGATGTCTGAATATAATTAAACGTGTTCTCAATTATAAAGTATTTTTATTTTCCATAATAGCCAACCACCTAAATAATTCAAGAGGTTATGGGCCCAGTGTACGCTCATCCCCTATTGAAAATAAAGTTGCCTATTATCGGAAAATATGGTGTGGTAAAGCATCAAATAAGAGACACGTGGCGCGTGGTCAAGCGTGCTCAAAATCATCTCAAAATGGAAGTAATCAACATGAACGCTATAAACGAGATAAAACTTCGTGACCCAGCACAATGGGCGGCGTGGAAGTTCCGAGTCAAGGTTCTACTTAGGGCGGCAGGTGTCTTAGGCATCGTGGACGGTTCCAGTCCGAGGCCGGAAGAGGCCAAAGAAGAGTTTGCAGCGTGGGCAGACAGCGATGCAAAGGCGCAAAACATTATTGTTGGCAGGTTAGCAGAAAAAACAATATCTCAAGTACTTAGTTGTACAAATGCAAAGCAAATTTGGGACAGGTTACACACTGTGTTTGAACAAAAAGGGAATCTTTCAGTCCATATTGCCCAAGAAAAGTTCTATAATTTAAAATTCACTGAAAAAGACACAGTAGCAAACTTTTTGGGGCGTTTCGAGGAGACCTTAGCTACCTTAGAGTCACTAGGTGTTAAGATCCCATCCAGCATGGCAGTCACGAAAATTACATCATCACTGCCAGCACCTTACAAGCACTTTGTCTCTGCCTGGGAGTCCGTTCCTGTGGATAGACAAACGTATGAAGAATTATCCTCTAGGCTGTTGGTAGAGGAGATGCGGATGAAGGATAGTCCGAGTTTGTCCTCGGAAGCTTTTAAAGCAGTAAAGAAAGGAAGAAAGTGTTTTAAGTGTGGTGCTGAAGGTCATTATAAAAGTGAGTGTGTTAAAGGTCAATCTACATATAAGAAAAATAAGTTCTGTAATTATTGTAAACGGTCAAATCATAATATAAGTGAATGTTGGTTTAAAAATAAGTCTAAAAATTCCAAAGTAGCATCTCATGAAATCGAAAAAGGAAATAATGCATTTCATGTAAGTATGTCCCCAGCCTTGAATGCACAATGTCAAAGTAGGGATTTGTGGATCATGGATAGTGGCGCTTCAGAGCATATGTGCCATAATATTAAAAGTTTTACGAATTATGAAAGTTTCTCATTGCCTAAACAAATAATAATAGGAGACGGTACAGTCATTCATGCAATAGGTAAAGGTGATATATATTTAGAGGCATATAATGGTTCTGAATGGATAGAAACAAGCTTAAATGGTGCTTTATATGTGCCAGATATGAAGTTAAATTTATTCTCTGTCAGCTCGGCTACAGATAGGGGTTATGTGTTAGAAATGAATAAAGACAATTGTATTTTCAGGAAAAATAATAAACATAAAACAAGTGCAATAGCTTATAGGAAAGATAAGTTATATATAATGGAATTTAGATATAAGAATAGTGATATCGCATGTGTAGGTAAAGTGAGCGATAATTTGTTAGAGTGGCATGGTAAAATGGGCCACCAAGACATTGAACAGGTTAAAAATATCCTAAAAAGATGCAATATTAAGGGATCACCTCGTAGTGAGGAGTCTACGTGTGAAGATTGCTTAAAAGGTAAGTTACATAAACAACCATTTCCCTTGAGTGAGGTCAGAGGTCAACAATCTGGAGAAATCTTACATATGGATTTGTGCGGACCCATGGAAGTTAGTTCATTAGGTGGTGCACATTACTATCTGTTGATTAAGGATGATTACTCTCGTTTTAGGACAGTTTATTTCTTAGTTAATAAATCAGAAACTGCAAATTATGTTCAAAAATTTCTAAAATATACAACAAATAACTTAGGTCATAAAGTAAAAATAATTAGATCCGACAATGGTAAAGAGTTTGTCAACTTAAAGATGCAATCCATTTTGGATAGTATGGGAATTATACATCAAACAAGTTGTGCCTATACTCCAGAACAAAACGGATGCGCGGAGAGAGAAATTAGGACAGTAACAGAGGCTGCTAAAACTATGTTGCTAAGCTCAAATTTAGACAAAAGTTTGTGGGCTGAGGCTGTAAATACAGCTGTCTATGTCTTGAATAGAACTAGTAAGAGTAGGGTCAAAGAAGTAACACCATATGAATTATGGTTAAATAAAGGTGTTTTTGACATAAACCAATTAAAAGTATTCGGTTCAAAGGTTTCAGTTCATGTTCCAGACCAAAAGCGTCTCAAATGGGATTCAAAATCTGAAGTTGGTTATTTTGTAGGTTATGGTGAAAACACCAAGGGTTATAGGATTTACTTTCCAAATAAAAATGATGTTTTAATTAAAAGAGAGGTTGTATTTATTAAACAAACTGGAAAATACTTGTCAAAAGAACATAGTATGTCAGAAGAAAACGAATGGCCCGTAGAGTATCTAGAAGAAGATAATGAAACAAGGCAAGATGATGAATTTCACAGCTTTTATGAAGAGGATACGACGACCATGCATGATTTAACTATTGAACAACAAGAAAATCAAGATGATATAATATTACAGAGGGAAGCAGAATGTTCTCTAAATGATCAAGAGTATTTGGACAAATCAGGATGTTCTCAAAGTTCAAGTGGTCCAGAAATAGAAGAAAATATCCAGAAGGAACAAGAAGTTAGTAGGCCATCAAGGAAGAAGGTTAAGCCACAGTGGCTTGATGAATATGAAACAGGTCTTGTGTCATTATATAATGAACCATCAACATATGAAGAGGCTATGACAAGGGATGATAAAGATAAATGGAAAGAAGCAATTCAGAGAGAAATGGACACATTAAAAGTGAATAATACTTTTACAGTGGTGAGTGAAATGCCTAAGGGTCTAAACGTGATATCTACCAAATGGGTTTTCAAAATTAAGGATACTGATGAAGGGAAATTGTATAAAGCTAGGCTAGTTGCCCGTGGATTTGAACAAAAAGATGGTATTTCAAATGTGTATTCACCCGTTGCCAAGTTAGGAACATTTAGGATTTTTATGGCCATCGCAAACAAGTTAAAACAATTGGTATATCAGATGGATGTAGTAGGTGCGTTTCTACATGGTGATATAAAGGAAACAGTGTATATTAAATTACATACAGGAGAGATATGCAAACTTAACAAATCTCTGTATGGCTTAAAGAAAGCTCCAAAATATTGGAATGAAAAGTTTGACAGTTTTATTACAAAACAGAGTTTTTTAAGGTCTAAAAATGATTCATGTTTATACTCTAGAAAGATAAAAGGTAAATTTATGTATGTGTTACTGTATGTGGATGATATTCTATATTTTGGATCAGATCAGCAGGAATTACAAAGTTTTAAGGATCAATTATGCCAAACCTTTAAGATGAAAGATTTAGGATTGGCATCTAATTACTTAGGTATAAATATTAAACAGGAAGGTGGTATAACTACTCTTAACCAAGAAAAATATTTACTCACTATATTAAAAAGATACCAAATGTTAAATTGCAATCCTGTTTCTACCCCAATAGATCAAAACTTTAATTTTCAAATATTGCAAAGAGAACGGTCTGAAAGTAGTGAAATTGAAACAAAATGTAGACAAATAGGTAATAGGTTCTTTATTATATGCAGCTTGCGGTACAAGACCAGACATATGTGTCGCAGTGAGTTTCTTGAGTAGGTTTCAACATTGCGCCAGTCAGTTGTTATATAAGTGTCTGAAAAGAATATTAAGGTATATTAAAGGTACATTGCAACTTTCTCTAACTTACAACTGTAACAATACATTAGTAGAAGGTTATGTTGATGCAGACTGGGCTGGTGACATACAAGATAGGAAATCTACATCAGGTTATATATTTAAACTATTTGGATGTGTAATTTTGTGGAATAGCAAGAAACAATTGTGTATAAATCTCTCTTCAACAGAATCTGAGTATATTGCATTGAGTTTATGTATTACTGAAGCGAACTGGTTAAAGAATCTGTTGAATGAGTTTAATATTAAGTGTAATAGTATAACTATATATATGAGGACAATCAGCCAGTAATTAAATTAGCATATAATTCTGAAAATATCAAAAGATTAAAACATATTGATATAAAATATAAATACATTGTTGAACAAGTAAATAAGGGATTAATCTCATTGAAATATATAAGTACTTCAGATAATATTGCAGATCTCTTAACTAAACCATTGGGTAAAACAATGTTTGAAAAATTTAAAAATAATATTTTGATTTAAATAATTAGCACATAATAAATAACACTGCTCTGCTTCTGCTTTAGTTAGTACTTATATAGAAAAGAATATTGTTTTAACTAGGTACCTATATATTGTTTTAGAGTAATTAAGTTATAAGTTATTCTATACTTAGTTTGTTTGAGTAATGTTTATTTGTAAATTAATTATCAATGAAAATCGGTACAGTGTTAAAGTAAAGTGTAAACTGTACAGTCAGAGATAGTCAAGTTGTGTAATAATGTTTTAGTTAGTACTTTGTATCAGCGATAGTAAATGTTTCTTTTTTGATTTGTATTGTTATGCGCTGATAGGTAAATATTTGTTGAGGGGGGGTGAAGAAAGCAACAAACATTTACATATAAGAGTTGTCTGTGTTAAAGTAGATATTATGTAAATATTATCTGTGGTAATTTTGACAGGCAATACGTATCTGTGGTTTTGTCTCTATATTTAAAAATAAGATTGCTTCCGGTCCTCTTGGTAAAAAGATGTCTGAATATAATTAAACGTGTTCTCAATTATAAAGTATTTTTATTTTCCATAATAGCCAACCACCTAAATAATTCAAGAGATTTCAAAAGCTTCTCGGAATCTGGCCGCTCCAGATTTAAATTAAACACCAATAAATAATACATTTTTTACTTTTTCTCCAAAGAGCCTTCAGCAAATTTTTTCCCCTAAATTTAGGGTGAAAGCTTTTGTTGGTTACATTGTTTGAACGGCCAATAAAAATAACTATAATGCATATAGTAATAAGAAAATGTATATGTGTGCAAATATTGTGATTGTGTGGAAAGAGCGAGAACAAAAATGTATAGCCATACTAAAAATATGAGATAAAAGACATGTACTTAGAATGTACCTCGTCCTATTTTCATAGCCTAGCTTGGACGGCCCTGGTGCTAACCTCAAAATGTGTCTCAAAAATTTAAATTAACAAAAAGTAATTAATAAAGTTGGTCAAAACTCAAAATCAATTTGGTTCGCTTTTTCTTTTCGGTGTTTGTTCGTATTAAGGAACATAATATTTAAATTTACTCTAGGGAGGTTAAATTTTTTTCCCCAGGATATAATATTTACGTCTATGGGGAGGTTCTATAAAGAGTAAACTGAAATTCGTATGTTGGTTCGGTTGAAACTTGTGTGTGAGGGTATTTGCGTTGGGGATTTTGTACATTTTATCTATAGAGGGATTCAATCGCAACACATTTCAACTACAAACAAATTCAATTACAACTATTCTAAAATACTGATTTATTGAATATCAGTTGATTTGTGTGAGCTTAGAATCAATAATTTATTTCTTTTCGTTTTGAATTAATTTATAATTATCCTAATGCATTAGTGATTAGCCTATGAAAGATTTTGCATCAATACGCTTGACTGTCTTTTAGCCCTTCGTCTAATTTATGTGTCATTTCTAACTTTCAGGCATCATGAATGTGAAGAAGAAACCAGTTAGAAACAATCAACTTAAAGCGCAACTAAAAAAGGAATTGAGTTTTATAAAAAACTTGTTTACAAGGTTTTCACTACCATTGCAGAAAAAAGGTGAGCTGTAGGCATGTTGATCTGAAATCGATTATTCAGAGTGATTTAGAACACTATCTCTCAAGTCGGACTGATTCAAGAACTAGCAGTAAAGTTCCTAAACCTTAGATTAGATTAGTACCTTAGATTTTAATTTTTTGTGCTTGTTTATGGTTTTTTTTGCTGTTAAATTAACAGCAATAAACACCAGACTAGAGACTGCTTCGTTGATATCAAGCGCAACTGCTGAGGTGAGCAAGAGGCTGGTTTCGATCCCCGAGTCGGAAAAATGTTTTTGGGTTTTTCTTACTTGAAATTATATTTGCAATCTTTATATTAGTGTCATAAAATCTGACTTTATATTTTCTAGGTGAAAATGATGATCAAATGGATATTGAAATAACTAATAGGACTAAGCAAGATGAAGAAAAGCAACTTCCAAAGAGGGCTCAAAGCATCATAGAGCTCGAAGAAAAGTTAGAAAAAATAAAGTCTCAGAATAATTTTAATCTTAAAACAAAACTTGCAAAGAAGAGTTTGACCAGTAAGCTAAACAAGAAAATAAAGAAGCGGGAAAGAGTAAAACTGAATAAGCATAAAGTTAAAGCAGCTATTGACTCTTCAGAAATAAAAGATGTAAAAGAAATAAAGGAAAAAAAAATAAAACATAAGGAAAAAAATGTAAACATGCCAAAACCAATTTTCAACACTGAAGGAAAATTAGTGTTTTCCAAGTTTGACTTTGCAAAGCTCGGTGAAAATGGTATGTTATACTCATATAATTTGTTAGAAATAAATAAAAATGCTTTTCATATTACCTACCAGGGCCTGTTCCGGGAGATGTGCAGTGCCCGCAGAAATTTGACAACCTCTTGGAGGTCTCGGGTTTGATCCCCGGAAGGGTCTATTCAGGAATTAATAATTTATTTTTTGGGTAATTTTTGAATTTTCTCTGGTCCAGCAAATTCCCGCTCCAGTAGGATACTGTGTAGAAACGGGGGGTATGGGTTTAATAATACTGCCCCTAGCTTGCTTCCATCTTAAACTGCATCATCACTTACCATAGGCAAGATCACAGTCACAGTGTAGTAACCAAAAAACTAGGGTTCTTATCAATAATTATTTGTTTTTTACAATTTTTAGATAGAGAGAGATCACATAAAGATCCCAGAAAACTTCTTGAGAATCTCAAACAACAAGAAGAAAAGCTACAAAGGCTGGCTGAAGTGGACAGTGAGAAAGCAAAGGAGTTAAAAGAGAAGGCTGCTTGGAAAAATATACTTCAAAAGGCTGAAGGAGAGAAAGTCAAGGATGATCCCACTTTGTTGAAGAAATCTATCAAGAAAATGGTAATTTTTCTATCCACTACAAGCTAGACCTTGACTGCAATCTCACCTGATGGTTAATGATTATGCAGTCTAAGATGAAAACGGGCTAACATGTTAGGGGACTGGCAGTTATATTAAACCCATACCCCTATAAAGTCCCTACATGGCATCATACCAAAACACTAATTAATCTCTTGGTGGCAAGTCTTTGCCGGTAGGGTGGTAACAAGCCACGGCCGAAGCTTCTCACCAGGCCAGACCAGGGAGAACTCAGAAATTGTAAATTCCCAAATTGACCCTGCCCAGAATTGAACCAGGGACCTCCGCACGTTAAGATAACAGTGCTCAGCACTGCACCAGAAAGGTTGTCAGTTCACACTAAAATATGTAACTATTATTGACTTGTTATCTTTATTAACAGTCTCTGGGAACGATCAATCAACTCCTAAAAGAAAGTAAGTTTCTGTAATTTCTGCCAGAAAGAAATTTCTGGCAGAAATTACAGAAATAATCACAATATCTTGGGTAATCTTTTCGAGATTTTCTGGGATCTCTCTCTCTTTGCGCCGTATAACTGGGAGTTGTGGCCCCTTCTGGTATTAATTTTTTATGGACAAATTTGCGCTATTTTGCCTACTTTTGATAGGTACTTTTTCAATCTGAAACTGGACGCTCAATCGCTTAGCAGTACGTCTTTACCGGCAGAGTGGTAACTAGCATATCCAAGTCTCCTACCAGACCAGACTAGGGAATATGTTTAGAAATTGTAATTTTTTTATTTTTGTTTTAAAGTTATTGTAATTTTTGTCTCTAGTCTATACATGATTAATTTTATATACCTTTGTTTATAGGAGCAAAAGAAGAAGGTAAGTCAAAAGAAATGGGAAGGCAGAATTCAGAATGTTGAAAAGAAAAAGGAGGAAAGGCAAATCAAACGAAAAGAGAACATTTCCAAAAAGAAGAAAGAGAAAAAAGCCAAAGTTGTAAAGGCAGCAGTGAAGAGAGGTCGAGTTGTAATTTAGTTTTTTGTAATAGGTACTGTAATAAAAAAAAAATTACTAATAAAGTGTTTGATTGTATTGTAAAATATAGATATATTCAAAGAATTCTATCTAAACTGCTGAATAATGGACTTGAAAGACATCGTGAAGTGTCAGATTTTATCCAACATACAAGATATGAAAAAAGTTGGTGCATATGGATACCTGTGCGAGGGTTTCTTATGTTTACCAATGAATGAGCGTCATACTGCCAACATTGTGCCCTAAATTCCACCAAGTAGAATGTAGATCGATTTTAATCGCGCCCACTTCGCGGGTCAAGGTCTGAACCTTTTAATTTCAATACGACTAGAATTCGAGCGTCGAAACATGACTGATAACGCCAAAGTAAATGTTACCATGAAAAAAGTTAGTACGGCCGATTTTAAATATGAATCGCAGTTTCTGCTTGGAGCGGTCGTTGGGCTGAGCCTTATTAGGAACACACGTGGTCCATTTTATATTTAAAAAAAAATGAGTGCTTTAAGTAAAGCTTAGTAACTGACTATGAGAGAAAGAAAATTTGTGAAAGAAAACGTAACTCTCTCTCTTTCTATCTTCACTAACAAATATCTCCCTCTCAATTTTCGTTCGTCTCGCCCGATAACACTTTTCGTAACGCTCTCGTCACGCATTCACCAGCTTACACCCCAAGTCAAGCGTGCGTATTACTTCAACTAGTGTTTCGACACCCGAATCATTTCCCGAGTGACCCGAATACTATCATCAGTCATCACACGATCATGGCGAGGTGTAAAATCGTGACGTTGCTGTAGGCATATTGCGCTATTCTACCGGCATTTTCTTAATGGAATGAGTATCCAGTAGGTAATTATACAAATAGGTACCAGTAATAATGTTTTTATTCAAATTTAAAAGAGTACAAATACTCATTATAATAATAAAATAAGTTTGTTGCATATGAACAAGTTACATGATTGGAATTGAGGGTAGCTCGAACTTTCCTTGTTCATACAATTAAAGTTTAACATAAATTAACTTCGTGACAGTCGTTTAACATAAAATGTTGGTGCTTAATCGGTTGTGATACATCTAAATATGTAGTTAATTAAAGAGGCTGCATTGCTATTCATTTTTATATTGTGTAGAGAATAGCACAATTTTTTTTTATGACCAGCGTATACACTCGTATCTTAACTTTGCCGGTGTGTGTTGCTCTTTACACATTTCCTGTTAAATATAAAGATACAACCATACATAAGCACATGTAACCGCTGGAATAAATCATCACTACATCATGTAGTCTTGGATGAAACAAACATAGTGTTACATAGTAGTTCATAAATACCTAAAGCATAAGCTTAGATGGAATGTGGCCTAGAACACAATCTGAGCACCTATACTGCAGCAGTCAGAAACTCGCGAAGAAGGTTCAGCGCGAGATTGAAACGAGCCTGCGAGGCAAGGAGCGAAGGGAAGCGAGCTAAGAGAGCGAGCAGGTGAAGCTGAATGAAGATACAACAGGACCGAGACTTAGGTATAGCCCATTTCAGAAAACTGAGACCCCCGAGTCAGAGGCGTCTTTACCTATGGTGCAGGGTGTGCGTTGCACACGGGCGCAGCGGTCCTAGGGGGCGCCGAGCGCCGCTCGCTACGGAGTAGCCCAACACGCAGTGAGCTTCCCAAATTTGTCAAATGTTCCAAATTGATATCGAACTTTGTATGTTTGATATGAGGTCGTAATTAGAATGAAGAAATTTCAAAATTTGGACATTGATATAATGTAACATCTAAGTATATAGTTAATATGGGTACGTTTTGGCTTGTTAGGGTAAACACCAGAACATCGGCCTGTCTAATTCTAAATACAGTCAAAGCACATCATGGTATCCAAAACCGACAAATTTTTGTTCTTTAATGTCCAAACAATAGAGTTTATAATCCAAAGACAGTTTGTGGTAACTAGATGTGCTGTTACTTTTACTTTGTACCTACCCATTCCATTCTATTGACCGCGCGCTTACTAGGGGGCGCTAGGGTAGTGTTTGCACACGGGCGCTTCATGGGCTAGAGACGCCTCTGCCCCGAGTCCCCTGCTAATTAATGAGTAGGTGTCTTGTCTTTAAGTAGGTACTATGTACGATACTCTAAAAAGCCTCAAAACAAGTCGTTCCGCGATTGAACGAACGCATACGTTAAGGAGCACATTAAGGGACTAATTAGGTACACTTTTTTTGAATTCGATTCAGCTTTTGTCCTTATAAAACGCGGGGGGTTTATTTTATAGTCATGGAATTTATATTACGCCTACGCATCCATTCAGCTTTAGGTATAGGCCGTATAGGTGTTATGAGTCCCTAAAACGTAACGTTAGGGGCGGTGGTGCAACTGCAGCAGTCCCAAATTTTCTAGGTACTTTACGTAGAATAAACAGGTCAAGAGAAGGTTATCTAGCTAGTTAATGACGACATTAAGATTTCCGTACTCCAGCGGTAACTTATACATATTATTGCAACTAAGGTTAGCATTAAATTTCGTTGGAAAATACTAGAAATTTCTACCAAGAAATTGCACTGTTTTACAGTCTAGTACACTACTGTAATCGAGATTAAACTAGGTATATTCTATGTAAAAACTAAATTCATATGAACACATTCTTTCTTATTCCTAGGTGCGTAAGTTAAATTAATTAACATCATGCTAAGTCAAAAATAAACGATACTACACTGTTATTAATTTATAAACTGTGTTTCCAAAAAATATAACCCAGATGAAAGGAATTCGTTACTTTTACTTATTTGTACCTTTGTACTGATTATAAATAAGTAAGTACTTACTTACAAAATTACATGAAAAAAGTTATCAATTTTTTTCTTTGTCTTTCGAAAGACAAGATGCGGCTATGAATATAACTAGATTCAAAACAATCTATTAGGTATGGTCTATGTAGCTTCACGTCTTATAACGATTTATTACAAACTAACTATATAATATAAACGAACAAAATTGCAACATTTCTTTAAAAATACAGTTTATTTGCTTTGCTTAGAGATAGAAAACATTTAATCTTATGTTGTAAAATAATAGAAAGGAAAACATTAGACATTAGTCTAGGTAGAATAAATTGGTAGGTAGGCACAAACCTAGTAACTATGTACCTATCAAATTTTGCCGTGATTCTACTTAATATGTGCCATAAATTTTGAAAAAAAAAAACTAATATTGCAGCTATAATATACACAAATATAAAAAGATCCCTTAACAGTAACTTTATAATTACTGAATAAAATAAACGTTATTATCTAACATTAATTCGACCGTCAACTCTTATTTTTAATAATAATTGATCTATAAATAAAAAATTATAACTCAAAGAACATGATAGAGAAAAATATTGTAATTAGTAGAAAGTTATTTGGTAAAATTATGACGAAGCTGCTATAGAAACTATTTTATCGTAGTTTAATGCGTATCTTAGTCCAAACTAGGCTTTCAAGTTAGTCAAATATTACACTTGTCATGTATTTCAGAAATTAAGGACCAGAATTAATAAATAATTAGGTCTTGGTTTTATCTTTTTTTTTTCATTTTATGAAACAGAAAATCTAAACTGAACATAAGATAATGCTACTGTTCAGCTTCCGTTATTAGCGGAATCTACTGTAAATTCTAAACTCAAGTAGGTATATTTCCACTTTTACATAATAAGTCGCATCGCATTAAAGATAAAATTGAATAATATGCGTGCTTTATTGTCTTAGTAGTAAAATGTAATTGACTAAACCCCTTAATGATAAACATATTTTATCCATCTTGTAAGAATTATTTTACATCTTCAGTTGGTGGTTGTTTAGGTACTGTGTAAATTATTATAAAACAACTAAAGATCGAATACTGAAACAGTATAACATACAAACGATGTGAATGTTTTTTACACCAATTAATTGTTTTTGGACACTTTAATGACGTCCTTTACGTCGTACGGGTTCTGTATTCGGCCATTAGTATGCCCCCATTATATTGGTTACACAGTTTTAAAACTAATTCTAACAGAAAAAAATATAAAATAAACATTACATGTAAAAAACAATTGTAAATAGCAACAACTAATCATGAATATAAAGCCTCGAAATAGAAGTCTCATTTTTGAATAACTTGTTATAAAATAAATAATGATTATAATAATTTTCAATTACATATTTCAAAAAATAGGAAAAAGAACATAAAAAAATTGCAGGTAGGTATATTTTTTACACAAAACTGTGTTATTCAATGAGTTCGGCTCGAATTTTTCTTGTGTCATTTTACTTAGTTTTGTGTAGAAAAGAATGGGAACTATTAAATTTATCAATGAGTCAAGAGCCGGTTACCGTCATGCCACAAAATGCCAGCGTAGCAGAAACTGCTCTACTCTACCTACTGCTTTTAGCCAGTATTATTGCCTCTGCCTCTTTTTCCACTCGACGCATTGTTCGCATTGTCATGTCGACGCGTATGTATCACGATTTCCCGGCCTTATTTCTGTGTCACAGACTTCTGCAAAGTAGCGCCTGCTTTTACCAAGTACTGAGACGTTTAGGACTTGAAAACACACAGCGCGCAAAGATAACATGTACAACTTTTCCTGGAAAGGTTCACTCTGGCTTTCCGCTGTTGATGTCATTGCCGTGTCTTTCCAAGCCTTTACATTCACTAAAACAAAAGACCCATCACACCGTCTTATATAGTGTACCTTACTAATTAGCAACAGCTACTAAATTGTAACTACATAATTTTTGAATCCCAAATGAAACTTGAAATAATTTGTCAAAATGAACAGCAAGGAAACATTAATATTTGACGCCAATACTGTTGTAAGTAAAAGACAATTAATTGGTTTTTAGTCTGGTTAATTTAAGTTTTAAAGTAAGTACTTACAATAGATTTGGTATCAATTCAAAGCTACAATTAAGGTTTTCCCATTCATTTTCCTTTAAAGGTGTTAAATCCTTAAATTATAGTTCTATAGATTTAAGCAATAGTTTTCAGTGTATAACACCTCAAGAATAAATATTATTTTGTTTTACTTTGATATCCAAGAAAAAATCTTCCATAGACTACAACATGCTTACGGCTTAGCCAAGGTCATTGCACTTCACAAAGTTTGCCTAGATCTAACATTAAAATCAAAAGTATCATTATTTATAGTTGTCTTTAGAAATTTTTCAGATTACACTCCCTAACAATATGCATATGAAACTACATTTTAAATGTCTTTGGAGCACAATGTACAATAGAGCACTGGAAAAATAGAATTTGCTCATGTTAGTCTTCGCTAACTTGATACTTAAACTTATACACCTAAAAATTATAATAAAAATATAGCTCTTACAATTTTACAAAATAGAAAAAAAAATGTTTTTACGTAATACTGCATGCTAATAGTTATTATTCTAAATCAGTCAAGGCATTGTTACATTCAAATAATAAATAACGTTATCTGTCATTTTTAAAGGTACAAACATGTGGTCTGGTTCGCTGCTAAATAAAGCTGATTTGTGGAAACTTGTTTTTCTACTATATTATGTTACAAAATTAAAGGTGGGAAACCATTTGAGCACATTTTAGTAAACAATATTACAAATGGTATTATAGTTGTGGTGGTTTCAATCTTGAAAAGATTGTCATCACTGGCAAAGTTGACGGCAAGAGACCTCGGGGACGTAGCCCGATGCGTTGGTCGGGTGAAATCCGCACCACTCTCGATAGCAAGGTCCCCAAAACCCTGCATGTCGCAAAAAACAGAGCAGAATGGCGCAACATCGTCCATAAAAGAATTATTGGTGGATGGAGTCATGACTAAACTAAACGAATTTCTGTTTAATAACCAGCTGAAACTAACGTGATATTTATATGAAATGGAGTCTGTTTTTTGCCATTGCAATAATTGTTTTGCCAGAAACATATGTAACATTGTTGTGATTTGTCTACAGATATCAAATTTATTCCTGTAAGCTATGCCACAATTGTTTTTAAATATGCTCAAATAGTAATCAACTTATTCTAACTGCATTTACTTACTAGCTACATCCTAAATTTAAATGGTAATAATAAAGCAAGTTGTGAGGCGGGATATTTGCATCAGTCTTGTGAAATTCTCAAATGTGTAAATTATTACTGTCATTGATTTAACCGTCTGGTAATCTGTAAAAAATGAAATCAGAATAACTTGTTTACTATTATTATTAGAGTTTTGACATAAATGTTGCCATCAGTTCATTTCAGATTTTAGAGATGACATAGTAGCATCAAGAACACGGCCAGCAGCATAACTTGGTATGTTCAAATAGGCTGGTTTGTCGTGTTCACACAGTCCTGGCTGTGTACAGCAACGGTTTAACTGAGCTGCTGAAGTGTTAGCGGACGCACTACTGCCAGCCTCTTGGGGGCCCCCCAAACAAACCATCTTGTGATTGTTGAACAGCTCTAAAGAACGAAGTTGTTCACCGCAGACTTCACATTTAAGCTCCCTTGCATGCACCTTCTTGTGGCTATTCAAAGATCTTGAATTATCAAACACTTTAGTACACATGTCGCAGTATTTGAGTACTTTCTCTCCTGTGCATACTACTTTGTGATTATTGAGTCTATCGAGAGACATGTAGCGCTTGTTGTTACACAAGTCACATTTAAACTGTTTCTGTGGGACACGTCCTGTGTGGACTTGCATATGTTTACGTAAGTTACTTTTATCTTTTATATATTTTGAACACACCGAACATTTGTTAACATCTTTACGCGTGTGGTGCGAGTCCAAATGTCTCCGTAGATGTGATTTTTTATAGAATGGTTCCAAACAGATTTGACATCTGAATGGCTTTTGGGCGGGGTGCACTCCTGTTAAATGTGTGTTGAATTCAAGAATAGTAGGATAGCTCTTCCTGCAATGCGGGCAATGAAATAATTTACGACACACTGCCACACTAGAATCACAGAATGGATCAGAGCAATCGTCACAAAAAGAGTCTAGGCCTACTGGAGGAGTAGATGTAGATTGAAACTGTTCTACATCATTCTGTAATGGATCACGATCGGGAGTAGCTGTCCTGCTAGGCTCTTGTTTAACTTTAGCTTGGTCACTGTCCGAGTAATCGTCTTGAGATGGAACACTTCGCGAGGTGCTTGCGAGCATCCACCAGGGATTGTAGTGCCATGCTCCAAGGCTACTTTGAAGCCCCTGAGTTTTTAAGTCACTAGGTTTTGTTTGAGTTTCAGCGTTAGAAAAACCTGGAAAACTTGGAAGTTCTTGATGTCTAGGCTTCGATGATTCGAAAATACTGTGTTGAGATATAAGGTTCTCGTAATCGCCAGAGTCCAACTTTCTCTCGTTTCGGTCATTTGGGTCCTTCTTAGACATTTTTTGAGTGCCTACAACAAATAATGTTAGAGAAAATTACCTTCTATTCTAAAAAATATGTTAATTTGAAACAAACACAAGGGTGTTTAAATAAATCAAGCAAAAACATAACTAGTAAACAAACAACGCACAAGCGCGAACACTCACGAAGACACACAAATTAAATAAGCATGAAATCAGTTACTCTTCATATTTTCATAGAAACTAGAAAGATAGTTTTAACTATAACATTTTAAATTATGTGTTTGTTAATACGTACTTATTATACTTTGCTTTCCAAAAGTCAATAACATTCAAAGCAACTCAGCCATTTTGTTTAATTGAAATATAGACAATTGTAGAATGTATAGACAATACAAAACAGAGATCATTTTAGTTTTTATCTTTTTAAATAAAGGTATTCCCACATTCAACACATCGATCTCCTATCTCAATTTTCAATAGTCAATATTGCAACTAGGGATGGACGATATACATCGATGTATTTTAAACACTCGATGTACAGTAACGATGCATCGTATTGAACCGATGTATTGTTAATACTTCAGCATCGAATATATATCGATGTTTTTCATTCGATGCATCGAATACTCAACTGACAAGTGACAAGTGACAACTGCAGTGACTTTCACGACGTTTCGTTAAACGGAACGTTATAATCAGTTCTGCCAATATAACACGCCAATGATTTATCGGTTTCTGAATAGGTTGTTTCCTTTGCCGCGGAGCCGGCATAGCAAAATTATAACCAAAACATGGTTGCCAACTTAGGGTCTTTTGGTCCCAAATTTAGGGCTTAAACAAAGACGAAGGGCTTCTTTTAGGGCCCTCATATTTTTAGGGATTTTTGTCTTCTTATATTTTTTACCTATTTTTTATTAATTCTTAGATCTATCATGTATTTACAATTCTTATTACTAAGAATGCGTAGTTGAATGAATAACAAGTCACCATAGTGTTTACCATAAACATAAACATAGGACGCGTTATATTACAACTATGGAGACTGGTGAATGTGGTGAATGGTGGTCCGTGGTTACGTTGTCTATGCTTACTGAAAGAAAATACTGTAGTCTTACGACCAATAAGAAAGCCGTTATTCCAAAATTAAGATTTTCTTCAGCAAAAATATAAATCATTCAATATGAATCTTAATTTTGAAAGTACGGCAAAAAAAAATTGGGACTTTTTAGGGCTTTTTGTCTTGAGTTTTAGGGACAAATATTTTCGAGTGTTGGTAACACTGAAGTCTGAACATTTGTTTTAACATAGTATTCAATAAAAATATTGGAATATGTAAAGATTGTGTTGGCACTTGGCTGTGTAATTGTACTTACCTAGTTTTCTTTAAGGTCTAAACATGTAAGTACGAAAACAATCGATGTTTTAGAAACATCGATGTATTTATCAATACATCGTATTAACATCGATGCAACCGATCGATGCATTACATCGGAAAAAACATCGATGTATATTTTAAATGTCCATCTCTAATTGCAACTTCCAAGTTGGCGCTTTTACACGGAGTATAAAATACACGCAATACATGTATCGTATACGGCCAAGGATGGTGCTGCTCACGAAGGTTTAAAAAGTATTTAATATGGAGTGCGCACTCTAAATATTATTTGAAGCCATAATATCGCTATCCCACTTCAATTTCCGAGGGAAAGCGAGAGGTTGGACACTACGACCTCTCGCTCTAATTTGATAGTCGAAATGAGATAGCAATAAGAAGATAGGTGTTTGGTAATTGCTGTACTCTTACTCCGTAGAAATAGAATAATTCTCTGTCAACGCTGTAAGGGCCGAAACACATAACGCAAACTGCTTATTTTTGCGGCGCCGCAACGCCAAAATCGGCAGTTGCGTTGCCGCGTTGCGGCGTCGCGAAACAGGGCATTATGGTAGGGCAACCATTTTCTCGTGATTTTTGAGTGTGGATAGACGTCTCTCTGCGATGGATCGTAATAAACTTATTGCTTATTTGTTATTAAGAAGACATTATTCTATCTTAAAAATACGGCAAAGAAGATACTGGATACATCCATTAAGTAAGGGTATGAATCCAAATGGCGAGTTCTTTTCTAAAAAATACGAAGCATTAAAGATAGACGAAAAAAAATTTGTTGCCTACTTTAGAATGAGTATATCATCATTTGAAGAGCTATTAAGCGAGTTATCAAAATATATACAGAAGAAAAAAAATAAAGGAAGAAAACCAGTTACTGCTTTGGAAATGCTGGGCTTAACTTTAAGGTAAAACAAATAGGTTTCTTATTTTTTTTTATTGATGTTTATGGCACTCGGAATCAAATGTTTAGTTTTATTTGTACCCCTGGCTTTATACACCTGTGGTACTAGCGGGGTGTCGATAAAAATTTTGCATCACTAGTGTTCATGGTTTGGGGGTACCTAGTGGTACAAAGCCAGGTTCAAATGAAACAAGACAGAATCAAATTAAGCTTTTTGCATTATACAATTTTCTTACTTTAAGAATACTTTAATAGGCCTTAAAAAATGTAATGATCAATTTAAGAAAAATCAAACTCCTCATCTTGTGAAACATAGGAAGTAGCTGACGTTTCGTCCAGTAAAAATGGTGAATTTATTGGACGTTGTTGGTTTGATGATGAGGTAGTCCTCTGTTCAGTAATCGAACTTCCAGGAGTAGAAGTGTGGTAGCCACTCTGAACCGTATTATCGTATCTCATAGTTGAATATCCTTGATTGTAACCCTGATGCTGATATTCTTGATTATAGCCGTGATGTGTATTTTGATGAATTGAAGGTTGAAGAATGTCGGTTAATATTTGAAGCACCCGACTTTGAAATATCAATGTTTGATTCTCATTTAACGATTGTAGAGATGGTAAAATCCCCTTGAAAAAATGCAAATGTCTATTCTCCGGTGTTTTTAATATTGCCAATAAATCTTCTTCAATATCATCCTTATCATCTGCCTTTCGTTTTCGTGGTTGACTTTTATAACGAGGCAATGCCGTTATTTCATTCTCAATATCTCCTTCCGCTACGCATAAACTGGAATCAGTTGCATTTTGTGAAACCTTTTTCAAAAACTGTAATTGTTAATTCAAGTGATATTCTTTAATTTTTGCAGCTCCAGCTCCTGATCGATTGGCATCTTTTAGTTTTTTTTGATATTTAGCAAAATTATCTTTTATGGCCTTCCACTTCTTGACTAAATCATTACCTGCAACAAAAAACTTCACAAGTGAAAAATAGTAATAAAGACTAAAATTCCCTAGATTCCATTTATACTACATATAAAATTTGATATAACTTTCATAAGTACTTTCGGTCCATCCAATTTCATATAAATGGCTGGCCGCCGAAAAAGAATAATTTTCTGCTTTTTCTTGACTTAGGCAAGTTAAAAACTGATTGACTTTGCCTAGAACAACCATAATGTAAAATATTTATTGAGTACTTCTTTGAAAAACTACCTGTCTATCTTTGAAAATCTATTCCTTTAGCAACACTATTACCTGCGCGGTTTGAGTTTGATTATACCTACATTTGTATTATTTTATTATTTGCCTACTAATTATTATTTCATTTTAGATTTCTAGCAACCGGCAGTGACTTTAAAACCATGCATACGAATTACTTCCGAGGAGCAAGTACAATAGCAAAAATTGTAAGGACAGTTTGTCGCGCCATATGGAAACATCTATCAAGTCAAAATATACCTCCTATAACAAAACAGGTTCTAGAAGATGTCGCTATTGAGTTTGACAAGAAAGCAAATTTTCCTAACTGCATAGGAGCTCTTGATGGTAAACATGTCCGTATTACATGTCCTGCGCACAGTGGATCACTGTTTTACAATTATAAGGGCTATAATTCAATAGTTTTATTAGCTCTTGTAGATTCTAGATATAGATTCATTTTTGTCGATATAGGAGCGTATGGCAAGGAAAGTGACTCCACCGTTTTCCAGAACTCTAAACTTTATGATTTGATTATGACACGCAAATTACCTATTCCTGTACCAAAGCCTTTACCAGGTTCTCAAAATGAAACTCCATTTGTTTTTGTAGGAGATGAAGCATTCTCAATTTCGAATAACGTCATGCGCCCTTACTCAGGAAAACATTTGTCGGTACAACAAAGAGTTTACAATTATCGACTGAGTCGTGCCCGAAGATATGTCGAGTGCGCTTTTGGCATCCTAGCCAATAAATGGCGCATATTTCATCGATCTATGAATGTGCAATACGAATTTGCGACAGACATTATCAAGGCATGTTGTGTAATGCACAACTTTGTTTTGAATCGAGATGGAGTACAAGCGACCGATGACATTATCTTTGATGATTCTGATCTGCAAATGTTGCATTTGCCCACAGCAAATGAAAATAATTTAAGCCCACATCTAATACGGAATGATTTTTGTAATTACTTTTCCAGTGATGTTGGCGCCCTAAGTTGGCAATTAAACAAAATATGAATGTTCGTATACCTACTCAGTTCAAAATACAAATAATACCTTAATACATTTGATTCAAACTATTTAACATGTTGTGAACTGCGAATAAACAATTTAAATGGCAATTTGGTTTTATTTATAGTATTTGTTTACCTTTTTGAATAAGAGCGCGAGAAAAAAATATAATTTTAACTTAGAGAAAATCTTTTGCATAGGGCATTAAAATAAATGGTGTATTTCATATGATTAAAAAAAAAAGATACATGCTACTTACATTAAACTACAATTTAAACCGCGGATCAGATTTTTACGTTTTTACTACAGTAAAAATTGTAGTTTTTCGGTTAAAAATGTGTATTTTATTTCTTTTCTTTCATTATTAATTATTTCACTGTTAAAATTTTCAATAAATGTGATTTACTTTTGTAAGATGTTTTATTTCTTATCTATGTACTTTTGAATAGTTTTGAATCAAGTGTCCACTCTACGACTATAAATGTTACTCTATGCACAAGAAACGTTTGAAGTGCAACCATTAAAATTATAGCTATCTCTTTCAATTGCGTTTTATTTCATATCTTTTGGTTTGCTTATCAGTAAAACTTGCAAATGTGTGCAGTTTTGGATTGCTGGGAGGTAATGATTTAAACACAGGAACAGATTTAAAACGTAAATTACTATGAACGTAACTTATCTTTAGTTTAAAATATCATTGCCTAAGACTATATGTTACTACTTACCCAGTTTTGATTTTTCGGTTGAGTTTTTTTCCTTGTAATCAACATAAACGATCTCACAAATGCCTGACGTTGACGTCGATCTGTTTATATCTTCGGTTCAGGAACACCGTTGTTTGTGGGATACTAGTGACGAAACCTATAAAGACAAATTTATAAAACAAGAAGCATGGAAAAGCATTTGTGAGATCGTTTATGTTGATTACAAGGAAAAAAACTCAACCGAAAAATCAAAACTGGGTAAGTAGTAACATATAGTCTTAGGCAATGATATTTTAAACTAAAGATAAGTTACGTTCATAGTAATTTACGTTTTAAATCTGTTCCTGTGTTTAAATCATTACCTCCCAGCAATCCAAAACTGCACACATTTGCAAGTTTTACTGATAAGCAAACCAAAAGATATGAAATAAAACGCAATTGAAAGAGATAGCTATAATTTTAATGGTTGCACTTCAAACGTTTCTTGTGCATAGAGTAACATTTATAGTCGTAGAGTGGACACTTGATTCAAAACTATTCAAAAGTACATAGATAAGAAATAAAACATCTTACAAAAGTAAATCACATTTATTGAAAATTTTAACAGTGAAATAATTAATAATGAAAGAAAAGAAATAAAATACACATTTTTAACCGAAAAACTACAATTTTTACTGTAGTAAAAACGTAAAAATCTGATCCGCGGTTTAAATTGTAGTTTAATGTAAGTAGCATGTATCTTTTTTTTTTAATCATATGAAATACACCATTTATTTTAATGCCCTATGCAAAAGATTTTCTCTAAGTTAAAATTATATTTTTTTCTCGCGCTCTTATTCAAAAAGGTAAACAAATACTATAAATAAAACCAAATTGCCATTTAAATTGTTTATTCGCAGTTCACAACATGTTAAATAGTTTGAATCAAATGTATTAAGGTATTATTTGTATTTTGAACTGAGTAGGTATACGAACATTCATATTTTGTTTAATTGCCAACTTAGGGCGCCAACATCACTGGAAAAGTAATTACAAAAATCATTCCGTATTAGATGTGGGCTTAAATTATTTTCATTTGCTGTGGGCAAATGCAACATTTGCAGATCAGAATCATCAAAGATAATGTCATCGGTCGCTTGTACTCCATCTCGATTCAAAACAAAGTTGTGCATTACACAACATGCCTTGATAATGTCTGTCGCAAATTCGTATTGCACATTCATAGATCGATGAAATATGCGCCATTTATTGGCTAGGATGCCAAAAGCGCACTCGACATATCTTCGGGCACGACTCAGTCGATAATTGTAAACTCTTTGTTGTACCGACAAATGTTTTCCTGAGTAAGGGCGCATGACGTTATTCGAAATTGAGAATGCTTCATCTCCTACAAAAACAAATGGAGTTTCATTTTGAGAACCTGGTAAAGGCTTTGGTACAGGAATAGGTAATTTGCGTGTCATAATCAAATCATAAAGTTTAGAGTTCTGGAAAACGGTGGAGTCACTTTCCTTGCCATACGCTCCTATATCGACAAAAATGAATCTATATCTAGAATCTACAAGAGCTAATAAAACTATTGAATTATAGCCCTTATAATTGTAAAACAGTGATCCACTGTGCGCAGGACATGTAATACGGACATGTTTACCATCAAGAGCTCCTATGCAGTTAGGAAAATTTGCTTTCTTGTCAAACTCAATAGCGACATCTTCTAGAACCTGTTTTGTTATAGGAGGTATATTTTGACTTGATAGATGTTTCCATATGGCGCGACAAACTGTCCTTACAATTTTTGCTATTGTACTTGCTCCTCGGAAGTAATTCGTATGCATGGTTTTAAAGTCACTGCCGGTTGCTAGAAATCTAAAATGAAATAATAATTAGTAGGCAAATAATAAAATAATTTATATGAAATTTTTTTCAGCCATTTATATGAAATTGGATGGACCGAAAGTACTTATGAAAGTTATATCAAATTTTATATGTAGTATAAATGGAATCTAGGGAATTTTAGTCTTTATTACTATTTTTCACTTGTGAAGTTTTTTGTTGCAGGTAATGATTTAGTCAAGAAGTGGAAGGCCATAAAAGATAATTTTGCTAAATATCAAAAAAAACTAAAAGATGCCAATCGATCAGGAGCTGGAGCTGCAAAAATTAAAGAATATCACTTGAATTAACAATTACAGTTTTTGAAAAAGGTTTCACAAAATGCAACTGATTCCAGTTTATGCGTAGCGGAAGGAGATATTGAGAATGAAATAACGGCATTGCCTCGTTATAAAAGTCAACCACGAAAACGAAAGGCAGATGATAAGGATGATATTGAAGAAGATTTATTGGCAATATTAAAAACACCGGAGAATAGACATTTGCATTTTTTCAAGGGGATTTTACCATCTCTACAATCGTTAAATGAGAATCAAACATTGATATTTCAAAGTCGGGTGCTTCAAATATTAACCGACATTCTTCAACCTTCAATTCATCAAAATACACATCACGGCTATAATCAAGAATATCAGCATCAGGGTTACAATCAAGGATATTCAACTATGAGATACGATAATACGGTTCAGAGTGGCTACCACACTTCTACTCCTGGAAGTTCGATTACTGAACAGAGGACTACCTCATCATCAAACCAACAACGTCCAATAAATTCACCATTTTTACTGGACGAAACGTCAGCTACTTCCTATGTTTCACAAGATGAGGAGTTTGATTTTTCTTAAATTGATCATTACATTTTTTAAGGCCTATTAAAGTATTCTTAAAGTAAGAAAATTGTATAATGCAAAAAGCTTAATTTGATTCTGTCTTGTTTCATTTGAACCTGGCTTTGTACCACTAGGTACCCCCAAACCATGAACACTAGTGATGCAAAATTTTTATCGACACCCCGCTAGTACCACAGGTGTATAAAGCCAGGGGTACAAATAAAACTAAACATTTGATTCCGAGTGCCATAAACATCAATAAAAAAAAATAAGAAACCTATTTGTTTTACCTTAAAGTTAAGCCCAGCATTTCCAAAGCAGTAACTGGTTTTCTTCCTTTATTTTTTTTCTTCTGTATATATTTTGATAACTCGCTTAATAGCTCTTCAAATGATGATATACTCATTCTAAAGTAGGCAACAAATTTTTTTTCGTCTATCTTTAATGCTTCGTATTTTTTAGAAAAGAACTCGCCATTTGGATTCATACCCTTACTTAATGGATGTATCCAGTATCTTCTTTGCCGTATTTTTAAGATAGAATAATGTCTTCTTAATAACAAATAAGCAATAAGTTTATTACGATCCATCGCAGAGAGACGTCTATCCACACTCAAAAATCACGAGAAAATGGTTGCCCTACCATAATGCCCTGTTTCGCGACGCCGCAACGCGGCAACGCAACTGCCGATTTTGGCGTTGCGGCGCCGCAAAAATAAGCAGTTTGCGTTATGTGTTTCGGCCCTAAAAAGAGACGTTGGACGTGGTAGACTAGTCGCTGGTGACTCAGAGTAAGTATAGAGGAGGTAGAAACGTCAAACTCAAAACTTTTAAGCCACAGAGTACATTAAATATAGTGATTAGTGGTATTTTATGCTCTCCTCTGCTTTTATGGCCAGCTGATTGCGAGTTTATACATCCTACTCTATGATTGCGAGTTTCCACAAACTCTAATTTTAATTTAAGATTCCAAGTGCTATAATTACAATACAGTAAATATTTTGTAGTCCTCCTGCATGTAAGGAATTTAAAATGGATTGGCTGAGAACGGCGATCCTTAAAACGCTTTGGCGACCAACTGTAAATATTGTAAGGTTAGATATTAAAATATTTGTTTTATTTTCATCCTATTGCTTAGCTTGATATTCGTTAGCTAATATTGTTTAAAATTGATAGTTATTCTTTTGTAGAACTACATATCACGTGGATAAACCTCGCCTTGTACGAAGACATGGCTATGAAGAAAAGATCTGGAGTGGAGGTTTGATGCCGCGTTCTGAAGCACGACGATTGCCAATGCCAGAATACAGGTAGCTAGTAATCCATACTATCTATCAATAGTAATATTGCAAACTAGCTGATGCCCGCGACTTCGTCCGCGTGGTTTAAGTTTTTTGTTATTCCCGTGGGAACTCCTTAATTTTCCGGGATAAAAGTAGCCTATGTCACTCTCCAGGTCCTCACCTATACAACGTTCACACGTGATGCCGTGACCAAGGGAAATAGGGATTCATTTTTATATATATATAAGATAAGATGTTACAGTGGGCCTACCTGTTATTGTTTCACTGTACAATATTAATTAATCCGATTATGACAAACTGGAGACCAAATATTTTTATCCTGGGAAGAAACAAAAATAATATAGATAAAGTTGCAGGCTAGTCATATACTCTTTCTTACTTTCTTCAATGTTTTTGTATTCATTGCTTTCATTGAAGAATTTGCTGTTTTTAGATGCAAGATGTCGTGTTACAGCTATTAATTAATTTTTTTAGGCCTGCTAATCCATGGACTGAACGCAAAGCATTGTTTGGTCAAAATGACTATATTGACATTCTTGGTTCTGGCGATTTACATCCAGTCAAAACATTATACAATGTACCATCTTGGATACGGGGTGTCCGTGGTAGTGAATATCATGTAAGTACAAATTGACTGACCTATGCTTACAGAGAATTTCGATATTTCAAAAAAAAATTAAAGTTACCTTGAGGGGGATACTGCCATCTCTTACAGCAGTATTATCACAAAATGACAGTTTTGTGACACTTACCTTGACATCCCTTAAGTAAAGATTATAATTTCTAACACACAAACTTCAACGATATTAAAATAGTACAGCTATAAGTGGTGGTAGTATGCCCCTTGCTCGTAATCTCTCTCTATTACACCATATTATCATCTGTTTAATTAACCTTTAAATTATTATTAATCAATATGTTTTTCACAGATATTACTTCGAAAAAGAAAAATGTGGGCAAGAACTGCATCCCCAGTAGTAAGACCAACAAAATGGAAAGAATATGAAAAACGACTAGCCTTTCTGTACAGGAAACTGAATAGAAAAACAAAGACTGGCCGCTCTTCCACTTAAAATATTTTAGCCAATGTAGCATTAGTTAAGTATGATTCAATAAAACAAATTAAAAAGTTTTTAATTGTTTCTGTTATTTCTTATGTTCTTATGATTCCACAAGGTCTTGGTCAACTTCACTCACATTACTTCTGGCTATTATTTACTGTACCATGGTCTCAATAGAAGGATGCAAGCATAATATGGGAAAATACTATGTGTGTACAGTGTAGGTGCATTTTTACTAAATGGTTGGGTTTGTAATAAAATACTGTTTAATCAATTGATATGATCTATTACATAGGTGTCAAGATTCTTGAATTCGTATTTAAAAAATCTGTGAGTACTACTCTAGCTACTATTACTTATTAGACATAAACTTAACTAATTATTTATTATTGTCATGACTAGTATGCAAAAAATGTTCAAAATCCTTTACGATATGGCCAGGTTTTTTCTTTGTCAAAGAACTTTGTACTATGTAAGTATATAGAAGCTAAAGGTCTCGCCAGTCTTCTTTAATGAGGTCTGAAGCTTTTTCAGCGATCATCACAACTGGTGCGTGTGTATGCGACGCTGGTATCCTGGGCATAACGGACGCGTCTGCAACCCGTAGTCTTTGGATGCCGTGCACAAGAAGCCGTGGCGATACCACTGCTGTGGGGTCACTTGTCGGGCCCATTTTGCATGTGCCTACCTGTAAAATGAAATACAACCGATTTAAACGTGTGTTTAGTGTTTACCCTGTGAACGTCCGGTTTACCCTGTTCCAGTCGTAACAGCTTTACTTTATTCCTTTGTTGGACTGGAGACTGGAATGGTCAGCTTTGTGTAGGATTAAGTAGGTAAACTCTACTAATTCTTTGGGTACATCAGTGCCTCACAGTGGACTACTTAGGTACTAGATACTGAATGAGATATCTATTGCAGTCAGACTAGCTAAAAATTAGTGATAGGTAGTAATTTATATATATGTAGTATGTACCTATAGGTATACTTATGCGTAATGCGAAAGTATTGAACAAATAATAATTGAACGGTAGGTATTTAGGTAAGTACCTACCTACTTAACAAAAATGCTGTTTACGTTTACTGAACTGGAATACTAGTGGAGAAATGCAAAACAAGGGACAGCGGGCAAGTGGCAACCCATTGCTCCCACTAATCATACTAATATTATAAATGCGAAAATTTGTTTGTTTGTTGGTTTGTTGGTTTGTTGGTTTGTTGGTTTGTTGGTTTGTCCTTCAATCACACCGCAACGGAGCAACGGATTGACGTGATTTTTGGCATGGGTATAGTTGAGGGCCTGGAGAGTGACATAGGCTACTTTTTATCCCGGAAAATTAAGGAGTCTGTCGTTTTGGCAATGGAGATGTAGGGGTTCGATTGCACTTCCCTGACTGTTTCGCAAGCCCTCAGAAGTCAAGTACCTACTCGTAACGTGCTTAAATGGATGGACCCTCTGGAAATAGTCCCAAAATACGCATTAGTCAGTGGCACAGTGCTTACTAGTTACCTACTAGTTACTATGCATTTATATATTTACTAGCTGATGCCCGCGACTTCGTCCGCGTGGTTTAAGTTTTTTGTTATTCCCGCGGGAACTCCTTAATTTTCCGGCCTATGTCACTCTCCAGGCCCTCAACTATACCCATGCCAAAAATCACGTCAATCCGTTGCTCCGTTGCGGCGTGATTGAAGGACAAACCAACAAACCAACAAACCAACAAACCAACAAACCAACAAACAAAGTGACTTTCGCATTTATAATATTAGTATGATTTATAGACTAGCGTTATCAAACTTATACATACTTGATGGTCCAGCGTTATCGATGTCTGCATAATAGCGCATTCCCAATACGCTTCCGAGTTGAAAGGAAAGCCTTCACAATTCGGGAACGGCGTGTTGTGCAGTCTAGTGCCGTATCGCTGAAACCCCTTTGTGCTTATGATCCGTTGAGCCTGCCACAAATATAACATAGTAAGCAGGTACGCTATTCTCCGTTCGAAAACTTCTAAAAGAATTTTAGTTTCTGTTGAAAAATATCTATGTCAAAAAAATATTTCGGCATTTTCCATTGTAGAGGGGCCACTGAATTTTTCAGTAGATAACTTCAAACAGTGAACATGAAATAGGAGCATCTTTTGTGAATATTCTGTGATAAAAGGTAGGGGAGATTAGTACAAAACCGGGTATGGGGGTAAAACCGGGACATGGCCCTAACACTGTTAAATTAATTTCAAATTTCCGCGCGCTTTGTGCCGTGCAGTTAGCCAACTTGAATAGTTTGTCAACAGAAGTTTGCTGACCTGCGCGCGTGCATGTAGTAAATATTCAAGAAAAAAGTTTTTGAGATAGTTTGATCTAATTTTGGATGAATTTCAAAGCAGTATTCGTGTATAGTGCGTTCAGGTACGTGAATTTTGTTTTTGTAGCAAAGATTAAGTATATATTAAGGTTAAACGAACTTTGGTTAAATACTTGTTGTGGCATGATTTTAGGTTATTATATTACTTTCTTTGTCTATGGTGTGCTCGGGGTAAAACCGTACGGGGTAATACCGGGTGGTACCCGGTTTTGTACCATTATTAGTTATTTTATTAAATGTTATTTTGTATGTTTTATTGTTACAGTCATTAAACAAAATGCCACGAAATTATAAAAGGACGACTAATCGACAATCTTGGAGTGAAGAGGGTATGAAAAAAGCTATTTTAGAGGTAATAGAGGGAAAATGTGGTTATCGCATCGCTTCCCGAAATCATTCTGTACCACAATCAACACTTGAAGACAGAGTAAGAAAATGTAGAAAAAATAACAATATAGAAAATGCTGCTAAAAAAGGTCTAGGACGCTTTAAAACAATTTTTACAGTTGACCAAGAAAATTTAATTTATCAGCACATAAAAGACCTTGAAGCTCAGTTGTTTGGACTTACCTATAGAGATGTTCGTCAACTCGCATTTCAAATGGCTGAAAAAAATGGCTTAAATCATAATTTTAACAAAGATACCGGATTAGCTGGAATGGATTGGCTTTACGGATTTCTACGTCGTCATCCTGATCTTTCGTTACGCCTTCCTGAGCCTACTTCAGTTGCACGTGCGATGGGATTCAACAGGGTAAATGTCTCTAAGTTTTTCTCCCTACTAACTGAATTGCAAGAGAAGTACAATTTTAGACCAACTAATATCTATAATGTCGATGAGACAGGCATCACGACCGTCCCTAAAAAAAGATCAAAAGTAATTGCTGTAAAAGGTAAAAAGCAAGTAGGCCTTATCTCTTCAGCTGAAAGAGGCCAATTGATGACCGCAGTTTTATGCATGTCTGCTGCTGGTGTCTACGTTCCACCGCTATTAATTTTCTCGAGAGTCCGTATGAAGGCTGAATTGTTAGATGGTGCACCGCCTGGAACTATTGCTATATGTCATCCTAGTGGATGGATTCAAAGCGAGATTTTTGTTCATTGGCTTGGTCACTTCATTGAAAGCGTTAAACCCACTAAGAATAATCCTGTATTGCTATTGCTTGATGGGCATGCCACGCATACCAAAAATCTTGCATTGATAGAAAAAGCACGAGCAAATGGAGTCATCATAGTTAGCTTTCCACCACACTGCACTCATCGTCTGCAACCCCTTGACGTTAGCTTCATGGGCCCACTAAGTGCCTATTACAGCCAAGAAGTTATGACATGGCTGCGTAATCATCCAGGTCGTGTTGTAACTCAATTTCAAATTGCACAGCTTTTTGGGATTTCATATGCGAAAGCGGCGACTCTTCAAAATGCAATGAGTGGTTTTTCTAAAACAGGTATTTATCCACTGACTCCGAATATCTTCTCTGATCATGATTTTATTTCTGCTGCTACAACAGATATTGATGTCAGATGTACTGACCCTGTGACGAACTCTTCTGAACCAGTTATAGTTGAAACTCCAATTGTTAACACCAACTTAGCTAAATCTAACACTGTGCAAGAACACCAGCATCAGGTTTCAGAAGCCCTAGTATTAAATCCACAATCAATGCCATCGCAGCAGCCACCAGGTAGCCCACAACCAAGCACATCCCAGGAATCGCAGTCTTTAGCTTTTTCGCCAGCTGATATTTTACCTAAGCCTCATGTCGCAAGAAAAATATATACAAAAGCTACAAATGCTCGTCGAGGTAAAACAGCTATTATTACTTCGTCACCTTATAAATTAGAACTAGAAGAAAATGCCAAAAAAATAAATAAGAAAAATGTTCCTAAACTTAGAAATGGCTTAGCGAATCCCAAAATCTCAAAAAAAAAAGAAGATTGCAGATGATATTTGCATTTATTGCACAGAAATATATGGCAACACCAGAACCAGTGACGATTGGGTGCAATGCCTGACATGCAAAAAATGGGCTCATGAAGGCTGTACAGGCTGGGAACCCGAGGAGCTGGACCAATTCAAGTGCTTCAGATGTTAGGGGCAAAGTCGGGTATAAAATAAGAGGGTACCCGGTTTTGGAACAGGCATGGGGCAAAAGCGTAAAATGGAAAGGTTTAGAAGTATATATTTTTTTAATATTCATATTTGTTAAACAAGTGATCTCATTGTTAAACTTAAAAGAGGATTAGTCTTACTAAACGAATTTTAATAAATCTGATTTGTAATAATTAAAATGTACTTTTTATTGATCTTTTCCCTTAGCGTCCCGATTTTACCCCACTTTCCCCTAAATACATTATGATGTTACACGCCGGTTATCTACGTCAAACTGAGCAAGAAGAATTCCTTAAAAAATAAACCTTTTCGTAATTTAGCTATGGCATCTATAATAATCGACACATTACCGCATCATAGGCGAGCTACTGGGCATAACTAAAGTGAAAACTAAATTTACTTATCTATATGAGTAGGCAAGTAGGTATAGGTACCCCAAAATACACTGTTATCTGCCTATCTCATGTCAACCACTTGTTCAAGCAACGGTTTACATACCTATCATCAGATCATACAGATTCGCACCAGACCAAATCAGAGAAAATTTAGGAGTTATAATTTCCCAAATAATGACCCTGCTGGGAATCGAACCTTGCACCTCCCACAATTAGACCACAGCGCTAACTAATGCGCCAGGTATAGGTTGTTCATACCTATATAACGTACCTAAACATGTTCATTTTTAGATTAGACGACCTCTATAACTACTCTGTTAGTAGGTAGCCCACTGCCCACCTACTGTAGGTATAAAAAGTAACTTACAAATCTCACTCCTTCCTTAATAGCTTGCAAGTCATCTGGGTGATCAAAATAGTTGGGATGTATTTTCGGTTGAACGCTGAAGTTAGCAGAGCGTAGCGTGACGCGGCCTACGCTGCGGGGTCGGATCAGTATGGGGTTGAGTGCGAATGACCTCTGCCTTTCTTCCAGCGGAAGTGACCCGTAAACTTCTCTGTACCAGTTATCTGTAACACCTGTGTACACATTCAAGAAAGAGTTACATAAAACAGAGTTTTTCTAACAATTTTCATTTTTTTTGTTTGGTAAGTATGTAATCCTTTGAAGTTTGAAGTTCCGAGCTACCAGACTTTAATCTAAATTCAAAATTAATGAACCCAATTCAAAATGAATCAGGTCCAGGCGTCTTAAATCTATTTTTTACCATTATAAAGCCCGCTGTGCCTAAGAATAAAGGGTATATAATTGTATGTATGTATGTATATTCTTTATTGTACACCACAAAAACACAAAAGAAACAGGGTATATCTATTCATCTATACTTACGAGTATAATAAAACTGTAACAAGTCCAATTCTGTACATTGAAAATATTTTGAAAATTTTTTTTTGAGGGCACTCATTATTCGATACTGAAGCCAAATCTGTAATTTTTTTCATTTTTGTCTGTCTGTCTGTCTGTCTGTCTATATCTTGGCCGCGCATCACGCCGAAACTACTGAATGAATTCAAACGACACTTGGCACAATTTGAGCCCAAACTACGAGGTAGGACATAGGATACTTTTTATCCCGAAATTCTACCCCACAAGGGGTGAAATAGGGGTTGAAAGTTTGTATGAAAGTCCTTAATTTCTCAAGTTATAGCCATGAAACTTGGTATATGAGCTGCGGGTTGAAAATGAAAACATATGTGTTTCACAGTTTTTCAAAATTCCACCCCCGAAGGGGTGAAATAGGGGTTGAGAGTTTGTATGAAATTCTCAAGTTAGAGCCATGAAACAGCATTTGGGCTTTCGTTAAAATATGAAGAAGTACGTGTTTCACCACTATAGGGGGATTATACCGTGGGATAGTAGGTGATATAGGCTACTTTTTATCCCGGAAAATAAAGGAGTGCCTGTGGGAATTGAAAAAAACTTATGCCACGCGAATGAGAGATGCTCAATCACACCAGAACGGTTGAACGGATTTTGATGAACTTTGGCAACAAGATAGATTACAGTCTGGAATAACACAAAGGCTACTTATTATCCCAGAAAATGGAGGTTTTTCGGTTCCCGCGGGAACTCCTTAATTTTCCGGGATAAAAAGTAGCCTATGTGTTATTCCAGACTATAATCTATCTCTGTGACAAATTTCATCTAGATCCGTTCAGCCGTTGGGGCGTGATTGAGTAACAAACATCCATATCCATACATCCATACATCCATCCAAACTTTCGCATTTATAATATTTATATTTGATAGAGTTAAAAAAACTTATTCCACGCAGACGAAGTCGCGGGCATCAGCTGTATATCTATACTTATATGATCTATCTATCCTTATATCTATCTATACTTATAATTAAACTGTAACTGCAAAATTTCTGTACATTTAATATATTCTGAAAATTTTAATCGGGGTGTGCTTTACTATCGATACTGAGCCCAAAACAGATTTTTATTTAATTAAAATGAATTTAAGTTCACTAAATAAGAAATTGTGAATGTATAGGTAGTTAAGTAAACATGAGCATCTGCTTTGTATCAAAAATGTTGTTATTATCTATACTTATAATAATGTTTATAATGTGCATAGCTGCAGTTATCTTTAGCAACAATAAACTTCAAGTATTCATAAATCTCAATTAATTTTTTAATTTCTTAATTTCTTAGTGTAAAATATTAATACGGTTACCTATGCACAATCCTACTAATCTTCCTTTTTACTATCTTCCTAATATTATGAATGCAAAAGTGTGTTTGTTGGTTTGTAGATTTTTTGGTTTGTCCCTTAATCACGTCGCAACAGAATAACGGATTGACTTGATTTTTGCATGGGCATAGTTGAGGACCTAGAGAGTGACATAGGCGACGAAGTCGCGGGCATCAGCTAGTAATTATAATATGAACGCATATTTTACCAAGCATAGTTCGTATAATTCCAAGTAGGTCGCCAGCAAGTGACCCAGCGCCCATCACCAGTTCAATATCAGGTCGGCCCTTGGCCAAGTCTTGCGCATATTTTGTCTGTGTGAAAGCGAGGCCAGCTGCACCGCCGGGGATGGTCAGTGGCCCTTGTCCCATCAAATACGCAGCTGCGGATGTTGGTGATGCCGCTATGATCTAGAAGTAAAAAAATAATTAAGGGGTCTTGGCTTGGTCTTGGCATTCTTAAGTTTGGATCCCGGCGTCATTGTTTCCTGTTACGAGTAATCCCTACAAAGATAAATAGGTACCTTCTGGGCAAGTGCACTAACACTTAAAGTTTTTTTAAGTGTAATAAAATTATCGTAACTCGTTAAGAGCGAGTAAAATCAAACATGTAATGACTTTAGTTGCTTGCCTAAATTTCTCTGTTTTGCATACTCAGCAAGCAAGCAGAGCGCACCCAAAAAAAACTATTTCAAAAAACCAAAAAAACAATCTGCATTCGGTAATCTTGTATCAGCTTATTTTTTATTTTTTTAGTTTTTATAATTTTTCGAGGGTTTGCATTCTTCTTACTACTTGCATTCTCTCGCTAAGTATAGTAAGGTGAAAAGTAATGTACTTACTACCTAGTGTCAATACGAGAGTAACGGAATTTTGTAAAATCCCTCACTACGCAGGATTCAAACTTAGCACTCTATCTCGAACTTCTTTTTTTGCGGTCAATCTGTTGCGAGTCAGGCAATTTATTACATCAACAGTTAATTTTAACCTCAACCCTTAATGACAAGTTTTTCTACATAACTGTATGCCATCACCTAGGTATATAATTATTGAAAAAGGTCACCGCAGTCACTACGGGAAATAATAGCGAGATCGTAAAGTAGATGCGCTAAGTAGCTTCTCATGTATTCAATATGAATGGATGACCAGCAGAGCAATGAGATCAGAACGTTAACAGGTAATTGTCATGCGGTCATTACCATGTGTTTTGGTCATGGAATGTTGTGGTTAGGTATCTATTTTTAACCGACTTCCAAAAAAGGAGGAGGTTCTCATTCGGCGCGTGTTTTTTTTTTTTTTTGTGAATGTATTTTACCGCATATCTCCGTGGTTTCCAGACCGATTTGAAATTTTTTTCAGTGGTTAGAGGAAGTTCGCGACGTAGTCCCATAAAAAATTCTGAATCCAAATCCTCAATCCTGATGCTGTGGGTATACCTACGACTCAAAACTAGGGAGTTAGGAAGTTTTGATGGTGAATTCATATAGTAGGTATCAAGCCACGTGTATACGATTGAACTCTGAGTCCCAACTCCTCAACCCTGATGCTGCAGGGTACAGCACTCCTTAAAAATAGCGATTTAGGATTTTTTATGGTGAATTCATATAGTGGGTGTCAAGCAATTACTTCATACTTAAACCCAAGTCCCAACTCCTCAACTCTGATGCTGCAGGGTACTGCACTCCTAAGCCGTGGGGATTAAGAGTAGGTACACTAAAAAGTTAAAAATAAAAATTCTTTCCAAAAAACCGACTTCCAATGCCACTGTAAAGTAAAAAATAATTTTGATTTCTACACACTATGTTGAAGTCGGGCGAGTATAACAAAGATAGGCAATGTTGACGCGTCAGGCTCACCCGACTTCAACATAGTGACGTGTAGAAATCAAAATTATTTTTTACTTTACAGTGGCTTTGGGAGTCGGTTTTTTGGAAAGAATTTTTATAATAGTAGACGGCACTCCCTCCCTGACGCCCTCCCTGGCGCAGTGTTGAGCGCGGTTGTCTTAACGTGCGGAGGTCCCGGGTTCGATCCCCGGCAGGGTCAATTTGGGAATTTATAATTTCTGAATTATCCCTGGTCTGGCCTGGTGGGAGGCTTCGACCGTGGCTAGTTACCAGCCTACCGGCAAAGACGTGCCGCCAAACGATTCACCGTTCCGGTAAGATGCCGTGTAGAAACCGAATAGGTATATGGGTTATAACTGCCATGCCCCTAACAGGTTAGCCCGCTACCATCTTAGACTGCATCATCACTTACCATCAGGTGAGATCGCAGTCAAGGGCTAACTTGTAGTGGATAAAAAAAAAGAACTGCACTCACATCATTTATACAAAGCCCGCTTGCATTGACAATGAAGGCATTTCCCGAAAACGTTACATGGTCTTGTAAGTTGTATCCCACGGGTAAATTGACTAGATTGGTGATGCCCATCTCTCCAAGGTGTTCTTTGGGACCCACGCCAGACAGCATTAAAAGTTGCGCCGATCCTATGGATCCAGCGGATAAAATTACTTCACGTCGAGCGTAAACTTTTCTCCTGAAATAATAATGAATTAGCTGAAGATCTACCATTTGTCGAAAGGTCTATCCGCGATTTTAGTCATTGATCTTTGTGTAGTGCCATCTTTACCTACACAAATAACAATATTATCAGGATTAACAGCTAAGATATAAGATATTCAATAGAAAAATTATGCTAGGTAAGTGTTTTCCATTCTTCTTATTCACAGAACATGAGAATAGTAAGTAGAAAGCGTACACAGACAATTTTCTATGGAAACCAGTATCGTCAAACTCACTTGCATATTTTTTGCAATGAGTTACGACTCAAACTTTACCCAGCTTTATCTTTATCCCATTTTTATTTACTTAGGTGCCGATGTAGATGTACAAAATCATCAGCATTGATGGGTATTCCCACGGGCCATTAAAATCTTAATAAGTAATTATGACCCATAACACAGCTCATTAACGAGCCACAGAGTTCATATTCTGCAGATTTTGCTAATGGTCAATAAGAGTAATATTGATTTGGTCAGTGGCAACCCTTTTTTAACCGACTTCCAAAAAGGAGGAGGTCCTCAATTCGGCGCGTATTTTTTTTTTTAAATGTATGTCGGTGCATATCTCCGAGGTTTCTGAACTGATTTGAATTTTTTTTCTATCAGTCGTTAGAGGAAGCTCTCGAGGCGGTCCCATAAAACATTCTGACTCCAAATCCTCAACCCTGACACTAAAAAGTTAAAATAAAAAATTCTTCCCAAAAAACCGACTTCCAACGCCACTGTAAAGTACAAAATAATTTTGATTTCTACCCACTATGTTGAAGTCGGGCGAGTCTGATGCGTCAACTTTGCTTATCCTTGTTATACCCGTTGTTTTTTTAAAGGTTTAATTTATCACAAGAAAATGACTGCTTCCGCGTGGAATATGTTTCCACGGGAACACTCCTCAATGTTCCGGGATAAAAAGTAGCCTTTGGTTGAGTATGTGACTCACCAGGTCCTCAACTTTAACCATGCAAAAAATCACTGCGATCGGTTGCTCTGTTACGGCGTGATTGAAAGACAAACCATTAAACAAACACACTAGTATGATTTAATTGCTTTCCTTCTGGCATTTAATTTTATTGAATGCTTATGATTTTTCAGCATTTGTATGTACATTTTGTACTTTGAGTACTTATTTAAAAAGTTTATTAATTTTTAACTTGCCTTTTATTATTTTTTATGAACTCAACCCCTTTGGCGACATTCGTTATGGGCTCGATAAGAATCCTAACCACGGTTGAATGTTTCGAAACTTTTAAATTTCTTCGAAACCTAACTGGTTCTAAAAAAGCTTTTGATGTACTGCATCGTCTACCATTCCTCATGGTAGCTTGAGGCTTTGAAAATCCAATTAAATTTTCTCCATTTGGATCATTCCATTCGTAACCAAGTTCTTCTCCTGCTTCTTTAAATGCGCGATTTAAGGGAGAACTGTAGGGTGCATGCTCAATGTCAAGATACCCTCCCAATCCGTGATAACTTGATTTTCTAAGTTCAGGTATTCTGATGTTTTCGGACTTTTTAAAATATGGGAGCACCTCATCATAGCTCCAGCCTTCATTTCCCATTCGGACCCAATCGTTGTAGTCATCGGGATGCCCTCTTTGGTAAATTAAAAAGTTTAGCACACTGCTACCTCCGAGTACTTTACCTCGCGGCAGGTAGCAAACGTGTCCTCTTAGATCTCGACAGGCTTTCTGCTCCGGTTCTGACGTGTAGCCCCAGTTCATCGGCGTTATTGAAAGAAAAGGTGCAAAAATTGGAATATCTGAGAAAAAGTTTTCATTGCCTCCCGATTCTAGAAGCAACACCTTCCAATGCGGCACTTCTGATAGCCTGTTAGCTAAAACGCAGCCCGCCGAGCCTGCTCCTACTATAATAAAATCATATTCTTTTCCATCTTTTGGATTGTAATCGGGAACGAATCCTTCCTTTTCATTCAGTGGCAATGGTCGAAATAAGTTTGTCCAGAAATCAAAGAGATTGAACCTTTCTAGAGAAGCGCCAGATATACTCAGGAGAATGTATATAGAAATCGATATTCGCATTTTGATTCCCTCTGGATGTCATACCTGAAAAGAAAATACATATCATATTATTAATATATCGGTGCATTTAACCCGTAGGGTTGGACGTAGGGTTGGACTGGGTGAACACTTAGAATTTGTTATTAGGGCACATTCTGTAAAGCTGTTTCCAGCTTAAGTCGGGGGTAAGCCGTTACGAACGAGGGTGATAGCACTCTGTTAGTTAAGTTGCATCTTCGGTCACACTCTAGTTGGCAGTTGGCACCCAATGATGTGAGCCGTGAGGGAATTATATCGAGTGTTGCTCCCGTATCATACTTAAATGTAATGTTCTTGTACTAACACACTCAGAGTAGCTTAATCGTTATTTAGGCACTCACTTAAGTAATAAATAGCAACTCTCTGCGGCAGTAAGTCGCCGTATGAAAAATAAAAATATACCTATGTAAAATTGGTAGGTTTTTGCTTGCTAGGTTCTTTAGTTAAGTACCATACACGATATATTTATATCAATATGCAAAGCCCATCCTTTTCCATAGGCGTTTGTATTGCTAGAATACAGATGACGTACCTTCCCTAGATAGGTACCTACTGGCCAAGCTAATTAGTCAAGCAGATCAGGTTCGAGACGAGATGGTATTATTTATTTTGTATGTATAGTTTAGTTCCATGCTATAATATTTTAAATGCAAAAGTGTCTGTCCGTGTGTCTGCTACGCTTTCACGGCCCATCTGCTATCAGAGATTGGGAAAACAATTCAATACTAACTTACATAACTTTTTAGTAGGTACCTACAGGTCTGAGGAAAAATGTTATTAACGTAACGTAACTTTTCACTTTTAACTTTTAATAGCCATTTGAAATCCATTAAAATAATAATAATTAAGCAAAATAAGTATAGGTAGGATAGGATTCTTCATAGGATTTAGAACTACAGTACCTACTTATCCTTTTTTCAAGCTTTAGTTATTATCAGCGATCAGTTTATTTTAACTTTTATACTTTAAAAAAATAAAACAGGTCCAATTCTGTAACGTATCGAAGATATTTTGACTTTTTTTGGAGGGCACTAATCGATTGTAAAATCGAAAGGTATTGGAAGCCACAACTGTATTTTTTTTCTGTCCGTATCTTGGCCGCGTATCACGCCGAAACTGCTGAATGAATTCCAATGAAACTTGGCATGATTTTTGTTCATACTACGAGGTAGGACACCGGATACTTTTTATCCCGATAATCAGCACGGTTCCCTTGGGAGACGGGATGAAAATCAACATGTTTTCTTAACACGTAAGTCGTTAACTCGTGTAATTCATGAACGCGTAGTCCGATTTTATTCATCCTTTTTCTGTTAGATAGGATTGTCGCGTAAATAGTTCAAGGTCAATGGTTTTGTAGTTCAGAAATTGAAGACATCACAACCCTCAGTATTAGGTCCAATTAACTTGAAACCAGGAACTATAGGTGTACGAAGAAAGGATTTATACAGCATAGGAATAGGGGGTGAAAGTCCGTCATTTTTCAAGTTATATCCATGAAACGTGGTATTTGGGTTTTTGTTAAAAATGAAGAAATCGTCATTCATAGTTACATAGGGGATGAAAGTGTGTATCGGATTTAAAGAAGCCTAAATCCACGCGGACAAAGTCGCGGGCTAAAGCCTAATAAAAATAAAATCTTTAGGTCATTCTTATTAAACATCAAGGATTTTTAAGTTGTTTCAGAATTCAGAGGTTGCTTTTGTCGTTGTTTCGAAATAACTGATCTTAACTTTGTCATTGACACACCTATGACGTTAAAGTTAATGTGAGAATTAGGTATATTTAGTGACAACATTTTATTTACATTATTGTTAATTGTTACTTTGTCCAGTAAATATCTATAAATTATAGGTATTTATGGTTTGTTAGGTTCTACCTAAGTAATTTAAAATCCTAGCGCGCACAATAATTCAGGTTCAACAACCTAAGGCCTATTGCACATTATAAGAAAATGTCTCAAGTGTCTTATGAGTAATGTCTTACATTATTTTGTATGCGCGTGTCTGATCCGACACAAGAAAGAAAATCTTGTAATATGTATGGTCTCATACACAGACCATGTCTCATACAAAAACCATTGCGACTGAATTACTTATAATACACTAGCTGATGTCCGCGACTTCGTACGCGTGGATTGAGGTTTTTTTGGTTCCCGCGGGAACTCTTTAGTTTTCCGGCATAATAAGAAGCCTATGTGTTATTATAGACTATATACTATGCCTGTGCCAAATTTCATCCAGATCATCAGTTCAGCCATTGTGGCGTGATTGAGTAACAAACATCCATCCATACATCCATACTTTCGCATTTATAATATTTTGTAAGATAAGATAAGATAAGACATTACTCATAAGACACAAGAAATATTCTTCTAATGCGCAAAAGGCCTTACATCTACTGACTGCGACAGTTGAAGGTAGTTGCTTGAACTCTACTTCAAAACGAATTAATTCAAATTCCGGTTAATCAATATACCGATATACTCGTAACAGAACTTAAGTGAATTGTATTGGTATAGGGTGGGTTACAAAGTTGACCCTTTTGTTATGCGTACTCAAAATCTTATTTGTTAATCAAATTTAATCAGTGTTGAGCCTTCATTGAGAATTCGACTTATATGACAGTACAACTTACTTGATTGAGAAACTTATGTGTGCGTGTGTAGGGACTCTTTGAAGTGTAGAGCCCTATGTAGAGAACTAAAAGGCACTATGAGAAATTCCAACGTGATCTTTAAAGAAAATAAACTCACAAAGACAGAATAGCTTGCTTCTAAATAGGAGCACAAAATTAATTGAATTATATTCCCTACTAGATGATTCCCGCGACTTCGTCCGCGTGGACCAAGTTTTTTCGATTCCCGCGGGAACTCTCGAATATTCCGGGATAAAAAGTAGCCTATGTCCTTCCCCGGGATACAACCTATCCCTGTACCAAATTTCATCAAAATCGGTTGAACAGATGGGCTGTGATAGCGCAGCAGACAGACATACAGACAGACACACTTTCGCATTTATAATATTAAGTTAATGGATTTAGTACCGGATGGGTGATTGTGGGAAAGGGAAAGGGTAACATCGTGGGGAAACCTGCATTACCAACTGAGTTGTGGAGAACCTTTCGGTAATATATATGCGTTAGAATTTTTTTAATAATTTGACAATTTAACAATTATTATTCAAATAAATTACGGATTGCTGTAAATCCGTTCCAATAAGAAGCTAGGTTGGTACAGCACGCAAATACTAATTAATGAAATAATTATTGTATAATCTTTAATCTACACCATAATTAGGGACAAAATGCACATAATGTAGGTACAGTATAATTGTTTTTATAATAAGGCAGCCTCGTTGCTAAGTGGTTATTTATGTCAGATGACGATGTAGCTAACTGTGCATAAATAATACGAATTATGAATACTTAGATAACTTACGAATAAAGTAATTATTTTACAACAGCAACAATAAGTACCTAATATAAGTAAATAAAAATTCCAAATTTAAGATCACGTAGTTCACAAACACACAGTTTAGACAAATTTTTGACCTAAACAACAAAGTACTTATGAAACTTGCTTTCCTTTCCTTGAGTCAGTCCGAAAAACCTGACACATGATTGATTGAGACTAATCGAGCTAAAATAGCTCCTTTTATAAAATCGCATTTATTTTGTATTTTGTATCCTGTTTCTTCAAGCTTACAGCAACAGCTTAACACTTAGACAGAGAAAACATCCTAGTTTTTCTTTTACAAACGGAACATTCTTTCTGACTGCTAATTATATGTACCTAGAGTTCACACAAAGACTCAAAGAGACGTCTATCCAGTGCTATGAGAACACCAACTTGCAAATAATTGAAAAAAAGTGTGCAATTCACATACGGCAGAAGAAAACCTTCAGACAAGTAGCCTACGAGAGAATGAGATAAATGTAACTTGTATTCTATCTCATTCTCTCGCAGGCTAAATCCTATATACATTTGTCTCTTTTTGGTGTCGCTTTTTTGTTGAAGTGAGGCCTATGATATTTTCTCAGGAAACACATTGTTATAAAAATAATTAATTTATTGTTCAACCATTTATAGTATTTTTTCAATATTAGACAGAAGGTGACAAACTATGAGAAACCAATAGTAGACAATTTAATAAAAAAACTAAGTACAAAACGAACACTTTTCTTTAAAGCTATTTCGATTCGTTTTTCGTTTCATTGAATTTTCAAATCAACGATTCTAAAGAAGTTTCACTTAAAAAATCGGAATTACCACAATAATTTGTTTCTAATAATCCCCGAACCTAAGTTACAATAAGTTTGAAAACATTTCTCTCTGCGGCATCGGATTGTCTGACTTGAATTTTGAATCCGGTGTGGCGAAGTCCCACGAGACCTACTGAACCCTCGGGAATTTCCGTTCCGACTCGCTTTCGGTCGGGATTCTCCCGGGCGTTCGAATCAGTGAATTCTGAACCCCGACGACGGGAGGCCGCGTACACGCATCTCATGTCCGGCTAATTCACTCAATTCAATCAATTAATTATTATATTTGTTATATCGTACATAGTCCGTAATTAGTGTTATAAATCGTTTATCATAATATATCAATAGACTTTGTAACTAAATAAATAATCAACTTTCATAATATAATATTCGTAAATTACATTGGGTTTGTTTAACTTCAATCCTAACATTCCCATAACTGGTGACCCCGACGTTCCCATAAGTGGTGAACCGGCGACGCGTCCCGAACTCTCAAGTGCTTGCATATTTCGAACATTCTTTGTGTGCATAGTGACGAACTTGTTTTATTCCGAAAATAGATTCAGTGCAACAAAAGTTTTTATTTTATTTTAAACAATGGCATCGCAATCCAAAAGTAGCCTCAACCAGCTGGCTACGCATGCGTATAATAATGTGATTGGTACTGCGGCGCAAGTTCATCAGCTGTCCACGTCGAATGATGAAATTAGCGAACTCAAGCAATCAATCGCTAATTTGTCGCGCCAAATCGACGCACTTACATCGTCATCGCGATCCCGTTCGAGATCGAATAGCAGTACGAGATGGCGCCGACGTTCCCGTAGCAGATCCAATGATTCTGCGACTGATGCCCACTGCTGGTATCACCGCAAGTTCCAGAGCAAAGCTACTAAGTGCCGTGAGCCGTGCACTTACTCGTCGGAAAACGAAAAACGCAGTCATTGATGGCGGCTAACGATGACTGTCGTGACGTCACACCGAGTCGCGTATTTGTAACGGACAAACACTCTAACGTTAAGTTCTTAATAGACACTGGTGCTGATTTGTGTGTGTTCCCTATTAGAAATGTAAGTTCTTATAAGACAATTGTTAAGAAGACTGACTATAAACTTTTTGCCGCTAATGGTACAGTGATTAATACATATGGAACAATAAACTTAAATTTAAACTTCGGGTTACGTCGAGATTTTCGCTGGCGTTTTGTAATAGCCGACGTAACCCGACCGATCATAGGCATAGATTTTTTATCATATTATAACCTACTTGTAGATGTAAGGAACCACCGATTAGTTGATAATACGACTACGCTCATTGTAAATGCTGAACCCGTGTTATCTTCCTTAGAGTGCGAAATTAAGACTGTTACAGGTAATTCTCGTTATCATCAGTTACTCAAACAGTTTCCTGAGGTCACGCGACCCTCTGGTGAGCCAATGGTGCGCGAAGTTAAGCATCAAACGCTGCACTACATACGCACTACGCCCGGTCCGCCGGTGTACAGTCGACCTCGCAGATTGGCACCGGACCGGCTCCGCCGAGCTAAGCGTGAGTTTGAGGATATGGTAAGAGCAGGTATTGCACGTAGATCCGATAGTCCGTGGGCAGCGCCTCTCCATCTAGTACCTAAAAAAGACGGTACTGATCGACCTTGCGGAGACTACAGAGGTATCAACGCTCGAACAGTACCTGATCGATACCCAGTACGCCACATCGCAGATTTTTCCCATAATCTACATGGCTGTACTGTGTTCAGCAAAATTGATTTGGTACGTGCTTACCATTTGATTCCAGTCAACCCTGCGGATGTACCCAAAACTGCCATAACTACGCCGTTCGGATTATTCGAGTTTCCGTTCATGAGTTTTGGTCTGAGGAATGCCGCGCAATCGTTTCAGCGGTTCATGGACGAAATCTTAAGGGACCTGGATTTTGCTTTTCCGTATATAGATGACATATTGATTGCGTCACGCGACCACACCGATCACGAATGTCATCTCAAACAGGTTCTAGAGCGCCTTCGAGATCATGGTGCTGTTTTAAACTCCGCTAAAAGCGTATTTGGTGTTCCGGAAGTCGAGTTCCTCGGCTACTTAGTGGCGGCAAACGGCACGAGTCCTACGCCAGAAAAGGTAAGTAGCATCCAGAACTTCACGCAGCCCAAGACCTTGAAAGAATTAAGGAGATTTCTCGGTATGATTAACTTTTATAGAAGGTACCTACCGAACGCTGCGAAAATCCAAGCACCTTTACACCAACTACTTAGCGGCACGGATACCAAGCCAAACACTCCAATCACTTGGACGGTTGAGCTGGAACAGGCTTTCAACGAATGCAAAAAGAGCCTCGTCGATGCAACACTGCTTGCTCATCCCGATCCTACAGCGGATCTGATGTTGGTCTGTGATGCGTCCGATATCGCCATCGGCGCCGTATTGCAGCAGAAAGTTGAAGGTAATTGTCAACCCCTTGCTTTCTTCTCCAAGAAACTGACCTCTGCTCAACGTAAGTATAGCCCTTTCGATCGAGAGCTTCTCGCAATTTACGAAGCCGTGAAATATTTTCGTTTCATGGTCGAGCTGAAGCCGTTCACGATCTGGACAGACCACAAGCCTATTGTTGCTGCGTTTCGTAAAGCGTCTGAAAAATGCTCTCCACGTCAGTTCCGATATTTCGATTTCGTATCACAATTCTCGACCGACGTGCGACACATTTCCGGAGAGGGCAACGTCGTTGCCGATGCGCTCTCTCGGATTGAATCTGTTACTGATAGCATTAATTTAGATAAACTCGCTTCTTCACAAGAGACGGACTCCGAATTCAGACATCTTTTGCACACTTCTTCTTCGCTGGACTTACAGAAAATAAGAATTTCTGACTCTAGTGCATGTAAAGTGTATTGCGATGTTTCTGGTCCAAAACCACGTCTGTATCTTACGCCCGAATTTCGCAAACAGGCCTTCGACGCTATTCATGGCTTGAGTCATCCTGGTGCTACGCCTACCATCCGACTGATGACCGAAAGGTACGTATGGCCTAGTATACGAAAGGACTGCAGAGCATGGACAAAAGCCTGCCTCGCTTGTCAACGATCAAAGGTTACACGGCACACCCAAGCTCCAGTTCACACTTTTACTCCTCCATCTTCGCGTTTTGATCACGTTCATATCGATCTCATAGGGCCGCTTACCATATCGCACGGCTACCGCTATTGTCTTACTGCAGTCGATCGATTTACGCGTTGGCCCGAGGTGATTCCTCTAGAAGATATCACAGCAGAAAGAGTGGCTCGTGCTTTCGTAAGTGGTTGGTTAGCACGTTTTGGCTGTCCTCGTAAAATAACGACAGACCGAGGGCGCCAATTTGACTCCCATTTATTTAAAGAGCTGGAAAAATTTACTGGTTGCCAACACCTCACCACTACGGCGTATCATCCCGCCGCCAACGGTTTAGTAGAGAGGTTTCACCGGCAATTAAAAGCAGCAATTACGTGCCATGACAACGAGAAATGGGTTGAGGTACTTCCTCTTGTGTTACTGGGGATACGCAACGCCTGGAAAGACGATATTGCATCTACCTCTGCAGAGCTGGTATATGGTGAAAGTCTTCGCTTGCCTGGAGACTTATTCTTACCATCCGCACCGGAAGTCGTTGATTACAGCGATTTTCTATCTCGCCTTCGCAATCACATCCGCGAATTGAAGCCGACTCCGGTATTACGCCACGGTAATGCAAAAACGTTCGTGCACAAGGATTTATCCTCTGCTACTGCTGTCTTCCTGAGACAAGATGCCGTCCGAAGACCACTACAACCACCTTACTCTGGTCCGTATAAGGTAATAGAGCGATCGGAGAAAACTTTCAAAATCGACATAAACGGTAAGGTCGTCACGGTTTCAATCGATCGTCTCAAACCAGCGTACTTTGTACACGAATCTCAACCTTCTTCGTTCACGCCCATCACTTCAGAACCGCCTGCCACCAAGCATGATACAGTAACTCGCTCTGGCAGACAGGTAAGATTCCCTCGCAGGTTTATGTGAGTCACCACCCACATGTCATTAGTATGTAAAACAATTTTTAGAGAATACGTTTAGCTATTAATATTGTACGTAAGCTTCTAATATTGCATTGTATCGTTTATTTTTTGTAAACATATAATAGTTTAATTAATACCTAATTAAGTTTTATGTTTAATTTTAATTATAATACTTACTTTTGTAACGAGTGAAACGAATTGTGTAAAAGAACGAATTCTTTATTCGTCATGATCGACCTAAAGGTCTCCGGGGGGGCTGATGTGGCGAAGTCCCACGAGACCTACTGAACCCTCGGGAATTTCCGTTCCGACTCGCTTTCGGTCGGGATTCTCCCGGGCGTTCGAATCAGTGAATTCTGAACCCCGACGACGGGAGGCCGCGTACACGCATCTCATGTCCGGCTAATTCACTCAATTCAATCAATTAATTATTATATTTGTTATATCGTACATAGTCCGTAATTAGTGTTATAAATCGTTTATCATAATATATCAATAGACTTTGTAACTAAATAAATAATCAACTTTCATAATATAATATTCGTAAATTACATTGGGTTTGTTTAACTTCAATCCTAACATTCCCATACCGGTTTATTTTTTTATTTTTTGGGGGTTTTAATCCTGTTCAGCAGTTTGATATCTGTCATACAGGTTAAACTATATTACCTACAACCATTTGTAAAATCGAATTGGAATTTTGTACATTAATTTATTTATAAAGAAGTACAACAATTGCATAAAATATATGCTAACCGTGACCTGATGCTATAACAGTCGGTGGATTATCCAACTGCTCGACAACTGACAACGGATGTGTTGTTTTTAATTTGTTCTTATTCTTATAGTAGTTAGCGCTCAGACCATTGAAATAGAATGAGTACTAAAATCCTACATCAATGGCTCAGACAGTGTTGGTCTGCTGATATGCGTTGGAACGTCAGGATTATCAAATGTAGACCCATACATTCCACATTTCGAGAGTGAGTGAGGGAGAGTGTTCATTTCAGAAAGATAAAAAATTCCCTGAGTACCTTTTGAAATCCCACCCTTTATCATACGTTACGTTTTGATACGAATATTTTAGCTAAATTGAACATGATGTTTAGCCCCAAACTTAATTACTTTTGCGAGGCACGCCCGTTTTTCAGATTGAAAGATAAGCTTAAAATACCAAAAGTGACAAACGTGACTACGTATGTATGGAAATTAACATGATGGTAACAGCTACCATTAATCAAAATATGGTCAGTAAAAATGCAAATCACCGACTACGTGATCGAAAAGTAAAAAGGGTAGGTATAATTTTAATTTTGGTTAGGATAAAGGTTTGAGGATCAAATGTATAATATCAGTCCGTTATCGAACATAACCAATGTCGTATCATTTTGATACTCTGAATAATCATATAAACGACTATTATATTTTATCTGTATATACGAGTATAAAATTCAAAGTCCTGACTGACTGACTGACTGACTGACTGACTTATAAATCATCGCACAACCTAAACCGCTCGTCCTAGAGACATGAAATTTTGAGAATGTGTTCTTTGTGAAGACTAGGTATCCACTAAGAAAGGTTTTTCGAAAACCCACCCTCAAAGGGGTAAAATAGGGGTTGAAAGTTTGTATGAAAGTCCGTCGTTTTTCAAGCTATAGCCATGGAACTTGGTATATGAGCTGCGGGTTGAAAATGAAGAAATCAGTTTATGAAAATTCGACCCCCAAAGGGGTGAAATAGGAGATGAAAGTTGGTATGAAAGGCCTTCTTTTCTCAAGTTATATCAACGAAACTTGGTATTTTGGCTATAAGTAAAAAATAAAAAAGAGCGTCTGTCACAGTTTTTCAACTTTCTACCCCCAAAGGGGTAAAATAGGGGTTGAAAGTTAAAGTCCTTCATTTCTCAAGTTATAGCCATAAAACTTGGTATTTTGGCTTTCGGTAAAAAATAAAGATGCACGTCTGTCACAGTTTTTCAAAATTTTACCCCTAAAGGGGTTCAAAGTTTGTACGAAAGTCCTTCATTTTGAAAGTAATAGCCATGAAAGTTGGTATTTGGGCTTCTGATTTAAAATAAAAAAAATACGTGGTTCACAGTTTTTGAAAATTTTATCCTCAAGGACGGTAAATAGAGAGTTTTGTCTTTCAATCACGCCGCAACTGAGGAACAGTTCGACGTGATTTCTTGCATGGGTATAGATGAGGACCTGGAGAGTGAAATATTTATTTTATCCCGGAAAATTAAGTGGGGAATTAAAAAACTTAAGCCACGCGAACGAAGTCGCGGGCGTCCGCTAGTTGATGATAAACAAGTTGGAGCTTGGTTAGATTATTAACAAAGCATTATTATTATTATTATTGGTTAGATTGGTTAAATAACAAGAAAACGCTCGGTTCATGAAAGGTTGAAGATTACATACGTCAATTCACGCTACATCAGAGATCCATCTGCAGTAAACGACCTCTGCGCCTTAATGCTTCATTTATTATATTATTTTCGTTTAAAAATACATTATTGGATGATTTATTAAGTGACCACGACCCACCCCGACGAATAGTAATTGCCATTTTATTATAAGTATTTATCTTAACAAAACTTCTTATCAGAAATTAGTTAATACGTGTGAGTATAGCTTATTACTTGTATATGTCACCGTAAGATTGTAAAAACCGTTAGATTATAATCTAACTCGCGAAATTGTAAACTAGATTGTAATCTGCTAGGTTTATTAACCCGATATAACCTAAGTGACACTACCTGATTATTTATGTCAAACCCGAACCTAACCTACAAGAAAGAGACAAGGAAACGTAAATACAATGAATATTTCAAAAATTGACACTTAGAACATTGAACGGTTCACAATCTTTCGACTGTTTACAATCTATCGAAAAAAAAAGCGTTAGATTACAATCTTACGGTTTTTATAATCTTACGGTGACATATATGCTTCACCTCTGCTGCTAGCATACAAGCGGGAATGTATTTTCTACTGGCGCGGCAAAGCGTGTTACTTATTTCTTTTTCATCATCATCATCATCTAGGACTAAATATTTCCAAAGCTCATTCGCACTCAGGGCCACTAGCCTATGGAATGAACTTCCCTCACATATTCATCGTGCTAAAACCCTTAATAAATTTAAAATTGACGTTAAAAATTATTACTTATCTCTTTGTTATCATTGGTAACGACATATTTATTGTTTTCTCTCTTATATTTACTTATGTATTTATTGGTATGTCTATTTAGTTTATGTATGTCTATTATTGTTATTTTGTATATTTTAGTTTATCGTAATAGTAATTAGGTTAGGCTAGCTAGCATTAAGTTCTATTGTATTATTTTCATGATATGTTACATATGATATTGATTAGTTTATTTAGCTATTAGTATTTAAGTTTATTATTATTTTTGCACCACCTCCCTTTATCCTCTTTTTCATTTTCTCCGTTAGCGTTAAGGTTGTCTTGTCTAAGGTTTGGAAGAGATCGCTGCTTAGCGATAAGACCGCCTTATTGTACCTACTTATTGTTGTTTTCTTGTTTGTAACATGTTGCTTTTGTATATTCGTGGTGTACAATAAAGTATATACCTACATACATACATACATCATCACCAGCCTGTAGCACTCACATAGGGCCACCAACAATTGCTGTCTATACAGCTCATCATAATATCTAATTGTTGTCACTCCACTCGGGAAGAGGCGCCCTACTCTCCATGATGAGATGCTGTCTCCACTTGAGGAATTCGACTTTTTCAACCGACTTCAAAAAAAGGAGGAGGTTCTCAATTCGAATGTTTTTTTTTTTTTTAATGTTTGTTACCTCAGAACTTTTGACTGGGTGGACCGATTTGGACGATTCTTTTTTTATTTGAATGGGCATACTTCCCATGTGGTCCCATATAAATTTTATCGAAATCGGTCAAGTGGTTTTTTAAAATATCAACAATAAAATAAGTACTTTGTATAGCGTGTGCTTGTTGTTGTAAAGTTGGCGCGGGAGTTTGAAGGCGGGAGGTTGTTTAAAAATATTTTTTTATATTAAATTATCTTTTACTCTTTTAGTTATAATTAAAATTTTCAAAGAATAATTCTTATGCATTTTTTAATTGCCTAACTTCCATGTTAGCGCAAGGCTGCGATCAGCGGCTTTTCAGACCTTCAGCACCATTAAAACCGATGAATTATCGAGGCAGAAAACTCCGGAATTTCTAAAAAAAAATTAGATTACGAGCTAGTTGGAAGTGCGAATCGCAGTTCAATAATAATAATTAGCCAAGTAGTGTTAGTGAGGCCATTGCGGCTAGTTTTTAACGACAATATGCAGAACAATGAGTTGGGTAAACATAGAAAACACAAGGCGATTTAGTGATGTGTCATGTGAGGCGCTAATTTACTATTTAAACTAGTAGGTAGGTGGTTTCCTGAATGCAAGCCATTTCTGTACCAGATTTCATCAAAATCGCTAAGCGGATGGGCCTTGGAAGTTGGAAACCTAAAGCTAAGGTTAAGAGAAAAAAACCGGGCAAGTGCGAGTCGGACTCGCGCACGAAGGGTTCCGTACCATTATTAATAAATAATTACCTTTGTTAATGAACCGCAAGACTAACTTTGTTTGTAGAGGTTTATTGTTAATATCAAAAAAACTATGCTAGTTAGAGCATTGGCTATAGTATTCCTGTAAAATATAGGTAAATTCCTATTGACCATAATTATTTTAAATTTTTCGATTGGTAAACTCCGGAGATAAGGGGGGGGGGGGGAACGGTATTTTTTTAGACATTTTCCCCGATAAATCAAAAACTATCATAACTAAAAATAATTAAAAATCTGTTTTAGAATGTACAAAGTAAACCCTTTCATATGATACCCCACACAGTACAGTTATCTCACTTTTAAATTTCAACCCTCAGATTTTCCCCCCTTTTTAAATAAGAACAAAAATAATTTCCAATTTTTTTAAATTCCAGTGTCTTTGGGCCACTAATATACACAACTATTCCAAATTTCATGTCGATAGCTTCGGTAGTTACTGAAATAATCGAGTGTGACGGACGGACAGACGGACAGACGGACAGACGGACAGACAGACGGAGAAAGTCGCACCATAAGGGTTCCATTTTACCATTTTGGTACGGAACCCTAAAAACGTAAGTATTTAGATAAAAACAAAACAACAAAAATTCTACGAAAAAATTATCTTCCTCTGTGAGCTTTGTATAGATACGCGAGTTTAATAAAGTACTAATGAAAAAATAAACACGAGGCGTTCCAGATTAGGTATATAAATCAAGTAGACAACAAATCGCTAGAGCCGTTTTCCGCAGAATCCAACGTATGGATTGTTTTCTCCATTCTATTCGCTGCAGTTAATTGTAGAGCTTGGAAAGTTGTCGCGTAATAACGGCCCTATTATTAAACTTGTAGTTATGAGTAAGTATAAAATATATATGTTTGAATAACTACGCAGTTTTATTTAGCTACATTTTCGAAAAATTTCTGCACAAGGGATGTGGGTACTAGGTACCAATCGATGACTATAACAACTGGCTAAGTGCGTGACGCCACGCGCAGTTTAGGATTCCGTAGTTGCCCATCATAATATGCGGATATTTTACAAGTTGGTTGACTATTACTCGTTAACTTGTAAAGCCTACTTAGCTGTGATAATTTTCCTTTGCCTCTGAGCTAAGCCACCGACAGACATACAGACAGGCGGACGGAAATGGAAAAACTATAAGGGTTCTTTGTTGACTTCGGAACCCTAAAAACGCTGATAAGATCAATAATTTCCTTTTTCTTTTTATGACGTAACCAAGCGCTTCATATTTTTCTATGATTTCTCGTTTATTTTAATTATACACAAGTACGTATAACAAAAGTCTACGTATAATATGATGTGTTGTGCATAGTCGTAAGGTGGTTGCCCATCACTGCCCTTACAAAAAGGGTAAGTAGCAATTGTCTTCGAAGTCATGATTCTTCACTTGATCTTTATTTCATGTATTTTTCTAACATACATGCTGGCGGATGACCGATATTTTAAGTGTAGTAAGCTTGTTATTACTGTTCATTCTACGGGTTATGTCAGTGATAAGGTATTATTTTGAAATTCCTATTATGTGTCTTTTTATACAAATAAGAAAGGGCACTTCATGAGTACCTAGACACCTATGATGAAGTTTATTGCTTTCACTAGCTACTTGTTATAATTAAAATGGAAGCAGATAGGTACGCATTACATACGTGTCCTAACTCCTTAACATTATAAGGTGAATATATTAAGCGCACTGTGCAGTCGTTAGTGCGCATATATTGTATTGTATTTATATGCGTATATAGTAAGCCTACTGGTTCTAGGTAGGTACTCTATTGAGAAATACTAAGTAGTTATTTCAACAGATCCTTAAGAACACTTCTCACACTTTAAAGATTCTTAGGGCCGACGCAACCTAATGCGACCTGATGCGTTAGCAAACAGACAGACATAGAAACAGACATCCAAAAATTAAAAAAAAAACCGTTTGGGACTCAAAATCGATAATAGGCTATTGATTATAACTTAAAAACTGGTCAATAAGGAACTAAGACGTTCACGGATTTTTATTGCAGAAATCGTTCGATAGGTCATAAAAGAAGAAAAAACCGCGGAGTGCTATTAAATTAGAGGGAGGAAATTTAAGATAGGGGCGAATAAACACCCCTTTTGGGTTTTCCAATATATCTCCTAAACTAAGCAAAATTTCGATATATTGCATAATATAAAACTTTTTGTAGAAAATCAAATTTTCAATCGGAATAGGATTTTTTAAATATTGGGAAAAAAATACCATGCCAAAACAGTTGAAACAAACTTGAGAAAAAACTAAAATTTCAATTTTTTGAGTTTTTTTGCTTTTTCGTCTGTCTCTTTTTTTGGGCTGAGATAGGTATAGGCATTGATTTAGATAAAAACAAGTAGACTAAATTTCTTTCAAAATGCGGGAATGAAATATATTTTGATTAAAAATTGACTGAGATGTGGCCATTGGAACTTGGCTTTTGTCCGCGTGGATTGAGGTTTTTTGGCTCCCGGGGAAATCCCTTACTTTTCCGGGATAAAAAGATAGCCTATGTGTTATTCCAGACTATAATCTATCTCTGTGCCAAAGGAAAAGGTTCATTTTAGGCCTACTCTTGTACACTCTACCATAAATAGAGGAAAATACATAGATTGTATTAAAAATATAATAATTTAGAACAGTAAAGTAAATAACGAGCAAAAAAATTTCCAAGATGGCAACCTTCAGCCATAGAGAAGGCAGTAGGCGCCAAATGTTTCAAATGTCATTTCTGACAGTCATTGTCAAAATTACGTGTTTTTCTTTTGAAAACGTCAAAAAATATGAATCCGCCATTGTTACCCACTGTGTGTTAGTGTTCCTTAGCTTGGAAAGATTAAATAATTTTACCACTGAAACTACGACGAATTCGTAGATTTGACCAGTAAAAACTGGTCTAGTATTGTATTTTCCTTCATTTCTCTGCTTGTACAAGACTTGGCCTACGCCCCATACAAATCTGAACCGTCTCCTTTCATCCGGATCCGTTCAGCCGTTCTGACGTGATTGAGTAACAAACATCCATTTGAGGATTTTTGGTTCCCGCGGGAACTCTTTAATTTTCCGGGATAAAAAGTAGCCAATATGTTATTCCAGGTTATAATCTATCTCTGTGCCAAATTTCATCTAGATCCGTTCAGCCGTTCTAGCGTGATTGAGTAACAAACATCCAACCACTTATACATCCATCCACCCAAACTTTCGCATTCATAATATTTAGTGAGTATAGATAAGAGTTTGTGAAGATGTATTACAAATTGTTTAAAGTATTGATCATTGTTCCTAACATTTTTTGTAATTGTTACGAATTTCTAGATAATAAACGTAAAAAAACTATTTTAGTTGAGAAAAACAATAATGTTTTGAATAAAATGCGAACGAAAACAATATTCGTAAAAGAACGATGAAATTCGAAAAAAAAAAATCTGGTTCAAATGGCCAAATCTCGGTCAATCAAAAGCATTTTTCAGCCCCGCATTTTGAAAGAAATTTAGTGTACTTGTTTTTATCTAAAGCAATGCCCATACCTATCTCAGTCCAAAAAAAGAGACAGTCGAAAAAGAAAAAAAACTCAAAAATACGAAATTTTGGCTTTTTTTCTCAAGTTTTTTTCGATTGTTTTGGCATGGTATTTTTTTTCAATATTTAAAAAATGCTATTCCGATGGGAAATTTGATTTTCTACAAAAAGTTTTATAAACAATATATCGAAATTTTGCTTAGTTTAGGAGATATATTAGAAAACCCAAAAGGGGTGCTTATTCGCCCCTATCTTCAATTTCCACCCTCTAATTTAATAGCACTCCGCGGTTTTTTCTTCTATTATAACCCATTGAACGATTCCTGCAATAAAAACACGTGAACGTCTTAGTTCCTTTCTAAATATTCAATAGCCTGTAATGTAAAAGATATTAAAATGATAATTATTATATTGTTAAACCTGCCTACCAAGATAATTTAAAATGAACTTGAATGGATTAAATTATGTATAATAACTTACAACGTCGTCGGTCAAGTTCATCATGTGATCTTGAATGTGGGTGCGGTAGCTTTCTTAATTTATATCTACGTCACATTTTAATAGAAATAATAGAATCGTTATTTTGCGTCTTTTGTATTCACAATTTTTTTTGGTATCTATTTCCATATTTTAATAATACTCAAAACAATTATTTATATAAATATTATTTTTAATATTGTTTATTTATACGCTTTTACATTTTCTTTTGTTTTACATTCATTCATATTTATTTTATCCCAGTGACATCTGGTTTTGTCAAGGTCCGAGGTTGCGAAACGCGCCCTTTTCCTGGTATGATCTATATTTTAAAGAATATCCATACTTAGTAATATTATAAATGCGAAAGTGTGTCTGTCTGTCTAATCAACCGATTTTGATGAAATTTGGTACAGGGATAGGTTGAATCCCGGGGAAGGACATAAGCTACTTTTTATCCCGGAAAATTCAAGAGTTCCCGCGGTAATCAAAAAAATTATCTATTCAACCGATTTTGATGAAATTTGGTATAGGGATAGTTTGTATCCAAGGGAAGTACACTTTAGTAGCTACTTTTATCCCGGAAAAACCAAGAGTTCCCGCGGGAATCAAAAAACCTTAATCCACGCGGACAAAGTTGCGGGAATCATCTAGTATCTAAATAATTACCTAATTGCAAAATTCATTTCAAAAAATAATTACCATCATAACATTAACCCGAGTCGGATTTTTTTTTGTCGAAAGTGAAAAGTTTACGTTCGACAGAAGTAGAGACGAATTTTCAACTTAAGATTAAAAGTACTTTAACCTGTCTACGTCACTTCCGACTAATTTCAAAAACTTTAAAGGTTCCTAATCTTCCCTTATTAGTTATAAAAATCGGTACTTTGGAGACATTATTGTGAGAAATCGGACTTCAAATGTGGTAAGGCGGTAATTTCTGAACTTAAAATTTGATTCTTAAAATTGAGTTTTGCCTATTTTTGTCAATTTTATGGCTAATTGCAGTAGGAAATTTTTGAATTTAAGTATTTTCTACATAAATAATGGATATTTTTCGATTAAGTGACATTAAGATTAGGTTATAGACCTTTGGATTTTTTTAGTTTTTTACAGTCAGTAGGCAAAAAAAACTGAATTCACTCGGTTAGGTACTAAAATAGCTTTATCTTATTATCCTTCTGTCAATAAAGTATAGCTTTTCCGCATCTACAAGCTTTTTTTCCTGTTTTTGTTGGCAGCATTGTAAAATATTGCTTTTTCATCCCTATCCCCAATATCCACCCTCTAATTTAATAGCACTCCGCGGTTTTTTCATCTTTTATAACCCATTAAACGATTCCTGCAATAAAAACCTGTGAACGTCTTAGTTCCTTATTGAGCAGTTATTTAAGTTATAATCAATAGCCTAATAGAGCATTGCACTGAATGAAAAAGTGATACTTTTTCAAAAGTTTGAAATTAATAGATTTATTACACACGTGGACACACATCTATATTGGATGACAAAATAATTAGGTACATCATAACAACCCCAAGTGATTTAAAAAAAATATCAAAACGTCTTCCTTCACATATTATTTTATTTACAAAAATACTTACTTCGTTCGTCACTTAATATAGAGCACTCGATTGGATGAAAAAAAGGATACTCTTTTCAAAAATTTGAGATTAATTGATTGATGAATTAGTAGAATATAATACATACCTTTATGAGATTACAAATACAATAACTACCCCTAATAAATTTTCTTTTAGTAAAACATTTTCCTTTAAATATTGTATTTCCTAAAATATTTACTAAAGTTTCGTTTATCACTAAATATAGATCACTGAATTGGATGAAATAGGGACACTTTTTTTTTGTTATTTGCGCACGCACTCTGTCCGTAGAGAGGTAAATATCACATTGCCCGTTGCGGGCGGCACGCAGGGTATTAATTTAACATTTAAAGGCCGACGGTGCGATGGACTGACCTTGATGGTTGACCATTAAAATATGGTAGTTTTGCGTGTTGACTCAGAGATAGCTTCTCATCGTTATGGCACTATTACATCTTTATTACGTGATACCTACTTATGTTAATGGTTCTGTTTTGTATCATTCTGTTGATACAGTTCATCGCTAATTAGGGTTCCGTACCAAAATGGTAAAATGGAACCCTTATGGTGCGACTTTCTCCGTCTGTCTGTCCGTCCGTCACACTCGATTATTTCAGTAACTACCGAAGCTATCGACATGAAATTTGGAATAGCTATGTATATTAGTGGCCCAAAGACACTGGAATTTTAGAAATTCACAGAAAAGGGTTTACTTTGTACATTCTAAAACAGATTTTTAATTATTTTTAGTCATGATAGTTTTTGATTTATCGGGGGAAAAGTCTAAAAAAATACCCCCCCCCCTTATCTCCGGAGTTTACCAATCGAAAAATATGAAATAATTATGGTCAATAGGAATTTATGTATATTTTACAGGAAAACTATAGCCAATGGTCTAACTAGCATAGTTTTTTTGATATTAACAGTAAACCTCTACAAACAAAGTTAGTTTTGCGGTTCATTAACAAAGGTAATTATTACCGTTTTACTTCTTTGGTCGTTATTTTTTAATACGTCATAAATCGTAAACCACAATTTACCTTTCATTCAATCAACTCAAATATTTAAAAAAAACATTTAATTTAAAACTTACTACAGGTTTGTACGGAACCCTCGGTGCGCGAGTCCGACTCGCACTTGGCCGGTTTTTTTCGTAAACTTTGCAAAATTATGGTCAAAATTGTAACCCTAAGTTTAACGATTAAAAAAACTGAAAAATGTTAAAGTGCCTACCTAAGTTTAAATCAGGTAAGTAGTGTAGTACCTACCTACCATTAGCCTATATTTCGAACTCGATGATTCTGCTCATACAAAGGAGGTACGCTCGCAATTTCGCCAAGTTCACACATTGTTATAGGTGCTTCGCATTGTTCGGAGGCAGGTGCCGGCCGACGCGAGACATAAGCCTTCAGGCTTCATCAATTTGATAATTTATAACGCATTGACCTCCAGATTCCAGTTGACGAGGTGTTATAATTTGAATAATTTGATAAACGTACTCGCTTTGAAGCCGTTAAGCTGTGTATGCCCACTAAATAAGACCACTTCCATCTTGGATTGAGAGCCATCCATTCCATCTAGGCTTCCATCTTAGAGGTGAGATCGTAGACAAGGGCTAACGGGTATTTCAATTAGGATAATAAGATTTCTTCCTAAACACTTTGTCATTAATAAATCCATTGACCATTAAAAATGTTCTATTATGTGAAACCCAAGAAAATAAAATAGCTCAAAAATTTATATGTCAATTCATCGCCGTTTCAGACAGTAAAGAAAAACCGGCCAAGTGCGAGTCGGACTCGCGCACCGAGGGTTCCGTACAAACATGTAGTAAGTTTTAAATTATTAAAAAACACGTTTATTGTATGGGGACCCCCCTTAATATATATATTTTTTTAATTTTTAGTATTTGTTGTTATAGCGGCAACGGAAATACATCATTTGTGAAAATTTCAGCTTTCTAGCTATCACGGTCTATGAGTTACAGCCTGGAGACAGACAGACAGACAGACAGACAGACAGACAGACAGACAGACAGCGGAGTCTTAGTAATAGGGTCCCGTTTTTACCCTTTGGGTACGGAACCCTAAAAAGGAAAAGTTTATTAAATCACGATATGTACGAGTGTACCTACATATCGTGGTTTAATAAACTTTTCCATAATAAGCAAGAAATTCAAGGTGCTGATTTTCAGCTATGAACTGGTGGATCATAAAACCAATGGTGAACGAAACAAAATAGCTAACTGCTTAAAAATGTGCTACGTGGGTACCTATGCCGATCGTGCTCTAATATGCGATCTGCATATTTGATTCCATCTGAACTGGGGAAATACCTATAGCTTGTATTCAAATTTATTTCTTATAGCCATCATTTTGCAATTTGTGAATCTCCTATTTGTAAATGATCCTATGAGTTTTTTTATAGATATAACTAGATGATGCCCGCGACTTCATCCGTGTGGATTAAGGTTTTTTGATTCCGGGATTTAATTTTCCGGGATAAAAAGTAGCCTATGTCCTTCCCCTGGATACAAACGATCCCTTTACCAAATTGCATCAAAATCGGTTGAAGAGATAGTTTTTTTTTATTCCCGCGGGAACTCTTGAATTTTCCGGGATAAAAAGTACCCCTGTACCAAATTTCATCAAAATCGGTTGAACAGATGGGTCGTGAAAGCGTAGCAGACATACAGACAGACAGACAGACAGACAGACAGACAGACAGATAGACAGACAGACACACTTTCGCATTTATAATATTGGTATGGATTATTACAGACTGGAGAATACAGACCCCTTCGGGATCAGAGTACGGTTTGCACGATTATCGCGGCTTACGTGTAACAATAGGTATCAGACGCTAAATCAATGCGATTGTAATCAAATTGTAATATTTTTATGGACAATAAATGATTTATTTATTAAAAAAATTATATCAAATGTTAGAAATTAAAGACATTATCGATGGCTGTAAAGTATCTATAAGTAGAGGGTTTACGATCAATTCCCTATCCTATCATGATTGAAGCTGTAGGCTACTCTCTTCTAAGTTGAGTCCATTTTGCACGACATTGCAGATCTAGTAGGAACATAAAACTGTGTGGTTATAACATTCACTTATGTTTAGATAAGAAATGTTCATTCTTGTGTATCAGCTCGAATATCGTCGCGCTCTCGATCGTTAATGAGACTCTCTGAAGCGATACCCCGGGACTGGGGCCGGGTACCCGGGGTCGAGGGGCTCGTTAGGGTTGGCATTAATAGCAACTTGTACTCGTAGAGTAACGTGTGTACAGTGTTTATGCTCTTGGCTGAATGAGCTTTCGATATACCATGTGCTAACACTGTGGCACCGTTTTCATAATATTGAAAAAAAAAATAGACTTTTTAATTAGTAGGTATACTTTGATATTCAAATAATCATGTAGGGTCTAATGTAAATTCACCTTGTAATCATACTAATATTACTAGCGATCCGCCCGGCTTCGCACGGGTAGTACTAATAATCCTTATAGTCTATACCCAATGTAGCCAGTGGGCAGTGGGCAGGTTTTACATTTTAATATCACATTGTAAGAGTACGTCCGTCCCCGTCCTCACCACACCTGTCACATTGTTTTTGTGTAACTTTACCTATTTAGTCAGCGCACGCCTCGTAAGCTCTCAGAAGAGACGATTTTTTCCGACTTCGTTGACATTATTGCGATTTTCGTAAGGATCTCTAATTTTATTCATAATAAAATATAGCCTATGTTACTCGCTGATAATGTAGCTTTCTAAAGGCGAATTAATTTTATGATTTTTTAAAATCGGTTGAGTAGTTTTTGAGTTTTAAATCCATTACAAAGAAACAAACAAACAAACAAATCTTTCCTCTTTTTAAAATTAGTAAGAAATAGATAAATGCGAAAGTTTGTTTATTTATTGGTTTGTCCTTCAATCACGCCGCAACAGAGCATCGGATCGACGTGATTTTTTGCATGAGTATATTTCAGGACTTGGAGAGTGATATAGGCTACTTCTATCCTGAAAAATTGGGAGTTTTCGTGGGAATTAAAAAAAAACTTATTACACGCGGACGAAGTCGCAGGCATCAGCTAGTAGAAAATATATTTTCTTGGTTGGTCAAAATGGTTTAAGTAAGAAAAGAGATACAGCTTTTAGCTTGTACTATCATTTGTGAATTAAGTTGCTACCGGGTCAACTCCGACCGTCTAAAATACTAATATTATAAATGCGAAAGTGTGTTTGTTTGTTGGTTTATTGGTTTATTGGTTTGTTGGTTTGTTGGTTTGTCCTTCAATCACGCCGCAACGGAGCAACGGATCGACGTGATTTTGGCATGGGTATAGTTGAGGACCTGGAGAGTGACATAGGCTACTTTTTATCCCGGAAAATTAAGGAGTTCCCGCGGGAATAACCAAAAACTTAAACCACGCGGACGAAGTCGCGGGCATCAGCTAGTAATTAATAACAACTTATACTTACCTTATTTGATAAAAAATGGGTTATTTATATGATCCATCGTAATAACTATTTAGAACCGAATTTTGAGCTGAAAGCAAACTTTTTATTCTTGTTTCTTGAATCTTTATTACAGAAAAATGAACTAAAGTTTCCAGTTCTATATTGTACTCGTAGTGGTAAGTAGTTATTTGACTTGTAAATAAAGATGCGGTCTGCGACAAAAGTCGTGCATGTCATACATATCGCTACTTAATATGACAAGTTAAAGCAATAAACCTTAACATACTGATCCAAAAGCATATACCTAGGCCTATTATCTAGAACATGACTTACATTGATTTCAACACACCTGTGTCATATACAATATATGTACATATGTATCCATACTAATATTATAAATGCGAAAGTGTGTCTGTCTGTCTGTCTGCTACACTTTCACGGCCCATCTGTTTAACCGATTTTGATGAAATTTGGTACCAAGATAGGTTGTATCCCGGGGAAGGACATAGACTACTTTTTATCCCGGAAAATTCAAGAGTTCCCGCGGGAATCAATAAAACTTAATCCACGCGGACGAAATCGCGGGAATCATCTAGTATAGTATATACCTATATGACACAGGTCACAGGTTTGTCAAATAAAATAGTAAATAATATTTATTTACTAGTATATTAAAATATGCGCCGGAAATTTAGTTAAAATATGAATTAGGTATTTATTTCTAAATACAATAATTATCGATGGGATACTATACCGATATATCGGATATACTATTATGAATCAATTTTATTATTCTATTATAGGTTATTCTTAATAGGGACACGTCAAACGATACGACAGACGGACAGTATATCCAACTGTGAGAATATATTCCTAGGAAGAAATTAATTACACAAAGTATTACAACATTTTACCATTTACTTTCATTGTATTTTAAAGAATATTTAATATATTTAAACTTTCAGATTTGTGTGAGTTTTGATGTGAGTCCCTACTTATGAGTAGATAGGGACTCACATCTATATATATATGTCACCGTAAGATTGCAAAAACCGTTAGATTGTAATCCAACTAGCGATATTGTAAACTGTCGACGGATTGTGAACCGTTCAATGGTCCGAGTGTCAATTTTTGAAATATTCATTGTATTTACGGTTTCTTGTCTTTTTCTTGTAGGTTAGGTTAGGGTTCGACATAAATTACCAGGTTTTATCGGGTTAATATATCTAACAGATTACAATCTAACGAAAAATAATGCGTTAAATTGTAATCAGTCGAAAGTTTACAATATCGCCAGTTGGATTACAATCCAACGGCCTTTGCAATCTTACGATGACATATATAATACAAAACCACCTATGGGTGGTTTTGTATTATATATTTTTATTTTGAAGAAGTACGTCTATCACTTCTGTTATGCCTCCGTACTGTTTCATGACTCGTTGTTTATATAAAAACATCTTGCGAATTCAGGTTACAATAGTCTTACATGGAGAAGTTGATGACAGAACGTAGGGCTTGTTTCTCTGCATTTGGCGAAAACTCGAGACCGTTGTACTACCTACATACATTGATTCAAAAGGGATTGAGCACATGGCCGAATTTATTACAGTTTTATCACGGTTTTTCGCGAGATAATAATGTATTTCCCAAATTGCTCGTCCTTTCGTTATAAATTGTAATCATCGGCTTAATACGTATAGGTTGGTATGGCTATTAGTTTATAATATACGAGTATTATGATAATAGATCTCGCATGATAAATATATTATACTTAACCCAAGGTATTATTTTATATGGTACCAACTTGTAGGTCTATAGTTCGCACGCGAGTTGAATTCAGAGCTTATGTATGGTAACACATACAAAAGCTCTGCATTCAATTCGCGCGCGAATTGTATATGTCACCGTAATATTGCAAAAACCGTTCGATTGTAATCTAACGCTTTTTTTCCCGATAGATTGTAAACTGTCGAAAGATTGTGAACCGTTCAAAGTTCTGAGTGTCAATTTTTGAAATATTCATTAAATTTACGATTTCTTGTCTCTTTCTTGTAGGTTAGGTTAGGGATAGACATAAATAATCACATAGTGCCCGGGCACTTAGGTTCTATTGGGCTAACCTAACAGATTACAATCTACCGAAAAATAATGCGTTATATTGTAATCTTTCGACGGTTTACAATCTCGCGAGTAAGATTATAATCGAACAGTTTTTACAATCTTACGGTGACATATATATTCATATTTTTTTTAAATAATTGTTTATTTATAAAAATTATGTAAGTAGATAAGTTAAAGATTGTTTGTAAAATCTGTTGTTATTAATCACTAGCTGATACCCGCGACTTCGTCCGCGTGGTTTAAGTTTTTTGATTCCCGCGGGAACTCCCTAATTTTTCGGGATAAAAAGTAGCCTATGTCATTCTCCAGGTCCTTAACCATACCCATGCCAAAAATCACGTCGATCCGTTGATCCGTTGCGGCGTGATTGAAGGACAAACCAATAAACCAACAAACTAACAAATAAACACACTTTCGCATTTATAATATTAGTATGAAGTATGATTTAGATTAATGCTCCCATGAAGCTTCTTTTTGTTGGGACTATATTGGTATTCTCGCACAAGGATAAGTATATAATATAGCCACAACATAGCAATGGGACAAGGGTAAATAAAAATGACTGCTAGTTGATGTTTAATTAATGTAAAGTGTAAACGTTATTATACTAAACGTAGGGAATATAGAACGTTTGTTTTTTAGGGTTCCGTACCTCAAATCCCTTGGAGCTGTAAAAAAATCGAACTTCAAAGCCAACACAATCAAAAGATACAGCCGTTTATGCTGCAAATTTTCGAACTTTCTTGCACTCGCAAGGGAATCAAAACCTACAGGGTACTTCCCGTGAACTCAGAATCTTGAAACTTGGTACGAAGCAACGTCTTATAGCACAAATATAGGAAGAATTGCGAAAAACATAAATTTTTAGTTACATCATGGAATAAAAATATTTTTATGCAAATTTTCGACACTCGCAAGGGAATCAAAACCTACAGGGTACTTCCCGTGAACTCAGAATCTTGAAACTTAGTACAAAGCAACGTCTTATAGCACAGATAAACGAAGAATTGCGAAAAACATAAATTTTTAGTTACATCATATTTTAATAAAAATATTTTTATGCAAATTTTCGACACTCGCAAGGGAATCAAAACCTACAGGGTACTTCCCGTGAACTCAGAATCTTGAAACTTAGTACAAAGCAACGTCTTATAGCACAGATAAACGAAGAATTGCGAAAAACATAAATTTTTAGTTACATCATATAATAAAAATATTTTTATGCAAATTTTCGACACTCGCAAGGGAATCAAAACCTACAGGGTACTTCCCGTGAACTCAGAATCTTGAAACTAGGTACGAAGCAACATCTTATAGCACAGATATAGGAAGAATTGCGAAAAACATAAATTTTTAGTTTCATCATATTATAATAAAAATATTTTTAATAATTTTAATCTTACTATCCGTTTCCTCAAGAACGCGTGGAGGTATTAAATTGGAATTCATATCAAATACTAAGGACTATAATACCTTTAAGCTGTAACAAACTACTATCCCTTGGAGCTGTGAAAAAATCAAACTTCTAAGCCAACACAATCAAAAGATACAGCCGTTTATGCTGCAAATTTCGACACTGGCAAGGGAATCAAAACCTACAGGGTACTTTCCGTGAACTCAGAATCTTGAAATTTTGTACGAAGCAACGTCCTATAGCACAGATAAAGGAAAAATTGCGAAAAGCATAAATTTTTAGTTACATCATATATAAAAATATTTTTAATAATTTTAAACTTTCTACCCCTTTCCGCATGAACGCGTAGAGGTATTAAATTGAAATTAAAATAGATAAGTGCAATAAAAATACTATAACTTTTACTTATATACCTACAGGTTTGTACGGAACCCTCGGTGCGCGAGTCCGACTCGCACTTGGCCGGTTTTTTTTTGATTCGCAATCAGTTATCCTCTGACATGGTGTCAGAGACCTTTTTAATGTGAGTTTTGCTCTGAATTAGGTGGCACTCACGATGGTCGTAAAGTGGTGGTGTTTTTTTTTTTAACATATGGTATTCAGGTATATATACAATTTAAATGTTTATTATTTTGTGAGTGGTGATGTTGTTTTTTTTCTTTTTTTTCTTGAATAAATATAGAACGTTACATAATATAATAGACGCATGAAATGCGATATCACGTTCGGTACCATCAGTCTCGTAAACATATTCTGGAATAAATAAGATACATTACATGGTGCTACCAAGTTACTCTTTAACACAAGATTTAAAACAAGCCGAAAGCCCTGTTTTTTTTAAATAACCCGTACAAATTTATATTATAGCTGCAATTGTTTTTTTTAATATACCCGTAGAACTATACCCCTGGTGTTACGGTGGGTATGCCGTGTATAGGTACAGCGATAGCGCCCTTCCTGAAATAGAGATATGACAGCAACAGCAGGTACGCTGCTGGTTAGTTGGTTACTTTGGAGGAACGCTTAACTTTGGAAATACGCCAGCTACTTAAGTACCTCTGTAGTAGGTCATAATATAAAGGTGGATACATAATAATTAATTATTTATGTTGTTATCCGTCCGTTCCGACCGTCTGGATTCGCCTGTATATCCGTCGATCTGGATTTGGAGATTAGGTAATAATAGGCAGGACTGAGGAGAAGCAATTTTTGGCGGAGAATATTAAATCTACTATATATACCTACATAAAATTCAAAGTCCTGACTGACTGACTGACTTATATATCAACGCACAGCCTAAACCGCTGGAGTTAGAAACCTGAAATTTTGACAGTAGGTTCCTTTTGTGACGTAGGCGCTCAATAAGAAGGGATTTTTCAAAATTCCACCCCTAAGGGGGTGAAATAGGGGTTGAAAGTTTGTATGAAAGTCCGTCATTTCTAAAGTTATATCCATGAAACTTGGTATATCAGCTACCGGTAAAAAATTAAGAAATACGTGTTTCACAGTTTATGAAAATTCTACCCTCGACGGGGTGAATTAGGGGATGAAAGTTTGTATGGAAGTACTTCATTTCTCAAGATATTTCTCAAGTTATATCAACGAAACATGGTATTTTGGCTTAAGGTAAAAAATAAAGAAGTACAGTCACAGTTTTTCAAAATTCCACCCCTAAGGGGGTGAAATAGGGTTGAAAGTTTGTATGAAAGTCCGTCATTTCTAAAGTTATATCCATGAAACTTGGTATATCAGCTACCGGTAAAAATTTGAGAAATACGTGTTTCACAGTTTATGAAAATTCTACTCTCGACGGGGTGAAATAGGGGATGAAAGTTTGTATGGAAGTACTTCATTTCTCAAGATATTTCTCAAGTTATATCAACGAAACATGGTATTTTGGCTTAAGGTAAAAAATAAAGAATTAACAGTCACAGTTTTTCAAAATTCCACCCTTAAAGGGGTGAAATAGGGGATGAAAGTTGGTATAAAAGTCCTTCATTTCTCAAGTTATAGCCATGAAACTTAGCGTATGGGCTTTTGGTTAATATGATTCTTCATCACCATTTTTGAAAATTCGACTCCCAAAGGGGTGGAAAGGGGATGAAAGTTTGTATGAAAGTCCTGCATTTCTCAAGTTATATCAACGAAACTTGGTATTTTGGCTTCTGGTTTAAAAGATAGAAATACGTGTTTCACAGTTTTTGAAAATGTTATCCTCAAGGACGTTAAATAGAGACTTTGTCCTTCAATCACGCCGCAACATAGCAACAGTTCGACGTGATTTTTTGCATGGGTATAGATGAGGAACTGGAGAGTGACTTATTTATTTTATCCCGGAAAAGTAAGGAGTGCCTGTGGGAATTTAAAAAAACTTAAGCCTCGCGAACGAAGTCGCGGGCGTCCGCTAGTATATTATATAAAACAATTTTAGGTTAAAAGATAATATTATGTAATAACTTTTGGCTAAATTTGGGCGCCATATTAAATTACAAATTTAAGGAGGGCACGATTTACTTACCGACCTTGCTTTTTCATAACCTTGAAACTTAATCACATCATTGTCCAATATAGGACCATTTAGGTCACAACCTTATAACTTTTATGTGCCTATATTAATAAGTATAAGTTATTATATGAACTATGAAAGAAAAGAAACACTGACTGAAAGTATAGTCTCGATCACTTCTTACATAGACTTCTACCAGTCAGTTAATGACTCTGAAAAACCTCTACAGTTGTTTCGATGAATATGTCAGACAAATAGACAGACAAACAAAATTTTAAAAATTGGTGTTACCGATTTGGGTTTTGATGATTAGGTATTTTTTTCACATTGTATAATTGCCTAATTGGGTGACGTAAGACCGGCTCAGTTTTTGGGCCAATGATCAACCTGGCTGTTCATCGATTGGGCATGGTTTTTAACTTTGTATAGAATGGTAATTACTAAATAGATTAGACTAGATGACGCCAGCGACTTCGTCGGCGTGATTTAATTTTTTGTCATTTCCGCGGGAACTCTTAAATTTTCCGGGATAAAAAGCGAGCCTATGTAAAAAACCTATCCCTCTACAAAATTTCATCAATATTTATTAACAGATGAGCCGTGAAAGCGTAGCAGCCAGGCATACAGACGGACAGACAGGCAGACACACAGACAACTGCGAGTTAAGTATGTGCCATTTTCAATTTGAAAACTTGAAATAGATCGATATCGAGATCGTGCTTAGCTGATGCCTATATGAGATTAAAATATTTTCGGAAACTCGTTTTTAAGTATTTATGATCATGTAGGTAACATCTCGTTTATCAATTCGCGGTTAGTGGTCATAAATACTCGCAGTTGTCAAAAAAGTGGTCCTTTATGTAATCATTATCCCACCAAAAACATTTCATGTAAAATTGGTTGCCAAAGACTCACAAGTGCATAATGCTTTCACTGTTAAAAAGTTATGAGATCTCTAATTAGAGCCAAGCCCGAAGGTGAGCTCCTCTTTGTGCTGCGCATCATAACCCACGGAGTCTGTCTCAAGTTCAAAGTACATAGTTCTAAATGCTCTTTACTGTGTACCAAACTAATAATATTAAATAACATGTAAGTCTATATATAAAACTTGTCCCTAGAACCTCTACATCTTGGTAAAAAGGTATGGCTTGGCCGTTTAATATTCGTCGAACATTTCCTGACATAACATTTAAGTCATTAAGGAATAGTTAGGGCGACATATACGAAACGGCCAAGCCGTACCTTTTTACCAAGATGTAGAGGTTCTAGGGACAAGTTTTATATATAGACTTACATGTTATTTAATATTATTAGTTTGGTACACAGTAAAGAGCATTTAGAACTATGTACTTTGAACTTGAGACAGACTCCGTGGGTTATGATGCGCAGCACAAAGAGGAGCTCACCTTCGGGCTTGGCTCTAATTAGAGATCTCATAACTTTTTAACAGTGAAAGCATTATGCACTTGTGAGTCTTTGGCAACCAATTTTACATGAAATGTTTTTGGTGGGATTTCATTTATTTTTGGCAGGCGCCCTAGATTTTTTGATTTTTTTTAGCTGAATGCTAGATGATTGATACTTGGTAAGTTTAATAAATCTGTCAACGACATGTTATCCTGAAAATTACAGCTTTCTACCATGTTCCGTACCGAAGTTATGACTGTTCTAAAATACAAGGAAATGCTGTCAGATTTGCACCCCCTATACGAGGGGTTGGAGATGAAAAGATTCAGATTTCTTAATTTTCCTGTTGTTTATATGCAAATTCTAGCCTACATACCAAATTTCAGTCTTCTAGCACTTCAGGAAGTACCTCTTTTCAGTTGATGATCATCAGTGAGTGAGTACGAAATCGACGTATTTTAGGTAATCAATAAACTGAAACTATAAATGCTAAAAAATTGAAACTTGGTATATTCGGTAAGTCCCCCAACAATATCTTATCCTGAAAATTTCAGCTTTCTAGCGTCATTCGGACCGAAGCTATGACGGTTCGAAAATTCGACGAAACGCTTCGAGAAAAGGTAGGTAGTGCCCCGTTTCCTTTGGCTCGTCTTTGGCGGGGACACTCCCGTGTCCCCAGATAATATCTATGATCATACAAAGATCTTTTTTGAATAAACTACAGCCAAAGATCGAGGGTTTTGCGTTCTACTGACAGGTGTTGTCGTTTGCTGTGTAGAGCCACTTAGAGCTAAATTATTTATGTAAACACGGAACGCAGAACTCTGTAGCCCTTTTTTTGCGGAGGATTCCCTCATCTATACCAATGCGCCCGGAGAGGAAGGGGGTTATGTCGGACTTTTACCAACTAAAATCCCCCGGTGTTGCAGTACGCATCGCCTGGTGCTGGGCTGGGGACATCAGCAGACCCTCTTCCGGGGCTAATAAAGTGTGTCTGCAAACCGACGGTTGTGTTCTTGGTGCGCCTCCCGATTCGAGGACCATTTCCTATCGGGCGACAGACGGGAAACGTTCGTTGATCGCTGTTAGATCGACGCCTATTAAAAAAGGTGTTGAATACTCCCATTTGTGTTTAAAAAAAAACGTAAGATGCTGCGTAAAACTCCATTGTTAGCCAACTATAAGATTTCGATTCAAAATAAGATATCAATCTACCTTATATGATAAATATTCAGGTTTCGCTGTGTAGGTCTTACTATGTAGGTAGCAAGTATACCTAGGTATGCGACCTTCTTCGTTACAGATTGCATTACGCGGCCCTGTAACAGTTCTCTATAACAAGTTTGTCACTGGTTTTAATAGTAAGGAAAGGGAACACTTTTTTAGGAAATCACTACATGATGTCGGTAATATAGGTGCCAGCATATTTTTAATAGCCTTCATAGCAACGTTTGGCTGGTGAGAGGCTTCGGCCGTGTCTTGACCGTCAAAGACGTACCGTCAAGAAATTTAGAGGTACCTACCTAATTTAGAGATTAAATTTAGAGATTACCTATACTGTGGTTCCGGTACGATACCGTAGTAACCACTTGGGACTGGAACCACTTGGGGAAAGTTAGGGACACTTGGGGGAAAGGGACCACTTGGGGTCAGGCCATAAAAAGTGTTGGGTTTTTCTTATAAGAAATTCTCAGCACTAGCCCGGAGTTAGGAAGTTGGGCGGTGTTTCAACCCCGTGCCTCGGAAAGCACGTAAAGCCGTCGGTCCTGCGCCTGATCTCTCTCTGGTCGTGTCGGACCGTCCCATCGGGTTATGAGAGTAAAGGAACAAAGAGTTCACCTGTGTATGCGGACACACTTGTGCACAATACTATCTCCCGCGCAGATGGCTAATCTCTCTGGAGATAGGCTGCCGTAGCCGACATTCGGTCGGGAGGAGGAGGAACCACTTGGGAGTATGGGTATTATAAAACTGCCATCACTACATATCTTACCATATAGGTGAGATCGCAGTCAAGGGTAAAGTAAAATCATAGAGTCATAGCTTCCTGTTCCTAACCCCAGTAACCCCTGCTTTGCATTATTCCCTTCAATATCTTTATGTTTACGATAGGGGAATTTGAGTTTCTTGCTGGCTCTACTGGCATTAGTAAGAAGAATCTGCTTTCCGAAACGATGGTGGAGTCCTGACTTATCAAAAGCTGCACAAGTACCTATATAAAGAAAAACATTTAATTTCATTTACTCAGTCATGTTTAAAAAAATTAAATAACCAGTATGAAATTCTTCTTCGGTCTTATTATTCTATGTTTCAGCACTAATAAGAGTGGTGTAACCTACATTTTTGTATTTGCCAGAGTCAGATGATTTACGTAAACGCAAATTATTAACTTAATATACCTAGTTATTCGTTAACTTTGCTGCTGTCATACAAGTTCCCTAGCACAGCTGCAACTAAAACTAATAATGTTAAGTATTTGGTTATGATACGGCTTTACCCGTCGGTCGGCGTAATGTTATAGGGTTGCAATATTATGTTAAATTGTAAACGTTTTGAAAATTGTGCATCACAACGTGTTTACATAATATCTACACAAACTTGACTAAGATTGGAATAGACTCTATAGCAAATGTAGGTATAGCACTAGATGATGCCCACGACTTCGTCCGCGTGAATTAAGTTTTTTTTCATTCCCGCTGGAATACTTTAATTTTCCGGGATTAAAAGCATATGTAAGTATGACAGCAGCAAAGTTAAAATCATATAAGCACCGGGATACACCCTATCCCTGTACCAAATTTCATCAAAATCGGTTAAACAGATGAGCCGTGAAAGCGTAGCAGACAGACAGACAGACACTTTCTCATTTATAATATTAAGTACGGATAATATGTGCGCCCGTATAAATATAATGTTATGCGCTTTTGTTTGACCAGTAAAATGGACCGATACGGACCGGTGGCTGAAATAAATCTTTGAAAACAGAAAAAAATATCTTGTACGATTTATTCACGTCAAAATAATAGTAGTCGAGGCTTGAAAATTTCATGGCGCCGGAAAATGAGAAAATATTGGAAATTTATTTTCCCGATATCAGATAATGCTTTTCTTAGAAATGCGATGCGTTAATTTTGTTATCGGTTCGCGATACAAAGTTTTCGCATTATTAGGCTTTCCTTGTATCTAAAGTAAATACAAGAAGTTCGAATAGCGTAAATATTTTTTACAGAGATTAACATTTATCATTTTGTGACTTCGTCCGCGTGCGGATTAAGTTTATTTTATTCCCGCGGGAACTCTTTAATTTTCCGGGATAAAAAGTAGCCTATGTCACTCTCCAGGTAGGTACTCAACTATACCCATGCCATCACGTCGATTCGTTGCTTCGTTGCTGCGTGATTTAAGGACAAACCAACAAACAAACACACTTTCGCATTTATAATATTATGTAGTATGATTAGAGCATTGAAGTTAAATACGTAGACTGATATACCTAACTCGTTGCATATTTCACATTGCAATTGCAGAATTGCCTTTAGGTGAATTACAATAATTGGTGAATTAAGTTTTATACTTTTAATTTTCATTAATAGGTTGAGTTGAACGTAATGTTAGTTTTTTGACACCGTGACTTAGGTATATATATTATATCGGAAGCGTTCAGAAATAGCTTTTAATTTAAAAATGGCTCAGTTGTTACTTGGTAGATACAGGAATTATTTTCACCTTTGGCATACTTACTTAGTTGAAATTTAATCTTCCATTGACTCAATCTAGATTTTAAACGAAAATGATAGGATATCTAGGTAGGTAAATACTTACCTACATTGCCGTGAAAATCTTGAAAAAATTGATTATTGGCTACCCGGAAAATGTAGGGCGTCTTTAAATGAGACACCTACGTGAGTTACATTATTATCTTTCGGGGTATTTCCCGGGATATGTGGATAGTCTTGATGGTTTCCGATATCGACGTGCGTGACAAAATTGTAAATAGGTTTCAAATAATTAAGCGGGGAAAAGTAGAATACACAAAGGTCTATCAGTAATAATAGATTCTTTTTACAATGAAACGGAATGTCGGCGAATGGCGCGAAATGGAGCAAACTATGTAATTTATTGATAAATCCCCGCTGTGTTCAAACAAAGATATGGAGCCGTAACAATAAAGTGTTATTTAGGTATACTTAAATTGTGTATACTAAACAAGTCCCAATGGAGCTCAACGGAAAATACTCTGAGCATTTTGGCATGAAGTAGGCATACAGTACAGTACCTAGGTATTATTATTGTAGGCATCCAAAGTAGATAGATTTACCTAGGCCATCTAAGTACTGAGTACTAAGTTACATCATCATTAAGCCACAAGTTTTCTCTTAGATGGGGTTTTGACCGTCTTGGCGGACTTCATAAACCTTTGAGAACATTTTGGAGTACTGACAGGTTTTCTCCTGATATTGTCCTTCACCATTATTTTTTTCAAAAGAGCAACCGACGAGTTTCTTCCCGGCTCTGCTCGGTAGGAATGGCATTTCGAACCAGTGCAGTTATAGATTTACATGACAATTCTATAGCACTTGTACCCAAAAGTTTATTTGAACAAAAAAAATTTGAATTTTCAATTGTTTTGAGGGTAATTGATAATTAACATGCAAATTAATGGTGCGTTACTGGTGCGTCCCGGGAACCGAATTCCGGACCGTCCGAATAGGAGGTCGAGCCCCGAGGTTCTTAACCAATGAGTAGGTAGGTATGACCGCTGCTACTACGTTACAGTTGTCCTATATAAGTTACCCTGCATATTTTGTAGTATATTAAACCTAAATAACCAACGACCTCAATTTACATAGACGGGCCCTGTCAAACAAAGAATGTGGGCGTATTTTTAGCAAACGCCATCTAGTCTGAAAAGCGGGAACTTGCTTGCAACATTTGAATGAAAGCTTGAAAACGTATGAATCCGTCATAGATAATATAGGCCATAGCCATAGAAGCCGTAAGGCCAGTTAGTAAAAAAAAAATATCATACAGTTTGCCGCGGAAATTAAATTATTGCGCAATGGATAAAAATATTAAAAAGGAAGATTAAATAACGTTTTTTTGGAAATGTATAATTGTGACTTGAAACACTTACCTTAAAATAAAATTGTACAGTGCCAAACTAATAAGACTTTAGATGTTAACCTAAGAATAACAAATTATCTACACGACGAGCGACCGTGACAGCGCTACGATGGGGACAAAGACAGGATAGGAACGCGTTCCCATAGTCGGTCGCCCAACCTTTTTCTATGAAAGGGCCCATCTAGTACCTACATATATATCGATGTAAATAACCACTCTGAATTAGAGGTTTTTCGGGTATTCCCATTTCCATCACTTGCTTATCGCAAAAAGGGTTCGATCGTGCCATTTCTTCTTTGTCAATAAGGCCTCGGGGTTCGCGGTCGCAATATTGGTATTGGAATGAAACACTTATGTTTGCTTTGCTATCAATAACACCATTCCGAATAACCTTCTTATTTTCGGCATGACATACCTACCGAAACAAACAGAGAAAAGTCCTCGATAAATTTTCGTCATAAATTCGCTTTAAATTAATTATTGATGTTGGAACTTGTCTTTGATGACCGTAGTGGTGAGCATTGTGGTCTTATATTGGGAGGTCCCGGGTTCGATTTTCTCGAAATTTATAATTTTTGAATTTTCTCTAGTCTGGTCTGATGGGAGGCTAATTACTCACCTAAGAATAAGGGTAGGTAGCCACTTTGTGACCGTGCCTCTAGAGAACGCGTTATACGTTATGGTGTCAAAAATACTTTCTAGGAAACCCGTGACGTCATTTAAAGCAACTTAACAGACCCTGCTGTAATATGACGGCACTAGTATCCTAGCAAATTATAATTGAAAACCTGAGCCAATTTGTTCGGTTTTTGTTCACCTTGACATTCTTTATAGCAATTAAAAAAAAGTAACTGCAAATTTCACAATGTCTCCGTACTTGTTAAGTGGCCCTTAGTGCCATATTGTCTCCGTCCACTTACACAATTACTACGCGGCTGCTCCCTCGTGGGTCCTCGACGTTTTTGCTCATTTACTCGCCACATGTAACATGGAGACCCTTGGAGTAACGTGAGGTCACGCGAACCGTAAAAATAGCCTCCCATATAGCAACGTTATCTCAGTATGTAACACAACGTATAGGTTCTTTCATTTAGGCCAAAAGTATGTACAGGGTAAGATAAAGCGTGATGACTCACGAATCAAGATCCCGTAAATAGGCTGTCGAAAAGGTCAATTGCTATCATCATAATGAGGCCTAATACATTCGGGCGACGATATTTTATACGTCCGAAGGTAAGAAAGGGGTCATTATTTTGATAGGTATTTCATAGGTTTCATGGCTGTACGTTCGCTTATCTATATAAGTACAATTTACGTTATGATACTAAATTACTTATCTTCTATAATATATAAAATTCTCGTGTCACAATGTTAGCTACCATACTCCTTCGAAACGGCTTAACCGATTTTTATGAAATTTAATATGCATATTCAGTAGGTCTGAGAATCGGCTACTATCTATTTTTCATACCTCCACGCGGACGGAGACGCGGGCATCAGCTAGTTTATTTATATAATTAGATACTTATTTTGTTTAAGTTTGAATTAATTAATATCAAATTAAAGAGAGAATCTAGCTTTTTTATATAAGATATTAGAGGCGACCCTAGACTTCCGCGTGGATTCAGTTTTTATTGTATTCCCGCGGGAACTCCTCCATTTTCCATGATAAAAAGTAGCCTATATCCTTCCCCGTGATACATCCTATCTTTGTATCTTTCATCACAATCGGGTAAAAAGATGGTCCGTTAAAGCTTAGCGGCCAGACATACTTCGCTTCGACAGGCTTCGACCGTGGCTAGTTACCACCCTACCAGCAAAGACGTGCCGCCAAGCGTTTAAGCGTTCCGGTACGATGCCGTGTAGAAACCGAATAGGGGTATGGGTTTGCTATAACTGCCATGCCCCTAACAGGTTAGCCCGCTACCATCTTAGACTGCATCATCACTTACCATCAGGTGAGATCGCAGTCAAGGGCTAACTTGTAGTGGATAAAAAAAAAAAAACATACGGGCAGACAGACGCACTTTCGCATTAATTATAATAATAGTATGGATTATAAACAAAAACATTGTGGCACATCTCTTTAATGAGGAAATATTCTTTCGCAAATATTTTGGTACTTACATTGAAAAGGAAATAGGCAAAAACAACCATAATTATTATGTGTATCTGACAAAAGCTATTACAATAGAAATGATATTATTATTTATTATTAACCCAACCCATTACATTGAGGTATAATATGTAAATTTTAAACAAAATATACGATTATAATCTGCCTCAATTGGTATACCTATGTATAAAAACATTGCGAACATTTGCGTATGTGATATGTACCTACTCGTGATATATAATAATACAATTGGCATATAACATATGACATATACATTAACGTAGGACAACTTTGGAGTAATAAAAAAATAAATAAATGATTTATTTCCAAAAATTACTATGTATAACAAATTAATGATTAGGTATGGCTGAGGACGCATAAGAATACCTGTGTTAAAAAAGGCCTTGCTCTTCCAAATTTTTCAATAACATCAAGTGTAACTAAAATGTGATTGACACAAATAAGTAATTCTTCACAAAATACGAATAGTTCTTATATAACTACTAACACACATAAGTACCTACTAAATAGTACTAAATCCATACTTCCATACTAATATTATAAATGCGAAAGTGTGTCTGTCCGTCTGCTACGCTTTCGCGGCCCATCTTTCAACCGATTTTGATGAAGTTTGGCACAGGGACTGGCGGCATCCCGGGGAAGGACATAGGGAACTTTTTATCTCGGAAAAGTAAGGAGTTCCCGCGGGAATAAAAGTGAATCCACGCGGACGAAGTCGCGGGCATCATCTAGTAGTACATATGTGTGTATTTAATGTGAAGAGATATGTCGAAGTTATTTATATATTGGTCTCTTTAAAACCTACAGCTCATAATATCAGTAGTTTTTTTTAAATAGCCTATGAATTATAGTCAGGCCATATGTAGAAAATTTCAGCTAAGTAAGTATTAAGTTACATTATACACAGTTACTATTATACTATAGGTCTACTTATTAATAAGTTACTTACTTTTTATTAATTCGTCTACTTCCAGCATAGTATATTCTATAAGCAAATTCGTGCATAAAATCTATGGTGTAAATATTTTCAATCATAACAGTTTTAATGTAGATATTAATTTAAGTATTTATATTTATTTTTAATTAAGATATTTTAATTTAAGTCATATTTTTGATAAAAATTCGATTACATTAATAATAATAGTTTCTAACAATTCGTATAAAATCAGAGAGAAGAAGAAAACGCATTTCGTAGTTATATAAATATCTCGTTATAAGATTTAAAAAAAAAACTCTAGATAGTAAATAATATGATTTATCCGTGTATAAAAATAATTACTACTTAGGGCCGATATCTCCATCTTCAAGTATCGTTTACCCGACTATATCCCGAGTGGCTATCAGAAGAGAGTCCGCTGTACTAGCGAATGCCCGCGACTTCGTCTGCGTTTGAGGTATTTTGGTTCCCACGGGAACTCCTTAATTTTCCGGGATAAATCTCTGTGCCAAATTTCAGTCAGATCCGTTTGCAGCCGTTGGGGCGTGATTGAGTAACAAACATCCATACATCCATCCATCCATACATCCATCCAAACTTTCGCATTTATAATATTAGTAAGAAGTAAGATAAGACTGGCGATCCGCCCCCGCTTCGCATGGGTAGCACTTTTTTGCGACTTAGTTCACATTATTGCAATACTTAGGCATGATGACAGTAACCAAGAATCAATGAAATTATGAATTATTTGTCTAATGAAATAGGATTCATGGATTATAAAAAACGTATTTTATTTTCTATTTCGAGTGAGATTGCTATTTATTCTAATAAAATAAAACTATAAAATACAGCAATCCGCCATATTGGATAAAAAACCAAGAAGCGAATGACGTCACAATTGTTTGTTTTCGAGCTTTGACAATCACCCTATTATTTACTGCACACTGCACAGATTACATTGGTACCTAAAAACAATAGTGACGTCACAAACTACGCCATGACACCGCCGAACGTTTTGACGTGAATTTTAAAATTTAAATTTCTAATGCCAATTTTATGTACCAAACCTTATTTTTCTGCTGAAATAAGATATTTTTTCGAAATAGTAGATACTTTCGAACATAACCTTACCATTTTTCAAAATCAGTCATCATGCCTATTTTTAGGATCTCTAATTTTTTTGAAATAAAATATAGCCTATGTTACTCGCTGATATTATGAATTTTTAAAATTGGTTGAGTAGGTTTTGAGTTTATCCATTACAAACAAACAAACATTTGTAATATTAGTTTAGACACACCTACTCCTGCAGTTAAATGTCAATTTCACCTTCAACGCTTACAAATTTTGCCTAGAATATTTGGTCTTGCTAAAACAACGAATCGATCTCCTTAGCAAAAGCGCAGCATTTGTGCTGAAGAACAACGCATTTCGTAGTTATTTTTATACCCAGTATCTATTAAAATTCCCTTGGTAATAAGATTAAAAAACTCTAGACAGTAACTCTAGTCTACTAGGGGCCGATTTTTCCATCTTAGAGTATCGTTTACCCGATTAACGATTGTTTGTTGGAGTACCTATAGAATATCTGTCAAAACATCAAATATTCGTCCGTAAATAGTTATTCAGAGATGCAAAAATCGGCTCTAAGTGAGTTACAATGGAGGTTTCTCCGTTAGTACAGAAGTAAGTTACTACTAAAATATACCTTCCTTTAAATTACTTTAATAATTATTTCAAATGGAATCAACTACTTTCTCAGATTAGGTATATAATTTAACGAATTTTGATTACCACTTAGGGAAAATTTCTTTGGAAATATTAATAATTGGACTTCGTCACTGGAAAGCTTTGATAACAACGGCGCGGCGCCGCGGTGAGATATTGTTCTCTTCATCTTTTCATTTTTATATAGATAATAAGTATTGGCTCTATGTTTTGATGATTGGAAAGATACTTTAATTTTCTTTTTTGGAGCAACTGCTCTTAGATTTATACTGTGTTTATTATAACAAAACAATTTAAAAGGAAGGTTTATCAGAATTCTACTTTTGTGGATATAAGAAGACATTCGTTTGTATTTTTATACGCACCTACTCCTGCACTGATATCAATAGCGCCTTCAACGTTTACAAATTTTGCCTAGAATATTTTGTTTTCCTAAAACAACGAATCGATCTCCTTAAAATTACACCTTTAGCTTAGAGTTTATATACATTCGCATTTGAATTATTTGTTAACAGTTAACAGAATACTTAATTCATTTATTGGAAATATGCTGTCACTCAGTACTTTGTTTTGTCCACAACACTTAATATTTGTAGCAACAGATCCAATTAGAATCTGAGTGGAATGTCTAAGAACAGTTTCATTCGCTCGCCGATATCAGCGATCGTATGGTCGTCGGCCGTCTGCTAGCTGTCCTCAGTCTCAGCAGCGTCTTCACCGTCGTCGTCGAGCGGTTGGCTCGTCAGCGCAGCCCAGAGCGGCGATCGAGCTCCGAGCTGCGCTGAGCCCCGCCGCTAGCTGCCCCCGGCACAGGCCGCTGCTGAAACTGCTGCGCTCCCAACCGCACCGATGGCGCTGAACAGGATTGTCCCCACTTCCCGGTCTGGTGTGATTTCAACCTGCAAACATTTCAACTGTTTCATCCTCTTCTCAAAGATTCCGTCATCTAAACAGTATTAAAAAACAAATTCTCGATCTGTGTGTCACTGGACACTGCCCGACGCGACGCCTGAAGTTCTTGGATACCGGTTTTAATTCGTTTTAAGAGTTTTCATGGTTATTTTTAGGTGACGGTTGATATTTTTAAGACACAACATTACTAGATAATTATAGAAGAGGAGGTGTTAGCCGACCTGTGCAGGCGAGGGTAGTTTAAGTTAGAGGGTTATAAAACTTTATAACTATTTTTTTTTATAAGGAATGATGTTGCTAAAAATATAAATAAGACTAAAAGAAGATTTATCAGAAAAGGGTTGCTTGTTTTTATCGCAGAACCATCCGACCCAGCCGTTTCAGGGAATGGTAAGAACAAGAACGGGTTTATCAAGATTACGGTTGACGTTCTGTCCCTCTTGCAAAGCTCCAACCATGTGAAAAAAGTCGTAAACAACGCCTTTTTCTTTACTCTTTATTACTCTGATATGCTAATAATACCACGTTGCTGCTTCAATGAGGCATGTCATTTTATTTCAAAATGTGCTTTGTTAATTTTTTTTCGACTTCAGTTTTATCGTAAAAGTTCGAAAAGATCACAAGAAAAAATCACGTCGCGATTTGACTAATGGTTGGTAAAATGGTAAAACTACAAATGGCTACTTCGCATTCTACATTTTTCGTAGAATTGTAAAATTAATTGTGTAAAAAGTAAATAGTCAACAAGTTCATGCTATTTTTGCTGTCGTTTTAAATTTTTATTGCAGCTTCGCACGAGACCACAGTTTGGTAAATATTTTATTATATTATCTAAGCCACCTTGACCTTGTGCTGAGTTGTCCTAGGCCAGCCGCACACCGGACATACATTTGTTTTACGCCACGTTTGAAACGCGCCATAGTTGTGGCCTTTTTATATCACCCGCTACAAATGTGTCCTTGGTGTGCGTGCTTGCATGCAGATATAATATGGGGACGTTAAATGTGGCGCCACAATTATTAGCGTAGTACAAATGTATGTCCGGTTTGCGGCCAGCCTTACATACGCACGCAATATCATTTACATGTAAAATTCATTGTTTCCGTTTGAAAATTTTTGCCAGCATTGTATGAAAAGTGTGCGAGGTACCTATTTGTTTGTATGATTTATGTGTATTTTGTATTTTTCAGCGAGTCTTGTTTTTGTTGTTTTGGTGAAGCTCTCGCTCAAACGAATAATACCACAAAAAAAAACCGGCCAAGTGTGAGTCGGACTCGCGCACCGAGGGTTCCGTACAAACCTGTAGTAAGTTTTAAATTATTAAAAATATTTTTATTTTAAATATTTGAGTTGATTGAATGATACGAGTAGGTAAATTGCGGTTTACGATTTATGACGTATTAAAAAAACTACTTACTAGATCTCGTTCAAACCAATTTTCGGTGGAAGTTTGCATGATAATGTACATCATATATTTTTTTTAGTTTTATCATTCTCTTATTTTAGAAGTTACAAGGGGGGGACACACACATTTTACCACTTTGGAAGTGTCTCTCGCGCAAACTATTCAGTTTAGAAAAAAATGATATTACAAACCTCAATATCATTTTTGAAGACCTATCCATAGATACATATGGGTCAGATGAAAAAAAAATTTTTGAGTTTCAGTTCTAAGTATGGGGAACCCCCAAAATTTATTGTTTTTTTTTCTATTTTTGTAAGAAAATCTTAATGCGGTTCACAGAATACATCTACTTGCCAAGTTTCAACAGTATAGTTCTTATAGATTCGGAAAAAAGTGGCTGTGACATACGGACGGACAGACAGACAGACAGACATGACGAATCTATAAGGGTTCCGTTTTTGCCAAATTTGGCTACGGAACCCTAAAAAGACTAAAGTTTATTATTTGCCCGACCGCTGCCGCACTAAAGAAATGGTAATAATGTGTTAGCATAATTACTGTTTGTCATTATATCTCATGAAACGGGAAGTATAATATCAGTCAATTTGACTTGTTTCATGTTACTCGATTTAATCGGCGGGTACGGACGCCATATTGAAATTAGTTAGTATAAATACGAGTGTTTTGACGATTGTAAATTCAGTCTCCTGCCGGCAGATTCAGCGATTATTGAATACTTTTGTGTTTAGATCGCATTTTGATTTAGAGCTTAACGATAGCAATCGTAGCCGAATCAAATGAATATTATCTTTAAGTTTAGCCATCTTTTACCTAATTACATTAAATCTCTGATAAATATGTCTGATAAATACCTATTTCTGGATTGTCCCTTACAAATGGCTATACTCATAAACGTGTGTGGACTGTGGCCCCGAAAGTTAATAAGATTGAACATAACATTGTATGTGTCGTAGAAAAGAAACGTAATAATGGAAATGATTTTACCATTATTACTAGAATAAAACACAAAATAAAAATCCTTATTACACAATAGGGACAATACTTCTTAATAATAACGCACTTAGTAATAATTCTATTTAGACTGAGCGATTCCTATTATATGACTATGCCTACCTAAGTACAGTATATGAACTCATATTTTGGGCGTAGATTTTTTCTTATTACATCGGACATCGACAGGAAAATATGAAGCAGTTGATACTAAAATATAGAACTGTACTTATGTACGTAATATTAATTTGATTGTGAAAAGATTTAAAAGATTTAAAAAAGGTATACCTACCTACAAAATTTAGTTTTTAAATTAATCAAATTTAGTTTCTAAAAACAAAGATGTAGGCCATGTTTGTGGAACCGGATGCGCCACAAATCACAATGATATTTAAATAACACAGTACACATTACAGTAAGTACACTATTGGAGGTTTATTGTTAAGGTTAGACCGCTGTGTGACTTTAAGGGGCTATTTAGCTTACTTCATTTGACAGAGAATTTTGGGTCACCCATATTTTGCAGTGGTCTTTTGTGTCATGAGCTTAATAATTAAATTCCCGTACATGCAGATGGGGAAAGAGCTAGGAAAATAATTACCTAAATAGGAGAATATTTTCATTTGAATACCTAATGAAAATTTACAAAATAATGAAACCAACACAATTTTCTAATACATGTCGTAAAGCATTACCCGAAAAATTTGCGAACACAAAACATGCTAATCAAGATTCAACATTTAAGCGCTTATGTTTTTACATTTCTTACAAAAAATTTAATGGGGCCTATTTCATAGAATATCCAAGAAATAGGAATTTATATACAGCTTTCTGCCGTGAGTTTGTCTGAGTACCTTATTTAAGATTTTTTTATTACCACCAGCACTACACCTGTATCTACCTATCTGTGCCATCAAGTCCATATTTTAGTGACGTTCGAAAAGTCATAGTGCTTATATTCCTAGTATTTAATAAATGCAATGAATGAATGGATTTTGACTTTAACTCCTTTAATATATTGGGCATAGTAACCATAACTAGTACCTCAGAGGATAGTATATAAAAAGTATAGTATAAATTAAGATAATTAGCCGAAAATAAAAGTGTTAAGTTAAGTAAGCTTTCGGTCAAAACACTGTTTAAGAAAAGTTTTTGATGTACCTTTTTTTTATGCACTACAAGTTAGCCCTTGACTGATGGTAAGTGATGATGCAGTCCAGAATAGTAGTGGGCTAACCTGTTAGGGGCATGGCCGTTATATTAAACCCATAAACCTAATCGGTTTCTACACGGCATCGTAACGGAACGCTAAATCGCTTGGTTTTTGCCGGTAGGGTAGTAACTAGCCAGGCTGAAGCGTCCCACTAGGTCAGACCAAAGAAAATTTAGAAATTATAAATTCCCAAATTGTGGTCCCGAACCCGAGACACCCGCACGTTAAGACAACAGAGCTCAACACAGGTCGTAAGGAGGTCGCGAAACCTCCTGACTACCTCCTAGTTCCTACCTAGCAACTTACTTGCGACATCGTGGTCTGTTCCGGATCGGAGCGTTCTTCTAGCACTGTATCGAGTTCCAGAGTGGGCGGAGGTCGTGGGGATCTGATCAAACTGACCGCACGAGCTCTGCTCTTGATTGGTGACAACCTCACTACCGACAGCTCGCCGCGGTCTAATTCGCAGTTACGTCGACGTGCCCTCTCCCTGTTCAATAAAAGTACAGCGTCATTTTTAAAATGTTACTTCAACATTCCACAAAACTGAGTTCTTGATGCATGATGATGGTAAAACGGAATGGGATATCCATCATCAAACACAAAGATTATTTTGATGTAGGAAATTGTATTAGATTATAGAATATGCACTATGAAATTAGTACATTAAAAGAAATATTTCTGGCCCAATATTCAGAGATTTCAGACACTCATAATCTGTGGACATATTCATATTCATTTAGTCATGCATTCCAATTTTACAATTATTCTTATAAGTAGATATAGTTCGTATTGCAATATTAGAACCCCGGTGGGGCAAATCATTGATGTAGTATAGAGACTAGGTCTGATTGCAGTCTCTGAAAGGAACCACAGTTGTTCCACGTAATTTAAATATTGTAAAAACAACTTATTAGGTCACGCAGCACCAAATACGGTGAACCTTCATTCACATTTACCTTGCTAATTTCGCTCTCCTCCGCAAACAGCATATAACCGTCAGCGCCAGTAAAGGAAAACCAAATATACACGATACAATCGGCACCACTATCGACTCAGGTGTCACTGAAACAATACCGTGCTGTTAGGGGTTATTATTTACACCTTTAAACTAGGGATGGAAACAAAGGGAATTGGGTTACCGGCTTACCGCCTCACAGCTTACAAAGAAAAGTACGGTATAATTGCTGAACTTTGACGTACTTGCCACTGCCAAGCTATAATTTGTAGGTGTAATTTGAACTAGTACTTTGTATTTTGTAGAATTATTAAGAATTGTCAACTTCCATGGCACTGTGGTCTTGTGGTGAAGGTAGAGCAGTTTGGGAATTTACAATTTTATTGAACCAGATTGAACCAGAGACAAATTGTCTTTGATCACCGCTTTTTTAAAATGTGCAAATTTATTTTCGTCACTTAATGCCGTTAGTAAAAATTTTAGATTCGGCTGGATTTAAAATTATAAATAGAAGTTTTTGTTTTGAAATTATGAGGCATTAATGCCTACGTATACCTGAAAAGGTCCACAGAACGTTCACATTAAATACATTAAGTTGATAGAACATGATGCAGCGTAAATAGTTAGCTTATTGTGTTTCATTTATGCAGCCTACTGCAACATGAAATACATTTCCATTAAACAGTAGAGTTGATCTTTTCACGTAATCCGCTAAATGGAAAGTTTTGCATCGTTCGCGTGACTGACCTTAATTCTAAATTGGTAATATCGGAATATCAGATCGAAGCGAAAAATGTTATTTTTCGTTTTCGTTCCGATAAGATCGTTTCCAATTTCACTTTGTTTCTAAATATTTGCGACATTACAAAATTTTCACATAACCTAACGAGCTCATATAATCGAGCTGTTACTGAAATTTTACGGTATTTAATTACTGGGAAAGAGACCCAAACTCATGAAAATTTTAAAAGGGGAAATTATCAGGCAGGATTTATATTTTGCTGTACGAGTCTGCCCGGGGTACGGATGAAAGAATTTTCGTATTATAACATTGTAAAAAGTTCTTACCTCTAGTCTTTACCGTGCCGCGAGCACGTTCGGTCCGGGCACAAACGTATTTTCAACTAGCTTTAGCCCACAGCTTCACTCATGTTAAGTTCGATTTTCATACAAATTTCAAACCTCTATTTTAGGGGTTAAATTTTCGAAAATCATATCTTTGCGCATGCAAGTTATAAATCTATCTGTATGCCAATTTCAGCCCGATCCGCCCAGTGGTTGGATCTGTACGTTGATAGAACAATCCTTTTATATATTTAGATTAGGTATTGTCCCGATACTGCACGAAGCTTGTGTAGGGCGGATAGGCGGATAGTAAAAGGCCCTTGTCCATTTCCAGTACCTACTATTTAAATGGATACCGAAGTTTACGATGTTGTAAAATTTTCGGCTTCTAAAATAATTTCCCTTTTCTGAATTTTTACGATGGCGATATTAGATTGCTCTGGTATATATTATGATGGAAAGGATAAAACATACTCAGTGTTATCCTCAGTGTTATCACTTATTATATTTTCCCAATATAAAATATATTCTGAAAGTTAAAACTTGACAGTGATTTTATTATAAAATATTATTAAGCTAGCTGAATAACACGACTGCGTCCGTGTGGATTAAGATTTTTAAGAATCTCGTTGGAATTTCTCCAATTTTCTTCTTTATAAGTTAAACAAACTGAACTAAATATAATAATAAATACAAAATGTAATTTGGAAGCGTTAGAGATGGGAAAAAAACAACTAACCTGTAGGATAAATAATAATTGTTGGTCGTTTGTTGCCGTTGGTGGATTTAGCAACCGCGATGACATTGCTGGACGCACTTGTGGTGGTGGTAGTGGTAGTGGTACCACTGAAACTGCTGAGGACAACCGAAGAGTTGGCGGCTGGTGTCCGTGGCATTTTGTCGGTCTAAAAATACAAGTGGAAAATCATAAATACATTAAACCATATAAGAACTTATACTCGTACTTTTCGATGATGAAATACAGTAATTCAAGAAAACTGAAGCCAAATCGATCCAATTTTACTCAACACATACAACTGATAATATCGGCGTCACCCCCGGGTGGCCTTTAACAATAAAGTCATCTATAATTCTCTGTTGAGCTTTTGAGGTTTAAATGATATCATACAAAAAACAAATAACCTTTTACCCAAAAATCCACGGGGAGGCGGGGACTCAACGATGTTTAATACATAATCCATTATATCAATTCATCTTTCTTAATAAACTCCCAGGGGAGCTGCTACCGGTGGAATTGCTTTACATGGTACATATAACTCACTATAGTTTCCTACAGTGAATATCCATCCATACTTAATATTATAAATGCGAAAGTATGTCTGTCTATCTGTCTGTCTGTCTGCTACGCTTTCACGGCCCAACTACTCAACCGATTTTGATGAAATTTGGTTTGGTTATAACAGGGATAGGTTGTATCCCGGGGATATAGGCTACTTTTTATTCCGGAAAATTGTAAAGTTCCCGCTGGAATCAAAAAACATCAATCCACGCGGACGAAATCGCGGGCATCAGCTAGTAATATATAAAAACTGAAAATAATAACGAAATAAAAACCAATTTATCACGCACTGAATTTTAAAATAAAATTCTGTATTCACAATACTGCAGTGTGTTGGAATGCGATGTGGAATACTAAACACAATTTATATATAATCTAAAGCCTAACTAGGGTTGGTGCGGGATTGAGCCAGTGTACTTTATGGCCCTTGCAAATTGCGCCATGCTTATAGGCTGTTCATTAATTTATTCTCACAAAGTAAAATCAAGTAAAATTACGAGCTTATAAACAGTATTTAACTTGGTCTATCAAGCTATCGAGTTAAATTAACAAATACTGTCATAATTTTATGGTAAGTTATTGCTGCCGGCTTTTGTTGTTTAGAATTTGCGCTTTATTCAAACTTTCGACTATCAATCGTACTAATATTATAAATGCGAAAGTGTGTTTGTTTGTTGGATTGTTGGTTTGTCCTTCAATCACGCCGCAACGGAGCAACGGATTGACCTGATTTTTGCCATGAGTATAGTTGAGGACCTGGAGAGTGACATAGGCTACTTTTTATCCCGAAAAATCAAGGAGTTCCCGTGGGAATAAAAAAAACTTGAACCACGCGGACAAAGTCGCGGGCATCAGCTAGTAATAAATACGAGTAAGTGCGTGTTCAGACCATTCAGGGCGCGCTTGCAAAATATCAAACGTTTTAGAGTAGATACTATTACCTATTTTATGGTTTTAGCACAGAATACCCTCCCTCGTAGCTTTAGTTTTAAGATAACGTAGTTAATTATCACCATCACGTCTTATACTTTGTAAGCATGACGTTCAGAAGGTGTACTTTGTCGGTACCAATTTTGAGTAAATATGTATTGTTTTAGTCCCATCACTTCAGTCATGTCACTTTCCAGATCCTCAACAGCTAAAGCCATCGAAAAAATCTGTTGCTCTGTTGCGGCGTGATAAAGGGGAAACTAACAAACAGAGACATTTTAGCAATTCATTTTTTGTATGGGTCTGGTGCATCCGCTCTTTCTACGTTAACAACCTACCTAACACTAAGAATCATTATCTATCAAAACCACTGAATCTAAGTTTATCTTAAAACTTACTTAATTTAATGTATAAAGTCTCATTTTATTTTGCAACTATACTAAATACCCACCGGAAGGACCTGGGAACCCACCGCATTATTATCCCAAGAAAACCCCTACCATTATGTGATTAATGGAAAGGGGTCACGACCCTCAGAAATGAGGAATACGACGCAGAGAGAGAGATACTAAATACATTGCTAAGGAAAATATGTAAGCTAAAATACCTCATCTAATATTTATTTGGTAACCAAATTTTAGTTTATTCCTACCTCAGTTATTCTAAAGAGAGATTCTACATTTCTATAGCTAAATATACGTTTTTAGCTAATCGTATAAAGTAATATGCCGTATGGATAAGATATCCCTTTACGCCAATTGAATCTCCCAGAGTAGGTGTGCGTTTACACCCAAAGTGGTATTCAAATGCCTTTTTAGGACTCCGTGCCCAAAGGGTGCCAACGGGGCTTTACTAAGCCTTCGCTGTCCATCCAACCGTCTGTCCGTCCGTCTGTCTGCCATAGGGCTGTGTATATCATGCACCGTAATAGCTAGACAGTTGAAATTTTCACGGAGTGTATGTGATTTCCATTTATTTTCCACTATAACAACGAATAATAAAAATAAAATTAAATTAAAAAAATAAAAGGGGCTCCCTCATACAAGATTTTATTTCGGTGTTTTTTGCTCATCTCTTAAATCGTAATGAAATTTTCAAAGAGTGAGTAACACTATATAGTTGCTTTAACAAAAAATTAAGAAAATAAAGAAAGTGATAAACTATAGGTGGAATACAATAAACTTGTATCTAAAAAGTCTCTCTCTGCGTCGTGTTCTTCATTACTGAGGGTCGTGGCCCCTTTCCATTATCAAATAATGGTAGGAGTTTTCTTGGGATAATTATGGGAAATCTTCAATCTGGTACGATGGTACGGAACCCTTCGTGTGCGAGTCTGACTCGCACTTGGCCGGTGTTTATGAAGGCTCGATTTCAATCACGAACTTTTCACAAATTGCCTCGTGCGAACGCCCTTTTATCAATATGAGTTAAAATGGTGTCGGTATTGCAAGAACACGTTGAGCTCTAGAGCTTTAAGCTTCGCAAAATGTGTAATTTGTTTGTGTGCATTTATTATAATTTATATTTTTTTAAAACGTGAGTTTGTTCTCGTTGAGCAATACAAGCTTTCATCCATTTCATATTTTCGTAACTTAATAATAGAATTCTAATAATACTAATTAACTAATTTTTTACATCGAATATTGTAATAAGTGTGAATATTTCATGCTAAGTTTTAACATCATTTAATCCATTCTGTATTTCATATTCAATCGTCAAGGGGAATTTTTGAGTAGTTCAATATCCAAAACGTAACCACGAACCAGCTTATGCTTACTTTGAATTTCACTGAAGTTTTACAGGATTTTGATAAGGTTTTAAATATCAAGTGTCATGATACTCGCTAATTAGAGATGACTGAGTTTGCTTGTCCTATTAACTAACCTTTATCTTTGACCTAAGAGCACATAAGCCACCGGTTCCAGCTATTATAATACTAGATGATATTATAGTTAATAATTTTTACACCAGCTAAAATTCAAGAGAGATTTTTATTTATTTCAGAATGATTTGCTAGTTAGTAACTAGGTTATGAATTAAAAGGCCTGGTTTTTAAACGTAACCCAGAAAGGTTAAGTAATAGTATAAATATTAAATCTTTTGTGTCACGTTGCTACGCATTGCAGATTTGCTACGTAGCTTAGTGCTACGGTAATCATCAGAAAGTGCGTAGGAATTCCTTACCTTAATGAATAATACCTTCTATGTTTTTTGCTTTTAAAATAAAAATTCAAAATAAGTAGGTACTACTGACGTGTTAGATATTAATTATCATTTTTGATTTTTAACTATAGTTAATGCTTCTATCTTAAAACATAGATCATAGAACGTAGATCTTGTAAAGAAAACATCTTCTGCGAAGATAAATCCATACCTACTAATAGTATGAATGCGACAGTGTGTCCATCTGTCTGGTTCACCTGTCTTTCTGCTACCCTTTTCACGGTCTATCTGTTCAACCGATTTTGACGATAAGGAAAGAAAGGATAAGGGAAGGATATTTATCTCAAAAAATCAAAGACCTATCGCAGGATTTTTAAAAACCTAACCTTGCCTAAACCATGCAGACGAAGCCGCGGGCATCTTCTAGTGTATTGAATTTTTTCACGAAGTTTTTTAAAATAGAGCTCGAATATTGAAACATCCAGCGATATAAAAGATCCATGGAAAGAAGGTCTCGTAGAGTCGTCAGCTGTCTCAAGACTTGGAATTAATCTAAAACACAACTGCCTACTTACGTAGAAGTTTAACAGTTGTCAAAGTTGTTCAAGAGAGTAGGATCGTCAAACCTAATTGAATATCCTTAATTCGAACGAACGAATCACAAATTGATCTTGTAAATCCACTTCGCCATCCAAAAGATAAGTGTAATTAGAAAATCTTAGAAGAAACTTTTTGGTGGCCCGAAAATATTGATTTATTAGACTTTATCGTACTTCTAGAATATATTTTTCAGCGAAATTTCTCTTTAAAGTTTTTAAAACATAAAGATTATAAAAATCATCAGATCCTACATCTTGTTTTCTATGACAATCGGTAGGCAATGCCGATTTAATGCAAACAAATCCGCATGAAAAATTTACTTTGGTTATAAATATAAAGTGCAATTCGTGAGGCCAGCTTTACATGTCATTTCATACTTACCGATGCGCAGCGATAACCACTGGTGATGATTTTATTCTTATAAAATGTACATTTTGAATGAATTAATTCTCTCACTGCATAAAATATTTTTGTCAGCGATAGTTTGCTTTTTAATTTCAGTTCGGGGTCGAGTTTTTTACGTATTTGTGGTCTCGTCACGCGGTTCGGAAGACAACCGTTCCGCAGTTCGGCCGCCGGCAAACTGGAGCTAGTCTACAGTCTGGAACGTAACTCTGGAATATTACTGAAACAAGTAACAACTGTCTTCATAGACTATGCACTTCGCCGCGTCCCGCATTCACGAGGTTTTATACCGATTCGAATTCGATTCGAAACGCACAGGCTCCTTTCAAATGGCGAGATTTAGAAAGGACGCCTTCGTTTATTTTCAATACTTATTTATTGTTTGTATTCATTGAGGGTATAATATCCTTTATCGAGAAAGGGTGAACTGAACTGAACTTTAAGTGAATTCGGCAATTTATTTGTAAACAAAATATATTAAATATATAATGTTATATTTTATTTGCAGACTAGCTGATGCCCGCGACTACGTCCGCGTGGATTGAGGTTTTTTTTGGTTCCCGCGGGAACTCCTTAGTTTTCCGGGATAGCCTATATATTATTCCAGACTATTATCTATCTCTGTGCCAAACAATTGAGTAACAAACATCCATCCATACATCCATCCATGCAAACTTTGATTTGATTGATGGCTTTCGATTTTCTGTCCAGCGAAAACGATAAAGAAGATTCGGCATAATGCAGCTATTTTATTAAGCTTTACCGATAGACAAGTATACACTAATTTCTCAATTCTCTGTTTGTGTTGACTCTACAAAATCTCGAAAAAATAATTTATTTTTGCTTATATTTTGTCCTTTGTAATGGCTAATGACCAATTTGTAAGAAACGGCGAAAAGAAATATAGGCGTCCTCTAATTTTCGAGATCGCAATTCGTCGAAAAGCAAAATTTGTTCTCGACTTTCTATTGTTCAAACATTGAATTAATTCCGTCTATATTGGAATAAGGGGTTCAATTAAGGTAATATTCTAATAGAGTTAATTTTTTTAGATAGAATTAGAATACTAGAATTAGATCACGTTGGAATTTTCCGATATGGATGGTTTGTAGAATGGGAGTTAACATTAGGTATCTATAGACGTCAAATCTCAAGTACCCAGTGGTTTCAGCGGTACATGGATATGTCAATCAGTCAGTTTTTCCTTAAAAGAATTATATCCATACTAATATTATAAATGCGAAAGTGTGTCTGCCTGTCTAACTGCTACGCTTTCACGGCTCATCTGTTTAAAGGATTTTGATGAAATTTGGTACAGAGATAGGTAGTATCCCGGGGAAGAACGTATTTTTTATCCCGGAAAATTAAAGAGTTCCCGCGGGAATCAAAATACCGTAATCCACGCGGACAAAGTCGCGGGCATCATCTAGTTTACCATAATTGTTCACTTATAAATAAGGCTGTGGTCAACTATCGAACCTCCAGGCATAATGAAACATTCCCGCTCATTGTAGCAAAAGTATCGATATATTCCTGTGCTAATGGCCCTGGCGACATAATAAAATATACTGTACTTAAACCGAAAAAGCTCTTCGTATCGAAAACACGTTATGAACATAAATAGCATTCCTTAAGTATCCAAAAAAATATAGGAGGAGTTACTTCGATACTTTTTGTCTTTCATTTTTGAACTTACAGAACTCATGACGAAAGAAAAGTACTTAGATAACTGAGTACCTACCTGCTTACATAATATGAACTTGGATCCCTGAAAGAATGAAATAATGCGCAGAATTGCTCTTGTATCTCCAAGCTTTTTGTTGAATCATTGTTAAAATCTCAAGTTTAACGATTTATGGTTTGCTCATTCCAACTTTCTAAAATATCGTCTTCAAATGCTTGAAAAGAACAGAATATGAAGATATCTACTCTCATCATAGCAGATCGGAGCTGGGTAACTTGAATTATTATTTGAGGTTTCTCTGGTCATCAGGGCGGTATCATGCATGCGCTCTTTTCGAATTTCTATACTTATCAATCAATCTTACTAATGCGAAAGTTTGGATGGATGTATGGATGTATGGATGTTTGTTACTCAATCACGCCCCAACGGCTGAACGGATCTGGCTGAAATTTGGCACAGATAGATTATAGTCTGGAATAGCACATAGGCTACTTTTTATCTCGGAAAATAAGGAGTTCCCGCGGGAACCAAAAAACCTCAAACCACGCAGACGAAGTCGCGGGCATTCGCTAGTTTATTCTTAATTCTCTGAGACTAGCTACTGAAAAATATTGGAGTACAGTCTATGAGGAGTAGGCTGTGTTTTGTTTAATGCGAATGTAATTGTAAGGAGCTCGGCCCACGTAAGACAATTGGTGACTTGTCGGCAAAAATGAAATACTTATGTACATTGCAATATTGAAAAGCACAAGTCCTGCAAATAGACGGTCAAAAATAAAATCGGTGTATCCTCGCCGAACTGATCGAGACGGACGGATCTTGACTCGGTCACAAAATCGGTGATAAATGTCGGCGGAGTTATCGCCCCGATTATCGGACCTACGAAAAGTCTGACTTGGGCGGAGGCTCTAAAAAGCAGTAAAAACCGGTTAAAACTTCAAATAGTGGAGGTACTAAAATTCATCATCAATGAGTGGACGGGAGGCGAAGGGCTGTCACTTGTCATATTTGATGTGCATAATTGGTTTGCACACTCACGCAGAATATTGCAAAGCTGAGCTTATGCCTCATACCTAGACTGTACGAGTCGATCAATAATTGCCTTTTTAAGTCTCGCAGCTGGGTACAGGCTCAAAGCGTGTAGACAATAATTATTATAAGTAATTGTCATAATATTATTATGTGTAGAAATTTGCTGAAATAGAAAAATAGATTCAATTTGGAGATAACCTCGACAAGTATTCTACGTCTTTTCTTTTGAAGGCTTTCGTTTTATGAAAAACTTTACTGTTTACATAAAAAGGCAATTCCTCTTTACCAATTTTTACCTTTAATCGTATGATAAATTAAAGAACAGCTCAACCGCTCTTTTGTACAGCTTATCGAACAAAACAGTTTTATGTTCTATCGTGTGCCATTCATAATATTGTGTCTAAAAATCAAAAGCAATTTATACCATTCAGGTATGATTTGCTTTTATATTATTCACATTTGAAATATTGTATGGATATTCACAATAACAGTCTTTGGTTTATAAAATTTCTACTTACTAAAGCTTTGCTTAGTGTAAATATGTGATTCATTGCACAGAGTATACCTACTTGTAAAAATATTTATTAATAACGTTAGGACCATTTCAGACGCCTAATAATATAATGTCTTTAAATAGATTAATCTGCTCCGCCATGTTAATTTACCGTTGGAATAAATCGATTATTTTACATCACGGGTAATAGTATAGGAGTTGAACTTCTTGTAAATATAAGAATAGACCATAATATATTTAGGAGTATAAATCTATGGAATCGACACTTTTTAGGGTTCGTAGCCAAATTTGGCAAAAACGGAACCCTTATAGATTCGTCATGTCTGTCTGTCTGTCTGTTTGACTGTCTGTCCGTCCGTATGTCACAGCCACTTTTTTCCGAAACTATAAGAACTATACTGTTGAAACTTGGTAAGTAGATGTATTCTGTGAACCGCATTAAGATTTTCTTACAAAAATTGAAAAAAAAACAATAAATTTTGGGGGTTCGCCATACTTAGAACTGAAACTCAAAAATTTTTTTTTCATCTAACCCATACGTGTGGGGTATCTATGGATAGGTCTTCAAAAATGATATTGAGGTTTGTAATATCATTTTTTTCTAAGCTGAATAGTTTGCGCGAGAGACACTTCCAAAGTGGTAAAATGTGTCCCCCCCCCCCCCCTGTAACTTCTAAAATAAGAGAATGATAAAACTAAAAAAAATATATGATGTACATTACCATGCAAACTTCCACCGAAAATTGGTTTGAACGAGATCTAGTAAGTAGTTTTTTTTAATACGTCATAAATCGTAAACCGCAATTTATCTTTCATTCAATCAACTCAAATATTTAATATAAAAATATTTTTAATAATTTAAAACTTACTACAGGTTTGTACGGAACTCTCGGTGCGCGAGTCCGACTCCCACTTGGCCGGTATTTTTATTAAAGTTTCAGCGCCTTGAAGAAATTGGTAGTTATATTGCGATTCTTATATTATCTGCCTGTATAACTTTCTATTACCATGTTTATTTTTCACTTGCCCGTTGTTATAAATGTTCACCGGTGGCGTTCAGGCTTAGAATCCAATTTGCATATATCCATGGGATGCTGTCAGATTTTCGGAAGCTGCTTTTGCAATAAATTCCCCTTAGGGAATAATGTGAAACTGAATTTGCGAGCAATTCGTACCTACAGGTACGCTATGGCAGATGTTTTCAGTGAAAAGTGTTTTATGTTACTTAGTCGAAAACAGGACTTGAACAAAAATTTACTCTTGGTTCAACTTTACACACACATTATGAGCGATGTTAACTGCATGATTGACGCGATTTTAATATAATAACTTGACGAAGCTTGGTTTAAGTATGATGTAAGTAGGTATATGAAGCACGTCAAAATGATGCCGTGATGATGATGTGATGATCTCAGTAGCACGTCTTCCAAGCACGCTTTGCTGAGTGAATCTCATAATTCTAATTCCTAGCATTCAACTTCTGTATAAATTTCGAGTGGATTCATTGAATAAATTAAAAATAATCTTCTACATGTAGCTTTGGAGACGTTGTCTCACCATGCTGCTATCACTATATTGTTTCAGCCTTTACAACACTCTGAACACAAAAAAAAGTATGGAAATCACATAGAAAAAGCTTATGTATACAGAAACAAAAAGTTTGCATAAGTCGCCATAAAAACGTCTACTATATCCCAACCAACAAGAAGCTTTATCAGGTCAAACATAAGCAACTAGAGATACGGCATCCAAACAAAAGTTTGAAAATGCTACAACTTTTTAGCTGAAAAAGCATTAGGAAAACTGCGTAAGTGCCTATTGTGTCAGCTCTCGCGACTGTAAACAGAGTCAAGGGTGCTTTGGTGATGGCAACATGGTTACTTCTCCGCCAAATTCTAGTCTATGAACTTGAAAACGTCTGTTTACAGCACTCACAAAATATGAAATTAGTAAATTATACCCGTGACTTTGTCGGTAGGTTTTAAAATGCGTACGCACTTTCTCATTTATGCTACTGCACGGTCAAACGATTAAGCGCCAGCCGCGTATGCCGCGTTGAAACCGATTAGGGATATGGGTTTAATATAACAGCCATACCCCTGACAGATTAGCCCGCAACTATCTTAGACTGTATCACCACTTACCACCTGAGTGAGCAAGGGCTAAGGGAAAGAAATTCTTTCCAAAAAACCGACTTCTAAAGCCACTGTAAAGTAAAAAATAATTTTGATTTCTACACACTATGTTGAAGTCGGTTGAGCCTCACGCGTCAACTATGCCTATCTTAGTTATACTCGCCCGACTTCAACATAGTGTGTAGAAATCAAAATTATTTTTTACTTTACAGTCAGGCTTTGGAAGTCGGTTTTTTGGAAAGAATTTTAATTTTTAACTTTTTAGTGTACTCTAAATCAGAGAATCAGAGTTGAGGAGTTGGAAATTGGGTTTAAGTATGAAGTCGTTGCTTGACACCTACAATACTAATTCACCATAAAAAATCCTAAACCACTATGTTTAAGGAGTTCTGTACCCTGCACCATCAGGGTTGAGGAGTTGGGACTTGGGTTTAAGTATGAAGTCGTTGCTTGACACCTACAATATTAATTCATAATAAAAAAATCTTAAATCGCTATTTATAAGGAGTTCTGTACCCTACAGCATCAGGATTGAGGAGTTGGGACTCAGAGTTGTATCGTATACACGTGACTTGATACCTACTATATGAATTCACCATCAAACTTTCCTAACTCACTAGTTTTGATGATTTCATGTATTGCGGTACACCTACAGCATCAGGATTGAGGATTTGGAGTCAGATTTTTTTATGGGACCACCTCGTGAGCTTCCTCTAACCAATGAAAAAAAAAATTGTCCAAATCGGTTTAGAAACCAAGGAGATATGCACTCACATACATTAAAAAAAAAAAAGATACGCGCCGTATTGAGAATCTCCTCCTTTTTTGGAAGTCGGTTAAAAAAAGGAGAGGTAGTTGCACTTGGGCGGTTTGATACTTATCCTAGTTTTACTGTTACCAACGGCTTTACTGTTTCTTACGCGTAAAGTTTCCAAACAAAGTTACCGTGTTTGTGGCAACTGGCAGAACTTAGCTTCCTTTGATGTTGAAGGGGTTATAGGTGTTAACTCTTCACTGCCATAATCTTTGACAGAGATGAGAGCTTTTAACACTACATAGGGTGCTGGAAAATGAAACGAAACAATATCGCGTATCATTCAAATCAGAACGATTTTCTGTTGTACACTCGCGTTTTCAAGCTCTACCGACTCTAGCAATTTGGTTGAAAATTGACATTGCGTCGAGCCGAAACAATTACAGAGTAAGTAAATTAAAGTTTTGTTGTGAAAAAATACGTAAAAGTTTTTAAGAAAGTGGCTTTGCTTTCTGTTTATGTTAAATAAATGAATGAAACATTATAATATTATTCGTTTTTAGGGTTCCGTTATCAAAAGGAACCCTTATAGTTTCGCCTTGTCCGTCCGTCCGTCTGCGGCTTAGCTCACAAGCTGTCAGTACTAGAAAGCAATAATTTGGCATGGGTAAAATTAAATTTTGAAAAAAAAAATGTCTAGGGTACCTCGCCTACACAGCGCGTGGCTCGACTAGCCGTGCACTATGGGATTTCCAACCATATTTTAATGCGCTTAGGTTTGTTCATTCTTTAACAAAAATTCTTTTTCTTTGGCAATCATTAGATTTCAATGTTACATGGCTTTATTTTTTCTTTTCAAAAAATTTTCTCATGAAAAAGCCAACATTGCAATTGGTTACTTTGTTTTCGAGTGAAGAAAAGTCGGTAGGTACCTATGTAGTTTAACTTGGAAAGTGTTTTACACATTTTTGTTTGTGAAGTAGGTACCTACACAATATTTAAAATCTACCTGGATCACGAAATGAGTTTTCTATGGAATTCGCATTATTCCAAAGCGTCGCGCTAGGAAATAGAAAAAAATAAGTGCACATGTCTATGAAAAGAAAACTATGAATCTATAAGTACTTACATTTCTACTTGAATACAAGAACGACACACGTAGCATTGGTTTTCTATTTCAATACGAGACTTGCTTCATTACGAAATGTATCGTACCTTATCGTACTACTTATGCCTGAATGAAAAATAGTATTTTGACAGTTTATAGTTATGAGGCATTAATTGTACTAATCGTATTACACAAGTGGGGGTATTCGTGTTAGGTATATTTTAGAGACTAGATAATGTCCGCGAGCGCGATTTCAATAGTGTGAATTTTGGTTTTTAAAAATGCCGTGAGATCTCTTTGATTTTTTGCGATAAAAAGTCACAAGATAAATTAATGTCACTCTCCTGGTATTTAACTATATCCAAGTCAAATATCCTTACCTTTGAAATATTGTTCAAAATTTTATTAAATGATTTTTTTTTGATAATCACTGGATATTGAACTATAGTGTTATAGATTTTTGGAATCTACTCATCATTTTCTAGATGATGATTATATAGTTAATCTTATTTTCGAATATTTTTTTTCAACTTTAGTCTTTAATGCGGAACCATCGTCACCCTATCAATTTTTTTTTTTAATTTTTCTAGCCTATGTCACCCGGCTAGGCATAAGCTAGGGAATCTAACGATACCTCATTTATCAAAATCGGTTTAGGCGTATAGAAGTTATGGTGGAATATACAAACTCACATACATACATACATACATACATGAACCCTGAAAACAATATAGGTACTCCTTTTTTCAGGCAGTCGTATAAAAATAGCAGCGATGCCGTCACCCGGTCAGGTATGTTTGTGGGTTTGTACAGTTCATGCTTTCAGCCTTTTCAGCGTTATCGATCTGCTCACACCGGAATTAGAGCACACTAGATAGAGCACGGTACTGGGAACATCTTTGGGCCTTTTTATTTTTGCTCGATATTTAACGTTAAAGCTGGGCAGGTAGGTTGAAAGTTACAAAACATTTGCCAAGTTTTTCACCAAATGTTTTTATCTTCATTCTAACAGACTGCTCTGACTTTTTTAATTTTTGCTCCTATAAATTAATCTATAGACTGGTTGGACATACTCTCCCTACCAAGTAAATCAAGTGAAAACTATAAATCGACTATTTCTAAAATTAGGTATCCTACATTCTATTCTACTATTTAATTGAAGTATAAATGCGATTTAGTGTGTTTTATTTATTAGGTATGCACTTAGTTAAAGATCTAGAGATTAGCTTGGGCTTTCATCCCGGAAAATCAAACCCACGCGGATGAAGTTATATGGGTATCTGCTAATCTGCTATAGTTACGTCTTACTCTATCTCTGTATTGACAAAATGTCTCCGATTATGTCTTTGTTAGGTATATCATTAACAATAATTAAATTAATATAATAATTATAAAAAAAAAAATGCTCCTGAGAAAGCTTATTATACTGTTGAAGATTATATTAATGATAAAGGCGCATGGATTTGACTCCCTCCAGCAATGCTCAGGACAGCGGTTACTTATGTATCTGTATATGTTGTACTAGATGACCCATCTCTATACCAAATTTCATCAAAATCGGTTGAAGAGATAATTTTTTTTGATTCCCGCGGGAACTCTTGAATTTTCCGGGATAAAAACCTAGCCTATGTCCTTCCCCGGGATACAACCTATCCCTGTACCAAATTTCATCAAAATCGGTTGAACAGATGGGCCGTGAAAGCGTAGCAGACAGACAGACAGACAGACAGACAGATACACTTTCGCATTTATAATATTATAGTATAGATTCAGACGGGCAGAAATAAAGAATATTTAAAAAATTAGTTGGATATTAGTATGGATGTTATATGTGTATGTAGATTATTGTAAACATACCATATATTTTTTTCAAAAGAGCAAACACCGAGTTTCTTGCTGGTTCTTTTCGGTAGGAACGCGGCATTCCGAACTAGTGGTAGATTCATTTGACTATTCATAAGAACTTGTAAAAAGTCTATTTGAATAGAAATCATTTGAATTTTGTTTTTTTTTTGAATTATGTGATGTAAGGATTTATATAGGTATTTTTAATATGGTCGCTTTAGAGATAATTAATTTATGTCATTATCTCTTCGCATTGTCCCACATGAGCGACAAACATGACAACGCAACTCGATACGATGCGAAACGACAGCATCAAACAGTACTTAGCTGACCCTTCACGTAGCGATCTCGTATTTAATTATATAAGTTTGTCAATTTCTATGGAGTCGTATCACGTCGCGTTTATCGTCGCTCCTCTAGGACAACGGGTAAAGTGCCTGCGTTCATGTCCGCGTATCTAACTAATATAAGAAAAGTTTGTGACACTTTTTAGACTCGATTGTCAAAGCGAATCATACCGTTACTGGAGTTTGTGAAAATGAACATTTCTTGTTGAAGTTATTTATTTATTCTATCTTGTGTATTTACTAGATGGTGCCCGCGACCTCGTCCGAGTTTTTTGACTCTCGCGGCAACTTTTTAATTTTCCGGGATAAAAAGTAGCCTGTGTCCTTCCCCGGGATACCACCTTACCAAATTTCATCAAAATTGTTGGCAGATGGGCCGTAAAAGCGTAACAGACAGACACACTTTCGTATTTATAATATTAGTATAGATTCAGATGGGCAGAAATAAATAATATTTAAAAAAAAATGCTTTAATGACGTAGAAGTCATAAGTTCCTTCTTTATTTTCATCTCACACAAAGTTAATGCTGCGAAGAGGTTAATGAGCTCATTAGCGTTTTTCAGGATAACAATCAGTAAATTCCGGACCTCGATGAATGGCCTACCTACATTTTACAATTATTAATCATTAAAAAATGTGAAAGCCTTGCCGTTATGAAGCAACCATTAAATTATTTAACCTAGTTAGCCAATATTTTATCGGTCAATGATTGGAGTGAAATCCGAACGGTGGATGGTTCGAAACGCGGTGATTTCTCAGCCACCCAATTATGTAAGAATTGTCGATCAAATTGTCTAAGTTCGGCTTCAAAGTAAAATAAACCATAAAATCATTGTATTAGTGCTCAAATTCATGTATCCATTCTCATACGTTTAGGTATGTACGTTACCCTAAACGTACAAGAATGGATACACGAATTTTCTGTGTGGACGTGAAAATAATCGCCGCAAATCTGAAAAGTCGCTTTTTCATCATTGTCATAAATATGCAAACAGCTGCTAGAGCTTACAACTTTAACTGCCTCGTTGGTCTAGTGGTTAGCATGTTCGACTGCGGTGCCGGATTCAAATCCCGGGGTCGGACTACAATTAGGTACTTATTGGGTTTTTCTGGCAATGAATTCTCAGTAGGTACTAGCTCGAAGTTAAAAGGTTGGAGGTGTTGCACCCCCGTGCCTCGGAGTCCGGAGAGTTCTGGCAGTAAATTCTCAGTAAGTACTAGCCCGGAGTTTGAAGGTTGCTGGTGATCACTCCCGTGCCTCGGATAGCCGTCGGTCGCCGATCGTGTCGTGTCTCTCCGATCGTGTCGGATTTCCGGTCCCATAGGGCTATGAGACTAAAGGAACAGAGAGTGCACCTGTGTTTGCGGAGCAAATTCCATTTCAATTTCCAAGCAAGTAAAGACTCGGTTGTCGTCAACCTATTAGACGTCTACATGTTGAGCAAAGGTCTCCGCCGCCGCGGTCACAGGCCAAAATTGCTGCCTGGATCCAACGGCTTACTACGACTCGACGAACGACTATGATGGTCATGAAAATAATAAATAAATTATCTATCTAATATGCTATTACAAAAAATGTTTTTTTTTCGCAACTCGCAAACTAAACTGACATTCTATAATACTCTAATTTTAATCATTATCGGTCCACTAGAATCCGAGATACATACACCATGGATACTACAAATAATCCCGTGTTCAATTTTAGCTTAGCAAACTCATGGCAGTCTTGTGTAATAAAAACGCGAATTCGTCGGGCAGAGAGCCAATTTTCTTATTGCGAAAAAGCAAGGAAATTGAATACAGTAGGATTAGTATGAGATTTTACATCTCGCCTTTGTTGATAGAATTCGAGCATCGATACACATTGACGTCAGACTCAAATGGACCAAACCCACTTTCGCCCGGTTTCTGAATTGAGAATATATGTTGAGTCTGTCTCAAAGATTGCTTAAGACTAATTAAGCAAATTTTTGTTTCAGAATTGATATTGAGCCGGTTTCTGAATTAAGCATTCAAGCAAAAAACAGCAAGTTCCAACTCTCAAACCTTACACAATATCAATTCAGAAACAAAAATTTGCTTAATTAGTCCTTAAGTAGTCTTTAAGACCGACTCAACATGACATTCTCAATTCAGAAACCGGCCGTATGATTTCAAGTAAACATTCAAATTATAATTTTTTCAAGGTTTTCGCTTAGAGCGGCCCTACTGAGCTGCTGGCGCTGGCAGATGAGCTTTAAAAATAAAGTTTAGACCAATTGACTCTCGAATTCTATCAAAGTTGATGAGATGTTCAATCTTATACTAACTCTACAGGACTAAGCAAACAGGATATAAATCGAGTTATAGAGCTTTAAAAGTTTAAATGCGTCTATAGGAGCCAAAATTTCGAAATTGATTAGGTACATTACCTTCACAGTTAGATTATTTCGGTAGCCGAACTTGCTGAAATGTCGGTACGGAATACTGACAGATTCCAAAGATTGCCTATTTTACAAGCATAGCATTTTTAAAAGCGTATCATTTCATACAAAGCATCAACCGTGTGAAATTGTTTGTTTCTATGCTGCAGTGTGTTGCAATCGTTGGTTGCAATGAAACTATAAAAATAAAATAATTTTACTGTTACGGGAGTTAAAGCTCGAATTTATGAGATGAACAAATTCCTGTTCCGTATCAATTGGTAGTCATTGTACAAGTAAATCTATCTACCTACTCGTAGTCCATGATAATCTTTACGATGAAGGTATACCTGGATCTCATTAGCCTAAATTCTAAATTGTAACATTAGTGAAGAGTTTGATAGAAAGGTAGGTAAAAAAAAAAAAAATTCGCCAAGCCACTACTGAGTACGTCACAGCTGTTTTTCGTAGATTAAGAAGTTCATCACGCAGCGTGATGAACTTTATGGAAACTCTTAATCTCTGAATACGACCACTGTCGTCGATCAAATGACTCATGAGATCCAAAACGATCTCGTTTTATAAAAGTTGTTATCACTCCCACCTCCCTATGTCAATATACGTCAACAAACGGATATTGACTAAGGTTTAACATTAATTAATTAAATTAAGTATATCGACGTAGTTACACTTCCTGTTTCATGAGATATATATGTGTCACCGTAAGATTGTAAAAACCGTTAGATTATAATCTAACTCGCGAAATTGTAAACTGTCGAATGATTACAATATAACGGATTATTTTTCGGTAGATCGGTTGTAATCTGTTAGGTTTATTAACCCGATAGAACCTAAGTGCACTAAGGGCACTACTTGATTATTTATGTCGAACCCTAACCTAACCTACAAGAAAAAGACAAGAAAACGTTAATACAATGAATATTTCAAATATTGACACTTAAAACATTGAACGCACAATCTTTCGACTGTTTACAATCTATAGAAAAAAAAGCGTTAGATTACAACCTTACGGTTTTTACAATCTTACGGTGACATATATAAACAAACGGTATTAACTTATTAATATTTTTTATATACACCCAGCCCAAATTGAACAAAAAGTCATGAAACAAGCCAAATTGACAGCCCTCGAAATAATTAACCTTACAGTTGTATCAATTAAAACTTATTAAATTTCTAAAAATGCTCATAAGCCGGAAAAGTTAGAATACTTGTAAGAAGTACGTGCCTGGGATTTTACCCCCGGATCACCTGAAAAGTAAGCCAAAATCTATATTCTATTGGTAATAGTATAATAATGTTTGGGACTAGGGCTGAAATGAGTTATAAAATCAAAGAAAGTCAAAAGTAGTTCGTAAATAAAAAAGGGTAATTCGTGGAATAAGGAGGCTGTCTAGGAATTCATATCGCCGTTGTTATTTGCATCAATAAATAAATAATAAAATCTGTTACATGGCGCATTTGATTTGACGCACCTTTCTACTTTGTTCTATTACGAGACAAAGAGCGAACTGCTTGAGATGTGTTTCAAATATTTTTGTGTATTGGTAGCGTTGCAGTTTTACTGAGTCTTACTTACTCCGGCTTCCTAAACTAAATATGTATCTAATTACGCTGCGCATTCCGCAGTCGGGTAATAAAATAGGAAGTTCATGCCTTCTTTCATTCCAAGAGGACAAACAAACAGTGGTTGTGACTCAAATTAAATGAGTCTCGCAATCAGCAAGCGACAGTATCAGTTGCAATATAACGGGTAGAATTCACTTATTACTTTCTTCAAATTAAATAAGTACTTACCAAAAATTTACTTTGATTTGGACTTTAGAGTACATACTAGCGAATGCCCGCGACTTCGTCTGCGTGGTTTGAGGTTTTTTGGTTCCCGCTTCTTTTGGGAACTCCTTAATTTTCCGGGATAAAAAGCCTATGTGCTATTCCAGACTATAATCTATCTCTGTGCCAAATTTCAGTCAGATCCGTCCAGCCCTTGGGGCGTAATTGAGTAACAAACATCCGTCCATACATCCGTCCATCCATCCAAACTTTCATATTTATAATATTATATTAGTAAGAAGTAAGATAAGATATTTACCTTAAACTCATGATTTTCTCAACCTCACTGAGGCGTTATGCTCAGTTGTCATTTGTCGACAATTTTGAGGGACGTCCCAGTTCTTCCTCGAGGCTTCCTCGAGAGAGGATGAGTCGAGGGGCTTTCGAGGTAACTTCTGAATATGGGTGAAAGACTTTAGAGGTGCGTTGTAGTCCGAAAGGAGGATCAAAACCTATCATTTGCACAAAATATTATTCGTAAACTTGTAACCACTCGTAGACTTCGAGCAACCAAGTCGTAGCTCTTGCTTTTAAGGAAAACTGTGGAACCGAAACTTTGCAAGTTTTCCATTTTACATGGTTTACCTACTCACATGTTTTGAAAGAATATCACATGAATTAATATCACCTACTTATTTAGTAGCTCATAGTTTTCTCTCTATATATGTATATGGTTCAGGTCTTTTACAGGAGCACAGTCCGATCAGATAAGACGAGTGTTTCGAGAAATATGAAATTACGAGCATTTCGAATGACACGTCGAAAATAGTCCGCGAAAATATCCAACCACAATTTTTCAAGCATACTTATACGTTTTCCGAATGAGTTTAGTTGGTCGAATGAGGTTAGTTTTAAAAATTTTCAGTAAATTACAGTATTCAACAATATATTTTATGGTTCTTGAGTGAAGAAGCAGCGTAAGCACAAATTGGAACAAACTTCCCGAAGGCACTTCAATAATTACAGCCTTTAATGCAAGGAGTGCCTGCTTAAACGTGATGCCTATTAGCAAGTCTGTTCAGTTTTGGCAACTGAGAACTAAGCTTTGGTATCTCTTCAGACCGGCTTGAGCCTTATCTGAATAGAGTTCTTTTGAATTTAAACATTTCTACATAAGAAGCGTTGAATAAGAATAGTCTCTTTCAAATGCTAAATTCTGCCATTGTGATTTGGCTCTTTGATTTGGCATGCAGTTTTGCCATACTAAAACAATAAAATTTTACTCCTTAGAAGTTTTAGTTATTTAGTTTTATCGTTTTGTTCTGTACTTACTTATCTAATTTGTTGCATCATATTTTCAAACCCTACCTCAGTCCTCAACAATATTTTTTAATCAATAGGTCCATTAAGTTAAGTAAGTCCGCCAAAGGTAACCCAGCTGGCGTCTATTTATTTTAGCCCAAAGGCTTCGAGACAATTGCACCATAATCTTTGGGCATCATGCCCATAAATGAAATTATTTGTAAAATAAAATAAATATCGTTTGTATATTTTTTGTATAAACTAAATAAGAATATACTAGTTGATTCCCGCGACTTCGTCCGCCTGGACGAAGTTTTTTCGATTCCCGCGGGAACTCTTGAATTTTCCGGGATAAAAAGTACGTCCTTCCCCGGGATAGAACCTATCCCTGTACCAAATTTCATCAAAATCGGTTGAACAGATGGGCCGTGAAAACGTAGCAGTCAGACAGACAGACAGACAGACAGACACACTTTCGCATTTATAATATTAGTATGGATATAGGCCCTGAAAACAAGGAAACTTAATTTATTGTGTTGGTGGCAAATTGTTATACAGAATCCAATTTAAGCCGTGCGAATGGCGCCTTCAAGGTTGGTAGGTATATTTTCGTAACTGAGGCTGAGCACAACACAAATTCTGATACAAATTAATGGTAAATTATTGACAGCTGTGCTCGGATGGTTCTGGACAGTTGCTCGTAAGTTATCAGAATTATTATCACAGAACTTGTCCCCGCACTGTCGGATAAGGTCAAACTATGCCACTTATAGTGGGTAAGTTCCGAGAGCAAGGAATTCTATTTCGAGAGTGTCACAAATCATAAGATAGTAATAATGAGTTTTCTTGAATTGATTTAATAATGTCTTTATGATTACAAACTCCGAATCACCTCTGTGCGCTAACCTTAGAAACTGCTGTTGTACATGTGGAATTTTATACGATTTAAAAGAATGGAATCTGGGAATACGTTCCATTATGGATAAGTACATAATTATAAAAAAAACACGGCCAAATGTCAGAACTATGCTGAGTGAAACCAGGCACCGAAGAGTTTTTCGGAGAGGTCTAAATTTGTAGCTATCCTTTTCAGGAGCATTATTAAAGGGATGGCAATTTTACGACCAGTTTAGTTAAGAGAATGATTCCAACCTAGAATTTGCCACAATAATACAATGATAAAAAATCCACAGTTAATAGTTGCCAAATCATCTTCTTTAATAAATAATAATATTTGAAAATACAACCGAATGTCGGTGGATATAGGGATTCGAACTATCTTCTTTATTCTTATATCTTTTCTAGAGTGAAAACTCTTTCATGAATATTGGTAAGAGGATGTAAGCTCTGACAGTGACAAAGTGAGTGCTACGTACCGATAGATTAGGTGGCTAAACCTAGAGGTTTGTCACTGTCTACTCGCGATAAGTGACAAGGTGTGAATTGGATAACTTATAATAATTAATTAAAATTCACTATGCCCCAATAATGTATTTTATACTATAAGTTTATATAACACTATGTCCAATCAATTTAGGATCCACGTTCCAATTTTTTGAAAAGTAAATATTGAAATAATTTAATATAAAAAATTATTTTTAAACAACCGACTTCAAACTCCCGCGCCAACTTTACAACAACAAGCACACGCTATACAAAGTACTTATTTTATTGTTGATATTTTAAAAACCGCTCGACCGATTTCGATAAAATTTATATGGGACCACTTGGGAAGTATACCCTTTCAAAAAAAAAAAAGAATCATCCAAATCGGTCCACCCAGTCAAAAGTTCTGAGGTAACAAACATAAAAAAAAAAAATACAGTCGAATTGAGAACCTCCTCCTTTTTTTGAAGTCGGTTGAAAATAACTGCTGAGTGCCGGTGCTTCTCAATTCGGAAAAGTCGGCAGAAAGGATAACAAGTGAATTATAATTTGAATATTGATAAAAGTTCCTACCCTTCTACTTTTTGTTGTTCTTTTAATATATTACACTAGCCGATGCCCGCGACTTCGTCCGTGTGTGTACGTGGATAAAAAGTAGCTTATGTGCTATTCCAGGCTATAATCTTCCTCTGTGTCAAACATGCAGATCCGTTCAGCCTTTCTAGCGTGATTAAGTAACAAACATCCATCCATACATCCATCCATCCAATCTTTCACATTTAGAATATTATGGTATAGTATAGTATAGAAGTATAGTTTAAAGTATTTGATCACAATATGCTATCTCGTTACTGAAATGTTCCCATTGGAACAACATGGCGATGGTTTCACCTATGGTTTCATAGTGAGAATTTTTGACACGCCAGTAACACCAGGATCGCAATTTTCTGAGTAACGGTGGTATCAAATAGCGGCCTTATGTGACGGCACAGTTATCCAGGGAAGCAAGGACTGTGCATTTGGTGTTGCTAAGCACTGATACTGATTTGCGAGAAAGGGTATAAATTTGACTTTACGTTACCTGCTTAACAAATCATAGCGGAAGAAGTATATGTTTACCTACTCTTTGTTTGAAGACGATGCCTTTTCAAACAATGATAGGAGTTTGTTTAACACGAGACCGTTAAGCTCTGGAAATTAATTTGGCTAGGATGAACCCGCTTTAAATCCGTCTTTAATATATAACACTCTTTAAATGGAGAAGCTTTTACTCACGACTTCTTCCACGAACTGAGATGAAAGTCTTCACGGTTTTGGGGTTTAAAGTGTATTTAAGTGTTAGCATTAATATTGGTTTACTAGAGTTTGTTGCGAAAAACTAGCAAACGTACTTTTATGAATAAGTGAGAGGGATTGTGATAATATGCGTGTAATATTATATATTTTATGAACAAAAGTGATGAGGAATTTTGCTGTGAATTTACTGTCCCAGAATTTATCACTTATTTTTTGTTCTCAAATCCCTAATAGGTAATCCCTTGTCCCAGCGGATGATACTGCCTTCTACTCATTAGCGTCAGCTGAATAAATATACCCTTTTACAAAAGTAGAAGGAGTTTTTTTTAATTCCTCGTAACTGATACGGGAGTTATAGGTTAAAGTGCTTTGAAGGAATATTATTCTTGACCCAAATAACGACTAAAGTATAGGTAGGTATTAAATAATTCATAAAGTATATCTAATATTTTTATTTCTGATATATTATTACTTAATAACTACAATAATATAAGGGTTCCGTAAAGGTAAAGGTACCAACAGGAACCTATTACTAAGCCTCCGATGTCCATCCATCCGTCCGTCCGTCTGTCTGTCAGCGGGCTGTATCTCACGAACGGTAATAGATAGACAGCTATAGATTGTGTATTTCTATTGCCATAGCGGCAAAAAAATAAATAAAATAAAAAATATACGTGATTTTTTCGGCGTTTCTTGCTGTCTTATCTCTTGAATCGTATAAAGAAGACGAAATTTATAAAAAAAATCCCATACAGTAAACTAGTATTTTAAAAGTACAAAGTGTTATATCTTGTACGATGGTACGGAACCCTTCGGGAGCGAGTCCGAGTCGCACAGTCGCACTTTTTTTAGTCAATAATACTACGTTAGTAGTTGTAATACGCATAAATCAAAAGTTTTAACGGGAGCTTTAAGTTTGGGTATTTTCTAAGTTTTAACCGAGGAGGTGAAAACCTATTATTAGCTATAAGTTACCTAATTTTAAGACTATTTAGAATAATAAGCTGTTGGGTTTCCTTAATAAATAATAAAAAAATAAAATAAAATAAAATTAATCCCTCTAAATTCAATACATTTTCTTCTCAAAAAAGCCTTTATCACGGAAGGAATTAGTAGCCTGTTGAAGATCGTAACCTTGGTAAGACTGATAAGTAATGGTAGCAAAAACGTGTCAGATTCTGAAAGTCTTTGTTCCGGAAATAAAGGACTTTGCAAGTGTGGCGAATGGAAGTGATTTTCCGAGCCGTTTTCCGGGTCGCTAATTTACAGAAAACGTAGTAGTACCGTAAGTACTTTAGCACCAGATTAAATAAATCCTTTGAACCATTTACTTTCTCTGTTTCGAATCTTTTTATGTACCTACATTTAAATAATAGGCACATTAGCATGTTTTACCTTAAATTATGGAAAATCCCTAGCAGATTCCTTAGTTTCATTTTTTAGGTATATATCCACATAATATTATGATATTTATATATATATTTATGTATTTTTGTATTGAATTTGTTTTAATACATTAGAATATTTTAATGTTAAGTTATTTGTGTACTTAGTTAGATATATTACCTTCTTGAGTTTGAAGGTATTGACAGTACCTATTTATTATTTCATCCTTAATCCTTTGTTTAGTGTACACCCTCATCCAGTATTTCTATTATTATTATATTTTCCTCTTTAAGTTGTCTGGAAGCGATTGCTTCTTAGCGATAAGGCCGCCTATTGTACAGCTTCTTCCCTTTATGTATGTGTCTTTATTCTTCTGTTTTGTATCTAGTTTGGTGTACAATAAAGTTGTATTTTCATTTCATTTCATTTCAGATTCCTTTTTCGGAAAAACCTTTATTCAATTTCCTTGTTTTAATGCTAAAACATAATTTGATGTCGCTCGATGAAGGGTTGTAAAATGTCGGTATCTAGGGATGGCCCCCTACTTGCGCCATAATCCGCGGTAATACGAGGGTCTTCTGTAGTATTACAGAACTGTGCATTGTAATAATCCGCTTAACCTACTAATATTTCATTACAGCATATTATTGTGGACCTCTATTTTAGAGTAAAACCTAAAGGGCATATTTTTCTGTGTTACCTTACCTTTTAAAAATTCCTGTTCCCTCCATTATATTTTTTTTATAGGGAGAAACTTTATAATCGAAACATGAACCTAGATTCTGTACTATTACTTATTATTAGTTAAAAGTAATTGAATGTGCAATTTATAACGAATTATGACACTAGAATTGGAGCAGATGGCTTGGAACCGAAATAAAATTAACACGAAACGTAATCCAGGGTGCTGAAAATTTCCAGATTCTGGGTTTCTTAGCATTCCGCAATTACTGTGTTATGTACATTAGTTAACTTGCAGAACTGAGCTCTGGCAAGACACTATGTAGTAATAGTTCTGCTTGGTGCTTGCACTACGTAGATAAACAGCGTGTACGTATTAGCATTTTACACTTGCAGTCAGTTATATGTATCAAATCGACGTCATCAAATTATTTCTGGCCAGGTTCAAGTGCGCTTGCTCAGTAAATAACAAAAAAATTGAGAAGTGGACATTTTTCCCACACCATCGCAGCAGATCATTAAATAAAATAAAATAACTGTCAGAGATGAAATGGTTTATTAATGTCAGAGATAGAATAATATTGTTATTTTAAATTACTATTTCGTAAATTAAAATATTATCGTTTTAAATTTAATTTTAAATGCATTTCTGTAACCAAGGCTGACGAATTGAATACTGTCATGTGTCCCGGGAATGTTTTTATCAATAAAGTTTAAGAATAAAGTGGGGAGTATTTAACCTACACACAGGATTATTATAGAGAAACTTATAAAGATTTTTGTATATAAGTTTAAATACGTTTAACACAGTAATAAATTAAACCATATAGAGATCCTTATTTTATTATATTTACTTAATTAGAACTTCATTTTCGTCAAGAACTTGGCGTCTAATCAATTCATATAATACCATAGACCACCTTAAGTTTACTCACTAATTTTTATGTTGACAATCTGTTGCAAATTCTTTTATCCTATTAACTAATCAGTGCTAAATCTATGTTAGGTATATCTAAGTTCTAACGTTCAATAAATTTAACGCTCAATTTTTTGGGTGCCAAAAGATACGAGTATGGATCTGATGTAACTGAATATGGCACTTCTGGCTCTATTTTATAATTCAGTATCAGTTGAGAAAGAGCTGCGCGCATTTGCATCATTCCGTATCTTTTACCTGAAAATAATTTCAATAAATAACAATAAAATACTACTAATCGAACTATTATAATTTTGGGGTTGGTGAAAAATCGTCAAAGTAACATAGGCGATCAGTCTCTAAGATGGATGCGCCTACGGTAACAACACTCGGTATTAAGAATTAACTAGCTGATGCCCGCGACTTTGTCCGCGTGGATGAAGCTTTTTGGTTCCCGCGGGAACTGCTTAATTTTCCGGGATAAAAAGTAGCCTATGTGATATTCCAGACTATAATACTGTGCCAAATATTATCCAGATCGGTTCAGCCGTTCTAACGTGATTGAGTAACAAACATACATCCATCCATCCATCAAAACTTTGACATTTTTCATATTAGTATAAATAACAAATTACAATTTACCTATACAAAACCGTGGCCCTTCGCCAAAAGGAATAAAGGTGTTGTTAAGATTGTCGCCCTCGATGTAGGAACTGAATCGCTCAGGCTGCCATTGCTCCGGATCAGGGAAATATTTCTCGTTGTAGTGTAGGGCGAGTACGTTTATGAACACGGGTAAACCCTTTTCTATTGTAACGTGGTCATTCAATTTATATTCCTTCTGACACAGTCGATCCAAATATCCTAATGGAGGATATTTACGCAAAGTTTCTGCAATTAATTATATTTTAAGTGAGTTTAGTTGGAATGTCATTTTAATCAGTCATGTAAAAATATTTCAATAACCGTACCGTGAAGACATGCCGTTAGATACTTCAGTTCCAACAATTCATCGTATTCCAAAATGTCCTTTCCATTTTCTTTTACTGCTACTTTGATTTCATCATAAAGTCTTGCCTGTAATACAGTTTCGTAACAATTTCCAAAATCGTGCTTCACTTCAAAGGTATGAAATTATTGATAGAACGTCCTACTAATTTGACTGTTTTATTGAAAAACTACTAAATGCGCGTAAGCAGAGCTGGATTTACACATTTGCCGCCCCAAAGCTATAAAACTTTTGCCGTTCCTACTGACTTCTAAAATTGGATACACTGTTCACAATAAAGTTAATTCCTTTTTTTTAGGGAATAATCTAGTTTCTAGATTATTTTTACAACTTTTTTATTGGGCCAATTTTGCCACCCCCCTTATTTTGCCGCCCAAAATTTTATTTTATTTAGATTTTTCAGCTTCTATGGTAAATTCGGCACTGCGCGTAAGTATAATTATATAGGTTTCTTACAAATACCGACGAAAGTCTTCCGGTATAAACAGCATATGCCTCTAGGAAGTAAGCTATCTCAGTACGAAATATTTAAATGGTAACTGATGGGCAGACAGACAAACGGACACATATTCGCATTTATAATGTTACTAAATGATGCCCGCGACTTTGTCCGCGTGGATTAGGTTTTTTAGATTCCCGGGGAACTCCTTAATTTTCCGGGATAAAATCCATTCCCGGGATGTAATGTACCACAATACCAAATTTCATCAAAATCGGTTGAGTAGATGGGCCGTGAAAGCGTAACAGACAGACTGACAGACACACTTTCGCATTTATAATATTAGTATGGAAAATCTCTTATATATAAAATTCTCGTGTCACAATTTCGTTCCCATACTCCTCCGAAACGGCTTGACCGATTCTCATGAAATTTTGTGAGCATATTCAGTAGGTCTGAGAATCGGCTACTATCTATTTTTCATACCTCCACGCGAACGGAGTCGCGGGCATCAGCTAGTATAGGTATACAATTTCTAATAAGTGTATACGAACCTGTTCTTCTGGATGATAAGCTAATTCATGAAGACAATAACTGAGAGTAGTAGACGCGGTTTCAAGTGAACCAAAAATAAATGCAGCTGCTTGTGCCAACATGACATCATCAGCAAATTCTGCTCAACATAAAAACATAACAAATTTTAAACTGATGTTAAATGATAGTGAGGCTTGAATACGGCGATATCGGTGGAGTATATCAGTCTTGAGAAATCTTTTATGCACCACACTCTCCTGCGACGCGCACAAAATCGTCAGTATAAAATAATCCGTGCATGGAATTTTAATTTCACGAATCCGTATGAGCGACGTACCAACACAACCGACATACTCTTCTGTTATAGAATTCCAGAATCCATTTCAGACTTGCCTCTACACAAGTATTATAAATCTATTAATTAATATTTAATAGTATGCTCGTGAGAAAAGCATACTACTACTATCAACTACTATACTATGCAGTCGAAAATGTATGTGTATGATGAAAAAGCCTGGATTTGTTTCGCTCTAGCCAAGCTTTAGCTATGCGTGGGACTGTGGCATATATTATGTATAGGTGCTTAATGTTTGATTTTATTGTTAAACTTTTTAAAAATGAGTAACCGCTGACTTTCTTGCTACTTCTTGGTAGTAATGGCAGTCCGAACTAGTTGTAGATTTAACGATTAAGGAGCACTTGTAAAAGTTTTTTTGAATAAAAATCATTTGAATTTTAAATAATAACGTAGGAATTCAGTAAATAAGTACAAGAGACTTACGAGAATCAGCACCGGCTGGTAGTTCCAGCTTTTCCTTTAAGCTCAGCAAGTAACTCACCATATCTTTATAATTTACATTTTCAACTTTTTTTCGTTCTTCAACCACGTTCCAAAACAACTTTTTTATATATTCAGTTGCTGGTTCAGAGAAAAAACTCACCCTAAAAATATTTCAAAATATAATGTAAGGTTTATTATTTCGAGAGCTGTCAATTTGACTTATTTCATGACTTTTTATTCTATTTGAGCTGGGTGTTCATTAAGAAAATTAAGTTAATACTGTTTGTCAATATATTATCTCATGGAACAAGAAGTGTAACTACGTCGATATAATTAATTTAATAAATTAATGTTGAAACTTAGTCAATATTCGTTTGTTGACGTATATTGACTTGGGGAGGTGGTGATAACGACTTTTTGAAACGAGAACGTTTTGGATCTCATGATTCATTCGGTTGACAACGGCAGACGAGACGAGACGGTAGAGAGTAAATAGGTAATGTTGCTACTTGATGTCATATTGGATTGAGTGTTCACTTTGTGATTAGAAATGTATATCAGTTTGTGATAGTTTTGTTGATTGATCCGTCTGTTTTGTGACTGTAAAAAAAGTAATTTTGAATGTTAGACGCCACCGAGTTTCTTGCTGGTTCTTCTCGCTAGGTCGTGGCATTCCGAACCAGCGGTAGATTCGTTTTTAAATTGTTAATTATGTGAAAGTACTCGTATTAGTATTAAAGTTTTTGTGAGAACGATAACTAAGATTCAAATAATGAGTTATTTTTGAGTAAATATTTGCAATGAAAATTACAATATTTAACTATTATAGATAAGTTATTTTAATAAGATATAAAGTGCTATTAGAAATAAATAAAATAAGAATATAAATAAATAAATATGAATAAAAATTTGTAAGGTTGGCACATAGATTTGTAGTTTGAGCTTTTTATTTTTATAAATAGGTCAAAAACTTTAACGTGATACGGAATGAGTACAAACAGGTGATCTGCTAAGATAGAAAGCAACGTGAAAAGAAAAAGAAGGCACATTGTTGCACCCTTATAATTTCAATAACGTTTTATTTTGCAACAATAATTACTGTGATCATGATTTAATTATTTTCATTTAAATCTTTTAACTCAAGTAGTGACTAATAATAGTGTGTACTTTACTTTAAATGTTTCTAGATAATGTCCACCAAAAGTTTGTGTCACATAAGTATGTGACCTGGTGACAGCGTCGCTAGTGTTTATGAAAAAAAAAACACCAAATTGGCAAAAAAATTTGCTCCAATTTTGGCCATCGGGTCAGATGAGCTGATTTTGGCCACTGGGTCAGATAAGTTTGTGGGACTATACAATATTCTCTTCACTATTACCTTAATACGGCAGCTACTGCAGGCATGAGAAAAATTGAGATGAATTGAAATCCACGCCAGGCTGTCCATTTAGCCATGTGACTGGTTATGTACCATAACGGTGAATTCTGGTCATTTAAAACACTAACTCGTATCCCAAAAACTGTATATGCTATAGTGTCTGATATATACATCGAAAATAGTTCCTGAAAAATGTTTTAAGTTCTAAATTATAGGTAAGACGTGAAAAGAGTTTTTTCGTGATGAAAATGTTTTATTCATGCTGGTTTTTCTCGGTAGGAATGGTATTCTGAACCAGTGGTAGATTCACTCGAAGATTCAAAAGCAGTTGTAAAAGTTTATTTAAATAAAAAAACATTTGAAATTTCATTTCGTCCGATGAGAAATTTATTTTTATCACGACTTTTTTGTGATATTCTTATTATATTACCTTTAGATTCGCTATATTTTTGCAATCGACGTAGTCTCGTTTTACTCTTAGCACCAATTGGCTTGCATTCAAATTCATAAGTTCAGTAAGAATCTTTAAGCGCATTGGTGTAAACATGGGAGTAAGCTCATGTCTTATATTTTTCCATAAAGGATTCTGTAACATAAAACGTAACTACTTATTAGATAATAATGTATTCGCTTAAATATTTTAAAATTTCAGTTTTATAATAATACTTAAAAATGTACAATGTGTAATTCAATGTATTCCTTGAAACGGTTATGCTGGTTGTCATAGGGAACCAACTAAATATTATAAAAATGCGAAATCGTGTATTTCTGTCTGTCTTCTACGCTTCCATGGCCCATCTGTTCAACCCATTTTGACGATTTTAATTTAACCCTGGGATGCAACCATTCTCTATACCAAAAAGATTAAAGCCATTAAAGCGTAGCAGACAGACAGATAGACAAAGGGACAGACAGGCAGACACACTTTCACATTTATCATATAAGGATTTTAAAATATTTTTTATTAGATTATAATGTAAACAGCTTTATAATGAAATAAAATATAATAAATATTATGCACCTATTACACTTACCTTCACAGAAAACAAGTTTAAGGAACCTAGTCTGTCCGTTGCTTTGGAATCCACTGATCTGTCTTGAAAATACTCAAAATCTTTTCTAAGTATCTGCCTTGCAAGTTCTGGATTTTGTACCATTAATGCTGGTTTCCAGCCCAGAAATATCCCAACGTAATCTTGCGGGTGCCTCCTTCTCAAATCAAAACAATAATCCCAAACACTGCTTCTCATGATAAACCCTAAATTACCGAAAAATAAAAAGGGCTTATCATATGGGACACCACGATGCTTCCAGTAATTATAAAATGTCGTATGCCAATACAACCACAGGAAAAGGAGACACGCTATCGCAGCACAAAATATTAGGTAAATCGCCAACATACTTGTGTATAACTGGACGGTCACAAAACGACTAGGAAACAGACTTAAGGTTATTACGAGGAATATTTATGCCTACCAGTTTATTATAATAATATACTTTAGTTTTTTTAGGTAAGTAATTATATATTATTAGCTGTACTCGTATCATAACATCAACCGCTAGATATCAGCTGGGTGCTAAGTAGTAGTTTGAATTGGTGACTTTTAGAAATAAAAATAAACACATCATCACATCATCATCACTACAACCTATTAACGTCCCACTGCTGGGCACAGGCCTCCACTCTCATAGGAGAGCGGGAATTAGAGCTTAGACCCACCACGCTGCTCCAATGCGGGTTGGCGGGCTTTAACGACTATTATCATGCTAGTGATAATAACCGGGACCGACGGCTTAACGTGCTCTCCGAGGCACGGGGGTGAAACACCGCCAACTTCCAACTCCGGGCTGGCACTGAGAATTTCTTAATTGAAAAACCCAATACCTTAACTTTTATGCCCGACCGGGAATCGAACCCAGGACCTCGTGATCCGCAGAAAAAATAAACACACTAAATGAAAATTAATAAACACACTAAATAAAAGTAAATTTTCATTATTTCGTATTACTTATCGAGATGATCAGGGAGAGGCATGGTGTCTTCGATAAGTTGAGTAAAGACTAGCAAACTTTTAGGGCACGGCCTTATCACCCTTATCCCGAAGCAGCCCCACTGCACTTTTAAACCCTTTGTATTTTTGTTAAGGGTAAATTAAGGAAGAAATCTTATTTATAGTTTACAAATATCTATATCCAAGTTCCGTCATTGCTTGGTCAGTCATTTATTAATTCACGATTCACGAAGACTACATTCAGAAAGGAAGGAACGTGGAATATTATGAAATTAGGTAATCAGTAATGTTCAGTAAAAACGGCAGTAAAATGTTTTTTCAACACAATTGCTCATAAAGTGGCTCTAATTTCACCGCAATTAAGCACATAGACACCTATAATTTAATCAAACTGTGACTTTTTCATTGCTATTATTCACTAGTAAGTTATAGTTTTATTTTTATTTTATCTACTAAAAAAAATATTTTTAGTATTATTATTATTCACAAGTGATTTACAGAGGTTTTTTTTATTTTATCTACTAAATAAAATTATTTTTTAGTATTATTTTCTTCACAAGTGTGTTGTTGTTCTCGGCTATCTTAAGACCCTCACCTAACGGCTCGGGTCTCAATGGCGCCTCAGCGGTAATCACTAACATTACACACTTGTACCATAATGTATTATTATATCCAAAAATAAAATAAAACCAAAAACAAAAAGTCTGTGCCCATGAAGATTGCTATACACACACTATAATGGTCGATACATTGGATACAGATATTTTATTGAATAACAACATCAGCTAGTATTGTGTGTATCGACTTTATAAACGACTGCCTGAAAAAAGGAGTATATTGTTTTCAGGGTTCATGTATGTATGTATGTATGTGAGTTTGTATATTCCACCATAACTTCTATACGCCTGAACCGATTTTGATAAATGAGGTATCGTTAGAATCCCTAGCTTATTCCGGGTGACATAGGCTAGTAAAATTAAAAAAAAAAATTGATGGGGTGACCATGGTTCCGCATTAAAGACTAAAGTTGAAAAAAAAAATTCGAAAATAAGATTACCTATATAATCATCATCTAGAAAACAATGAGTAGATTCCAAAAATATATAACACTATAATTCAATATCCAGTAATTCACAAAAAATATCGTTACGTAGTAGCAGCGGTAGCCGTACTTCCATTCGAGGGGGATTTTTTATTACACGACTGCCCAAAAAAGGAGTGTTACGTTTTCAGGGTTCGCGTATGTAAGTAAGTGTGTCTACGGCATCTAATTTTAATTATATTCACTTGTACATATAATACGATGTTCGAATTTCATTCGACTCACCTGAACGGCAAAGCTGTATCGGGATTATCAGATACCGAGCTCAGCTGTTCGGCTTTTAACGCTACCCACCGCATGAAATAGCACCAAAGAATACCCTTTCAATAGTATGGCGTGCTGTAATCGTTAGACGCATTGTCATCAGTAGAGTCACGCGGAAGAGGGCACCATTTTATCTTACTACCCATCGATTTACCAACTAAGGATACAACATTACCTACAAAATAATACTCAAAAAGCGTCCACAATCGCTTATACAATCGCAGCTATATATAATACAGACTGAGACACCAAACGGTTCACAAAAACCAACCATATAGATTCATACTTAGGGTTAAATCTTGTAATAAAAGTTCGACACATACGACATTTTGCAATGAATCAGCGGAAGACTTTCTGTGTTCCGAAGTAAAGTGATATAGGAGTCGACAAATTTGTATTTGATATTTTTATTTTTTTTAATACTTTATTGGTGATGATGATTTTATGAAAATTATCTTTATGTATTTGTGTGTTTATGTGTTATTATGTATTAAATATTTTATTTACGTATTTTATCTAAATATAACACAGTTACTTCTTGGCAGGATAAAAATTTCATTAAGTAGTAACATGTCGCGGGATCGAATCCCTCTCACGAAATTCACGAATTGAATTCCATACTAATATTATAAATGCGAAAGTGTGTTTGTCTGTCTGTCTGTTTGTCTGCTACCCTTTAACGGCCCATCTTTTCAACCAATTTTAATGAAATATGGTATAGGGATAGATTACATCCCGGAGAAGGATATAGGCTACTTTTTTAACCGACTTTCAATAAAGGAGGAGGTTCTAAATACGGTGCGTATAAAAAAAATGTACACCGATTTCGAAGATCTGTCTGTCTGTCTGCTACGCTATCCCATCATTTCAACTGATTTTGCTGAAATTTGGTATGTAGTTTATATCCTGGGGAAGGATATAGGCTACGTTTTATCCCGGAAAATTAGGGAGAATCTAGTCTAGTTCTTAATAAATACAAAAACTAGTGACAAAAAATGAATAAAAGTACCTTGAAATATATTTAACTACGAGTACCTAACTTATAAACCTGTCTTTTAGAAGTATGCTTTTTTTCAATGTTTAATGTCTACATATAGTGTAGACATACATATACGTCTATATATTTTTCAATAATGGCCTTGCTCAAATCATATAAAGTTCGCGCGCGAGTTGAATGCAGAGTAAATGTATGGTGACACATATATTTATTCTGCATTCAACTAGCGCGCGAACTGTACATGGTGAAATTGTGTTCAAGTGTGGGCATCGGATATTGTAAATAAATTAATATTATTTTTTGATTAATATTATTACAAGAAACTGCAATATTTTTAAAGTTTGCGATATAGTTACCCAAAAATCGATAAAAAAAAATTGTTCAATAGAAAAAAAAATATGGCATCGTTCTTTAAGAGATTGACAACGGTTTCTTTTTCTATGATGATTATCATAACTGCCAGATATCGATTTTGAAAGAATTATTTCTTATCTAAGGAATTCGACACGGTTTTTACACTACTTACCAATTTTAAATATACCCATATTAATTTATTAAAAAAAATGGGCACTTTAATTGTACCAGTTTACAACTTCAATATAAGAAAAATAAAAAATTAACTACTCCATATTTTTTGTATCCATTTCGCTAAGACGCGCCTCTATCGCGTTCTCTATTGGCCCGTAAGCGTGTGAATGCGATAGCTGCTCATTTGAAATATTGTAATTATGATGACAAAATAATTAATTTAGGTAAGATTGTGTGATTATTTCTCTAGTATACCGTAAAGTAAATGTATATAAAGTATTTCCTAACCTAAAATATGATACTCCATCGTTTTTTTCGCATCTTTCGGATTGTTTTTGCACTTTTTTACGGAGCAAAACGGCATGTTGTCGCTTGGTGTACTCATGCGCGACTGAGGTGAGAACTGTTCATATTATCTATTTATGAACAGTTTGACCGTGCCGTTTTTTGCGCTTCGATGGTGCGTCTAAGGTATTGGTAAGTCAATGTTACTACCCTACAGCTGTGAAATTGGAATAGGCTAGGGCGTTTGCAAGCTTCTGTCGTTTCTGTTTGTGTATGTTCCATTTTGACGTTTGAGTTGGCAGATATGATGCTTTCTTCCACTATTTACGCAAGGCCCTAGGGCGACAGTAGGTATGGGGTGAAACACCGCCAACTGCCTAATTCCGGGCTAGTACAATTTCTAATTAGAAAAACCCAATAGGTACTTTAATTATGGTCAGACCCAGGACTCGAACCCGGCCGCAGTCAAACATGCCAACCACTAAAACCAGTGAGGCAGTTACCAGGATAGATCTCTATAAATTAGGGATCTTTTTCCACCATTTCAATTTTGGGTCACTGCAAGGACAAAGTTTTTGGTGTTTGTATACGAGTAGGTATAATCAAAACCAAATCGTCGTCGAGTCATAGATTTCACCGAACCATTTCCTCCGTGTCTTCTAAATCCTACGTGACTCCTGCGACAAAAGTAATTTACGCTCAGTTGGCACACCTGCAAGCCATAAATCAGCGATTTTAAACTAAAACCTCTTTGCCCTGATTCTGAACCTTTATACCATGATTCTGAATGGCCATTAAAATCAATAGTTTCAGACACTATTAATTTATCTTAGAACGGTTTTACCTGGCTACGGCAGGACCATAATATGACCGGCCTACCTTTAAATGTGTATAATATGTGTTTTTCGGTAGTATCTGCAGTTCAAGTGGGAGTTTTTTTACGTATTCGATCACGACAACATTAACTACGATTTATATTATGGAATTGATCGAGCGCCAGCTGTCAAGCGCTTGACAATCCATACTAATATTATAAATGCGAAAGTGTGTCGGTCTGTCCGTCTGTCTGTCTGTCTATCTGCTACGCTTTCATGGCCCATCTGTTCAATCGATTTTGATGAAATTTGGTATAGGGATAGTTTGTATACCGGGAAAGGACATAGGCTACTTTTTATGCCGGAAAAAACAGTTCCCACGGGAATCAAAAACCTTGATCCACTCCGACTAAGTAGCGGGCATATTCTAGTTCCATATAAATCGCTGTCACGATCGAATGGGAAGAAAATCTCCCACTAGGATATAAATTCCGTCAATACTATTTTAATTATTCGATTAGCTGATAAATGACTGCGTCTGCGGATTACGTAAATTTAACCACGGCACGTAAAAATGTGGTGAACGGGTCATGGGTCACTCGAGGTAAATAACAAATTAAAATTCTCATTGTGTGTTTTTGTAAACAAAAATAAACTGTTATATATTTTATTTTAATAAATACAATCAAATACAGGAAAACTTGCTACGTGCAATGTAATATTTTTAGGAGTATCTCTATTAGGTAGATACAACAAGAACTAATTAAACGACTAGCCGAATCCAATCCAAACTTGGTGATATCTTCCAGTCCAAAATTCCTCCAAAGTTTTTGAACAGTGCATGTTGCCAGTGATGACTTACGGCTTCGAAACATGGTCGCAAACCATGTGCCTGATAAGAAGGCTCAGGGTCACTCAGCGGGCGATGTAGAGGGCTATGCTTGGAGTATGTATCCCTACATCAAATCAGAAATGAGGAGAACCAGAGTATCCGACATAGCTCGAAGAGTCGCCTATATTAAGTTGCAATGGGTGGGGTACATAGTTCGAAGAACCGATAGCCGTCCGGGTCTCAAGGTGCTTGAATGGCGGCCTCGCACTGGATAGCGCAGTGTTGGACGACGCTAGGTGGACGGAAGATCTCAAGCGAGTTGCTGGGAGCAGCTGGAAACAAGCGGCACAAGACGGTTTTCCGTGGGGATCCATACAGAAGACCTCCGTCAAGTTGTGGACGCCTATAGGTTACGACGACGACGACGAAACGAGTCACTACACCATTAGTAACAATAGCACCAGCACTTGTATTTTGTTGTGATATTCTGCCTGATCGAATGTAATATAAATTTGAAAACGATGTGAACGTGTGAAAAAGATAGGGCTAAGTAGATCACATAAATGTCTCATAAAATCTGTAGTCGGTATAGGGAACAAACTTAGCAAGTAATAGGCATATACATCTACTACAGTAAACACAGTTTTCCGCTAGAGAAGCGCTTTGAACCGTTAAATGAAGATGCTCGTACCCGTCGCTTGTCCCGGTATAACATTACTGTGTCCCGTCTGAGTTCACGTGAACTACTTTATAATGGTTTTTTGTGAATTGTACTTTAATTTTACTCTATTAAACTGTTTATTATTCTAGGTGTTATATATTGACAACCAATGTATTTTATTTTTGCCTCGTTATATTTTATCATTATAACATAATTTTTTTAGCTATGGATTATTTTTAAATTAGATACAATTCATGCTAACTGTATTCTAGGCGCAATAGTATTCAGGCTAATGGGAGCAACAGTAAATTATTATTTTTCCACTATAGAAAATGAAGAGGTTTCTGTAATTTGTAGTTGAGTTTACAATAAGGTCTGCAGGGCATATTATAAAAAAATACTGCTGCTGGAGCTGGATTACTTATCGTACGCAAGGAAATGAACGTCAACATTAACTCTAACATCTAACATATTAAATATATTTACGGTACTCTAAGGTAAAACGCAGAACTGGATTAGGTATATTAATTTACATTAGCCATATGGTATCATATTATACCAATTTCCTGGGTCTCTACTCTCTTCTCTTCTGCTTGAGTTGTTCATATTAGTGTGAGTGTTTAGATCCTTGAGGTGAGTAGAGGTGATCTACCTTTTTTTAAGTAGGCATGCTTGTACATATATGTGTGGCCCAATTTGGAAATAAATATTTTGTCTTTCTTTTTCTTTCTTTCAATTTCAAATCACATGGAGATTCACTGACTACAGCATGTAACCACAAAAAATGACATCTATTTTTCAGCCTTATCAACTTGAAACCCCCACATGTTACTGCCATCCCCAGTTCTATTCGCCCTCGTCTGAACAACGGCGTCGGGGACCATTTTGCGATCATACGCCCAACCTATCCACGCAAAGAAATCTATGAACTTAGTACTCGGGTTCAACCAGTTGTTACCCAGCTCGGCGGTTCGGTAGTCCCATGGAAACGCGTGGTGGTAATTGTGGAATCCTTCCCCAAACGCTACCCAAGATACAAAGAGGTTCTGAGCCGGCTTTATGTGTTTGTCATAAGGCTTATTGCCCCATAAATGAGCAGCACTGTTGACGCAGAATGATATGTGGAGGTTCAAGACGTAACGCATTATGGCGATATTCCATGCAGTGTTAAAAGTTTCCCCGAAGAAAAACATGGGAATGAGAGTTGGTAGAGCAAAGCAGATTGTTCCTATGAATGGAATGGCGTACCTGGAAGTAGAAAAAAACGTTAAATTAAAGCATTTCTACATATGTGTAAGAATTTACACGTAATTCCTATCAATATTGTGTTATTTTTATAAAGGTTATTGTATGGATGCTGTAGGCAAGATTATTTATGACAATTAATCTCAAAGCGTTATGGTTTGTTTTTGATGCTCACTTCTTCTGAAACCTAAGCACGGGGTTGGCGTGTATGTCCGACATGTCGATGAATTTTCCTCTGCTTTTCAACTCTGAATGCTTTTTGACTAGTAACCACCCCATGTGCGAGTAGAAAAAGCCACGTGTCGCATTGTGAGGATCGGCATCCGTGTCGCTGTACCTGGAACAATTATTTCTTAAATTCTTTGCACCTTAGTTATTCGCTACAATGATATCTTCAGTCTAAAATTCACCTTATTTTGATATATTCACCTTATTTTTCCGAAATCGCTTCTAACACCGCTGTCGTATTTAGATATGTCGCACGCGACATATCTAAAAACGGATCGATCATCATCATCAATCCATTGCCGACCCACTACCGAGAAAAGGTTTCCTCTCCGAATGAGATAGGTACATGCAATCACGCCGCTGGCCAATTCGCACTTGGCCTTTTCACACACCATTGAAAAATTATAGAGATTCCAGGCACGCAGTTTGCTCAAGAGGTTTTCCTGCACCGTTAAAGCAAGTCATATTTTGTTGCTGAATACGCATATAGATTGCCCCGGGAATTGAACCTCGGCCCCCCGAAATCCGAATAGAATGATAAAGTCTACAGTTCATCCCTGCGACTCATCGTTGTTTTTTTAGATTCTAGATCTCGTTTAGATCATTGAGGTGATCTACCTCTTTGGGTATGCTTTTTATGTGTGACAAAATTTGGAAATAAATGTTTTTTCTTTCTTTCTCTTCTTTCTTAGCTTGGCTAGTATATGAACAAATTTTAATTCCATGGATTTTAAAAGCCATTCGTTGAAAAATTATGTATTTTTTAATTATTTGGTATTGATTCAAGGCTTACTTATGATGCATCCGATGCTCTCGCACCCAATGTGTCGCCGAGTTTTGGAATGCTAATGAGTTCATCACAATCAATATAATTTGTAATGGCATTTTTGCCTTGTATGCCTTATGAGTCCACAGCCTATGTGCTCCAGCGGTAATACCTACAGCTGCCAGCACGTGTAATATGTAACCTGTGAAAAATAAGATAGCAGGTATGGTTGTCAAATTTTGCTTATTGGACGGATCAATTTCTCTTATACCGTATCGTGTGATACCCAAAAAATGGAGCTGTGTCATCAAAAAAAAAAGCCGCAGCAGAGTATGATAATGCTCAAAAAATTAGCAAGTTGATTTACTAAATCAAGTTAGACGTAGGAAAGATGACAATTATTGGAACAAAAATCGCCCGCCAGTCGCTAGACCAACGGTAAATAGATGTGGCTGGATGGGGAAGTCAGAGGAACGATTTTCAAAACCGTTGAGCCTACTTAATGATCCACCGCTCATTAGAAGGCTGGTACCACAGCGTAAATAAACGCATCTCCTTATACTGTAAAAATTCTAGACTATTAATAATTATTTGTTTAACAAGATCTTTGGTATCGTGTGATACATACAATTTTTCACCTCACTAGCGAGAAAATACAAGATGTAAGAAAAACATTATACCCAGGGACTGAAAAACAGATTCATAAAGGTTACAGAAATATAAGGGTTACAGAATGAAAGTGTAACAGAATCGAATCTGTAACCCTTTTGAATGTGTTTTTAATTCGGTTAACCCGAAACACTTATATATCTGTAACAGAAACGAATCTGTAATAGAATAAAAGTGTTTCAAAGTGTTTTAAAGTGTAACCGAAATAGCGACGTTGCCAAATTTACTGTTGACGCGTATTCAAATTTGAACCTAATGTGAAAGCACCGATGGTTGCAATTGTTTTAAGAAAAACATGGCCATGTGGTGTCTGTGTGTGTAAAGTCCAATGAAGTGAGAAGATCGCGTTGTCACACCGTGCAGTTGGTTAGGGCATGTACCTATTAGGGTTACAGATAAAAACACTTATTAACAGAAATAAACGGTTACAGATTGATTGGGTTACAGTATCGTTTCTGTTTCTGTTATAAGTGTTTCTGTTTTATAACAGTTTCAAAAAACAGTGTTTAAACCCTTTATTTCGGTTACTGTTTCAGTCCTTAATTATACCTACAGTAACCAGTGAGCAAAAGTAGCTTTTTTCTCACTGAGTAAGCAAAAACTACTTTTGCTTACTGGTTTTAAATTCAAACTACGTATGCTCACTGGTTATAAGCAGCAAAGGCGATGCTCCTTTTTGAGCTAGTGGGGTGAAAATATTATAATCGGAAGGTACTCACTGAAAATTAATGTCTTCCACGTAGCTACTGTACAAGCTAAATAGAGTCCATAGAGGGCAGTTACATGTGCGTAAGCAAATGTTATCAAGTTAGTGTAAATTAAGTCGTATTTCCTGGGAGCTGCTTGTGGGGCGACCAGCTGCGGGAATTCATCTTCAGCTTCTGTGATACTGGGTTCCGTCAAGAACCTTTTGGGTTCCGTATGTGATAAGGGAGCCATCAGGTCTGTAATTAGAGAAATCTATACTAATAATATAAATGCGAAAATTTGGATGGACGGATTGATGTTTGTTACTCAATCACGCCAGAAAGGCTGAACCTCAATTCACGCGGACGAAGTCGCGGGCGGGTATTTTATAATAAAATTACTAGCTAGCTATTAAAAATAAAACCCACATGAAATCTTGAGTTTCTAATTCCCAAGCCAATTGAGTACGAACCTTTGTTTTGCACTTGTAAAAGAAATGTTACCCAAAATGTATGAATCTACTCGTAATTAACCTTTCCAAATGATGATAATAATTATTTAACAATTAGATCAATTTATTACAATAATAAATATGTACTGACAATATAGACGACCTAATTTCACACTGACTTGTTGCGTAAGCGCCCATTAACTGAGCTGATTGTATAAACACCTACTTGTAGGTCTTTGGTTTACTTTGAATATTCAAATTATTATTGGTCATCAAAGACCCACAGGTCAGATATATTTTTCCGCCGCGTAGGTACTGTTGTTTAAAAAACAAAAAACAATTAACCAAGTACTAATTAACTATTTTCTCTAGTTTCGCCGTTTTCGACACTTGGAGGGGCTTGCGAGTCTTGCTGTAATCTGCGCTCAGCATTATGCAGGTATCGAATATGGGTAATGTTTTTTTAACTTAAAACCAGTATTTGCTGAAGCAAACGGCACCATAATAAACAGTTTTTTCATTTTAAGAAAATCTCAAAATTAACTAAAAAGGTCGCCTTTTTATGCTTAAATTCAGTGAAGAAAAGCCGTTTTTAAACTCAGCGAGAACAAAAGTTGCGGTTTTAGAACCACCACCACCACCGAATAAAAAACAGTGACATGTACCAAGAAATACATGCAATAGTCACTGTTTCGTTTATTGTGGCACCAATACCGATATCCCGGTATTAGACATTTCAATACCGGTATTGAAAACCGCAGAAAAAAGTCCGGATATTGGAGGCCCTAGCTCGTACTGAATTTCTAAACATACTGCTGGGGGTTGGCAGCACACTATTGTTACTTTCTGTACCGAGTTTATTGATGTGAACACTGAACACCCATACAAATGATATATATGGTATAGCTCAGCTTACACCTCGTGGACTTTACATCTGTCTATCGGATATCTACGTAGATACTAGTGGTTCGTAAGTGGATAGTAGATATAGTGGATAATAGTTTAGTTAAAGCTGAGAGTGGATTATTTAACGTTTATAGATAGTGACAACACTAGCGCAATATAAAAAGCGATCAAGTGCATTTTCTAACCGACTTCAAAAAAAGGAGGAGGTGCTCAATTCGACTGTATCTACTTACGAGTATGTTGTTTTGTTTTTTGTATATATCTTACGCGATCATTCCGTCAATTATGAATCTATTTTGATGATTCTTTTTTTGTTTGGTAGTTCATACTTCAGAGGTGGCCCCATATAAATTTTATCGGAATTGATTTAGCGCTTTTTGAGAAAATCAACATCGGTATCCCCAGATAATGTTTTTACTCTTTAGTTTAAATTGGTACTTTTGGGTACCAGAATTATTTTTTACAGCACCCTCAGCTTTCACTAGACAGACTACTAAATTACCTACTTTTGAACGAAAATGTATAAAATGGACTGAATAATTTTTACTGGTGCAGTTTTATCGAACATGTTCCGATGCACAATAGGAAACAGAATAATATTCTATTTAACTATCTGGAAATTAAATTATCGGTAAATATGCATCAATGTGCAAAATATGTACGGACAGTAAAATGGTTAAACTCCGATATACCTAGGTACGCACGACAGATAATATAATAGTTTTTTTTTGTTTAAGTTACGTCATCCGCAGATAAAAAAAACAGAAAGTATGTTTATTGGTTTGTACTTTAATCACGTCGCAACAGAGCAACGGATTGTCGTGATTCTTTGCATGGGTATATTTGAAAACCTCGAGAGTGACATAGGCTACTTTTTATTCCGGAAAATTACGGAGTTCCCGCAGGAATAAAAAAAACACGCAAACGAAGTCGCGGACATCAGCTAGTTCACTAGAAATAATCACAAATGCGAAAGTGATGTCTGCCTTTCTGTACGTCCATCTGTCTGCTACAACCTATTATTTTCTACCGATTTCGACGGGTACAGAGATAGGTTGCATCCCCTGGAAAGGATATAGGAAACTTTTTATCTCGTAAAATCAAAGAGTTCCCACAATTTCGAAAAACCTTAATCCACGTAGAGCAATTCGCTAGCGTCCTCACAGTTGCCGGAATAATACTTAAAAATTTACGTTAATTTTATACCTCTCACAATATCATCTTTTTCTCCAAAAAAGCGTTGTTTATACGAAAAAAAATCTATTTAATCCATTAATTTTAAATTCACGCGAAATCATCCGGTCACGTGACATTTGCTAGCTGTGACGTCTATTATTTCAAAATAAAACAAAGCTAACTACGACGTGAATCATAAGTATAATATATTTAGTGGAAAGTTTAGGTACATCTTTTTTACTGTAATTGTGAAAATTACAAGCTACAAGACGTATGCCGTGCCAACGTGTAGAAATAGAATAATTAATTAGTATCCTCACTAATTTTTTTTTCACGTTCCTACATATTATCACAGATATTATGTTCTAATCGTCGAAAGCCGTGGTTACAGAACTCGCCGAGACCCGGAATTTAAATCGGATAAATCCAACGACCTCAATTTATATAGACGGGCCCTGTCTAACAATGAATGTGGACCTATTTTACTAACGCCATCTAGTCTGAAAAGCGGGGCATCGCTATGGCGGGGACAAGAACAGGGCTATACAGGTTAGGAGCGTGCTCTATAGGTTGGACGCCCAATTTTTTTCTGTGAAAGGGCCCATCTAGTACCTACGAGTACATAAATAAATAAATAAATAAATAAAAAAGACGTGTGGCACTCGGAGACTGCCGCGGTAAAGCTATTGCATAGCATTTTTTATCAACTTACTTAACACTTTGGTTGCTATGACTACTTGTGTTGTTGACTTCAAAGTATTGAAAATAAAAAGACTATTTTTATGAAAAGATGATTTGGAATATAAAGGCGAAATAATTTTAAAGAATTATGTTTCAAAACATACTTTGAAGTCAACAACACAAGTACTCATAGCAACCAAAGTGTTAGGTTTTTTTGTAACGGAATTTCTGGATTCGGTCTCCACGCTCAAAGCCCGCGATAGAAGCTATGCAATAGCTTAATAATCATTTATTTGCCAGAATGTTTGTACATAATGTTGGTGAAATAATATAGCCTGTTCGAACATCCAACTAACTTAATAGTTTTATAATTTTATTACAGTGCTTCACACACGAGGATAGTTTCTAAACTTACTTAAATATACATATCAAAAATTCGCGGAACCGGCAGGATTTGAACATGCGTCTCTTTGGGAATCGCGCCCTGAGCGCCTTGACCACTCGGCCACGGTACACTTATCTACCAGTGCCGAAATTTTGAGATATGCATCTTGTAATCCAGTCTTCTAGCGCGACTGTTTATGCCATCCAGTAGCGATATATTGCAGTATCGAAACTACTTTCAAGGCCCATATTCGATGGAACTCATTGAACGAGGAATGACATATTTTGCTTAATAGTGTGCAAATATTAGTAGGTAGGTAAATTAAAAAAATATATATTTCTATGGGCCTAGTTGCCTGATTTAACCCTGATTAATTTAAAAAATAAACAGTGTCGACAAAGTAGGTACCTATTAAGGTGATAGTTGTTGCATTGAAACATATACCGGCAGCTATATAGTAATTAAATAATTATAACAGGCTAGTCTATCGATTTAGAGGCTTTTCATATAAGCCTATGCACTATTCCAATGCACTATTCAATAGAACATAATAATATTGGCAGCCCACAGAATTCAATGGGAGGTGAGACAGGCGAAGCAATTCAATACCGTGTAATGCATTGTATGGACCTGATACGGATAATATGTTAATTTCCTGGTTGGATTTATGATCAGTTATCGTGAGATATAACACCCTTTTAATAAATGCTTATAAACATTTAGGACGACTCCTCTGGGGCAGTGGTGAATGCTGTTGTTTTATCAGTGGACGATTTTAGTCTGGGTTCAATTGGGAAGGCGATTACATATTAAATTTTGGCTCTTGGTCTACTACTTAGGCACACATGACACCCTTTTCCCCATCTTCTGTGTTTTGGAAATTTATGTTCCTAAATAAAATTATGAGGTAGTTTATAGTCTGATCCCCCTATTCTCTCAGTGAAAAAATCATTGCCACTGAACTTTTGCTAGGCGGCTTTGGTCGCGAATAGGTTTAAGTAATGGCGCATTAGCAAAAGCCACAGGGTCAAGCGATTTGGCTTTCCATTAGGATGTCGTATGGATAACGTTTTCATAAGTTGTGCGACACGATGACACACACGCCATGCTAGGTTTAGGCTAAGTTATGTCTTTAATCAATGCTCATGTTAAAAATGCGAAAGTGTGTCTGTATCTCTGTTTAAAGCCCATGAGTGTAATCGAATTTGTCGAAATGTAATAGATACAGAGGTAACTAGGTAGGTTTTGGTTTTATAGGGTACTGTAGTCTAGTTTCTCTCTCTTTCTCTCTGAAACCCTACGATGTTTATTTTCCGGGGTCCTTATCCATCTCGATCAACTAAACAAAATTAAAAATAATAATATTAACTTACTTAAAATACACTAATATTAAAATAAGGGTTCTGTAGTCAACTAGGAACTTTTAGTTCTTAGTTTCACCATGTCCATCCGCGACTTAGCTCAGAGGTTCTTAGCCATTTCTAGAAAGCTATATTTTGGCATGTATATCTTCTTCTTCTATCTTCTATATATATAAAAGCGAAATACCACTCACTCACTCACTCACTGACTGACTAATCACGATATCTCAGGAACTATAAAGCGTACAGACTTGAAATTTGGAAGGTAGATTTCTTATATAGTGTAGACATCAGCTAAGAAAGGGTTTTGAGAAAATCCACCCCTAAGGGGTTAAAATAGGGGTTGGAAGTTTGTATGAAAGTCCTTTGTTTTTGAAGTTAGAGGCATGAAAATTGGCAATTAAGTTATTAGTTAAAAATAATAAAGACCTGTATAAGCAATTTTACGAAAATGTACCCCAATAGGGGTGAAAGGAGGGTTGGAAGCTTACATAAGGGTTCCAAGTTTTTGAAGTAAGAGACTTGAAAATCGGGATTTAGGTTATTAGTTTTAAGTTATAATCAACTGTATATGCAATTTTAGGAAAATCTACCCCACAGAGGGTGAAATGGGGGTTGTAAGTTTGTATGAAAGTCCTTTGTTTCTGAAGTTAGAGACTTGAAAATCGGGATTTAGGTAATTAGCTTTAAATAATAATAACCTGTATAAGCAATTTTACGAAAATCCACCCCAAAAGGGGTGAAATGGGGGTGAAAGTTTACATACAAATTTTATGACTTTGAAGTATAGCCATGAAAATCAGCATTTAAGTTATCAGTTTTAAAAAAACCTGCATAAGCTATATAAAGCCTCTATAGATAGGCTGTTTGCAGCGGGAAAATTTCATAATCTCATAGGAAATCAACAATTGTACGCGGACGAAGTCGCGGGCGACATCTAGTACCTACTATATATAAATCACGCCGAAAGTGTTGCCAAGGTTGCTACCCTTTTCTCAGAAAATGAAAGAGTTCTCCCTGAGTTCTGTACTAAGTATACCACGTGGACAAAGTCGAAAGGTTATCATTAGTTTGTCTATTATAAACACATGTGTTGCTACTTTAAAATATTGAAAACAATAACGATTTATACATCATGTCGCTAAGTTAATCTGCTAACCATAACATTTTGAATTTATTACCCGCCATTACACTCTATCGCGATTTACTGATAAATCATGATTATTAAACATAGCTTTAGTATGATCCAAGGATATTATGATAAAGCTATATGAAGTTCTCGACTTCGTCCGCGTGGATTTCAAAATCTCACAGGATTTTTTTGATTTTCCGGGATGAAAGTAGTATATACTTATCACTCCTCGGCTATGGAGGTCGTATCTTAAAATGATTGCTACTCCAATATTATGTTTTAGTACTCACATACATAGGTACTAGGTGGGCGGACGAATAAAATATCAAGCGTGAGGCGCATTCATTTTTAACCGATTTCCACAAAAGGAGGAGGTTCACAATTCGGCGCGTTACTTTTTTAGGGTTCCGTAGCCAAATTTGGCAAAAACGGAACCCTTATAGATTCGTCATGTCTGTCTGTCTGTCTGTCCGTCCGTATGTCACAGCCACTTTTTTCCGAAACTATGAGAACTATACTGTTGAAACTTGGTAAGTAGATGTATTCTGTGAACCGCATTAAGATTTTCTTACAAAAATAGAAAAAAAACAATAAATTGTTGGGGGTTCCCCTTACTTAGAACTGAAACTCAAAAATATAGGTCTTCAAAAATGATATTGAGGTTTGTAATATCATTTTTTCTAAACTGAATAGTTTGCGCGAGAGACACTTCCAAAGTGGTAAAATGTGCCCCCCCCCCCCCCCCCCCCTTAACTTCTTCTTAAATAAGAGAATGATAAAACTTAAAAAAAATATATGATGTACATTACCATGCAAACTTCCACCGAAAATTGGTTTGAACGAGATCTAGTAAGTACTTTTTTTTAATACGTCATAAATCGTAAACCGCAATTTACCTTTCATTCAATCAACTCAAATATTTAAAATAAAAATATTTCTAGTAATTTAAAACTTACTACAGGTTTGTACGGAACCCTCAGTGCGCGAGTCCGACTCGCACGTGGCCGGTTTTTTTTAAATGTATGTCGGTGCATACCTCCGTGGTTTCTGAATTAATTTGAAATTTTTCGGGTATAACAAGAATAAGCAAAGTTGACGCATAAGGCTCGCCCGACTTCAACATAGTGTGTAGAAATCAAAATTATTTTTTACTTTACAGTGACTTTGGAAGTCGGTTTTTTGGAAAGCTTTTTTTTTAGATTAGAGAACCTCTACGCATGCAAACCACGACGATCCATTGTTCCATTGCGGCGTGATTGTAGGATGAACAAACACACTTTCGCATTTTTTTTATTTAAGTAGATAGGATTATAATATCCTTCTTATTATATTATATTACAAGCTGATGCCCGCGACTTCGTCCGCGTGGTTTAAGTTTTTTTGATTCCCGCGGGAACTCCTCAATTTTCCGGGATAAAAAGTAGCCTATGTCACTACTCTCCAGGTCCTCAACTATACCCATGCCAAAAATCATGTCAATCCGTTGCTCCGTTGCGGCGTGATTGAAGGACAAACCAACAAACCAACTGACTTTCGCATTTATAATATTAAGTAATTATATTATGTATTACCTAAACAAAAAATCCTGGAAATATACTTACGCATAATACATAATATTACGTATTATAACATAGTCCTCCAGCACGTTGGACCGATGATGGAAAGGGGAGACGGGAAGCGGCTGGATGAGGAAGGCTGAGGACCGGGTGTGGTGGCGTTCTTTCGGAAAGGCCATTGTTCAGCAGTGTACGTATAGGTGGCTTTTGCCCACCTATGTGATGTGGAAATAATAGACTTGGTCCACGTTTACAAGTATATTAATAAGATACAATAGATTATGTAAAACTGTACAATAGAAATATATCGAAGGAAGCGTTGCGCTGGACGTCCAGCAATAGAATGATGTGTCGTCTGTTGCTACAGCGCAGCTCCCGCGCGCAGGACGTTCCGAATCAAAAAACGTTCCAAAAGCAAGTTCGAATTCCGAACGCAAAGCTTGTGTGCGTTGCCAGCTAGCAAGGAGGTAACGCCACAGACGTCCGTAGGCTGAGATGATTGTATCGTACCCAGCAGAGAAACAACTAATTGCAAATATCAATCTTAAAACAGGCTATTATACTAAGAACGTCGAATAGAAATGTGGTAAAACCCTGACTTTAACAAACGGCGCTTGTTGCTCACTTTAATGAAACATTTACAACAGACCACAAACGCTAAGTTAAAACGTTCATTTTGCTTTACCAATTAATTACTACATTCTAATTTTTATTTGCTTTAGGTATAGAGTACAAGAAAAAATACATTCTAATTATTTCTATACTAGCTGCTTCGCGCTACGCGACTTCGTTCGCGTTGTTTTAATTTTTCGTTGTTTCCGCGGGAACATCTTAACTTTCCGGGATAAAAAGTAGCCTATGTCACTCTCCACTGTCTCTCTCAACTATATCCATGCAAAAAATCACGTCAATCCGTAGCTCCGTTGCGGCGTGATTGAAGGACAAACCAACAAACCAACAACCAAACACACTTTCGCATTTATAATATTAGTATGATTATCTGGATTTGAATGGAAAATTATCTTCAAATCAAGAGTGAATAGCAAGAATCTCGAGAACAAGAGAGAATTAGGCAAGCAACACTACTTACTAGTGATTGCAGCCAAGCGCTGGTTTATAAATTCAAAAAAAAAAGTAACGACGAAAAAATATCCATCCCTGTCCAATATTAATTAATTATTGTATTTAGGTATTTATTAGGTAAGTACACAATAATTTTGTCATACTTTTAGTATCCTTACGAAAGTTGGCAACAATATTTAAGAGCGATTCAACTTTGGAGACCAATGCTCTTAGATAATAATGATCTCGGCTCTTTGAACAATATTGAGCAACGATATCCTTACGCGCAGTCCTCTATTTTCCAAACTTCTCGATAGTGACAATGATGAATTTCACACGGAAAAATTATGTCACTCCAACTGTGCACTCCAATAATTTGTTCGAGTCACGTCCGAGACGGTTTCTCTTTACTGCGTATACACTTTGCTGCTACGTGTGTCATTTCATGAGAGATCATCTAGAACTTAATTAAGCTCATTGTTGCTGGATACTGGACGAACACTTCTTACCAATCTACGTGAGAGGAAGTAAAATTTGAAATCACCCTTGCCACAAATAAGCGCTTTAGATTCGCTTAAGGCTTTGTCTACTGAAATATATTGTACCTACTATAATATTATTGGGTATCACGTCCACGACTTCATGCGCGTAGATTTTGATATTTTGAAAACCGTGCTGGAACTTTTTGAGTTTCTGAGATAAAATTACGTCATAATATCCTTCCCCAGGATGTCACTTATCTCTGTACCAAATTTCGTCGAAATTGGATCAAATGATGAGGCGTGAAAACGTAGCAGGTAGGTAGCAGACAGACACACTGGCGCATTGATAATATGAATGTCAAGCGAATGACAACATACTTTTTTGTTACCTCGTTGTAGAGAAAGAAACGTAATACCTGTGGTAATACCTCGGTCTACATTACCTCAATCAAATTAATGGGGCCTGACCGTTGCTTACTAAGTGTTTTCTTCGAGTTTTCTCATCACTTATTCCCACTTTTACTGCAAACGAGCCATCCGGATAATGTACCCTAAATCAATGCAAAGGGGCGAAGAATATTAATATTCTAGCCCCTATTTTTTCACACTTATGTAATTCACGGAATTAATGAAAACGATTTTTTTATTGGTTTAGTTATTACTAGCCGATGCCTGTGACTTCGTCCGCGTGGAAAAAGTTCCCACGGGAACTTCTTAATTTTCCGGAATAAAAATTAGGCTTTGTCACCCTTCAGGTCCTCAACTATATCTATGCAATAAATCCTGTCGCTCCGTTGCTCTATTGAGAAGTGATTGAAGGCAATCCAACAAACAAACACACTTTCGCATATATTATATTAGTCTGGTGATATAATTATTTGATATGTGGTTTAGGTGCTTATAGTTATGGGTTTATAAGGTGCTTATATATTCTACTAGCTGATGCCCGCGACTTCGTCCGCGTGGTTTAAGTTTTTTGTATTTCCCGCGGGAACTACTTAATTTTCCGGGATAAAAAGTAGCCTATGTCACTCTCCAGGTCTTCAACTATACCCATGCCAAAAATCACGTCGATCCGTTGCGCCGTTCAAGCGTGATTGAAGGACAAACCAACAAACCAACAAACAAACTGACTTTCGCATTTATAATATTAGTATGATATGATGACTGGCCAAGTAGGCGTTCTCAGAACGAGAAGGGTCTGGCCATAGTTCACCACGCGGGCCAAGTGTGGATAGGTACACTTAGAAGAGACTATGGGTAGAAGATAGAAGTAATAGTATTGTGTATTACCACATGTACATGGTCATTAACCGACTTCCAAAAAAGGAGGAGGTTCTCAATTCGGCGCGTATCTTTTTTTTTTGTATCTGTATTTTGATTTTAAAGAGTTCCCTTGTTTACTACGAATTTGGATGTTAGGAGATTGTACTATAGTTAGGTTTTAAATAGCAGCGACAAATTACGATAAGCACTAATGAGCAAAATCCTTACTAATATTATAAATGGGAAAGTGAGTTTGTTTGTATGTTTGTTCCGCTTTCACGCCGTAACTACTGAACCGATTGCTTTGAAATTTTGCAGACGTAAAGTTAGAAGTCCGGATTAAATAATAGGGTACTTTTTATCCCGGAAAATTAAAGAGTTCCCGCGGGAACTAAAACTCCTCAATCCACGCGGACGAAGTCGCGGGTATCAGCTAGTGTTTAATAACGCTTTGGCAACGCAGACTATTAAGGGACGCGAACGAGAGGGTTTTAGTGAATCCCATTGTGCGATGTTAAAGAGATTTATTATTTATTAATCTTATTGGTGCAAATTAAACGGCTTAGGAAAGCTCTTGTTAGTCTGTCATAGTTTGTATGTAGAACAATCCGAGAGGAATCTGTTGTAGTAGTAGGGGAGCCCAAGAGGGGATTTTTTGGATTTACTCCAGCGCGGCAGATTAGTAAAAAGGGGGATTCTTTGGACCCTGTATAGTACCTTAACCATATATGAGCCCTGTATGTTGGTGGTCGATCAAATATTAAATAATCGATCATCAAAAATACTCGAGCGCGTCAGATTAAGATAGAGTGAGTTAATTACATGCTTAAAAGTGTACATTCAAATAATCTGACGATTTGAGCGAGACCTAAAAGAGTTGGAGGTATTTAAGTTTGTAACTCTGCAACTCCTTTAGGTCTCGCTCAAATCATCAGATTATTTGAATGTACACTTTTCAGCTTTTACTTAACTCACTCTACCTTAATCTGACGTGCTCGAGTATTTTTGATGATCTATTTTATTTATTTAATATTTTGATCTGCTGTCCTAGACAGACCCACCAACATACAGGGCTCATATATGGTTAAGGTACTCTACAGGGTCCAAAGAATCCCCCTTTATATTAATCTGCCGCGCTGGAGTAAATCCAAAAAATCCCCTCTTGGGCTCCCCTACTATAGTGTGTTTGTAATCAAAATATTTAATACTATATTGAACTATACTATCAAATAAATATTATAAATGCGAAAGTTTGGATGGATGGATGTATGGATGGATGTTTGTTACTCAATCATGCCCCAACGGCTGAACGGATCTGGATGAAATTTGGCACAGAGATAGATTATAGTCTGGAATAGCACATAGGCTACTTTTTATCCCGGAAAATGAACGAGTTCCCGCGGGAACCAAAAAACCTCAATCCACGCGTAGGTACGAAGTCGCGGGCATCAGCTAGTCTTACTAATATTATAAATGCGAAAGTTTGGATGGATGTATGGATGTATGTATGTATGGATGGATGTATGGATGTTTGTTACTCAATCACGCCCCAACGGCTGAACGGATCTGGATGAAATTTGGCACACAGATAGATTATAGTCTGGAATAACACATAGGCGGGACCAAAAAACCTTAATCCACGCGGATAAAGTCGCGGGCAGTAGCTAGTATAACAAATTTCCAACCCAGTGTAATTGCTGGGGAAGAAGAAGGAAAACAATATATTTTAATAAAAAGCACGTTTGATGTTGATGGTTGCCGTTTGGAACATGCCTGAAGGTATACTTGTACTCAATGATGTAGAATTTTAGATGTAGGTATTCATTCTATTTCGATGCCTGTACTATTAACTATTCTGTGGTTAAACCATCGATTAATCTTAGCTTTTGTGCTTCGTAACGATTTTATTGTACCTACCAGTGTGTGATCGTGGCACGTAGTTGTTTCAGATCAATGAAAATATGCCAGCGTGATGCTGCAAAAATACTGCCTAACTAAGCAGCCAACTGATTGCCTTTATAGGAACGAAGCATTGTGTTTGAAGCTGGAAGAAGTTATAATGTAAAAAAATTGTCCACGTCACACTTATAGCAAAACCTCTCCATTGCTAAAGATGTCGCGGTCGTACTCCATGAAGGTGTCTTAAGTATGTCATTTACGTTTTTTTTTAAAGAACCGCAACCGCCGAGGAACTTCCTGACTATTCTCGGTAGGAATGACATTCCGAACCAGCGGTAGATTCACTTGACGATTCAAAAGCACTTACGAAAGTTTTTTTGTATAAAAATATTTGAAGTTTTATATGACAAATTTCATGATTAAATACTGAACAACCTGCTTAAACATACTTTTTAGGGTTCCGTAGCCAAATTTGGCAAAAACGGAACCCTTATAGATTCGTCATGTCTGTCTGTCTGTCTGTCCGTCCGTATGTCACAGCCACTTTTTTCCGAAACTATAAGAACTATACTGTTGAAACTTGGTAAGTAGATGTATTCTGTGAACCGCAGTAAGATTTTCTTACAAAAATAGAAAAAAAACAATAAATTTTGGGGTTCCCCATACTTAGAACTGAAACTCAAAAATTTTTTTTTCATCTAACCCATAGGTGTGGGGTATCTATGGATAGGTCTTCAAAAATGATATTGAAGTTTGTAATATCATTTTTTTCTAAACTGAATAGTTTGCGCGAGAGACACTTCCAAAGTGGTAAAATGTGTGTCCCCCCCCCCTGTAACTTCTAAAATAAGGGAATGATAAAACTAAAAAAAATATATGATGTACATTACCATGCAAACTTCCACCGAAAATTGGTTTGAACGAGATCTAGTTAGTAGTTTTTATAATAATTTAAAATTTACTACATGTTTGTACGGAACCCTCGGTGCGCGAGTCCGACTCGCGCTTGGCCGGTTTTTTATAAGTTGACTAGCTGATGCCCGCGACTCCGTCCGCGTGGAGTTATGAAAAATAGATGTTGGCCGATTCTCAGAACTACTCAATATGCTCACAAAATTTCATGAGAATCGGCCAAGCCGTTTCGGAGGAGTATGGGAACGAAAAATTGTGACACGAGAATTTTATATATAAGATAAAATAATTAAGAATTACTGCCGACCCCGAAGATTAAAACTAAACTTACTTTAAGGATGGGCATTTCAATCCGCAAGCCGGGCAGCTTCAGTGATGATCTTAATTGAATCTCTCCATCAATCAGACAGCTGACTGCCAAAGAGATCTTCTTATAACAGTTTTAAAGGCAATTGCTCTTTTAAAAAGCTTACAATACCATTATAACATAAATCATGCCCGTTATCTACAATATACTTACTCACAAATTGTAACCATACAAAACTATTTTATTAGAAAAAATCTGAATAAACGTTTGTTCGCCAATAAACTCTACCTTCGCTGACGAAGTTGAAAAGTTGTTAAACGAATAGAGTGAACTAATTAACCGAAAATGCAGTTTGAACACCCGGGGTAAGCTGATTCATGTTTCTATCCAGTTTAATTAAAAAGCTGTATCATGGAACGAAAGTCAATAGAACCAACTTATAACTTGTGTTCGAGTCTTGGTTCGCTTCGGTGAGTCGCTATTGACGCGGAATCGGGTAAAGCTTTAAGTGAAAATGTATGAAAGCACGGCAAAACGCCATTTTTAACCGACTTCCAAAAAAGAGGAGGTATAATATATATATTTTTTTTTTAGAGGAGGTATAATATATGTATGTCGGTGCATATCTCTGTGGTTTCTGAACTGATTTGAATATTTTTTCTATCAGTCGTTAGAGGAAGCTCTCGAGGTGGTCCCATAAAAAATTCTGACTCCAAATTCTCAACCCTGACACTAAAAAGTTAAAAAAAAATTCTTTCCAAAGAACCGAATTCCAACGCCACTGTAAAGTACAAAATAATTTTGATTTCTACCCAATATGTTGAAGTCGGGCGAGTCTGATGCTTCAACTTTGCTTAACCTTGTTATACCCACCCGACTTCAACATAGTGGGTAGAAATCAAAATTATTTTGTACTTTACAGTGGCGTTGGAAATCGGTTAATAACCGACTGCCAAAAAAAGGAAGAGGTTCTCAATTCGGCGCGTTTTTTTTAAATTATGTATGTTACCGCATATCTCCGTGGTTTCCAAACCGATTTGAAAATATTTTTTTTCAGTGTTTAGAGGAAGCTCGCGAGGTGGTCCCATTAAAAAATTCTGACTTTAAATCCTGAGTCCCAACTCCTCAACCCTGATGCTGTAGGGTACAGAACTCCTTAAAAATAGCGATTTGAATGAATTAATATTGTAGGTGTCAAGCAACGGCTTCATACTTAAACCCAATTTCCAACTCCTCAACTCTGATGCTGCATGGTACTGCACTCCTGAGCCGTAGGGATTTAGAGTACACTAAAAAGTTAAAAATAAAAATTCTTTCCGAAAAACCGACTTCCAAAGCACTATGTTGAAGTCGGGCGAGTATAACGAAGATAGGCATAGTTGACGCGTCAGGCTCGCCCGACTTCAACATAGTGTGTAGAAATCAAAATAATTTTTTACTTTACAGTGGCTTTGGAAGTCGGTTTTTTGGAAAGAATTTTTATTTGGAAATAATTTATATCGCGTCGTCGGTAGCCGTCGCGTCGCGTCTGCCGGAGCGGACGTCTTTTTCAGCCCCAATTGAGATTCATGCAAAAAGTAGTCATGCAAGTAAGTAAATTGGGACTATATAAACGTTTGATTGATTGATCCATTGGTAACTCAGCCGAACATTCGTTGCAATACGACGCCAACTATACGACAGTGGCAATATGTTATACCTTTTTACCAAGTCCTAACAGCATAATATCACAAATAGTGATAATATACAGAAACCGTCCAGTTACCAAACGCTAGTTACTTATTATAAATCGCTGCCAGTATAGCTATTTATGCAACTGTATCGTAATGAGGGTCATTTTAATTCGAGTGCTGTTTTTTGATACGAGGCTTGCCGAGTATCAAAATAGGATAGTACGAGAATTAAAATGACTAATTACGTACAGTTGCATACAAGATTTTATCTACGACAAGGACGTCTTTATAATTTTTTACTTTATAAATTAATAAAAACCAAAAGTGCCAGAACCCAGAGCCGCTAAGCTATAGGTATCCTATTTATGAAGATAACCATATCGATACAGCTACGACTCATAACGATACAGCTCCCATACAACGAACTGTATCGTTATGAGAAGCAAACACGAAAGAGGGTTCAATTCGATATAGTTGTCAAATTCGAAATTGGAACTTTTCGATGCTGGAGTAGATAAACATTATTATGATACTTTATAAGTACGTATAGATATACCGTATATACCTACCTACTTATAACTATAAATCTTATATCCTCCCATAAAATGGATTTTCACTGTTATCATATCCCTTACAGCTCCCGATCATTAATCTTGTTAATTACTTTCCGGATAACGTTTGGGAAAAACGAATCTTTAGAAACATTTTGTTTACAAGACGTGACCTGTTTGTCATTATTTTTCTAACGTACAGGATCCTACCTACTTTAAGGAGGAGGGCCTTAAAGGAGTTGGCATTTATGTATTTGCAGCGACGAATAGGACGTTCGGAATACGGATGTTGAGGTAGATATTCATGTATAGTAATACTGTCCATATTATATGGCAATACGATATTATACGAGCATAAAATTGTTAACATCACTCTGGGTTTGTAAATACTCTATCCAACAATATATGCGTCTCTACTTTCCATACACTACAGAATTAAATATTATCCGTTCCGCATCATTGAGTATTTTAAATTATACGAAAGGAAAAGGTTCATTTTAGGCCTACTCTTGTACACTCTACCATGAATAGAGGAAAATACATAGATTGTATTAAAAATATAATAATTTAGAACAGTAAGGTATATAACGAGTAAAAATAAAACATGTATTTCAAGTTTTCGATACGTTTCCAAGATGGCAACTTTCAGCCATAGAGAAGGCTACTGCCTTCCTACTACTAGCTACTACCTACTGGCGTGAAATGTGTCAAATGTCATATCTGACAGTCACTGTCAAAATAACGTGTTTTTCTTTATAAAACGTCAAAAAATATGAATCCGCCACTGTTACCCACTCATGTTTAGAGTTCCTTATTTTGGAAAGATTAAATAATTTTACCACTGAAATTACGGCGATTTCGTAGATTGGGCCGATAAAAACTGGACTAGTATTTTATTTTCCTTCATTTCTCTACTTGTACAAGACTAGACCTACGCCCCATACAAATCTGAACCGTCTCCTTTAAATGCTTTTCTGTTTCCACGGCATAGCAAATTCAGAAGACTTGCATTCTGCTGATGGATTTACTTTGTACTGCGCTGTTGACGACAATTTTTCCAGAAAATGTATGTATGTATGTATGTATGTACGTATACACTTTATTGTACACCACAAAAACATAAAAGAAACAAAAAAGGTAACAAACAAAAATAACTTAAAACGAACATAAAATCAACGATTCCCGCATAAAAAAACAAATCTAAATTGACGAGGAAAAACTCACGGGTATCAGCTAGTATATTATAATTTAGCAAGACGAAAAATGGAAATAAAAAGTTACGGTTTATTAAGCGGAATGGGTGCAGAAACGCTTAAAGCTTTTTCCAAGCAAAGCAAAATATTTATGAGCTCCTTATAAATGGAAATCTTTACTGAATTTTCTTTTGACTAATGGGATCAAAGCAGCTGCCCGAAGCCTAATTAATTTTCCTTTTATTACAAAACAGTTCGTGGTATAAGAGATTCATTGCAATATATTACTTGAAATTAATCATACGATTATGTTAAACCTGTTTGTTCGAGTTGTAAAGGAACCTGGAGGGTTCTCGAAGCTTGATTCAAATATTATAAAAATTAAACACATTTCGTGATCTTCCAATCCCGAAATTTGTTAAATTTCTTAATCATTTATACACGATTTCTTTTTCAAAAAATTACTAATTTCATAAACATATTAATAATTATTATTATGCACTAAATAAATGATGTTATGCGTAATACTCAGTATTACTATCAGGGACCAATACTGCCAACTTTGAAAGCCATATTGTTTCATTATGGTTGTCTTTCGTGTTTAGGAATTATAATCCTTATTTTAGGGACGTCAAGGTACGTGACATCAAACTGTCAATTTGAGAAATATTGCTTATGTATTGCTTCGAGCGTTGGCAGTATGACCCCTGAACAGCTGTTGTGAATATAACAATAACCATGTACATTGTACATAGTATGCATATTTAGTTATAAACAATTAAAATTCTACAAATACACTGCACCAGTTTAGCAGCTTCATCAGTCAATAGTTCTGACAATATTTCTCTTCAGGAAACAATTAAATATGTATTCGAAATATAGCTGTTCCAATATTAATTTCCTCCGCTGTCGTCAATCAATATCATATGATAATGATATATTATACTGGGCACAGCTGGGTGTAGCGTAGCTGTTTGTTTTCTAAATAGCTATCCATTGCCAGTATAGATTAAGTATCTAATTATTGCATTTGATTTCCTAGATATTTCTGAGTATAATAGAATATGTAACGACCAATTTTATACTGCTGAATCGAGCTATGATTTGGACATGCCACAAGCGTGCTAAGACTGAAGCTGTCAAGTTCCTTACTTCAAGTCCCTTCAATTATTTCTCCCGGATCCGTAAATTATATAGATTCATAATATTTGAATTTTCTTTTTGCTTATTGTATTAGAGATTCCCGCGAATTCGTCCGCGTGGATTAAGATTTTTGATTCCCGCGGGAACTATTTAATTTTCCGGGATAAAAAGTAGCCTATGTCCTGCCGCGGGATACAATCTACCCCTGTACCAAATTTCATCAAAATCGGTTGAGCAGATGGGCCGTGAAAGCGTAGCAGATAGACAGACAGACACACTTTCGTATTTTTAACATTAGTATGGATAACCCTTCCACTTCAAATTTCAATCAGTCACCAGCGCTTCAAGTTGCGATTTTAATTGGAAGGCTAGTGAGTGGATTCACCTGGTCAAACTGACCCTAGATAAGTAATTACAGACAAGTGGACTTTATCCTCCTCCTCGTCAACAACTGTTGGTTTATCTTAGTAACACATCAGAGGCATTACAATCAAATTATGATTCCATTGATATTTCCTCCAGGTAACTGGCCGGGCCTAATTAGATGCCAGCCTAATTAGATGCTAATTCATACATCCATAGTCCATACTATAATATTATAAATGCCAAAGTCTTTCTGTCAGTCTGCTATGCTTTAACGGCCCATCTTTTCAATCGATTTTGATAAAATCTGGTGGCGAGATAGATCGTATCGAACCACATAGGCTAGGCTTTTTATCCCAGAAAATTAATGAGTTCCCGCATCATCTAGTGCTCTATAACCTACAGGACTTTCAGAAAATTTTCATTTAATATACCTATATATTTTATGTGGAACAGGAGTAAGTAAACAAACTTCATCCAGTTTGCAATTTCACAGCCTACCAAGCTCATCTTGTAGGACATTGTGTGTTTCAACCAATAGAGAGTTATTTTAAAAGCGTCAGCGGGCGGCAGATATTTAAAGGCTAAGTTAAACTAACGAGCAATTTAGCTTTCGATATGAACCTTTTGTAAGCATAAAATTGGTGTACCTACATATCAAACGTGCAGATAAATTGTAATATTATGGGCAAAAATATTTCGATGAGCTAATTTAAAATAATGTGCATCTTCTGTTTTGTAACTCTAACGTAAACTTTAAACTTCAAAGATGGAAGAGGAAGAAAGATAGCATATCTTTCTTTTAGCATATCTGTGTAATATCTCGCTGGATGTAAACAGGGCAATTTGAAGTATGTACTCGTACATGAAGATAACGAATGATATAAGTCTGTCAGTATAATCTTATTTACTTTTATATGTTTTTTCTAGTGGTATAATAACAGACAAAACATGTTAAATAAACAATAATTATATTCAAATAGCTTTGTCTGTCAGCCTGTTTGAAGATGCTATTTTAGGTTGCTCGCCAAGACTGAAAATCATATGTTTTTTTGTTGGTTTGTTGGTTTGTTTGTTTGTCCTTCAATCACGCCGCAACGGAGCAACCGATCGACGTGATTTTTGGCATGGGTATAGTTGAGGACTTTTTATCCCGGAAAATTAAGGAGTTCCCGCGGGAAGCGGAAAAAACTTAAACCACGCGGACGAAGTCGCGGGCATCAGCTAGTATGTAATAATATAATAGACGTAGGTATGTATGTAAAGTCTGTTCTTATCCCATTAGTAAATACTTAGTCTATTTCTGACGATGTTTCTGACAACAAAGTAATACCACAGAATAGCTGGTAACAGTACAATGTAGTAATACCCACCACCACCACTACAGCCCATTAACGTCCCACTGCTGGGCACAGGCCTCCACTCTCATTGGAGTGAGGGAATTAGAGCTTATACCCACCACGCTGCTCTAATGCGGGTTGGCGGGCTTTAACGACTATTATCATGTTAGTGATAATAACCTGGACCGACGGCTTAACGTGCTCTCCGAGGCACGGGGGTGAAACACCACCCAACTTCCTAACTCCGGGCTAGTACTTACTGAGAATTTCTAATCAGAAAAACCCGACACTCAATTATGGCCCGACCCGGGACTCGAACCCGGGACTCAATGTAGTAATACGTGAGTACCCGTATCATTTATTTCGTATTCATATTATTAGGTAGTAGCATATTGCTTAGAATTTTTTCGCTACGCTCAAGTAGGTTAGTAGATACGAACGGACATTCTTGTGAAATTCAACCCTGCTTTCTGGCACTTAACATTTTAATTATGCTAAGACCTCGACAACCGCAAAGTATTCTAATGAAGGGCCTAAAATATACCTTTTATTACAGACTAGATGATTCCCGCGACTTCGTCTGCGTGGACCAAGTATTTTCGATTCCCGCGGGAACTCTTGAATTTTCCGGGATAAAAAGTAGCCTATGTCCTTCCCCGGGATACAACCTACCCCTGTACCAAATTTCATTAAAATCGGATGTACAGATAAAATTTTTTGATTCCCGCGGGAACCTTTGAATTTTCCGGGATAAAAAGTAGCCTATGTCCTTCACCGGGATATAACCTACCCCTGTACCAAATTTCATTAAAATCCGTTGTACAGATAAAAATTTTTGATTCCCGCGGGAACCTTTGAATTTTCCGGGATTAAATGTAGCCTATGTCCTTCCCCGGGACATAGCCTACCCCTGTACCAAATTTCATTAAAATCCGTTGTACAGATAAAAATTTTTGATTCCCGCGGGAACCTTTGAATTTTCCGGGATAAAATGTAGCCTATGTCCTTCCCCGGGATACAACCTTTCCCTGTACCAAATTTCATCAAAATCGGTTGAATAGATGGGCCGTGAAAGCGTAGCAGACAGACAGACAGACAGACAGACAGACAGAAAGACAGACAGACAGACAGACACACTTTCGCATTTATAATATTAGTATGGATAGTATGGATACAGAGCTTAAGCCTGAAAATAACCAGTTTTGCCTACCCAGATTTTGCCTGTGACTCTGGATGTAGGTAACCTTACCAACTTATGGATTACCTAAGTAGAATAAATTGCTTGCGATTAGGTACTATTATTGGTAATTTTAATTTATTGAGCATATAAAGACTGTTTTGCCAAATCAGATTAAAGGAAATTGCGAAGCAAACCTTTATGCCAGAGATAATATCTCAAAAGTAAACGATGTAAACAAAGGATTACATGAGTAGGTACGTGTACTTTATAAGTAATCGTAGCTAGTTATCCTTGAGTATGAGAAAAAAAAATAAACTACACTGTTGTTATTCACATAATATGCTTTGCTGTAACTGATGTTCTTTTATTGTTAAACTAGATGATGCCCGCGACTTCGTCCGCATGGATTGATGTTTTTTGATTCCCGCGGGAACTCTCCAATTTACCGGGATAAAAAGTAGCCTATGTCACTCTCCAGGTCCTCAACTATACCCATGCCAAAAATCCGTTGCTCCGTTGCGGCGTCATAGCATATATTATGTCCTTCCCTGGGATGTAACCTATCTCTGTACCAAATTTCATCAAAATCGGTTGAGTAGTTGGGCCGTGAAAGCGTAGCAGACAGACAGAAGACAGACAGACAGACACACTTTCGTAATCAATTTAAATTCCATAATGAACAAGTTAATGTTTCTAATTCACCACTGCTTCGATTTTTTGGAGGGGGTAGGTTTCCCGGGGGTAATGGGCGGGGCAATAGTGGTGGGGGTTTAAAAGACGATATATAACACCGCGCATTTGACACGAACGTCACAAGACAATCTTGCATTGTAAGGTCGACATCTCCTGAAGATGCTCCGGTGTCGGGGCGAAACGTGCGTCGAGAATAGTATAAAAGTCTTGTGTGGTGGTGCATGTGAGTGGTGGCGGCATTGCTTGCTTGGGAACTTAGTTTTCTTGCTTGGTTGGGAAGGTAAACGGTGCTTCGCTTGTAACTGCATGCTTGACCATACAGAATTTTTTCTGTTGGCGGATTATAGCAAAATAATTGTATTCTTTTCTTGCTAGTAATCAGTAAATCTAACCATAAAGGAACGGCTTCGCAGTATACTTAATTGACGTCACATCTTACAGAGCTCGCAGTATATAACGGATCATACCCGTTGTTTACATTTATGGTAATACGTCTTTATTGAAACGAAGTCGCGGGTAAAGCTATTTCTTGTGAGAAGTACTTGAGTAAACGGAGTAGCGATAAAATTATCTCCACATTTAGGTGTAGCGACACAAGTTTGTTATTATCTGCAGATTTTCCTCGATTTATTTGAATTAGTTACCTACGTGATGATCGGTCATCCATACACAAGTATGGTTTCGAATTTTATTATTTGGTTTCTGATAATTTGCTTTCTGTTACTATGCCTATATTCGTACAGAATATACAATTACTGGAAAGATCGCGGTATTCCATACGACAAGCCTGTTATATTTTTCGGTAATTTAGTATTTATAATGAGAAGAAGTGTTTGGGATTATTGTTTTGAGTTAAGAAGGAGGCATCCGCTAGATTATGTTGGAATATTTCTGGGTTGGAAACCAGTGTTAATGGTGCAAACCCCGGAGCTCGCAAGAAATATACTCAGTAAAGATTTCGAGTACTTTCAGGATAGATTCTTATATTCAAATGCAAATGATCCTATTGGTTCCCTTAATTTGTTTACTGTAAAGGTAAGATTATATTATTCTCGTTTTGCTTGATAAGACACAAGTATAGTATTATATTAAAAAAAAATTGTCGTGGAAAATTGGAATAAAAGGAAAATACCAAAGAGAATAACCTTATGATTTTTAATGAAAGAAGTTTGTGTGGTGTGTTGAATATTGCAAGATACATACTGTACCCAACGACCTCAATTTACATAGACGGGCCCTGTCAAACAAAGAATGTGGACCTATTTTACTAACGCCATCTAGTCTGAAAAGCGGGACAGCGCTATGGCGCGGACTAGGACAGGGCTATACAGGTTAGGAGCGTGCTCTAAAGGTTGGACGTCCAATTTTTTTCTATGAAAGGGCCCATCTAGTACCTGCATATATATCGATGACTGTATCACATAGATTTCCTTACTGTGGCGGATTATAGCGATTTAAATTTCTACTTCTTTCATTATCATGGACTTCCGCAAAGTAACGCCTGCTTCTATCACAATATCTAATGATTTTTTGCAAGAAAATAGTTTTACGTTTAACGTTTTGCAAATTGAATTTTATTACATGAATTTCCATAAATAACAAAATAGATCTTGCAAAATTAGTTTTTGTTCATTTTATTTCGTGCGATACAAACACATATTTAATTAGGTAGATAATTAAAAATAATATAACTTACCTACCTAGATATTTTTTTTGCGTAGAAATTAAATAAAAAACCGGCCAAGTGCGAGTCGGACTCGCGCACCGAGGGTTCCGTACTCAAGAAGTAGGTATAATTACCTTTGTTAATGAACCGCAAAACTAACTTTGTTTGTAGAGGTTTACTGTTAATATCAAAAAATTACGTTTGTTGTATGGGAGCCCCCCTTTAATATTTACTTTATTGATATTTAATTATTTATTTTGAAAGGTAATATACATGTTAATATTCTGTGAAAATTTGAACCGTCTACCTGTTACCGTTTTTAATATTGAGCAAAAAAATACGAAAAAAAACACGTTTATTGTATGGGGACCCCCCTTAATATATAATATGTTTTTTTAATTTTTAGTATTTGTTGTTATAGCGGCAACGGAAATACATCATTTGTGAAAATTTCAGCTTTCTAGCTATCACGGTCTATGAGATACAGCCTGGAGACAGACAGACAGACAGACAGACAGCGGAGTCTTAGTAATAGGGTCCCGTTTTTACCCTTTGGGTACGGAACCCTAAAAAATAAGTAAGCTAGTCATGTTTAAGTAAGTGGTGAATACAGTGAAGAAGAAGAAAAATCGTTACAGAATCCGATGTGGAAGAGTATGAGATACGAGCTCTCTCCCATGTTCACATCAATGCGTCTAAAGATGATAACCGAACTTATGAACCTCAATGCAAAAGAATTGACGTTGAAGATCAAACGAGATTACATCGATGGAAAGAAATTTGTCGATCTAAAGGTATGAGTGCTAACTAGCAGTTAATTATGGAAGAAGGAAACCCTTTTTATGAAATCAGGGGTGTAAATAATCTTGTTTCCCAACAAACTTGTCCATTGCAATGATACAAGACATTGTACAAAATATGCCCAGATTAAACACGGACTTTAATCAAATCATATCTTTCCACGTAAAATTTTTTTCATTGCATTTTTAAACTTTCTTCAGGAACTATTTTCGATGTACACATCGGATACTGTGGCCTACACTGTGTTTGGAATACGAGTTAGTGTCTTAAATGACCAGAACTCACCGTTGTGGTACATAACAAGTCACATGGTCAAGTGGACGTTCTGGCGCGGTTTGGAATTCACTTTAATATTTCTCTTGCCTGCAATAGCTGCTTTCTTAAGGTTTTTTGAACTACTTAAATCTTATAAATCCTGTTTTAATCCATACTAATCTGTACTTATATTATAAATGCGAAAGTTTGGATGGATGGATGTATGGATGGATGTTTGTTACTCAATCACGCCAGAATGGCTGAACGTATCTGGATGAAATTTGGCACAGACATAGACTATAGTCTGGAATAACACATAGGCTACTTTTATCCCGGAAAATTAGAGTTCCGGTGGGAACCAAAAAACGTCAATCCACGCGGACGAAGTCGCGGGCTTCAGCTAGTATTATAAATGCGAAAGTGTGTCTTTCTGTCTGTCTGTCTGCTACGCTTTCAAGGCCCATCTATGAACCGCTTCTGATCAAATCTGGTATAGCGGTAGGTTACATCCCGGGGAAGGACATAGGCTACTTTTTTCCCGGAAAATTAAGAACTTCCGGGAATCAAAGAAACTTAAACCACGGTGACGAAGTCGCGGGCATTAGCTAGTAATTTATATTTCTTCTTTTTAAGTAGGTAATGCACATATTATATTGTTGATAGTTTTTTTAGATGTAGAGTTCTTCTATGTCCAGAATATATATTATTTCTATTAGGTCTTCTTTCGATAAATTAAATACCTGATAAAAGGTTTACTCTGATTAATTATATTTAATCATAACTATAACAATTAACGATTCTTATCAAAATTACTTCACTGTTACAGGCTAAAGTTTTTCTCTGAGGGTGCCACTGAATATGTAAAAAAGCTGTTTTGGAACGTTGCTGAAGAACGCAAAAAAGCTAAAAATGAAAATTATAAAGATTTGGTAAACCATTTACTAAAATTGAAAGGGAATTTGAACCTACCAGCCGATGCTAACTCGGGTGAGAGTCTGACTGCCCTCCTTAAGTTATGATATAAGTTAATAAGGGCTAATTTTCAATCGTCAGATAAAGTTTATCAGAGGAATAAATTTGACGTTTTGACAGGTTTTGTATTGAAAATCTGAAAATCTGACAAAACGTCAAATTTATTCCTCTGATAAAATTTATCTGACGATTGAAAAATCAGCCCTTAGACTCTTAGATTTCAGACTCTGACTGCGGCAGTAATATATTTGTCCGACCCGTATAGTAGGTGAGCGACAGAAGATACGCGACGCGATACGATGTTATAGAAAATGACAAACTTGTCTATGCGATAACGTAGGCCACGTGAAGGGACAGCTACTGTTTGATACTGTCACGTCGTATCGAGCACAGAGTACATTGTGGTATCGAGTTGCGGTGTATCATTTGTCGCTTACGTAAATCGGTTGTTCAAATCCCTGAACTTATTAAGTCCGACTGACAAGCTAATTGTCATCAACAGTGTCATTCTTTTAATTTTTAAAGAAGATGGTGACATAAATTGACGTCATCTTCCTGTCGTTAGGCCTACTTTTAATGATTGAGAGATTTTGTTCAACCGAATTAACACTTCTATTAAGATTTATAATATACTATAATAAAAATTGTGTTTCGCAGAATTGGCTGACAATATCTTGGTGGCCCAGGCAGCTGTATTTGTTTTAGGTTCAATTGAAACTTCGTCTTCTACTCTCAGTTATTGTCTTCATGAATTGGCCTATCATCCAGAAGAACAGGTTATTATATTATAATCTAATCTCATTGACCGAGCGAAGCGAAGGTCTCTGAGTCTACTTGAGTGAATTTGCACTTGTCCGTCCGTCTGTCAGAGCCCTATAACTTCTAAATTACTGAACGTAATTACTTCAAATTTATATATTATATATATAAACCGATGGCCTCCAGCCGAATATGGCTTAAAAAGTAATAAAAATCTTTATTTCAGGGGGGCTCTCATAGAAGCGAATATGAAGAAAAAATATTTTTATAGCGTTACATACATCGATATATATGTAGGTACTAGATGGGCCCTTTCATAGAAAAAGGTTGGGCGACCGACTATGAGAACGCGTTCCTATCCTGTCTTTGTCCCCATTGTAGCGCTGTCACGGTCGCTCGTCGTATAGATAATAGGCATGATGACTGATTTTGAAAAATGGTCAGATTATGTTCGGAAGTATGTACTATTTCGAAAAAAATCTTATTTCAGCAGAAAAATAAGGTTTGGTAGATAAAATTGGCATTTGAAATTTAAATTTTAAAATTCACGCCAAAACGTTCGGCGGTGTCATGGCGTCGTTTGTGACGTCACTATTGTTTTTACCAATGTACTCTGTGCAGTGTGCAGTAAACTTAGTGTGATTGTCAAAGCTCGAAAACAAACAATTGTGACGTCATTCGTTTCTTGGTATTTTATCCAATATGGCGGATTGCTGTATTTTATAGTTTTATATTATCAAAATAAATAGCAATCTCACTCGAAATAGAAAAATAAATACGTTTTTGATAATCCATGAATCCTATTTCGTTAGATAAATTCACAATTTCATTGATGCTTGGTTACTGTCATCATGCCTATTTGTTATTCTTAGGTTAACATCTAAAGTCTTATTAGTTTGGCACTGTACAATTTTTATTTTAAGGTAAGTGTTTCAAGTCACAATTATACATTTCCAAAAAAAGTTATTTAATCTGCCTATTTAATATTTTTATCCATTGCGCAATCATTTAATTTCCGCGGCAAACCGTATGATATTTTTTTTTTACTAACTGGCCGGCTTCTATGGCTATGGCCTATATTATCTATGACGGAGTCTAACGTTTTCAAGCTTTCATTCAAATGTTGCAAGCAAGTTCCCGCTTTTCAGACTAGATGGCGTTGCTAAAAATACGCCCACATTCTTTGTTTGACAGGGCCCGTCTATGTAAATTGAGTTCGTTGGTTACATATTATGATTGCGGTATATCATTTTAAAGATAATAATTAGAAATAGAGGCCAAAAATATATATTTTTCAATTTTTCCCTTAAAATTGACGAAATGAGGGGTTCTCAAAGTGGAGATTTTCTAACGTCCAAAGTTGACCTCAGAACTCTAAATTTACTGAAATGCCTGAAACTTGATCAATTATTTGACTTATATCCTGTACTTGAAGAACAAATACTAAAATTAGATAAATATTATATGGAAACGAAATAATTTAATTTTTAATGAGCCTCTGTATTTACAACAGAACTTCACAATGGTGTCAATAGATGGCGCCGCGAGGTCTCAGTTCGGGGCGAACCACTAGTAATAGTATATGTAAATAAGATATCTGTACATGATTCTTCAGCAGCTTAATATTTTTATATATAAAGGGTTATATATTACAGGAAAAGCTTTACAATGAAATCGTTAAAGCGGTCAATGAAAATGGAAAAGATATATTGGAATACAATAATTTGGTGGAACTGAAGTATCTAACGGCATGCCTTCACGGTAGTATTTTATTTATTGCATTAAGTAATTAGAATATTATCTACCAATCTTTTTTATATGCATGATATTAACTTGCGTAAGAGTATAAAAAAATCTGAAAATATGTTTCGTTTGTTCGTTTTTTCTTTCGCTACTAAATGTAAAACCACATTGGTTTCAGAAACTTTGCGGAAACACACTCCAGTACCATATTTGGATCGACTTTGTCAGAAGGAATACAAATTGAACGAACACGTTACATTAGAAAAGGGTTTACCTGTATTCATAAATGTACTAGCACTACATTACAATGAAAAATATTACCCCGATCCGGAGCAATGGCGGCCTGAGCGTTTCACTTCCTACTCTGAGGGGGACAACCTTAATTATACCTTTCTTCCCTTTGGCGAAGGTCCACGTTTTTGCATAGGTATTTTAAACCTCCTTAATTTTAAAGCTAAGTTGGATATATCTTGGGCCTCACCTGCTACTTCAAGCCAACCACTTGATTTTCTACTTAGCTCTAAGAGCTGACTTGAAATCCCTCACATACTGATGTGCAAAGTAGGTACGACGATCGCACGTAAATTTTATGTCAGTGAGAATGAAACTGAATGACAGTGGAGAAGGTGTGTCTGCGCATGGGTTCCTATGGGGTCGAATGACGAACCAACAGTAATAAACGAAATAAAGCAAACCCGCTGTTTCTTGTCACCCTCATAAAATAGAGCGAAAAATTATCCACAGCACAGGTTAAAGATCAGAGTTCTTTTGACGACAGCGTGTAGATATATTTAATATGTGTGATGCTGTTATACTATGAGTCTGTGTTCCTGTTTGTGGAGTTAGAATATTTTATTATAATCAAAGTTTTTTTAACATAAAAAAATTATTTCAGGTAAAAGGTACGGAATGATGCAAATGCGAGCAGCACTGGCGCAATTGATACTCCATTATAAAGTAGAGCCGGATGTGCCATATCAAGTAGCATCCGATCCTTACTCTGTCTTGTTGGCTCCTAAATCGAATCTGAGCGTTAAATTTGTAACACGTTAATTAATTTAAATTTATATAAAATTTATTGAATTTCAATTGAGTTTTATTTCACCAGCCACCCGTTACAAAAAGCGAATCGAAAGATTTGAGTTTTGCAAACTAAAGCCGCTTACTAGAATTCCCACAGGCCAGGCCTGCGTGGATGCCACTGGGTGGATCTGGATACTGCTAATGCGAAAGTTTGTTTGTTGGATGGTTTTTCGTTCAATGACGCCGCAATGGAGCACCGGATCAATGTGATTTTTGCATGGATTATAGTCGAAGACCCGAAGAATGCCATAGCAAATAAAGATTTTTTTTTTATTATTAATTGTCTCTGTCCCGTTCTTTCCCAATTTTTTATCCCGGAAAATCAGAGTTACCATGGGGTTTTTTAATCGAAATCTACGTTAATGAATTTCTGGGCATCATCTCGTAGCTAATATTTTATTTTATAGTAACGTGGAACTAGGAAACTTTTTGTAATGATCTGGCTTCCGATTTATTTAATTTTTCAGAGTTGATGATGAAACATGACGTTGCAAGCAGTTATACCTATTGTATAATAAGTATGTCATTTTGGATTCAATTAGAACTTCAAGTACTATAATCACTCACTACTAATCACTAATAATCCCAAGAATGTACTTTTATAAATATGACACATAAGGCAGACGTTTTTTAAAACACATAGAAACAAAACAACATATAATATTTTTAACAATAACTAGCTAAGCCTGCAAATTCGTCCGCGTGAAATAAGTTTTTCTCTCCAGGTCCTCCACTATACCATGCAAACAATCAAGTCGATCCGTTGCTTTCTTACGTCGTGATTGAGGAACATACCAACCCACCAATAAACCAACAAACAAACACACATTCGCATTTATTAAATTAGTATGAAGTATGGTATCCATTTCATTTATTTATTGAATAAATCCAAATTAATTCTACCGGATTATATTTATTTGGGTCGACCTCGAAAACTCAATTATTTGAAATTGAATACACGTTCAAATAATTATATTTGCGTGAACGTGAAAATAAATTGAATCTAAAAATCGGAGATCAATATCAGCAGATAAATTTTTTGACATTACTATATAATATTAAATTTTTACGAAGACCTTTATTGAAATAGATGATATTTAGTTTGACGATCTCCCTGGCGCAGTGATGAGCGCTGTGTGTGGTCTTAAGAGGAATTTTTAATTTCTGAATTTTCTCTGGTCTGTCCTGGAGGCCTTCGGCCGTGGTTAGTTACCACCCTACCGGCTTTCTTAACCATTAATTGTACAAATCTAATTACCAATTGTATCTACAATGTTTCTGCAATGTAAATGAGACTCATAACTTTGAGAAAACTTTGACTGCCTTTAACTACTGCCCAGTTCCATTGTCAGGCCCTTGTTACTAAATGTTATGTATTCGACCAGTCAAGACAAACCAAATGAGCCCCGGCTCAAGGGGTTTCATAGAAGCCATTGAAGAGTTCGACTATCCACCTTCTAATTCCATTTCAGACCGATAAAGCATAGAAATTCATTAAATTTGACTTGAGTATGTATATAATATAACAGCTAACTAAATAAAACAACTAACATCTAACTAAATAAAAACTAAAATAATTAAGCTAATAAAAAAATGACTTATACTGAAACATAAAATAAATATCCGTTCGTCTGTGATATTGTTAACTTTGTAAATTAAAATATTTCACAATAACTTACAAAACTTTAAAACTCAAAGCATTAATCCAACCCGGCCTACAACCATTTTGACATTTTTTAGTAAGTTAGATTACTTGCATAAAATAAAATTAGTTTTTTATAATAATATTCGTTCAGAAAAATTTCCCACTCTATATAATAGTGATGTACCTGTGTAGGTAATTACGGAAGATTGATGGATCTCCAAAGTTGAAGCGAGTCGTAAATGGAAAATTAAAAGCACCGTCAGGTTTCGGTGATGGCTTTTGAATTTAAAAAATTAAGCATTATGTCTAATGATACACTCCCAAAATAATCACTGCATTTTACGTACCTACCTACCATTTGAATGGTTAAAAGCTTCTTATATTATATCTTAGCGGATTTAGATGCGGTTTTTAGGGTTCCGTAGCCAAATTTGGCAACCCTTATAGATTCGTCATGTCTGTCTGTCTGTCTTTCTGTCCGTCCGTATGTCACAGCCACTTTTTTCCGCAACTATAAGAACTATACTGTTGAAACTTGGTAAGTAGATGTATTCTGTGAACCGCATTAAGATTTTCTTACAAAAATAGAAAAAAAACAATAAATTTTGGGGGTTCCCCATACTTAGAACTGAAACTCAAAATTTTTTTTTCATCTAACCCATACGTGTGGGGTTATCTTATATATATATTATAGGTTAAGGGTATCTATGGATAGGTCTTCAAAAATGATATTGAAGTTTGTAATATCATTTTTTTCTAAACTGAATAGTTTGCGCCAGAGACACTTCCAAAGTGGTAAAATGTGTGTGCCCCCCCTGTAACTTCTAAAATAAGAGAATGATAAAACTAAAAAAAATATATGATGAACATTACCATGCAAACTTCCACCGAAAATTGGTTTGAACGAGATCTAATAAGTAGTTTTTTTTTAATACGTCATAAATCGTAAACCGCAATTTACCTATCATTCAATCAACTCAAATATTTAAAATAAAAATATTTTTAATAATTTAAAACTTACTACAGGTTTGTACGGAACCCTCGGTGCGCGAGTCCGACTCGCACTTGGCCGGTTTTTATCATCTTGTTAAACTCTCTATAAGTAATATATGTATGTACCTGTAACACATATTTGAAATAATTATTTTTCTTTAGGTTAAGGCCCGTATTACTTAATTTAGTTAGTAGTGGTTACCTTTAGATATAATTAAATATAAAAAAAATATTTTTAAACAACCGACTTCAAACTCCCGCGCCAAATTTACAACAACAAGCACACGCTATAGCGTAAATAAGTACTTTGTATACAAAGTACTTATTTTATTGTTGATATTTTAAAAACCGCTCGACCGATTTCGATAAAATTTATATGGGACTACATGGGAAGTATGCCCTTTCAAATAAAAAAAGAATCATCCAAAGCGGTCCACCCAGTCAAAAGTTCTGAGGTAACAAACATAAAAAAAAAAAAAATATATGGTCGAATTGAGAACCTCCTCCTTTTTTTGAACTCGTTTGAAAATTTGTTAGCACTAATATTTTTTGAGAAAATTACAAAAAACTGAGGTTGGGGAGACGTTTGGGGGGGTGGGGGGGAACGCCCGCGGCCTAGGGGGTGGGAATTTTTAAGAGGTACTTCCCAGACCCCAAGGAACACTTGTGCCAAAAATCAGCTTTTCATCATACCTATTCGAAAAACGAATATTGGCTTCAGAGGATAGAGGGAGCAAAATGTAATTTTTAGGCCCATGGGACTTTTCATTTCTCTGTTCTGATTGGTCCGCGTTCGTGCACGCGCAGCAGCACCTTGCCGATGTGCTTGCCGGCTGCCATGTAGCGGAAGGCGGGCTCCAGCTCGCGCTCGCCGAACACGGTGGCGGGCAGCGGCCGCCTTGTCGTCGCCCTCGCCCGCCGCGCCGAACAGCGCGTCCAGCAGGATGCCGTGGAACGTGGTGTTCTTGAGGAACACGCTCATGCCGAGCGCGGTGTTGTTGGACAGGACCAGCTTGCCGATCTCGAGGAAGCGGCCGCCCACCGCCAGGCAGCGCACCGATTGGTGCTTAAACGTATAGGTAATGTCCATACATAGTAGGTTGATACTCCTAGCTTTTTCTCATACGTAATGATGAAAAATAGTGTGTGTCACTCGGGGCCAAATTTTTTGTTCTCGGGCGGCGTATATTGAATTCCTCGCTACGCTCAGGATTCTACTTTAGAATCCCTCGCTAAGCTCGGGATTCTACTTTAGAATCCTTCACTTCGCTCTGAATTCAAAATAGCGCCCTCGGGGAACAAAAATTTTCTTTGGCCCCATATAACACAAATAACTATTACATTTTTTTTTAGGGTCTATGTTTATTAGTCCCGTACTATATATTTTCCGAAGCTGAGAGCTAATCAGAAAATCTGATAATTTATTCTATTTTCACTTACACGATATCGTTTCCTTTTTGCACTAATGGTGTTCAGATAGAACTATATTCTAGGAAAATTTATCAATACGGATGCAGCTTACTCTATCAGTAGGACCAGATATGATTTTTTGGCAGGTAAAAATTATTTTGTGATATGCTTAAGCTTAAATGTATATCTACATGTTGAAAATGACATGTTGAAAATGTCTCTGAATAAGTTCAAAGTTAATGTAAAACGTAAACTCATTAAAAAATCTTATTACCATGTAAAGGATTACTTAAATGACAAGGAAGCTTGGCAATGATTTGATCTATTGGCTCTGATAGTTCCTTAGTTAAGATGATTTGTGAAATGGTGATAATGAAAAAAAAACCCGGCTGAGTTTGTTACGGGCTCTTCTCAGACCAGGGCGCGTTTGGAACCCTCGTAGCTTTAGTTTTAAGATACCGTTACTGATTATCACCATTTTAAATTATAAAAAACTCGACGTCAATAAGTGTAGTATACCTACCTAAATCGAATAAACGTTATTTTGACTTTGACTTTGACTTCTACGCCTGATTGAATCACCCTAGGGGCGATGGATTTCAGAAGTGTGGAGATACGTAGAATAACCAAAACAAAAAGGAATAAAAATGGTAATATAAAGTACCTACATGTGTTATTTCGGTTTTGCTTCTTTTAGGAAATCTGTTTTGGGTGGCTCAGTAGGTAAAAAAGATGGCCCTGATAAGACCCCCTTCCGAACTAAATTCCTGAATGGATACCTATGAGGCTTTGTAGAGAGTGCAGTGAGAGGATTACAGCCACAGTATTGGTATCTATAATATTACCGTGCTACAGCTGTTTTCAAAATTAATTTTTAGTTAACACATACATTTCACGACCGTACACATGCCTTGCATACACGCTAAAGTAATTCCATTACATCGCATGCCTGTTCCTGTATAACATAGTTAAAGCCATCGAGTTAAACCATAGAGCAGCAGACCTTAAACATCAGATAAAAAATCATCACCAACTAAAGAAAAGATGCGCTGTATTTCGTCTGTATGCCCGTTAAATGGTAAAGATTCATTAAAGACTATATTATAAGTAGTTTTTTTAATCCACTACAAGTTAGCCCTTGACTGCGATCTCACCTGATGATAAGTGATGATGCAGTCTAAGATGGTAGCGGGTTAACCTATAGGGGCAGTTATATTAAACCCATACCCCTATATTCGGTTTCGACAAGGCATCGTACCGGAACGCTAAGTCGCTTGGCGGCACGTTTGTGCCGGTATGGTGGAACTAGCCATGACCAAAGCCTCCCACCGGACCAGACCAGGGAATATTCAGAAATTATAAATTCCGAAATTGACCCTGCCGGGGATCGAACCCGGGACCTCCGCACGTTAAGGCAACAGTCTCACCACTGCGCCACGGAGGTCGTCAATATTATTGGTATTTAAATATTATTGACGGCCAATTAATCAATTAAGGTAAGTCCAGCGCAAATTAACTATAATAAAGTGTAGAGGCCTTATTACCTACTAGATGATGCCCGCGACTTCGTCCGCGTGGAGTAAGTTTTTTTGTATTCCCGCGGGAACTCCTTCATTTTCCGGGATAAAAAGTTGACATGTCCTTCCCCGGAATACAACCTATCTCTGAACCAAATTTCATCAAAATCGGTTGAACAGGTGGGCCCTGAAAGCGTAGCAGACAGACAGACAGACGAACAGACAGACAGACAGACACACTTTCGCATTTATCGACCGAGCGAAGCGAAGGTCTCTGAGTCTACTTGAGTGAATTTACACTTGTCCGTCCGTCCGTCCATCTGTCAGAGCCCTATAACTTCTGAATGACTGAACGTAATTACTTCAAATTTAAATTCTTATATATAAAATTCTCGTGTCAAAGTTTTCGTTCCCATACTCCTCCGAAACGGCTTGACCGATTCTCATGAAATTTTGTGAGAATATTCAGTAGGTTTGAGAATCGGCTACTATCTATTTTTCATACCTCCACGCGGACGGAGTCGCGGGCATCAGTTAGTATTATATATATAAACCAATGGCCTCCAGCCGAATATGGCTTAAAAAGTTATAAAAATCTTTATTTCAGGGGGGCTCTCATAGAGGCGAATGCGAAGTAAAATTTTTTTTAAAGCGTTACTTAAGGTTGCGGTATATCATTTTAAAGATAATTAGAAATAGAGTCAAAAAATATATATTTTTTAATTTTTCCCCTAAAATTGACGAAATGGGGGGGCTCTCAAAGTGGAGATTTTCTATCGTCCAAAGTTGACCTCAGAACTCTCAATTTTCTGAAAGGCTAAGACTGAAACTTGAACAATTATTTGAATTATATCCTGTACTTGAACAACAAATACTAAAATTAGATAAATATTATAAGGAAACGAAATTATTTAATTTTTAATGCGGTTTAGTATTTTTACCAGAACCTCACAATGATGTCAATAGATGGCGCTAATGTTAAGATATAAATATTATATTATTATTAAGCCTTTATTGACTTCCTTATTTATAACTACATTATTTTCTTATGACTAAACTTAATAATAATTCCATAATATTATATTATGGAAACGAAATTATTTAATTTTAAATAATGGGCTTCAGCATTCAGTCAGTTTAACAGAACTTCACAATGATGTCTATAGATGGCGCTCTGTAAAAAATTATTCGTTTTATGGAAACCGCGAGGTCTCAGTTCGGAGCGAACCACTAGTAATAATATTAGTATGGTTTCTGTGGTAGAGGTTTAGACGTTTAGTCCACTCTACGGGGTAAGTATCGCGAACGAGCACGTACCTCCCATAGTGTACACCCTGTGTACCTACTCCTAATAATAAAACAACTCTCTGTCTATAGCTAGCAATAGTGAAAATAGCTTAAAGTTGAATGGAAACAGGAGCACAGAATAGTATGACAAGAGTTTTGTTTTTTTCGGACGGAATCCCCGGGGACGGGTGACCGTAAGCCCCGAGGCTGAAGCCCTTTTTATACGGAACTTTTAAAAAGTTTTATAGAGTCTTTATATTTAGCACCCGGAGTAGGTATGTAGCTACGAATACTTTGGTTTTATGATATTATTGATAACTTACACAACGTACCATTTTATGTGTAACTAGTATAGGTAGTATTTATTATTTAATCTGTGGAAATAAATGTTTACTTTATAAAAATTTACTGTTTGTTGCCCTGGGTGCTACTGTTTGTTGACCTAAATTAATAAAATAACTGACACAGAGGGAAGCGCTTATCAAATTTGGAATTCCGAAGTTCTTTCAGCCGGGTTCTTATTTACAATTTCTTATTTCGCAACTGGTCTTCGGCCGTGGCCTCCTAGAAACAGTGATTTATATATCCTGATAATTTTCATAGTTCAAGTAAAAAACTGGTATCTTCCAGGATACCTCGTTTCAACCTTAGACTTCACGCTCCTTTACTACCAGTGAAGCAAAACTATCGTGGGATAGTGCTTGCTTTGAATCAAAGCCCCAATAGACAAATTTATCATAATTAGCTCATATAATATTAATCATAGTTTTAGAATTGATCAAGCAGTTATATCTCATATAAAGGTAATATATCAAGCAAACTTTTCTCGTATGAAAACGTGGCGGCGTCACAAATAATTGTCTTCAAAATTATACCTAGACACGTACAAAATTGTGGCAGGTAGGTAGTAAGATATTATTACTCCAGTGAATATTGGGCACGTAGACAGGATTGGATATGTCTGCGACAGGCTGTGTTCGTGCTGAGTGATGCTAAAAATAGACTCGATGTAATACAAAAATCCACTCGAACATGTAGGTACATTATGAGGTTAGTGGGATTATTACCACAGAATATATGTATTTGAGATACCTACACCACATACTATGTTAAATCCGAAACAATATTTTGTCAAATATAAATTATTACTATGCTTCGGTGTTAACAGATTGGCGTATTTAATATTTATTAAAATAGAGTTCGTAATTCGTATCTGTCTTGTGTACAAACACAGACAGATCCGAATTTGAGAATGTTATCCAAAATGGTGCAAAGTGGTGTATTATCACAGAATAGGTAATAAGTACAGGCATTATCCGAGTTTTCTTGGATTTAAATCAGACGCTGATGGCGCTTTAAAATATCACAGCCAATAGCTGAGAAGTGAAGCCATTTCTGGAATGGTTATTTTCATTCAACGTTAGCCATCCGACTATATTCAGTTAATTGACTCAAATAGAAGCATAACCAAGAATGTACATAGCAGTTTTCTTTTACGACTCTTCTCAAAATTCAATTATAGCTTCAGAAAAACTGCTTTTAACTTCCCAAGTCTTTCAAATATGCAAATGTTAACGGCTCTTAATAGGTAGCTCTTAAATGATACTAAGGTACTAATAATTAATGATTTTTGATCAATTTTGCGTTAACAAAGCAATGAATGCTTCTTTAAACTTTAGTGTCTAGGTTTTTCGCCTCGTTGGTCTAGTGGTTAGCATGTTTGACTGCGGCCGACGAGGTCCCGGGTTCGAGTCCCGGGTCAGGCCATGATTAAGTATTGGGTTTTTCTGACTTGAAATTCTCAGTACTAGCCCGGAGTTAGGAAGTTGGCGGTGTTTCACCCCCGTGCCTCGGAGAGCACGTTAAGCCGTCGGTCCCGGTTATTATCACTAACATGATAATAGTCGTTAAAGCCCGCCAACCCGCATTGGAGCAGCGTGGTGGGTCTAAGCTCTAATTCCCTCTCTCGTATGAGAGTGGAAGCCTGTGCCCAGAAGTGGGACTTTAATGGGCTGTAGTGGTGGTGGTGGTCCAGGTTTTAAGCAGGTAAGATACTGTTTGTTTCAGATACAGTTCTTATTAGGCAGGCTTTTTAGTATTTACTCGTACTGGGTTTAAAAATATCGGCAGCACAAGTCTAATACTGCGGCTTTATCTGTACCTGAAATAGAAGAGAGAGGCACGTGTCTTCTACCGCGGATCATATTGGTTGGTTCAGTTCTACAACACATTTTGATTTTACGTAGATACCTAACAATGATGTTGGGAGTGGAACTCAAAACACGCGCTAGAGGGCAATTATTACAGAAAACCTCTGTCAAGATACGTCGACATTGGTATTTCGATATTAATATCTACAATATTGGCTGTAGTGCCATACTAATTCGATTACGTGACAGGCACGACCCTGCGTAGAGATTCATTTTCATTGGTCGATAGAGAGTGTATTTGAGTGCTGGAGATGTCTTATTTGATCTGCTGCTGCCCGAACAGCTTAGATCGCTGGATGCTAGATCAAACGTTCATAATAGTGGGTTTGACACACATCGAATCATTATAATTGAATGCGCAAGTTTAGATAGATGGATGCATGGATGGATGGATGTTTGTTACTCAATCACGCGAGAACAGCTTAACGGATCTGTGTAAAATTTGGCACAGATATAGATTATAGTCTGAAATAACCACATAGGCGACTTTTTATCCCGCAAAATTAAAGAGATCCCGCGGGAACTAAAAAACTTCAATCCACGCGGACGAAGTAGTAGCTAGTCATAAATATTTAAATTAAATTATTTTAAATCTTTATCTCTTAATTAAACCACTAATTAGGTATCTACCTCATTAATTTCTCCGCTTTCAACTAAAAACCTCTTAAAAGCTCATTCTAGATCTTAATGAAGCCAGATTTTCAGAAAGCTCGTTATTTTGTCAGCTTGCATTTAGTTATTACTAGCTGATGCCCGCGACTTCGTCCGCATGTAATAAGTTTATCTTAAATTCCCACGGGAACTCCTCAATTTTCCGGGATAAAAAGTAGCCTATGTCACTCTCCAGGTCCTCAACTACACCCATGCCAAAAATCACGTTGATCCGTTGATCCGTTGTGGCGTGGAACCAACAAACAAACACACTTTCGCATTTATAATATTAGTATGATATGATGATTTTAATCCCGTTGGAATTATTAGATTTCGGTAGCAAATTTCGTCAAAACCTTACAAGTGGATAGGCCGTGAAAAAGGAGTGTCAGCCGGACGAAAGCATCGGTAGCTATATTAGGTACAATAGGTACTTAAGTATAAGGTATCTTAATTCATGAAACCATGTAAACATTAGACAGGTATTCACTAAGTACCTACCCAAAGGCCTTCCTATCTTTGCAGCCGCTATCTTAGCGGGCATGCGTTTGCATAATGCATTCCTAACGCGACGTGAATTTGCATAATGAGTGCCGCCATGTTGTTGCCCATAAATATGGCGCTGATTTTTTGGGGTTGAAAGTACCTTACCTACTGGTTTCAGAGTTTTATTGGGTAAGAAATAAGCAGATTTATAATTCCCTATATTTGACAAGAACGCACACACACGCATACATGTCATACACATCCATACAAATACTATAAATGCGTAAGTGTGTCTGTCAGTTTGTCTGCCTGTCAGTTTATATCCCGGGGAAGGACGCTACTTTTTATCCCCGAAAATCGAAGTTCCTGCTGGAATCAAAACTATCAATCCACGCGGAAGAAGTCGCGGGCATCACCTAGTACACAATATACACACCCACATATACGCGCACAATTTTTAGTAACAATATTGAGGGCTTTGCTTTTGTAAGCACGTTTGAATATACCTAGATAATGCATTCATTTAATTTCCTTTTCTTATAAACTCATGGCAGGTGCTTATAAATTATTTATAGACATTTTATAAGCACCGTGAAGTTTCGTTCAGCAGTTCCAATTTATTACCTCTTGTGAGCTTCTCAGCTTAGGGTTCTCAGCTTCAAGCTTTTTAGGGTTCCGTAGCCTTATAGATTCGTCATGTCTGTCTGTCTGTCTGTCCGTCTGTATGTCACAGCCACTTTTTTCCGAAACTATAAGAACTATACTGTTGAAACTTGGTAAGTAGATGTATTCTGTGAACCGCATTAAGATTTTCTTACAAAAATAGAAAAAAAACAATAAATTTTGGGGGTCCCCCATACTTAGAACTGAAACTCAAAATTTTTTTTTTCATCTAACCCATACGTGTTCTATGGATAGGTCTTCATAAATGATATTGAGGTTTGTAATATCATTTTTTTCTAAACTGAATAGTTTGCGCAAGAGACACTTCCAAAGTGGTAAAAGGTGTGTCCCCCCCTGTAACTTCTAAAATAAGAGAATGATAAAACTAAAAAAATATATGATGTACATTACCATGCAAACTTCCACCGAAAATTGGTTTGAACGAGATCTAGTAAGTAGTTTTTTTTAATAATTTAAAACTTACTACATTTTTGTACGGAACCCTCGGTGCGCGAGTCTGACTCGCACTTGGCCGGTTACGAAAAATAAGAATAAGAATGCTTAATTTGGTGACTCGAAAACTGACTTTTCCGGCCCGAGTCTTGAATCAAAGCGCGTCATTATCATGTTAGACGGACTTTTAAAATTTGAAAAGTTTTCTCATGAAGCGGCAAACAAATATTGGAATTAAATTATACCTACGTATCTTTCATAACGTTCGTAAAGATTTTCTTTTCTATGCCCGAAAAAAATCATGCTCGAATATTATGAAAGTTGTTAAGGGGGCAAGCTTTCAAAAAATATATAGGCTAGGAGATAGCTGCTGATGTGATTTTCATATAATATTGTTATGTTGGTATTTCAGATGATTTTTATATAATATTGTTATGTTGGTATTTCAGTAAAAATAAATTAGGATTAGATATGTAGGTATTGTTTAAATATAATTACATATCTAAGCCAATTATAAAATTATAATAAAACTAGATGTACTTATAATATACATTAAAAAATAAAAGGGAAAGATGATGTGAATTTTATATAATATTGTTATATATTTCAGTAATAATAAATGTCAGTTCTCATCAAGTGCTCGTATCATTCACAACAGTAACTATCGTCTGGTGGAATTTGTGATGGTCTGCCTGCAAGCGGCTGGGGACCTGACTACTTATCGCCGCTCAAAGACGAGTTATTGTTACCAGAAATGACCAATAACTAGGAAGGCTTATTCTAGTATAGTATTAAAGTATGCGCTGTACCTAAGTAACCAGTATAAAAATTGACTCTATTCATCGGGGCGTTTACTAGATATTGCCTCTCAAAGAAATAATACGTCGTTAAGTACGTCAAGTAGTACTTACGTCAAGTAATAAAATTAAAATTTAAAAAAAACCCACGACGAACTGCAGCGCTCCATTATAATTTGTGACCTTATAACTTTGTAACAACAATAAGTTCTTCGCAGAAGTAGTTTTATCAACACAAAACTGCATCTTTGTCGGTTCAGTAGTTTTTTTGACCAGCGTGTTGGACTATGGCCAAATGGTAATGAGTAGAGGTGTCAAATTGTGTCAAACTTTAATATTCTGATAAATAAATGTTAAAATATATCAGTTCAAAAAATACGTTATAAAATATAATGGATAAAAAACTGGAGTTCCTGTGACCACAGCATCTAGGTTAGCGCTTGTCAAGGCAAATCAAAAGAGTCCAAACACGACGGGTTTACGATATGAAGGAGTTCGACCACCTACCAAATCACGATTGCAGCACAGCTTGGTGGACTATGGCCCTAAAACATATCTAAGAACCTTTTCAGAAGCTAAACATATTTTTTTTAAACCGCATCTAAATCAGCAAAGTAGTTTTCCAGAAAAAAGGTAACATAATAAAAAAACACGATAGGAGCGCGCACGATAGCACGATAACTTAAAATATATCTAAATCTAAAGAACTTTTTCACAAGCTATACATATCTAATGCAAAACACCGCATCTCAATGAGCCCAGTACTTTTTCAGAAAAATGGAAACATATTGAAACATTGAAATCAAAATTGCAGCTCAGCTTAGTGGACTATGGCCCTAAAACATATTCAAGAACCTTGACAGAAGTTATGCATATCTATTGCAAAAAACTGCATACTAATCGGTCCAGTAGTTTTCCAGGAAAATGGTAACTAAAAAGTACACAAACAAACAAACAATCGCACAACCTCTTAGGGCAAACACATAATAATATATACCGTCCGTTCCGTCATGGGTAAAAAATAGCTCAAGTGTCGCCGCTTTGATGTGATAATGTGTAGTGTTTAAATATCTCCCATTTAAGTTACGAGTATTTTAATTTACGTATATCACCTCTTAGACCACCTGTGATAATACTAACATAAATCTGAAACATGGAAATTAATAGTAAGGAGATATAATTATAGTTACCAAAAGATAGTTACCACAAATACAGTTATCTCTTAGGCTATAAGTTTTGACATTTGGGTCGGACGAGCCAGTGTAAATTTGTATGAAAAATTCGTATGAGGGATCTTTGGAACCAGATTGTACAAAAACTTTAAGTTGTATTGAAAATATTGTTTAATTAAAGTGTTCCTTGATCTTTAATGATTAATTTGAAATAACTTTTGTTTATATAAGGTCTCAGATTAAATCACAATAGTCGGAACGCGATAACGCCTTTTTTGAGTTTTCCATGAATTTCTCGATAATTTTCTGTAGTTACTATACGATTTTATGACCACTTTTTTAATTACGTCATACTTCATTTAACTGAGTAGCAAATGGTATTAATTTAGTAATGAAATTTTCATTTTTCCTATCCTAAAACGTCGGAACAGAAAACAATGTTTCAGTACTTCGACCCTTAAGGCAATTCAATTGAATTTAATTTCCTTAAAAACTTTTGCTATATTTTTTGCCGGTTTATTTCTTCTCCTCATTTCTAAAAATCGCACTCCTTGAAGTATTCGCTTCTCATTCTTCTGTGTATTCGCTTACAATGTCTAAACTTTTTACTGGATTTCTAATACGGTTCTCACCATCATAATATGCAGAACTTAACACGAGGTATAGCAATAATCCAAAGTTAATCTGACTTATGGTATTAAAATAATTTATTGTTTGGTTCATTGTGGTGGGAGAGAATTAAAAGAAAAATAATTAACGACTAGAAATTCAAATTTATTTATTTTCAAGTACAAATTGGTACATTATTTACAAAGTAGGTACAATTGCCTAGTGAGGTATGTACAGTAACAGCATTATTATGAATATGTTAAAGTTGTATTTTAAAAATAATTACATAAGTGGAGTTCTTGCATTAGTCATGGATATATTTTATGAGTTTAGTGCTTACAGATTAGGGTCTTATAAAATATCTAATTAGGTATACCTACTCAGGTAATGTAACGGACAGGCTTAGTTTTGCATTGCTATATAACCAAACAAAAACCATTTTTCATGCCCTATTAGTAACTATTCTGTTTCTACGAATCAGGCCGTTTTTACAGAGGACTTTATTTTAAAAAGTGGCACTTTTGCACGGATCAACCGTGGTTTGGTTAGTATGTGCGTATCCTGTCAATTAAGTTAGTTTTAATTTGATTCAATATCCAAATTGGAAATATGTTTAAAAATATTTACTTAAAGATATTTAATACATTGAGTAAGAGATGTTGGAAGGCCGCTCGAGTCGGTCAAAGCATTCGTTCTGAGGTCACAGGGTATTTACACTAAGGGCGAAAACACACTTGGGTTAGGACAAGTATTATCAAGTCAATGCCAAACGCCGGCGTGCGCACTTTTATATTGAGCTGCACAGACCTGCGCCATACGACAAAACATTTTTTATGCGACTTTTCGCGTTTAATCGTGTGTTGTCCGTAGTGTGTTTTCGTCCTTAGCAATGAACCACTAACTCAATCTACCAACACTAAACCTAACTTATCTACCTTAGTATAATCGATCTGAAACAATATCACTGATTGGTAACAATGTTTATTTGGTAACATACCTACTTGCCTACATAAAATATAAAACAATAAAATAGCAATATTCTTGAGCCTAAATTTTTTGAATTTTTCTTAGAAACTTACCATTTCGTCTGTTTGAAACAGAAAAAGGATTCCAAAAATTGCTAATTTGGCGAAGATAGTTCAATAAATAAATTAGCTGCTGATTTAATTTTAAGTTCTAGCTGGCTGGTACGAAAACTTTATTGTATTAAAGTTCTAGGTACATGTCTACACGCCTAACCGTGGTTGAAGCCTTCATATAAATTGTAGGTACAAACTTTACACTATGTACTTTCTTATGAACACGTCGTAAATCCTAACCTTTCCAGGGTAACAAAATAAACTGACCTTAAACTTTAACTTTCGTCTATGAGCAAAGTAGATAGGGTTTTGGCCTTTTGGTGTAGACTGTAGTCATAATTATACATAAGTAAACGGCTTATGCCCGCCAACCTGCATTGGAGTAGCGTGATGGGTCTAAGCTCTTGTACCCTCTCTCCTATTAGAGTGGAAGCCTGTGCCCCTGTAGTGGAAACGGCTTATGAAGGTCGCTTTGGTATACAAACCAAATATTTCAGTTTTAAAGTAGGGTCCATAAAATATACTTATACGTAGGAATTTTGTTATCATTTCTTGGTTCTTCGTAAAAGGCCATTATAATGAATTTATCGTTTTAGTTATTACCGTATCTTTCTGTAACAGCGTATTTATAATATTTATATATAACTATTTTCCAATATCATTTAAAAAGTGTTCGATGCTATTTACATAACTTCTATTAAATACGGCTAACAATAAATGATTTTTTAAATTTGCTTGATCATAATCTAATTACTGTATTATTTACATGAAGATATAACTGTGTTACAGGTTTTTTATTCCCTATTCCTTATACTATGATAATAACGAACTAGTCTAGCCCGCTGCATTTAAATTATTACTAAAACTACATAAAGCTCTTCTGAAGAGGCAATAGGTATTGTATCAGGGGACTGCTTCATGCATTCCCTTGAATTGAACAACACTTAGCTTACGGTAAATAAATTCTTAATATTAGCGTAGCCTAAAATCTTCTAAGGGCGTGCCCACGAACTTTCCGCTGTGAGTGAATCTATGCGCGGCGCAACGCGCGGGTAAACAATTATATTAAGCGTAAAATTTATATGGATGACATCACACAGAACGCTGTGTGATGTCGTCCATATAAATACAAGGAATTCAACCAGCCGCGCACCCGACTCAACCCGCTCACGACCCGCGCCCGCTCCCTGTGTATTTTGCCCTTTAGTATACAAAAATGTTTTAACGCGGCGCGCGGCATTCAGCGCGTCCGTCTAGACAGGGCTTTAGCTTGTACGATGCTTCGCTTGCAGCGCTTCTAAGTTCTAATGCTCGTGGCCGGGCAGTTATATTGTATTCGTATTTGAGTGCAATATACGTCGAAAATTATTCACTACATACATTTTTACACAAAAATCACAAATAATTTTCATTGGCGATAATTCGTTACAAACGTTGTACATAGGTACAACTTAATTTTCGAAACTGAGACGAATTCCACGTATGATGAGAGACAAAAACTAAATTACTACGAATTATATTGATTATGATATATTCGTCCACACTCGTCACGTTGCTTACCAATTCCACGTATATTCAGTTATGACAAAGACTTCCTACATCCCGCGTGGAATTCGGTTACCAATTTCGATTCGATCAGACCTTTGGAGTGTGGATCCCTTCATCAACTAGAAAAGAGCTGATGATCTTCATTCGGCAGAACTGATTTTCTTGTACTCATCTCATATCATGACCATAGCTTAGAACACTTTAAAGAAAAAAGTGTGTGTGCAATTCACACACGGCAGAAGTGAAACTTCAGAAAAGTAGTTTACGAGAGAATGGGATAAATGTAACTAGTATTCTATCTCATTCTCTCGCAGGCTTAATTATATGTTGGTCTCTTATTAATGTCGCTTTTTCGTTGCATTGAATTTTCAAATCACAACGATTCTAAAGAAGTTTCACTTCCAAAATAAATCAAAATCGGTTCATCCGTTTGGGAGCTACGATGCCACAGACAGACACACATATATACACAGGTAAATAGATACACACGTTAAACGTTGGCATCCTACCATAGGTCAACAGCGTAATGTATTAGATTCACGAAATTATTTACCGCAACAAATACATAATATTACGTCGAAATGCTGCTACTTAGTAGATTTGTGACTCTTATTTCCACCGCTGAAGATCTTGATCAGCCTGACGGCAGGCGCCTCGAATGACAGTGAGATGGCGAACGAAGCCAGGAACGCCATGACTGCATACCCGGCGTATATTACAAGCTGAAATTGTAAGTAAACGACATCTAGTAGTACAAATAATGTGATTTAACATAATGGTACGTAAGACTAAGGACGGCTAATATTAATATGTTCTATGAATTATGAAGGGTAGGTGGGTGGCATCGATTGGATGCGATAATCCGAGGAAAGAGCACGTTGGCGCTACTTAAAAGAAGCCTATGTCCAACTGTGGATGCACAACGCCTGATGATGATGATGAATTATGATTTAGATCGTCATTCTTATTTATGAATATAGATGATGCCCCAGACTTCGTCCGCGTGGATTAAGTCTTTTTAAATCAAGCGGGAACTCCTTAATTTTCTGGGATAAAAAGCAGCCTTTGTCCTTCCCCGGGATACAAACTATCCCTATACCAAATTTCATCAAAATCGGTTGCATAGATGGGCCGTAAAAGCGTAGCAGACAGACAGACATACACACTTTCGCAAATGTATAATATTAATTATGGATTTTAGACAAATTTTAGACCAACTCAACGCTTCAAGCACTTCGTCTTCGACTTGAAAAGACAGCTTTTTTAAAACGATTCAAAGTTATTTGAACTTTAACTATAAGCTATAAGTAGATAAAATTAAAATCTAAATTAAATCTAAATTAAAAACTAAATTAAAAACTAAATTAAAAACTAAAAACTAAACATTAAAAATATCATCCATCCCGCTGCAATGAGGCAGTGTGCCCAGAACGCTGGCTGCGTTACCCCGCTGAATAGCCAAACTTAAGCTATTATGTTACATTTTATTTTTGTGGTACAAAATTTTGCACATGCGTGTGTCTCTCGAATACCTTTACTTTGATTAGGTAATTAAATTAAACACAGCAATAACGTTCAGTATACATTTAACTTTTAGAAAAGACGTGTCACTTCGCTTTAACTTTATGCCAATTTGCATTGAGCCTTAGAATAATTATTATTAGCACTCTGCTTAAATATTTCAATAAAAGAATATTTGAGTTTAAATAAAATGTCTTGCCGAGAAAAGAAAATTCTTTTACGACTATGAACGGAACATTTTGTATATTTGATCTTCGCATTTAGCCTTTTAGCGCCTGGAAATGGTCTTTTCTGAGCTTGAAGGGTTTTTAACAGCCAATCCAGAGTTTTTATTGCGAGACTTGGGATTAAATGTGTTGTAGGTATTCAATTTTTATTTTAAGACCCTTTCCTGAAAACTTACACAGCTTAGCGTTGCAAAAAAATGTTGGATACCTACATAATCGTTCTGACCAAAAAAAAAATCTAAGTCGGCGTCTAAATAAAAAAAAAAAAAAAAATTATTTGCCGGAATATGGGTACAGATATAGGCCTTAAAGATAATATTTCCCTTACATATCCTACCATACAATGGTGTGCAAATGGTTATGTATTTTTGAGTTTAAATTTCATTAGATCATAGGTAAATGTCATAATATAGATATAATCATCATATAAATCATTATCTTAGTCAAGCATTAGAGAAATCTCATTACTAAGTCATCAAGATATACTATAATAAAACTTACAGGCAACACAAACACATAGGTTGCACATAGGTAATACTAATAAAGTCAATAATAAAATATAGAAGCAAAACCATAGAACAAAAAGATCATCGTTGTCAGCATATGATAATATCTGTGTTAAGTAAAATTCTATCCTATCTATCTATCTATTTCTATTCTATCTAGTCTAGGAAGCCAACTCCAAGGACCGACGATATTTTTATAGATGTTAAACCAGCGGATAGATATCGCCGAAATATTCGTCTATTAATAATCGCAATCCGACTAAACTAGTCTGACAAAGTTTTCTACCGATGAAGAAGAGCGTTAGGTACCTATGACTGATCTTTTTGCTCTCCACTACGCGGGTAAGGTCACTTGGATAATGGTTCTAAATACTATTACTATACATACTACCGGATAAACTCCCGTGTTATGTCGGAACATGCCCGACTAGTTTCGAACCCGTTCAACACCCCTCAACACCCTTCGCAGAGAGCTGTACGATACGCGGTCCGCAGTCGAGCAGCGACCGTGTCGCGCGAAAAGGCTCATGAATAAGGCCCCGAACGGGTTCGAAACTAGTCGGTTATGTTCCGACATAACACGTGAGTAATCCGGTAGTTTAAACGTTAAAATAGTTCTTAATACTTACGACCATTGAGTTTTGCAGATGCAGCGGTCCGTCGAGAAGGAACGAGGTGTACATCATGATGGTTGGATGCACCAGGTAAGCGCAGTAGGTGAGCCGGCTCAGAGGCAGGAGCCCTCTGTACGAGAGCCCAGAGTTGATGAGACCTCCGTACCCGCAGCAGCACGCTATTGCTATCCACGCCAACGCCACAGCCCATGCTAAAATATTATTAAAAAACGCTTTATTACTAGGTCAAGCACCAATTTTCCAAGGGTAAACCGAAATTGCAAAAGTGTAAAATTACAAGCTATTTAAAATGTCACTAAGTAAACCTTATAAACAAGAGTGTACCAGATGTCAGATAGCGTACCTATTGAGATGTAATATCTAAGTTATTACTTTTTTTTATCCACTACAAGTTAGCCCTTGACTGCGATCTCACCTGATGGTAAGTGATGATGCAGTCTAAGATGGCAGCGGGCTAACCTGCTAGGGGCATGGCAGTTATATTAAATCCATACCCCTATTCGGTTTCTACACGGCATCGTACCGGAACGCTTAAACGCTTGGCGGCACGTCTTTGTCGGTAGGGTGGTAACTAGCCACGGCCTAAGCCTCCCACCAGGCCAGACCAGGGAAAATTCAGAAATTATAAATTCTCAAATTGACCCTGCCGGGGATCGAACCCGCACGTTAAGACAACAGCGCTACACACTGCGCCACGGAGGTCGTCAAATATAGCTTACGAAGCGTTTGTAAGATAACTGTGCAGGGTCCATCATTCACAGCGTGTGTTGTGTTTAACGTTGTCCCTCAAATTCCAGAGTTACATCAGAGTATACCTCAAACTTTATACTATTAGACTTATCTTGTTGATTCTACTCATCATATAAAAAATGTGAAGGTTTGGATGTTTGTAACTTCTTCACGCCTCAAGTTTCAACCGATTTGGCTGGAATATTTAGCTTATAGTCTGACTTACCTAACACATGCGCTACATTTTATTTTAACGTAGAATTTTTTCCCGCTGTAACCAAAAAACCTCGATCCACGCGGACAAAATCGTGGGCGTCACCTAGTATATTCTTAAACATTGCTTGAATACAGATTGATTTCCTTTTCCTGTAGGAAGCGATCGTTGCTAAGCCCACCCGCGGCTTCGATGTATATAAATAATAAATATATCGCTACCAGCTAAACGCAACGTGGCATTCAGTCGTATAATTGCCAATCAGCCGCGCCCTTCAAGCAAAGCCTTATAATCCTAATGTTTATATATATTACTGCTATATATTATACAGTAGTTAGGTAGTGTAATTCTAAGTACTTAAAGCCTTTCTACGATACGTATAATTTATACTTATAAAGAGAGTTAGAGTTGTTATAGTTCGAGCACGCTAAGCCGTCGGTTCTGCGCCTGATCTCTCTCCGGTCGTTTCGGATTTTCCGTCCCATCGGGCTATGAGAGTAAAGGAACAGAGAGTGCACCTGTGTTTGCGCACACACTTGTGCACTATAATATTTCCCGCGCAGATGGCTAATCTCTCTGGAGATTGGCAGCCGTGGCCGAAATTCGGTCGGGAGGACATCATCATCATAATTTATACTTAGTATCTTAAATGCGAAAGTGTAGGTATCTGAGTCACGAAATTTAGTAAGTACATTGTTAGCGTGCACCCCCGGTCGGATGTAGCACTAGCACTACTTTTTATCTCGGTTAATAAAAGAGTTTCTACAGAATTAAAAAAAACGTTAGTTTATGGGAACGGTTTTAATCCTCTATATACCTAATCAAAGGTTTAATCAGTCTAGTGCCCAGTTGACATGCCGAAGATTAAAATAATCTGTCATATTTCAGTCAAAAAAATAGTAGGTAGTATAAGCTGAAGTGGAAGATAATTCTCACCAGTATGTCCGATGCTGACGTAAAAGGCAGTGGGCCAAACTTCGAAGTAACCGTCCACCATGCCGAAGATGAGGCTGCTGATTATGACCAGTGAAGTAGGCCATCCAATTGCTACCACCCAGTAAGGAATCCGGACTTGACATCTGGTTTTATGAAGGTACCACCCAACCATCATTCCTGAAATATAAAGTTAAAGTTAGGAAGAGTTTAAATTATTAAATTAATCTAGTTTGTCTTATTTAGGTCACACTCACAATTACTTATTACAAGCATATATTATAGTTAGGGGCAAAACTCATAAAAATATGGGTATGCCTTCAAAACTTTATAGTGATAAGCGGATAAAAATTGTATAACGGAACGCAAACGTCACCCCAGACTATCCTTGTCTATGGCGCATATGAAACCCCTTTTGACATTTGACGTTCCTTTATGTAGTTTTCGCGCACTTTGGAGTGACAGCTATTGAAAAGCATCGAAACCGAAACAAAACAAAGATTTTTGTAATAGTTAGCCATTGAAAGCTCAAACGCTATTTATTAAAATCTGGGCACGGAATTTCAGGGAAAAATATTATCTTAATATAATTAATATCCTCATTGTTTCACAGATAAAATAGATATTAGAGTTTCTTGATGAATATTTTATTTAATTAAGGTTAATAGTGTTGTCAAGCTTTTTTCCATCTCGCCATGCTCCAAGCTCGCAAGTTCGCAACTTGCAAGTAGCAATCAAATCTGTGTCATGAAGTTATCGTGTTAACAAACATGTCACTAATTTTTTGAAGAAAGCTACTAAAAGCTACTTGACTTAAACATTATGTAAAATATATAGAGATAGTAGTACATAGAGATCCATGGTGAGACTGGCAACAGTATGGTGAGGCTGTAAAAGTACACTTACCGAACAAGTTAGGGCCAATTTGGAACAATTACGGTTTATCATACACTTATGTGGGTCAAACATTTCGAGGAGCTCTGATATTCGAGCTTATTGTAGTGGTTTACTATGATCACATCTAGATATTTTATGCATGTCACTGAAATACTCCTGAACGATTCCAATTGAGTTCCATTCCAGCAAACTTTAACGGAGCTTAGCTATCTATACAGATGTTATAGGGAGTGAGTTAAAATAGGTAGAATCTCTATTACCTCACTCTCATAATATAGCCCAATAAATCAACATTCGAAACGATTGTTGAGATTTCAGGTTACGTAGGTACATACCTACGTGTAAACAATTAATACCAACTTACCGACTAAATATGGGCCGATCCGTGACCAAGGCTTGTCGTATAAGGGGTCGAACATTTCGAAGGGCTCTTGTATCCGAGCTTTGTACTGGTGCCACACCGACACGTATATAGTGGTTGCCCACGAACTAACCATTACTAGAATCAGGGTCACCATCGCGAACCTCGTGTGTCTAAAAATAAAAAGATTTTGTATGTACTACAGTACTTAGTAGTACGTAAAAAGATTGTTTATTGGAAAAATAATTTTTTTTAGGTACTAGACGATGCCTACGATTTCGTCTGCCTGGGAAACTCCCGTGGTAACTCTTTCATTTTTCGGGATAAAACGTCCTTCCCTAAGACAATCTAATCTAGTAATAAATTTCATCAAAATCGGTTGAACAAATGGACCGTGTTTTCACGGTCCATTTGTTATTCATTAGTAACAGACAGACAGCCAGATAGACAGACAGACACACTTTCGCATTTAGTACATTAGTATGGATTTTTTGTAAGTCTTCTGGCCCACTCTAAATATATGTATAAGTTTAGCAATATAGTCAGTATTCTTGATACGATTTCAATCAGTTCATAATTTAATTTCCGTTCAAGCATTGTTGTAACATAACTCTTGGTGTTTTTATGAGTGTTTTAACGAGTTTAGGCATAATCTTACAAAGCGGTTATTTTGTGTAAACTGCCTCTAACAAGAATTCTTATGACAATTATTTTCAGATCAGTTCATTATGTAAATATTGAATAAAACTTGGCCATTTTGTTGAGGGTATAACTTAGATACTTACTTCACAGATATCAGTAACAATATTATACCGACGACGTAGAACTGCGTATCGTTGGCCATATACCACGACCATACCATACACATGTCCTTTTGCGGGAACAGATTGTTTATGTACAATACGTTGCGCCACCAGTATTTAGCACAGTTGATATGGTCGAAAATTGCCGGCTCGAAGACTGTGTGGTCATGTGTATATCGTAAGACCAACTCGTTCAAACCGATAACGAAGGCATAAGCCGGCGTCAATCTAACCACACGATAAGAGAACATGACGAAAAAAGATCTTGTCATTCGGAGGATTTCCTGCTTCGAGTATCCCTTCGCCGCTGGCTTATCGAGCATATCCTCGTAGAAAGACTCCTGGCTTATAACAGATACCGATAATGCAGAATTCGTGTAGCCGTTCACATTTTTATTTATTTCTTTGTCGACTTGTTCGGGCTTTTTAGCGTTTTTCCTTTTTGCCTTTTTTTCTTCACTCCTCAAGAATAGAACTGTTACAAGCAAGCCACTGAAAAATTAAATCTTGAATGAGTAATGTTTTCTAAGGTTAAAGATACATTGCGTTAGACTTGAGAGACCTTTTTACATAAATAAGAAAAATTCAAACTCAATGAACTACGAAAATAAAGAAATGTGTGCTTATTAAACCACTAAAATTCAATTGATTAGGTAAGTGTTTTATTTTTTCGTTATACTACTATAGCTTTTTTAGGAACAGTATTAACATCACTACAACGTCGCAATGTACCTTGAAAATGTCACATTATTGTTAAAGGGCAGATTTATTATAGGGAAGGTATTTAGTCACCTGATAAAGAAGAAGGTATCGACACAATAGGACGCGTTGCCAACAGACTGGTAAAGGAAGTTCCGTTCCGTCACGACACGCATTGTTTTGTTGTCGGCAATATAAAAAATTGTCAAGTACGTGTGCACCATTATGACCCATAATACAGACAGGAATCTGAAACATTTCAAACAGTAATAAGAAAAAATTAAGGAATCCGTGAATTCTTGATTTGCAGCGTGAAACTTTTAACGGATTGTAAATATCAATATAAGCATACCTTTACTCAAAATAAACCGTTGGTCCGTACTAGGGTTCTTTAAGGTCAGTTCAGATACGCATAAACCATGTGGATACAAACAGCACCGGGTATAGTGCTAGACATACAGACGCAAAAATTCACCCGTGGTAACCGTTTCATGCCAAAACCGCCCTGTAGTGCTAGACCAGACTCTACAAAGTAATTGAACACCCTCTAGGGCTTAATGGGTCCAATTACTCAATTTAATTACCTTCCACCACCAGCTTCAAAGTAATTGAAATGTGTGGTCGCGGGCGGCGGGTTGCGTTAAATGATCCGACGCGGGGCGCATGCGATCTAAAGGCCTTATGTTTGGCATGACTGCTTCAAGGCCTCTCCTTTTAGGTACGTTATAGTAGTTCCACCACTATCATATTTTGTGGTAGTCACATCGAAAAAGCCGACCAGATCGTGTGTCGCGACACAAGTATGATTGATAATTAAGCTGACGCCTGTCAATGTAAATTACATCCGCGCGATCAATCTGCCGTATCTGAACGAACCTTTAAGAATTCTCGCTCTTCAACTGCGAACAATATTATTTTCTGAATAAAATATGTTGCCGTACCTCATGCCATGTAGACAGGTAAGTGCACCGTCGCTCGGTCGTTGTGTGCCAAGAATCGCTCGACCGTTTGAAAGGATTGAGAACGATAATAAGATTTCCGACCACATTCCTGAAACGAATAATTTTTTTTAAAGAACTTTTCGGAGAGCTTCAACAAACAAGTGAATATAATTAAAATTATTAAAAAATACGACTGCTCTGCCGTAGACACACATACATACACGAACCCTGAAAACATAACACTTCTTTTTCAACCGACTTCAAAAAAGGAGGAGGTTCTCAATTCGACTGTATTTTTTTTTGTTTTTTTTTTTTTATGTTTGTTACCTCAGAACTTTTGACTTGGTGGACCGATTTGGATGATTCTTTTTTCATTTGAAAGAGCATACTTCCCATGTGGTCCCATATACATTTTATCGAAATCGGTCGAGTGGTTTTTGAAATATCAACAATAAAATAAAAACTTTGTATAGCGTGTGCTTGTTGTTGTAAAGTTGGCGCGGGAGTTTGAAGTCGGTTGTTTAAAAAGTATTTTTATATTAAATTATTGGGCAGTCGTGTAATAAAAAATCCCCCTCGAATGGAAGTACGGCTACCACTGCTACTACGTAACGATACCACAGTCATTAGGAATCTTATTTACATTTTAATTAAATGATATTTTTTGTGAATCACTGGATATTGAACTATAGTGATATATATTTTTGGAATGTACTCATCATTTTCTAGATGATGATTAAATAGTTAATCTTATTTTCGAATTTTTTTTTCAACTTTGGACCCCATCATTTTTTATTATTATTTTACTAGCCTATGTCACCCGAAATAAGCTAGGAATTCTAACGATACCTCATTTATCAAAATCGGTTCAGGCGTATAGAAGTTATGGTGGAATATATTCCACCATCATATGTGAGTTTGTATATATACAAACTCACATACATACATACATACATACATACATGAACCCTGAAAACAATATACTCCTTTTTTCAGGCAGTCGTATAAAAAATAGAGATGGCCTTTTATCGAAATATGTACGTGGGGCGATAGAATAGCAAGACCAACAAGAGCAACATGAGGCGCCTTTTTTTAGTATTAAAGTATTTACTGTACGAGTCATATTGCGTAAAAAGAAGTCATTTTACTGTAGATGACGTCACACATTTTTCAGTATTGAAAATGTATTACTTACGTAGATCTCTTGTATTCTTAGTGAGACTGTATTCATGACGAACCAATGGATTGAGAGTACCTATATTAAAGACACATCATCCAAACAAAAGAAATTTGAATGATTCAGACTATACTTTAATACAATTTATTGTAGTCTTACCACATGGTTCCCGTCGAATTTCTCGGTCTTTGAGGTCATCATCATTATTTTCAGTACTTTGTTGAGTATTTGGCTGCAATGTTTAATAAAAATATCATGTAAATTCTTCACGAATAGTTTTCTCAAAGCATCCTTTTTTTAACTACTCAGTAATTTTCAATTCAGTGCTTTGCAAAGCAGCTTTTAAAGCCTCTATAGCTAGAGTTTCTTGATATAGCGGTGCCGTCAAACAGCGGCCTCTATATAACACCAAATGACCTCACTAAAACGTTGGCTTCTGAAACTAGATGGCAAGATGGATGGTTTTTAAGCCATTTTATTTGTATCAAAAAATCTCTTTTTCTGCCGTCATAATATTACATCAACCTCTACGACGTAGATGAAGCTACGTGTATAGAGGTAGAGTCTACGACGTAGATACTCTGCGTGACAGTATCGCTATCCTAGGAAACCAGAGCTTAAACGGTGGAATGGAAGAAAATGAAATGTGTAGTTGTCCATTTTCCCACTTATAATATGACAGGATATAATCACCATGTCCATGCACCATGGGTAAATAGCAAACAGGAGATAAATATAAAATTAAAAATAACAATAGGTAGTTATGTCACCGTAAGATCGCAAAAACCGTTAGATTGTAATCTAACTAGCGAAATTGTAAGCTGTCGACAGATTGTGAACCGTTCAACGTTCTGAGTGTCAATTTTTGAAATATTCATTATTTTTACGTTTTCTTGTCTCTTTCTTGTGGGTTAGGTTAGGGTTCGACATAAATAATCAGGTAATGCCCGGTCGCAGGCCGGGCACTCAGTTTTTATCGGGTTAATACTTATACCTAACAGATTACAATCTATCGAAAAATAATGGGTTAAATTGTAATCTGTCGACAGTTTACAATTTCGCTAGTTAGATTACAATCTAACGGTTTTTGCTATCTTACGGTGACAGATATATGTTTAAGATTGTATAAAGATGAAATGTTATACCAACAGTTGGCTTGTGGTTGTTGTTGGCCACTTCGAGGTCCTTCTGGTCTTTGTATTTAAACCGCCGTTCCAAGTATCCTTCGTAAATAGAGGCTGCCAGCATCCATATCGCAACTATTGCCATTGCAGTTCTGGAAATGAAAATATATTAAACTTGTATCTTTTTCAAGTTTCAATTATTTATAGGTTAAACATTTCCTGAAGATGAAATCCTCTTGCAGTGAAATATCAAAGAGTTTGCTTTTAGAATCGATGTGATCTTGTATGATTTATCTGGTTTTACAGTTAACATCGCACGGACAAAACTCTCAGGTTTTTAAAAAGTCCACGAAGAGTACATTAATATCGTGATTTGTATAACAAAATAAGTAGAACAGAAATACAAAGAAAGAAGTAGCCAAAAGATATTCGTACCAAGTAACTCTGATTTAGAAAAAAATACGCGCCGAATTGAAAACCTCCTTTTTTGGAAGTCGGCTAAAAACAAAAGAAAAACCTGCTGCAGTTTGCAAACTATTAATTACTGTTGAGTTTCGCCAACGTAAAATAATATTTCCTAAAATAAGCATACTGTACAAATCATGTCCACGTGGAACGGTGCCAAAAATTTTGTTTGCAATGCCGAACCGAACACCCGCGGTTGATTACTTTGCTTGTAACCCTTACTAAGTAATAAGTATATTATGTAAATTATTGTGTGTCTAATGAAATCTGTTCTAAATGATAAAATAACCTCCTTTTGAAAGAATTTCAACTACTTTCGATTAGCTATCTGCGCGGGAGAAGCGTGTGCCATGTGCGCAAACACAGGTGCACTCTCAATTCCCTTACTTAGCCCAATGGCCCCAGGACCTAGAAACCAGGACCTCGTCATCCGGAGTTGAACATGCGAAACTCTAGACCAACGAGCAAGTTAAATCGTTACTTTCTGTGACCTTTTCATAGTCCATCCTATAAACTCATTTTGACTAACACTGTACAAACTACAAAGATAGCTTGCAGTTCGACGGCTGACATAGCCTAAATAGGCCACTTCTTATCCCGGAAATCAAAGAGATCCCACGAGATTTTTAAAATACACGCGGACGAAATCATGGATATCATCTACAATTCTATAGGACCTACCCTTAAATTTGTGACGGACGTGTCTCTTCGCATCATTTCGCACGAAATACAAATCACTCACGTAGGGGATCTAATATTAGATTCCTCGTATTACGAGCTACGACTAACAAAAAAGCTATGTGGGATTCGTAAAATAAAGCTAGTGTAAACCGTCACGTAGTCGCTCAGGAAACATTTTTACTTTAGTGGAATTTAATTCGCAAAAGATAAATATAATTATTTTTAGAATAATGCCAGAAATTACGCACATAATTAAACAAGAACAACGGTTTACCGCAGATCCGCTTTAAAACTAATTAAGGGTGGATACCTTATTTAGAGGTAGGTTTGTGGTTGTGAGTCTTTTATTAAACTGCTTTTCTTAAATTTTATACACACTTAGTTTATCCACGTCTGCACAACAGATTACTATAACTACCTAGGTATCATAGACTTCACATAAATTTACTAATTAAAATACCTTTATTAATACTGCGTTTTGCCCAAAATTTTGTCCACGGGAATTTGGGTTCATAAACCCGTACGTATTAACATAGCCTACTAGTCGAGTTGCCTTCTTTTTACCTCGGAAAGTTTCATCAAAATCTGTTCCGACATTTCATTATTTTGAGATACATACAGACAAAGTTTTAATATTTAACTTAATATAACTCAAAAACGTGTTTCAAAACTCAAATTCCAATTTTAACATGCAAAATAACCGAGCTTTTATTACAAAAGGCAGTTATTCGTCTACTAATTAGTCTACCTTTACTATAAACGAGCTTTTGTATTTATATAATTACTATAACAAACGTTTGAACTCGAAAAGTTGAGCCAAGAGGTACAAAATAATAATTCGATATGTTTTACTTGTCAAATCAAATTATATCTTGCCAAATAGTGGGTGGGTTGCCAAGTTTATCCAGATAGGTGTCATCTCTTAGTTCCCCCAGGAATTCAGGAATATCATCGTTTATTAGAAACGGCTTAAACGATTCTCTCGAAATTTTGTATTTCATATCACTTTCCGAGTTTATCTAGTTAGGTGTCACCCATGAGTTCCCACGCCAATTCAGGGATAACACCGAATACACAATAGAACCTAAAGACTTCGAGCGAAGCTCGGTTACACCCCTAGGTACATTGTATAAAGCGCGCAGTCAAGTGCTTATCTTGACTCAAGGAAAATCGACAAAATACGTTACGAGGAAAATCGCTTACCCAAGTATATGTAGCTTAGGATCGTTGAGCACATTGTATGAGCCGGGGACAGGGCGGACGTAGAGGGTGGTAAACGCCGCCTCGATCCCGGCGATGGCTGCTCGGTCAGATATAATCTTCTCAGAGGCGTCTAAGAGTATCTTAACCGCATCTTTGCTGCAGGAAGCTGGTACGCATTGACCGACCAACATCGGTCTAGACTGCGGAACAAAGTATTAAACATAAGAGCCCATGCTCACAGCGTGATTTATACGCACAGACAACGCGCGTTTCACGCGTCTAACAGTTACAGCTGTCAAAGAACTCTGTGTTTTATTCTTCTAGACAAGCGCTCCCCCTTAGGCTGCATAACTACAGCCAAGCGATTAGTCAATAAATTTTAAAATAAAAATGTTTTATAGTAACACAACAATGGAATAACAAAGTAATCCACATAAAAATGAAAACATCAAAGATGCATAGAATACCAAATGTGTGACCTCATTATAATAACTATTAATTTTCATGTTATAATCACACACACTCTACTAGGCCGGAAAAACAATTATTACTGTGGTGATTGTGGTTAAAGAAGAATTTATTCTCAAAGAAATTTACAAAAAATTTCACTTAATGAGAACTTATCAGTACTTATCATAAACTTAACCTAATAACATCATTACGCACAGCGGCGAGCAACAAGTAAACAGCATATGTAATAGTATAATGCAAGTGGGTAGAAATAAAAAGAACCTTGCAATGTTTATAAATTTCCAGGGACGCACTCAGAAGTCAGTTACATTATGAATTATAAAATCTTTGAGTCTCTTTTTAAAAATGTTGATCTTATTAATACTTTTTATTTCTTTTGGTAAATTATTAAACATTTGTGCTCCTTCATAACTTATACTTCTCTTACCGTAATTAGTTCGTATTTTTTTTAAAGAAATATTATCAGCGTTACGGAGGAGCCGGCACCCCAGTTCCCTTTTAGTTTTAAATGTCAATTGGGAATGAATGTTCTTAGATTTTATTTTCTTAATCAAAATACATGTATTGTAGTAATATATTTGTTGAATGTTCATTAATTTGGTTTCCGAATATAAAATTTTTGTGGGGATAAGAAAGTCATAATTGAAAAGAATTTTTATTATTTTATTTTGTATTATTTGCAGACAATTTAAATTTGTTTTGGCGGCACTGCCCCATATTTCAATCAAATAATCAAGGTGAGGTTTAACAAGTGAGTTATAAATGTTTTTTCGAACCTTTTGTGGAAGGCATTTAACTATACCATAAAGTGATCCGAGAAGGGATGACAATGTTGATTTAACTTTACTTATGTGCGGTTTCCACGTTAAATTACTGTCAATCATTAGTCCGAGATATTTTTCTTCGGTAGATTGTTTTATTTGAATATTATTTATTGAAAGTGGAGTATGATCAGGAATATTTTTGTTTTTTGCTTTAAAAATAACATAGCTCGTTTTTGATGTATTGACGGTAAGTAAATTATGTTGGAACCAGTCATGTAAAGTGTTGAGATCTTCTTGTGCTAATTTTATAAGGTCATTTATTGAGCGTCCATAGTAAAATATACACGTATCATCAGCATATAGACTAACTTCCCCGTTTAAAGATATATGACTGACGTCATTTACATATATTAAAAATAAAAGGGGCCCAAGTATGGAGCCCTGGGGGACTCCGCAAGTGATTGGCTGAGCAGTGCTTTGATATTTACCAATTTTGACAATTTGGGATCTATTTTCTAAGTATGATTCAAATGTTTTAAAAGCAGTGTCTGTAATTCCTATGTTTTTAAGTTTTTCTAATAGAATCGAATGGCTCACGGTGTCAAACGCTTTCTTTAAGTCGATAAATATACCGAGAGCAATATTTTTTGAGTCAATATTAGTTTTTATTTTGGTAACAAGATCTATTGTAGCTGATAGTGTATTTGATTTTGGACGAAACCCATATTGACGTTCAAAAATAAAATTTAGTTGCTTAAGGTAATTATCTAATCTATTATACATGATCTTTTCAAAAACTTTTGATACTACTGGCAACACTGAAACTGGTCTATAGTTATTAGGATCTGACTTCTTTCCTGATTTATATATAGGAGTAACTTTTGCTATTTTAAGCTCATTCGGGAACTGACCTTTGCCTAAATAATGGTTTATACAATATGTAAGTGATGGAGATAAGTAAGTTTTTATACATTTAATCGCTTTCGTATTGATTCCGTCTATGCCAGAACTACAATTTGAATCGAGATGGTTTATTATTTGGATTACTTCGTCTATCGTACACGGTGTGAATTCCGATAGCTTTTGATTTTGTTGCATGTTATCTTGGTTTCTTAGAACTGCTGAATATGTGTGATATTTGAGTGGAATTTGTTGCGCTAATTGAGGACCAATTTCAACGAAAAAGTTATTAAAGTATTCACATACTTTATTACCATCCGAAATTACACCAGAGCCATTCATAAGCTTTGGAGGAGCACATTCAGTTTTAATTTTATTATTTGATATAGTTTTTATAAGATTCCATGTTCTTTTACGATCGGTTTTACATTTCTCAAATAATTTAAAATAATATTTATTCTTAGTTTTTGTAATTAATTCCAAAGTTTCATTTCTTTCTTTCTTGAAGTTCGAGATAATATCTGTATTATTAGGATTTTTCTTTACTTTCGTCCAAAATTTGTTTCTCTTATTTATTTTATTTATTATATCTTTGTTTATCCAATCCTGTTGTGGTAAATTAAGTATCTTTGTTTTCTGTATTGAACTTTTCTTTATTACGTCTTTTATTGTATTTTCTAGTAGATTATAATCATAACTATCAAATCTGACTTCTTTAGAGTATTTTAGTAGGTTTTCGTAGTCAATAGCTTCATAAAACACTTTTTGACGGGGTTCAGGCTTATAATTTTTCATTCCGAGAACAATTTGTTTATGATCCGATATTGAGGAGTCCATCAAGGCTATGTGGTAGTTTTTATCTTTTAAATTTGTCAAGATATGGTCTAAAATACTATTTGTAGTAGTCGTAGTCCTTGTAGAATATTCTGATGTTATTTTGTTAATAATATTATATCCATTTTCTTCTATCATTTCTGTATATTTTTGTGTGTTTCCATCTTTAGCCAGTAGGTTAATGTTAAAATCGCCAAATATTATGGCCCGTTTACTCTGCCGTAGTTGTATCTCAAAATCATACAGGAACTGGTCCAAATTTGAATAACCTGGTCTGTATACTAGTCCTATATCCATGTTATATTTTTCAGTATGAATCCATAAGTAGTTGTTACCGTTTATATACGACTCTTTGACTAGATTATGTTTTATATTATTATGTATATATATCGATACTCCTCCGCCTATTTTATCATGTCTGAAATTATAGTAATGTGTGTAGTTAGAAATTTGAAGATTTTTTGCGTCCTGTTCACATTTTATCCAAGTTTCCGTTAAAAGTAATACATGTATCTCTTGTTCAAAGGATTTTAGTATACATTTCAACTCATCCAATTTTCCTGGTTTAACAATACTTCTTATATTGGAGTACAATAAATTAAAAGAACATCTGGTATTGTCTAAATCTTTATAATCTTGTAATAACTGGAATGTGATTTTTTCTTGTTTCTTAAGAGCATGTGATTGTGTTGATTTTCCTAGTTTTTTGAAGTCTTAACTATTTTTGGAATCCCTTTAATATATTTTATCGTAAGGTCATCTTCACCATGTTTTTGCCTGTTAGATAGTTCTTCTTTTATTTCTTTAAAATATAATTGTTGTGACGGTGTCCGATCTGCAAAAACTTTTACATTTTTATCCTTAATATTGGCTTTATTTTGGAGTATTTCTCTAGATTCCGCAGATGAATTAAATAACACCTTTATATAACGGTTTACTCCAGGTTTATATTTTCCAAGTCGGATTACCTTTATAGGATGTGGTACAATTTTCACTAAGCTGCTCAGTATTTTAGTTACTTCATTTTTATCATGTGTTATTCTATCATCAACATTTTCTGCATGTATTTCAGGGATGCCTACTATGATGACATTTTTCTCTCGCTCAGCACGTTCACGAATTTCTAGTAGAATGTTTTCTTGAGAAATTGCTGATATGGTTGATGAATCTATTAGCGTAGTAGATTTTAATTCCTTAATGTCATTTTCTAGGCGACTGATACTCTCTTCTGCAGTAAGGCTTTTAATTTTTAACTCAGAAACCTCGTTGAGAATTTTATTGTGCTCAGAAGCCAGATGTTCAGTTGTGGTTTGAATGTTGTCAACTTTCGATTTGATGTGCGATATATCTTGGTGTAATGAAAGAAGATACTCTTTTTGTGATAGCGTAAAGGCTTCGAACATATCTTTCATTTCTTGATGAAGTTGAAATAATTCATTACGGCAGTCGCAGTCCGGCCCTGGTTGTTTACGCTTGCGCATCGCAATATTCAAGTCGGCCACATCTTTTAATTTAGATAAATCTGGTTGTGATCCACTCCCTGTAAATATTAGTTTCTCAGGCTTCTCAACTGTAGGAGTAGCAGACTTCGGTTTGCCTCGGATAGTTATATTTTCCTGCGGCTTTGTATTCGATGAGCTAGTATTTTCCGTGCACGACATTTTTGTCGTACAGGTCGGGTCCAGTTTTCAAGCGCTGATGTCGCTGACGCCAAATGTAAGCGTTAGACGGATTTTACTCAGCAGCGACGCTTCAGCTAGTAGGTTTAACACTCGCTGCATTAACGTACGTAGGGTAATCACAAAACCAGTCGAGTTTTTAAAGGTTAGACTTATTTTTGTTGAAATATGCACTTTAAATATTATTATATTCGCCACAAACAATCACAAACACAATTTAGAGTATATTTATTATGAGATAAACACTTTATAGCTTGGTTTTCTATGATTTCGATTTTTATTTCACGGAGCACGTAAATACGATGTTGCTCGCACCGCTGCGCGGGGGGGATTTAGACCCTAAAAGGCTTTCTCTGGCCGTTAATGGGGTAATTAATCCCCACGAATAGCGACTTCTATCACAATTCACAAGTTACAAGCCTTAGAGATACTATATTATCTCGATAGGAGCAAAAATTGTTTACAAATAGGAGCATTGCTTCAATATTGCTTCATAAGGCACATTCACGTTGGATACTTTGTATGTATTTTCAGCAGTTACAATAGAGTAGGTAACATGTGGTGAACAGTACGGTAATGCACTTTCTAGCAAAGGAATTTTTTAATATTAAAACTTCTGAAACGCGAGCGAGATTCTCTAAAGTGACATTGTGACATTGTGACATTGTGGTGGTGCATTAAACTAATTGCGCTGAAACTACTGTGCATTATTGCGCACTAACTGAGTTAAAAACAAGATTTGTATAGAATTGGCAAAAGACGTTTCGCAATTCGCATACAGAGTGTATGCGAATAGCGAAACGTCTTTTGCTCTTCTATACATTCTGCTCTTCCTTGTAAAAATTATGGGGTTAATAAGTAGGGTAAATAGTAGGAACGTACACGGGGCACGAACGGAGCTAGCAATATCATTGTTTTTGACGGTGAAGGAAAACGTTGAGAAAGGACGTGCATGCTCGAGGGTTTTTCATAATATTCTCAAAGGTGTGTGAAGTTTGCCAATCCAAACTTGATCAGCCTGGTGAGCTATGGCCAAGCCCATCTCATCCATTGAGTTTATTCAATTTATTTGAGCAAGTTTTGTCAGACAAAGTCGGTAATAACAAGTAGTAACGTATCTGTTTTTGTTTTGTATTGACGAGAAGCTTTTCCATATCGAACTTTCAATGGCAGTTCCTTAGCGGGTTTACGGGAACTTTTAATATAAAAGTTCCGTAACACAGCCTCTCAAGAGGGTCGTGCAATACGTCGATTTACACAGGAAATGCTTATGAAAAAGAGCTTTAAAGCTTTTTAACGGCCAGTCTATTTTTCAATTTATGTGTGTTACTTAATATTTTCCAATATTTGTGCTTTACTGGAATGAAGTACGGTTTATTTTTTAGCCAATTTTCACAAAACTAAATTATAATAACTTCATTTGTTTTATTTTATACTATTTAGTAAGTTTTGTTGAAATATACCTCATTTAAATGATCTCAACCCATCATGAGCATGGGCATGACAGGAGCTGTCGAAGGAGAAAGGGTGTCCTCCTGAAGTATTTGTCTTTGACCATAGTCCACTTCACTCGCCAAATGTGGATAGGTACATTTTATTCACCTTTGAAAGCATAATAAAGAACTGCACTTGCATGCTTATAGTGAGAGTATTGTTTTCTTTAACGTTATATAGCACATGATATTTAATTACTTCAACGAACAACTCCGAGAAGTTTTAGAGACGCGTGGGCGAGCATTGAAGCCTGGTCCACCGAATAGGAGGCAAATGGGTTAACCACAAGATAAGCACGGCTAACCTATAATAAAATTAATATTATTTTGGGTATTTGACAACAACTTCAAATAAATAATTTTTTTTTGGGATTAATTAAATAGAGGATGATTAAATAGATTTGACGTTTGAAAAAGTAGCTGATTTGACTTGTTGTCAAATATCCAATTTAACAGGTTCCAATAAATAAGTTTACAAAGTATTTTTTACTTGTGGTATATGGTCTCCATCGACGGTCAAATTGATCTTGGCCACGTAGAAGGTAGTGGGGAAGGGGGGCACTTGCGCGTAGTACTGCTTGAGTTGTAGATCGCGACATGCATTTATCGACCCCAACCAGTATTCGTTGCCAAATAGGATGTTGGGGGTGTATTGACCCGAGGAGTCGTATACTGAAAAAAAAAAGTTAAATACATCTATAGCTATCATATTTATAGTAAAATTACATATACCTACATATTTATAGTAAAATTACATATACCTAGCTTTGTATGAACTAGGTATGACGGTCTCACGGGCGCAGTGGTGAGCACTGTGATCTTGTGCAGTAGAAAGTCCCGGGTTCGATAATCGGCAGGGGCTGGGAATTTTTATTTCTAAATTCTCTCTGGTAAGGTCTAGCAGGAGGCCGAAGATTATTACCACCAAAACATCAAACACCTCCCTGGCGCAGTGGTGAGCGCTGTGATTTTCAACCGACTTCAAAAAAAGGAGGTTCTCAATTCGACTGTATTTTTTTTTTTATGTTTGTTACCTCAGAACTTTTGACTGGGTGGACCGATTTGGATGATTCTTTTTTTATGTGAAAGGGCATACTTCCCAAGTGGTCCCGTATAAATTTTATCGAAATCGTTCGAGCGGTTTTTAAAATATCCACAATAAAATAAGTACTTTGTATAGCGTGTCCTTGTTGTTGTAAAGTTTTTTATATTAAATTATTTATAAGTTGGATGTCCCGGCACGGTCAATTTGGGAATTGATAATTTCTAAATTTTCTCCGCTCTGGCCAGGTGGAACACTTCGGGCGTGGCTAGATACCATCCTACCGATAAAGACCAAGCGATTTAGCGTTCCGGCACAGAATATGTAATATGGTCCCGGTACGATGCCGTGTGAAAACCGTTTGGAGGTATGGGTGTAATATAACTGCCATACCCCCAACAGGTTAGCCCGCTACCATCTTAGACTGCATCATCAATAAAAATCAGATGAGATTGCAGTCAAGGGCTAACTTGTAGTGGCGTAAAAAAAATCCTGGTACCAAGCCATGGATTTAGCCTTCCAAATTCTGATACGAACGTCCATTGACCGTCTGATGTCAAAAGAACCCTTAAAAACTTCATGCTTAATGGTTGATTCATGCAAAAAAAAAAAAAAATATACATCTAAACAAATATTATTTACATACCTACCATTAATATACAAAATGTCAAATTGGTCTCTGCGCAAAAACCCTGCGCGGTTTATGCGGAGGCTGTATATATAAAACTGTAACAATTCCCCTTTTTATTTTGAATAGAGAAAAAAAAAAAAAAAAGTGTGAATATCCACATGTATGAAAAATTATGCTACAGCCGTTGATACATATTTTATGAATTGTCACGTTTTTCATTTTAAACTCAAATGATCCGTTTCGCTTCGTCGCCTTTCTGTTGAACAACGGCTGAAATATTGACCGAATAGTCACTGAAAATACCGAAAATTTTGCGAAAACTCTGGAAAACTGTTTGCGAGTAGCGATCCGATAGTGTGTGTTTGAATATTTCATTTCCAACTTCAAACATAAAATTTGATACGGGTCGCGCATTTACATGTTTCGCAAATCATACTAATATTATAAATGCGAAAGTCACTTTGTTTGTTGGTTTGTTGGTTTGTTGGTTTGTCCTTCAATCACGCCGCAACGGAGCAACGGAATGACGTGATTTTTGGCATGGGTATAGTTGAGGACCTGGAGAGTGACATAGGCTACTTTTTATCCCGGAAAATTAAGGAGTTCCCGCGGGAATAACAAAAAACTTAAACCACGCGGACGAAGTCGCGGGCATCAGCTAGTTTAAAATAAATTTAGTTTTATGTATGTTATGTTTCAGTATGTTTGTTTAACCTTGACCGCTCTTGACATTTAAAGCATCGACTCGACACGACCGATTTAAATACTATACTTAAATAATAATATTTTTCTCTTACACAGTTGCGGACGGGTTGCTACATCACTTGGCAGTATGGGTTGAGAACACAGACCATACAACCAATTGACTGAGCATAGCGTGCCCCCTCACCAGCCAAACGTTAGCAGTATGACTGCTAACGCTACGTTTTGTGCCTATAGTCGCCCTCAGTCCGTATTCGACAGTGCTCGGGAATTGATCTAGTATAAAACGAAAATTAGGCCTCTCTGTAGCATTAAATGGCGTGGAAAGAGAAGCAATACCTCCAGCTATGTAAAGGATGGGATAACATTTCATAATTAAGTGTAGTTTTGTAATAATAAATAAAAATCATCAATACGCAAAAAAATAAAAATATTTACAAAAATGAAAAGGAACCCGTTGATGTCTTTCAGTATTTCTTTGTCTTTCACATGTAGTTCTACATATCTCCGTCTCTTCCACGCATAGCCCAGTGTAGCCCGTGCAACTATCGATAAATTATATCGATAGCCTTAGACCACTTGAATGCCAATAAATTAATTTATTGAGTAAAAACTTATATTTCATTAAATTCCGAACAATTCTGAAGTAGAAGAACAGGTTTCTTATTTATATGATTAAAAGTTGTTGTTGAAAACTTAAGTTCTTTAGTATAGAACTTGGGCAATTAAAAAAAAATATATAAGTATCAGATAATTATGCATAATCATACATAATATGGTTGTATATTGCTGTTTGAATACAATTATTTGTATTGATTTTCCAATAGGTACCTACTGGTAATTTTTATCGATACATTTTTGTCGCGCAGCGGGCAGCCCAAGTGCCGCGGTAACATATACTTTGTACTTTTAACTGTGTAAAGTTGACCTTGAGTCAGCCAATAAGAAATGCTATTATTACCTCGTCCCCCGCCTAAAAGTGGTGAGATGTGTTTCAAAGCGAAAATGTGACTATTAGCTCTCAATAGGTTTACTACTCGGTGGTTGAGAATATATACTCACATAGGACCTAAGTTTTAATTCTGGCATCGCTATCAAAGACATTCAATATTAGGTAATATTAATATCGCTATAGCGTTTCATAAAATCGACGGTGGTATCGAAAACAGTTTCAGTGATACGTCGATTTTTCGACGGAACGAAACGGTTTTCGATATACAAAGCTATTTAAAGGTACGTCAATTTGTGACTTGTGGCTTTTCCTAGGACTCTAGGGGTTATACTTGTTATACCCCTACCTATTATTATTGTGTATTATCTATTCTGTGACTTCACTTCTGATAACATTAATCGGAATATAGAGTCCGAGAGGTTCCCGAAGTACCTACACGAGTTTTACATCTCGCACTAAAATAAAGAGTACAAACGAGGCACTTCCATTACGTCATTACTTTTAAGTGCGAACACTGCATAAGGTTATAAAATTCCGATTAAGGCAGTCTATTATCATAAAATATAACGGTCCATAAAGTACGACTATAGCTACGGGAAGTATATCTTAAAGCGTTACGTCGGTTAAATTGTTTAAAATTTGCATGTGATGATATTTTAACTATTAAAATTCCGCGGACAGATACTCGTAAAATTACTGTTAACAAGTGTTTTTGGAGTTGAAATCCACCACCACCACCACCACTACAGCCCATTAACGTCCCACTGCTGGACACGGGACTCCACTCTCATAGGAGAGAGGGAATTAGAGCTTAGACCCACCACGCTGCTCCAATGCGGGTTGGCGGGCTTTAACGACTATTATCATGTTAGTGATAATAACCGGGACCGACGGCTTAACGTGCTCTCCGAGGCACGGGGGTGAAACACCGCCAACTTCCTAACTCCGGGCTAGTACTGAGAATTTCTGGTCAGAAAAATCCAAAACTTAACTATGGCCCGACCCGGGTATCGAACCCGGGACCTCGTCAGCCGCAGTCAAACATGCTAACCACCAGACCAACGAGGCAGTTCCACCAGAAGGAGTTGAAATATTACCATAAAACTGTACTGCTGTGAGTTTTTAAAAAGTAGCTGTATGAATATTCGTAAGATACCTATTCGTTTCCAATGTTGTAACCGATATTTCAAAAGCTTCCAATTTAGCAATTTACTTGTTTTGTTATTGTTTCAGATTCATTATTTTGCCTCTATTTTATGTTAGGTAGTTACTAACAACTATTTTTAAAGTACTTTAGAAGGGTAGTGCCTATTAAATAGTTGTCACTATAATTATAGGGACACCGGACATGTAGAATTGTAAACTTTATGTATTTTACTAACTACAGACCTACGGCGGCGTTGTGGTTAAACTATTATTCATAATAAAATAATAATAATAATAAAGCCTTTATTACTGAAAAAATACAATACGTATAAACTATTTTACATACATAAACTTAATTTAATTGTTAAAATAACTTATCCTACTTATTTTACTTATCAGTTATCACTCTATTCATTCAGTTAACATTTTATTTACGATTTTCCCTTATTTTCAGTACGCCCTTTGGGGGAAGCCTCCTCCAGTCGTTTCCATGCTTCTCTGTCTTGTGTCAGCCGTTGCCATGTTGCTCCCATTCTTTTAACAAAGTCGTCACTCCACCTAATTCTTTGCCTCCCTCTTGATCTTTTACCATCTCTTGGGTACCACTCTGTGACACTTTTAGCCCATCTATCTTGGTTTTGTCTGCCAACATGTCCAGCCCACTTCCATTTAAGTTTCCATATTTTTCCTTTCACATCTACTATGTTAGTTTCTTTTCTTAATGAATCATTTGCTATTCTATCTTTTCGTCTAACATGTAACATGCTGCGTTCCATTGCACGCTGCCAAATTGCGAGTTTATTCTCTAATTTTTGTGTTAGGGCCCAGGTTTGAGCACCATATGTTAAGATAGGGAGTATGCAGCTATCGAATACCTTTTGTTTGCATTTTATTGGCATTTCTTTTGACTTCATTACTTCTTTTAGCATCCAATATCTGTTCCATGCCTTTGTAGTTCTTAATTCTCCTATTATTCATAAACTTGACTTAAATGAATAAATGAAGGAAAAAATCCTTATTTTACACCAAATTTGACGACCACTGTGGCGCAGTGTTGAGCGCTCTTGTCTTAACGTGCGGAGGTCCCGGGATCGATCCCCGGCAGGGTCAATTTGGGAATTTATAATTTCTGAATTTTCCTTAGTTACCACCCTACCGGCAAAGACGTGCCCCGCCAAGCGATTTAGCGTTCCGGTACGATGCCGTGTAGAAACCGAATAGAGGTATGGGTTTAATATAACTGCGATGCCCCTAACAGGTTAGCCCGCTACCATCTTAGACTGCATCATCACTTACCATCAGGTGAGATCGCAGTCAAGGGCTAACTTGTAGTGGATAAAAAAAACATACTTATTACTTGCAAACAAAAAATAATAATTCAATAAATAAAATCGGTACATTTATCGCTTTAAAGCGATTTCTGCTAGGCAACCACGTTACACGTTGTTGACTTGGTGTATATAACTACAACAGCAAGATGGTGAAACAACATTCGAGAGAAGGTGATCCGTGGCAAAGATCACGACCCTTTTGAGGATGACGTTGCCAAAGCAAGTAGGTACTTTATTTGATGACGCGGATATATTATATTTTCCAGCTACGTAGGTTAATTAATTATATAAAAATTATTTTAAAAAAACTGACCTCCAACGCCACTGTAAAGTACAAAATAGTTTTGATTTCTACCCACTATGTTGAAGTCGGGCGAGTCTGATGCATCAACTTTGCCTATCCATGTTATACCCGTTATATATATTTTTAACTTTTTAGTGTCAGTGTTGAGGATTTGGAGTCAGAATTTTTTATGGGACCACCTCGAGAGCTTCCTCTAACGACTGATATAAAAAAAAAATCGGTTCAGAAACCAAGGAGACATGCACCGACATACATTAAAAAAAAATACGCGCCAAATTGAGAACCTCCTCCTTTTTTGGAAGTCGGTTAAAAACTAAACGATACGACGATTCCAGATTTCGGGTGATGCCAGCCCTCGCTTCGCTCAGTCAGGCAACTTCACCCTCGTCTGAAATCGTCTTGCTTCACCCCTAAGCACACAAAATATACTATTTCGCTAGATATTTTTAAACTAGAATTTTAGTTTCAGTTGAAAGTTAAACGGATAAAATATGAGAAGTTACCTAGTTATATTTTAAGGTCGTTAAATTTTCTTTTATTAATCTACGCTCAACGTGTTTTTAATAAGTAGGTATACAATATTCCTTTGGAAAAGAATCCTCACAATCTCTTGGATTATGTGGTGGGTACCTACGTATTGGATTCGGAAGCTTGTCTTAATAATTAATTATCATGGTGATTAAATATCGTGGGGCTGTCTGGTATCCAAAATACTAATACTTAAGGCGACTATTGAATGTTTGTTTGGTTAAGTTTTTATACAATACAAGATGATGCCCGCGACTTCGTCCGCGTGGATTGATGTTCTTTGATTCCCGCGGGAAATTTTCAATTTTACGGGATAAAAGTAGCCTATGTCATTTCCCGAGATACAACCTATCCTTGTACCAAATTTCATCAAAATCGGTATAACAGATATTTTTTTTTGATTCCCGCGAGAACTCTTCAATTTTCCGGGATAAAAAGTAGCCTATATCCTTCCCTGGGGTGTAACCTATCACTGTACCAAATTTCATCAAAATCGGTTGAGTAGTTGGGCCGTGAAAGCGTAGCAGACAGACAGACAGACGGACAGACAGACAGACAGACACACTTTCGCATTTATAATATTAGTATGGATATGGATTTATTTAGCTATTCATTGGAGAGTGGACTTATTTGCGATTATTTGTGGATAATATTTACAAGGTTTTTAATTAATTGAGAAAATACTAAAAAGCATAGTCGAAATGCTAATATTACCTACACAGGAGAGTGAGTCGCCGATTTCAAACAAAACGCTGAACATATAGTGGAAAGATACGTAGCTTTAGTTTTCTCCAAATTTTTACCTTAATTTTCACTTGTTATAACAACAAAACTTTATCTATTATTTATATCCTAACCAAAGTTACTAAACAAGTAATACACTCATAAAATATATCGCGCTTTTAATTTAGGCTTCAGTACCTAATGTTATTAATTAATTAGGGAGCATTCTAAAGAACAGAGGCTTCATTATTAATTAAGTACACCAATATAGAATGTCGCGCCTCCCAGTTTAATAAAATTTGCCTCGTCTTCAATATTTCATGGAGACATGGAGATTCATGAGTGTGAACGACGATGTTATGAGCTGAGAGTCATGGACTCTGATTACCGTAATATCTGCAACCTGCAGGCATTACCTAAGTACCTACATATTACTTACACTAAGTAGGTACGTCTACGTCGCGTGAGTATTTATTAACTTGTTAAAATAAACATATACTATCAAATTAAGATTGAAGATATATTCCATGGTTTAACCACAGTTTAATGACATATTATATTTTATATATATATGTATATATAAAAATGAATCCCTATTTCTCTCGGTCACGGCATTCACGCGTGAATGGCTGGACCAATTTCGCTAATTCTTTTTGTTGTGATTGTTTGGGCCCCGGGATGGTTTATATTCACAATTGGACCCGATAGAGGGTGCTGCAATCGGGTTCGAGGCCGCGCAGGACAAAGTCTGCCGGGCCCACTAGTTATAATATAATTTCATACATATTGGGGGTAGTACAATGATATTCTATTTAATGTATATTTATTAGCGCATAGGAATAATATTAAAAGCAGATTTTACTTATATCTGTAGAGTGTACCTATGTAACATTGTAATATGGAATAACATGACCAACTTCCATGCAAATTATTGGCCATTTAAAGTACCTACTGACATTAAAATTGTGACCAAGTTCTTTGTTAGATTTTTAATGTTTCAGCTCATTCATTATTTTTTATGCTTTTAAATAAAAATGTTGCCGAGCCGAAAGCAACATTAAGCGACCAAAGATGAATTATAATTATTATTTTATCTCAGGTGATAATTGATTTTAATCATTTGCACAATCGAAGTATTTCTGACATTTCTATTAAGATTTACATAAGTAGACTAATTCAACCTTATCGTTGTAGTAAGCATACGAACAGTGACGCTAACACAATGTTTCATATTTCTAAAATTAAAGTAGGTAAGTGGGTAAGTACAAGAGTACAAACTTGCCTTATTGAGCATACTGATAAGGTCTATTGTCTACAAGTTCTACAACGACAAGTCTTTGCTAAGTGTTGTTTCATCTTTGAACTTGTTTATTGCTACAACTTATCTTTCTGTATAGAGTACACTTAACAGTGCTCACATACGTACTATAAATTCAGTCAGACAATAACATCCCGCTGTAGCGTCTTAAAGGGTTTGATTGTAGTACAAAGGGACTAGTAATCTTATCATCTTATCAGCTTCTCCACGTTCGTGGGATACATTTTTATTATAATAATTTAATTTATTATGAAGAGAAATGTCGTAACCACTAAGTCTAGAGTCTATACTCTAGACTACTTTATACACTTCTATTACCATCTGTCGGTAAGTAGATAAATCAACTGTCTTGAGTTTAATGCCGAATAATTAATCGTGTCACGTTTTTGGCAAAATAAAGTGAAAGGGATCTCACACCTTATTTCTCAAGTGTCTGAACGTGATACCTAATTAATTAATATATAATAATCTAATATAGGTAACGTATCCACATTCCACATTTATCATTTATATGATACAACCGAATAACGTAGCACATATTTTATAGACCCTTATCAATGTCAAACCGGTAAGTGATGTTGGTAAAATCGTATCTTTTGTGCTTTTTGTTTTTGTTTACGAATTGCTCGACCAAAATTGCTCTTTTATATATTAAATGGAGTGCAACGTCTGGACATTTATCATAGCTGACCCTAAACACAGGAAAAGTATGTGAAGTACTCCATCGAGATTTTTCAAGTTAATCAGTACTTACATGTACTTACATAATCATAAGTATACAAAGCAAAGCGGCACAATATCTGAGCCAAATAGAAAATTGTAATTCCTAAAAATCCTTTCCAAGGGGGTGTCGAACCTGAGAGCTATATCTAGCAGTGCGGCATGCAAACTGCGCCGGAAAACTTGTAGTTTCCTAAAGAGACTAGCCCCAACACAGTATATAAGGTATTATCTATGGTATTCTTTGTACAATAATGTCGCAGTGCATCTGCGTACCGCGTCACATAAGTGGACCCAGTTCTAATAAAGAGAATATTTGCCGTATATGTGCCGCGCCACGCCGTGCATCTGTAGTGGGGCTAGTCCTTATAATGCAATAAATGTATGGCGCCACTCGCGACGGCAGCGCCGCGCGCCGCGTTTGTTTCGGTCATGGTCGTTCAACGTCCTACTTTACGGTCACCATTTTTTCTCTGCGATTTTATTATGCATAAAACTTGGCTTCCTTTTCAAACTTACACCTTGATTTGAATTATCAATAACCAACTGACGCGCAACTTCCCCTGCATGATTTTAGGGCCCGTGGAAACTTTTACATTTCCCGGGAGAAAATAAGGTACAAGATATCTCTGTGTGAAAAGGTAACAGACAAATAGAAATACTGTTGCATTTTTATATTAATTATAACATTTGGTAGGAATAGGAAGTATGCATAATATATTAACGACTACTGAGTACCTAAATTGACAAAGGGATTCAAACAAGCGATATAATCAAATCATCATAACAATTCCATTACCCTGCCAAATTGAACGCTGAATTCAATTATTAGTAAACAAACAGATTGCGATGGTGTGTTAATTTATGATATTATGATAATTATTTTCGGCTAGGACCACATTTTTTGTAATACGAACACTGAATAGGTAATAGTTTTTCGTTTCATAGTTATTAGTATAAGTTTTTGTTCGATTTTTAAAAGCAGATTAAGAAAGGAATTTTTAATTAAAAAAGGCTGAAGACTTCTACGTTTTTACTTTCTTTGATAAATGTCCTGCATACTTCCTCGGGGAAGCGAGATATTAATGAAGCTATTTCAAAAGTAATCGGAAATTGAATTTTAATATTCAAGAGTTGTAGAGTAGAGATTTTTATTTAATATGAAAATATATCTACCTTATCGTTACACATATTATATTAAATAGAGACTACCTACCTACCTACTAAATAATTATTTTTACTGATCTTGAAAAGAGAGAAAGCATAAAAGTAGTAAGTACTTAAATAAAGAAATAATGATTACCTACTTACAATTTTAAGGTATCTTATTTGGTAAGTGGAGACTTTATATCAAAAATATTTAGTTCAAAGTGACGTTCAAGAACACAAAATTCTAAAAATATATAGTGGTAAGTTTTAATTTAGCTTTAGTTTTTATTAAATTAAGAGCTAAAGAAATTATACCACAGCTGAGATTACAAAATTTCATTATCATAGGACAGACAGACAGACGTCTGGCTGTCCATCTGTCTGTCTGTCTGTCCATCTGTCTGTCTGTCTGTCTGCTACGCTTTCACGGCCCACCTGTTCAACTGATTGTGATGAAATTTGGTACAGGGAAAGTTTGTAGCCGGAAGGACATAGGCTACTTTTTATCCCGGAAAATCAAGGAGTTCCCGCGGGCATAGAAAAACCTTAATCCACGCATTCCGGTCTTTAATTAATTACCTAAAGATGTTACGTAAACATTATATATTTAGGTACGCTAATTTACAAGCGAGACAAAGTTTATGAGCAAAATTCGTCATGGAAAATCTCGTCAAGCGGGTTGAGCGAGCGTATGTGCGAGTGTAGAAATGAATCGCTCACTTTCACGGATTACTTATGAAATTCGCGATTTACATTATGTGGTTGCTTTGCGCAAGAACCGGCTCGTACAAACGACCGTGTTACGTCACTAGGGCTGCCTGCACTAGATATTGAGAAACAGGATACATTTTTATGCAAGCAGCACGCTAGTCTTGCGTTTGACTAAAATTATGTTCAACGGAAAGCCATTATGATGTCTAGGTTAGACAATCTAGAACGATTTTATTATAAAATGCAAATTGACATTTACTAAACCCACAAGCCAAGGCCGCCGAAAGGCCGTCGCCACTGTGCCTCGTCACAAAAATAAAAAATCTCAATTCAACACGCTGCGTTCGAATTTTTTAGAACAATTCTCGCAACTTTCTTTCTTTCGGTCTTTGCGATTATAATATATTATATTATATTATAGGTCAGTTCGTTTTGCCACAATATTGTACGAGACGAATGAGCGACTAGTGTTTTTAGCGGGGCCTTTAAAGATTGTTGGCAACCCTACGTCATATTTAACTGTTAGTACATTGGCCAACGAGTATTTAACAACCTGCAAAGGTACATCTCTATCAAACCTTTACTTTATTTAATCATCTTGAGCAACTGGGTTATCTCAACGAAAGTTTACCTATTACGCTCTAAGTTATAAAAGCGTCACCCATTTAGGTACTTAAGACTTCGTTAAGGTATATTATTATCCGTGTCGATAAGACTTGGCGACGTGTATGGTACGGTAGGTATATGAAGAATTAAGGGCATAAATGCAGTTCTTCAGGATAAGGACTGCAAACCAGTTTCAAAATTGCAGTTTAGGTTAGAGTGTTTAAGTTGATATCTACCTCTGTGTGTAAGAACTGGCTCGTCGGTCTAGTGGTTAGCATGCTCGATTGCGGTCGAGGTCCCGGGTTTGAGTCCCGGGTCGGGCCATAATGTTAAGTATTGGGTTTTTCTGACTAGAAATTCTCAGTACCAGCCCGGAGTTAGGAAGTTGGCGGTTGCTTTGGAGAGCACGTTAAGCCGCCGGCCCCGGTTATTATCACTAACAAGATAATATAGTTGTTAAAACCTCCAACCCGCATTGGAGCAGCGTGGTTGGTCTATACTCTAACTCCCTCTCTCCTATGAGAGTAGAGGCCTGTGCCCAGTAGTGGGACATTAATGGGTTGTAGTGGTATTGATAAAACTGCGCGTCACGACAGACCAAAACAATGATTCGATCACTTTTAGCGTACGATTCCGGTTACATAGCTAGCGAAATAATTACAGACTAGCCAGTGCCCGCGACTTCGTCCGCGTTGTTTAAGTTTTATTTAATTCCCCCGGGAACTCAATAATTTTCCGGGATAAAAAGTAGCCTATGTCACTCTCCAGGTCCTCAACTATACCCATGCCAAAAGTCACATCGATCCGTTGCTCCGTTGCGGTGTGATGGAAGGACAAACCAACAAATCAACAAACAAACACACTTTCGAATTTATAATATTAGTATGATTTAACATCAAAATAATGCCTATGCTTATAAAGCCGACGATTTCACGTTTAAAACAGCTGGGTATGTAATCAGACTCAGAAATAGATAATACCAATATTTCACAGATTAAAGGAAAAGGTTCATTGTACACTCTACCATGAATTGAGTAAACTTCATAGATTGTATTAAAAATATATTAATTTAGAACATTAAAGTAAATACCGAGAAAAAGATAAAAATGTATTTCAAGTTTTCGATACGTTTCCAAGATGGCAACCTTCAGCCATAGAGGAGGCAGTAGGCGCGAAATGTATCAAATGTCATTTCTGACAGTCACCGTCAAAATAACGTGTTTTTCTTTTGAAAACGCCAAAAAAATTGAATCCGCCATCGTTACCTGTTGCTTAACTTGGAAAGATTATATAATTTCGCCACTGAAATTGCGACGAATTCGTAGATTTGACCAATTAAAACTGGTCTAGTATATTATTTTCCTTCATTTCTCTACTTGTACAAGACCAGGCCTACGCCCCATACAAATCTGAACCGTCTCTTTTCCTCGATTGATTTTAATATCCAACTGTGCGGTTATAGGCAATAAATTCTGGGTCTCGTTTTATATTGATCGTAATGTGAAATGAGATACGTTTCGTTGGAGCCGAGATTTACGGGAAATGGCTACTTTAACAATCTGTGCTATAACTTTCAGTAGGCAATTTTAGTAAGTGGTCCCTACTACCGATTTGGTAGCTCGTATGGAATACTGATAATCAAATAGTAGATTATTAACCAAGGGGATAAAGCAGTGTCTTCTGTCGCGGGTGACGATTTAAATCGCGAGCGTAACGAAGGACGCGAGGTTTACTCCCGAGCGTAGCGAGGGTGTTAAAAACTTAAATCACGAGCGAAGCGAGGGATTTAAGATGAGTCCTGAGTGTAGCGAGGGATTTAAGTTCACCCAAGACTAAGTCAGCTGTATCACCGAGGAAAATACTCTACTTTTCGTACCATTTGCGAAAAAATTAACACAATAATAATATGAGATAAGCATTTATTAAAAACAAGATGATGCTGCCCGCGACTTCGTCCGCGTGGATTGATGTTTTTTGATTCCCGCGGGAACTCTACAATTTTCCGTGATAAAAAGTAGCCTATGTCCTTCCCCGGGACGTAACCTATCTCTGTTCCAAATTTTATCAAAATCGGTTGAGTTGTTAGGCCGTGAAAGCGTAGCAGACAGACAGACAGACACACTTTCGCATTTTTAATATTAGTATAGATAATGACAATTAAAAGTAAAAGTTAACATTCGAAACATTGGTCCAATTATCGATAGAGAGAGTTACATTTCTGTTTGGTACATTTATTGTTGATGAGTTGATTTGAGTACTTCTCTGTTCTTGCGTCTGAGGAACTGTTTAACTTATTTATAAAAATAAATTAAAATAAACTTAACGTTAATGTATTTGAAGAAAACAAAAACGCGGCAAATTCCTAGACTAATATTTTTTTGTCGGAAAAGCAAAGGCATCAAGCTCATACGGCCTCGTCGGTTTTCGTAATTTTATTTAATTATCATAACTGCATAATAAATGCGTATTCCTTTTTCAAAAAGATGTTTAATGCTTTTTAAACAAACTCAATGGTGTAAACACAGATGTAGTTCAGTATGTAAGTATTCCAAATTTAAATCACATTCTCCCCCTAGAGGATGAATGAAATTCAGTACAATTTTCTTTCCCTGTTTTTAACAGATTAAAAATGACTATTGTTATGTTCGCTTTTTGTGGCATAGAATGTCACTTTTTTGAGCAAGTGGTACGAAAATGTAATTTGTGATAACCAGCCTGAATAATAATTTTCAGTGAAATTACTGGCAAAAAGTAGAAGCTTCTCATCATCATTTTCTCTGCAATGACATAATAGGCTGTATTTAAAAATACTAAATACGGTTGTTACAGCAATCTTTTAGCAAAGTGTTAGTTTTATTTCAAGAATGAAACACTATTTAAAAGCAGTAAAATTATGCAGCAGGATATAGTACATTACTGCAGCGGCCAGCATAGCAGGCATTGAAGGATGAACGTGTAAATGTGGGCCGAGGCGAAGCCGAGGCACACATACGTAAGTCCATCAATGCCTAGTTGTGGCCAAGGCTTGTATACTTAGTACTTTTCTCAAATAATGCGCGGAGATTAAAACTAAGTAGTACCTAGACAGAATTTCAATTACGATTTTCTTTCATTCTTCCATTGAACAAAATTTTCATAGGTTTTCAAATATTTTTCTTTCGATTTTGGCGGTAACAAGTATTCTATTACGGCTCTTGCCGCCTCTTGAATTTCAGGTGGCGTTAAAGTAAGTTCATCACACTCATTGTCTTCACTTGAACTCATTTTGTGAAATACATTTCAAAATCAATGACGAACAACGAACAACAATAATTTTTCCCGCGTTCAAGTGTTCATTTATTTTGTTTTTTTTTTTTCATTAAACAGCTTTCTATTTGCAAGCTAGTTCGAAATTTAAATAAAACCTTTGATAAGTTACCTCCTTGGTGGCCATGTTTCGGAGTAAAAGATCGTTCCATTTTTAAATTACACGACAGATATGAATTTACTATGTAATTTATTTGGTCGCTAAAACACGACAGATATGGATTTTCATACAACTGTACCCGGCCGCTGCTCGCATGTATTTGGCTAGTACAGCAAGTTCGATTTATCTCGAAGAAGGTTGTCAAAAATAATGCTCAAATTTCCAAGCATGTTTGAGAAAAAATATTAAAAGCTCTGTGTTTGAAATGCAGACCTTGCATAGGTTTGATTATGGTTTCCGCACACTACACAGATGAGATTTTGTCTTGTTCAAAATCAAAAGAATCATCTTGTTCGGTGGTTACCAAGTAGCTGATGTAAACTAGTCTAGCTTAGTAATTTTACACTCTACCATAATGACTTACCAATAAATCAATGCTCTACCAGCAATAGTACAGTACATCGCGAGACCGGGAAGTACGCGTTTTCTGGTCGAGCTATATACGAGACCAGAAATGCTCTCCCGGTCGAGGTGTGTATAGTGCTTTTCTAAAAAATTAAACAAATGACTTTTTTTTAATATATTATATTATGTAATTGTAATGAAAAGAAAGTAAATAAAAAAGCAATCTACTTAAAAAATATCAAAGTTAAAAAATAAATATTATACTTTTAATTTTTTTTGCGCTGTGAGTGCTAAACGCTTAATACGGTAGAGTTCCAAATTTAAACTATTTAGGCCAAAGATCATTATAATAAGTTTCAAGATATTCAGGAAGAAAGATTCCAAATTCAAACTTATGATATGTAATGAAAATACATACATTCTTTACTGGCCTAAGCCGGGAAGTTTAACTTTCGAACTCATTTACAGGGTATGAAATGTGCACATTTCATATCATTTTTTAGAAATAGTACATTACATCGCGAGACCGGGAAGTACCTACGCGTTTTCTGGTCGAGTGTTAGTTAGACGGCCGAGCTACGCGAGGCCGGCTATATACGAGACCAGAAATGCTCTCCCGGTCGAGGTGTGTATAGTGCTTTTCTAAAAAATGAAACAAGTGACTTTTTTTAAATATATCATATTAAAAGAAAGTACTTAAATAAAAAAGCAACCTGCTTATGAAATATTAAAAGTTAAATTAGTTTTTCTGACCAGCCTGTCGCTTGATTTTCCTCCTTCCACTTGATAAATTTTTCGTAAGTACGAATATACCTTTCTTTGGATTTCGGCGGAAGCAAATTATTTTTAGGTAATTCGGCCTCCGCTCTCAGAAAAGGAGGCGTACAATCTAAATCCATAATATCACTCGAACTCATTTTTTCGTCACTTTTAAATAATAAATTATAACGATTAGGTATGTAGTTAATTCCCGCCTTTCAATATTATAAAGATAAAAAATAAATATTATACTTTTAATTTTTTTTGCGCTGTGAGTGCTGAACGCGTAATACGGTAGAGTTCCAAACTTAAACTATTTAGGCCAAAGAACATTATAACAAGTTAGAAGATATTCAGGAAGAAAGATTCCAAATTCAAACTTATGATATGTATTGAAAATACATAGTACATTCTTTACTGGCCTAGGCCGGGAAGTTTAACTTTCGAACTCATTTGCAACTCAGGGTATGAAATGTGCACATTTCATATAATTTTTAAAAAAGATTTTTATCAAACTATTTGTTGGTCAGATGCAATCTTATTAATAGCAATTAGAGATTATTAACTTGAATTCCTTTTTTTACATCTTACTTTACAATTTCTAAGGGAAAACTTGTAATTGGAGTTATACTTATTATTTATTTATCTATCCATCTTTGTTGTAGCTGTAAGTTTACTGTACAAAATAAAATAAAAATAAAATAAAATAAAAATTACTTAATATGGATTTATTTAAACTACCAATATATCTCTACCAGTTTAACCCGCTACCATGTAAAGACTGCAAGAGATCCTAGCTCCTAGTGATGAGTGATGTGATGACTTGTAAATTGTAATAGAATATAGTATAGTGCCACAAACTTATCTGACCTGGTGGCCAAAATTGGAACTAATTTGTATGCCTGTTTTTTATACGACTGTATATTGTTTTCAGGGTTCATGTATGTATGTATATATGTGAGTTTGTATATTCCACCATAACTTCTATACGCCTGAACCGATTTTGATAAAAGAGGTATCGTTAGAATCCCTCGCTTATTCCGGGTGACATAGGCTAGTAAAATTTAATAAAAATTTATGGGGTGACCATGGTCCCGCATTAAAGACTAAAGTTGAAAAAAATATTCTAAAATAAGATTAACTATATCATCGATAACATCATCGAGAAAACGATGAGTAGATTCCAAAAATATATAACATTATAGTTCAATGTCAATGTTCAATTCACAAAAAAATATCATTTAATAAAAATATGAATAAGATTCCAAAGGTAATTAATGACTGTGGTATCGTTACGTAGTAGCAGTGGCAGCCGTACTTCCATTCGAGGGGGATTTTTTATTACACGACTGCCCAAAAAAGGAGTGGTATGTTCTCTGGGTTCGTGTATGTAAGTGGGTCTACGGCAGAGCAGTCGTATTTTTTAATAATTGTAATTATATTCATTTTTTTCATAGATTCTAGCGACCGGGTCAGATTAGTTTGTCGGACCATAAATAAAATTAAAGACGGATGCCAAAATAATTATTAGTGAAATTCACGACGATGTATTTTTTGGTCGCAAGTTGTGTTTTCTCCAAAAAAAAAACCGAATCCTGTTTGTAATGGGCGATTACTATAACGAGGCAAGCTCACTGCTCTGTTCCATCAACGTCAATTTTCCTGCTCTAATCTAGGTCGGCGGTTACATATTAGTTCATTCATATAACTTAAACTGGTTTTTAATCAGTAGGAGTGATGTAATGATATCACTATCAGCGTGGTTCCATTCGAAAGCGTTTAAGGAGACCCTGTTATGTTGATAAACATAATAACATTAACACATTTTGTGGCACACGTAATTAAAGTAATAAATTCCATTTTGTCCTGTCCGGTCCCTATGGCGTTTGTGCTCTTAGTCAAACCAACTTGGGAAAACCCCGTGGAAATATGTTCAACCGTCCTATGTCGCTCTCCAGGTCCTCAAGTATACTCATGCACAATGTATTATAAATTAAAAGAAAATGCGTTTTAATTGATTGGGCAAATGGACTTTAATACGTGGAATCTTGTACCATCAGTAAAGCTAGAGGTTTTGAAAACCGAGGATCGACAACGAAAAGGCCTGTTCCACTAGTCCCTACCAACGTAAGCCCCCTGGGGGGGGTAAGAGTGTTTTTTTCCCAGCTATCCCTACTGGTAGGGATGAGTGGAAAAAATATTTACACTTATCGCTACCGAATGGTACATGGGCCGTTTTTGTCAACGATCCTCGTTAAAAAAGATACCTTCGTCTCTGTTTCGACATCCCATTTCTTGTAACTCAAGTTCCGATGAAAGCAAAAATGCTGCGAGATTTCGAGCAACGTGTCTACACTTGTGTTTCCTCTTGTCTCGGATGTTCCAGGCATGCCGCGTGAACGTATCCGGGGGGAAATCATCGTGAGAATATTACTCAATCTTATACGATTATTAGTATTTCGTCTGATGTATTCTCGACGCGTAATGAATACGAAAAACTAATAACATCTTAAGGGTAACTTCTGTACGTAATATCCTAATTTTATACTGTGCCTTTCATTGTGCATTTCATTCAAAAATTCTGAATAAAAAAATCCTGTAAAAACTTCTATATTTTCATGATATTGTATTGTAGAACATGTAAGAGTGCTAGTACATATTTAAAAGTTTTCATTTTATTTTCCATTTTTCAACGTTATCAAACGAATGTATAGTCAAAATTTCCGAACGTCGGCCTGTAACGCCACCTGTGTCAAAACTATGCAACTTCAACTGTCTGAGACAATCGATCGTTCGCAAATTCAACAATTCAAAAAGGCGCGTACGCAAATTCCTATACTAAAATAAGTGGCGTGGTGAAATCCAACTACAACCAGTGCCAGTGAAAAACTTAAAATAGCCGCAGACCTGTGGAGACATAGACATCATCGGGGTACCCCTGCAGGAGCACCAAAGAACCAGAGCGTTGGTAAGTGGCGACATTCGTGCTTTGTCATGCCCAATTTCTTTCTATCTACTCAACAGATATGAATACACTACACTACAGGTCTGGGTATCCTTGGTTATTAGTCTTATAATTGACCCTAAATAGATTAACTTAGTTAAATATCATAAGCTTATTAATAAAACATTTTCTAGATTGCTTCTCTGAACCATTCGATTGATATTTTATTAATATTTTAGTTTTAGTCGTAATTTTCCAGTAAATTAAAGTTTATCATATTTATGTATTAGATTGGCATGTTTGGTAATAACGACGTTTGTAAGCGATAGCGATAAATATAAATATTAAGTTTAAGGTCGTTATAATGACTGGTTGTCTTAATGAAGCAATCCTTTGAATGAAATAATGGAGAATTATTACACCTTGGAATATATATTTTTACTAATATGAGAGATTGCGCTGCGCGGTGGCTGTGATGATACTTTTGATGTCAAAACAGGCAAAGGCTAAGATAATTCATACTAATCCATACTTATATTATAAATGCGAAAGTGTGTCTGCCTGTCTGTCTGCTACGCTTTCACGGCCCAACCGTTCAACCGATTTTGATGAAATTTGGTACAGGGATAGATTGTATCCCGGGGAAGGACATATACTACTTTTTATTCCGGAAAATCAAGCAGTTCCCGCGAGAATCAAAAAACTCAAAATCAATCGGACGAAGTCGCGGGCATCATCTAGTATGTAATTGATATAAGGTCGCACATCCACTAGGCCTTGACATGGTCAAGTCTGCAATTTCGGTTCTGTGTTTGGAATTTAGATCTGGCACGGTAGTAGGTAAATATATTAAGTCTATGGATCTGACTATTGCAAAATGAACAATTTGAGAAAAACCTAATTAATATCGTCGGCCGTCGATGATTATTCAGCGCAAACTAAGATTTACTTATGTCTGTAAGACGAATTTCCAAGGCGCCAGTAAGTAAATTAAACTTACAAAAACAGTAAAAAAACTGTGTCTCAGAGTTTACTCTTTACGAACGATTATAAAATATATAGATTAGTAAGTGTCGATTTCACCAACTCCGAATAACGTTTAACCTAGGATTAAAATTGATATTTTGACAGAATTACTATACAACATCTGTCAAAATTTTAATCCTAGATTAAACGTAACGCGGAGTTGGTGTAATTGGCACTTAATGAGGGTAAATGAACGCATTTTTTATATTACTGAAAGCCTGCTTGATGCGTTTACCTTTTTATATTAATTATTTAATTTATATTCATCAAAATACATTACATAGTCATGGAAACATAAACAAGTGTTACCATAGAAACATAAAGTCAATAACGTAATGGAGATAATTTGATTTTACTCCCTATACATTTTCAAACCGCGGGCTTATATCTATATATGAAAATCGATTCTAAAGGAGATAGTTAAACATCAAAAATACCAAGAGAAATCAAGGTAGTATTTCATTTGTTAGATTGTTTAAGGAGATTCTGTGGATTATCCATATAAATATTTCCGCATAAAAAAACACAAAGAAAAAAATAGTCTATACGCTCTGGCTTATTTTCCGGCTGTTTTTTGAAACAGGCGACGGGGTTGACATTTAAATAAATTACAGTGAAGTATCGCACTCGGTCGTTGTCACCCCGGGGACGATATTTCACCATTTTCAGAGATAGCTGTACCTTCCCTTCTTGTATTTTTAAAACAAATTTAATATGTATGCCTAATCGTAACTTTAACTGTTTTTTTTTTGTGTCAGATTCTGCAAGTTTAACTTGCATGCGAATCTTTACAAGAGTGCAAGTAACTTGCCTGATAGTTACCTATATGTTTATTGCTAGTAGATACTAAAATATTCTGTAATGTAAAATATTATTAATTTAAGCGTTGGCCCATAATATAAGATCTCCAAAGGTTCGTATATAATCGTTACCACTCCCCTTAATGGACGGCACATCTGTGCCCGATGAAAACGCAAATTGCTTTATCGAATCGAATCGATTCATTGCAATAGACGGAAATAGTGAGCGAGATGAAATTGATAAAGTCGGTGCCAACTTTAATTAATAGGTAATATTTTTTAATGTCACACATAAACATACATTTTAGCACAGGCCAAGAACATTTAATTGATTTCTTGCAGAAAAAATTGTAAAAAGCGGCACTAGAAGTGAAATCCATACTTCCATACTAATATTATAAATGCGAAAGTGTGTCTGTCTGTCTGTCTGTCTGCTACCATTTCACGGCCCAAGTACTCAACCGATTTTGATGAAATTTGGTATAGTTATAGGTTACATCCCGGGGAAGGACATAGGCTACATTTTATCCCGGAAAATTGAAGACTTCCCGTGGGAATCAAAAAAATGTATCTGTTCAACCGATTTTGATGAAATTTGGTACAGGGAGAGGTTGTACCCCGGGGATGGACATAGGTTGCTTTTTATCCCGGAAAATTGCAGAGTTCCCGCGGGAATAAAAAAAACAATCCACGCGGACGAAGTCGCGGGTATCATCTAGTATCTCATAAGATTTATTTTCAGTAAGTCTGTATGTCATATGATGTAATATTCTATAGATGCATGTTTATATATAAGATCACACACCTATATCCATAAAATTATGATACTTAATTAGGTATTAAGTAAAACACTTCATGCAACCGTTCCATAAACTACTATCACAGAATAGGTAATAGTACAGTAATATCACGCGTATATAATCTAGTGAAATCGCACCCGGTTCCGTTTTGCTTGGTCATCCACTGGTCATCATTCTCAGATGAAATGAATATTCATTAAAGGGGAATCGTAAGAAGGCAGACTTACAGGCAGGTTAAGTAAGTTTAGAAGGAGACTCTCGTTATGCATTTAAACATAAGTGAATCGACGAAGCATACTTGACCGCAGCTACATATTATATTATAACCCAAAAGATCGGCCAGCTGAAGTGCCAATTGGTAGGTCATTTTTGTTGCAGAACCGACAGCCGCTGGAGCAGAACTGTTCTGGAGTGCGACAGCGTGCGATAAACCAGCTGGACCTTATGAAGGTGGCGGGAAGTGGCTAAATAAGAATAAAGGCGGAGTACCGTGTGAAAAAACAACGAGGGGACAGATGAGAAATAATTAGTTCGATCTATCTCCTTGTTGGTAACAGGGAGACAGATTGAAATAGAAAAAGTTAATTCATAATAATATGATGTGTCAGGGGGACAGACCGGTAAAATCGTCTGTTTGTGTGTGTGCTGTGGACGCGATTATAGCCTGATGATAAAATAACACACACTTCACACCACTTTTATATAATGTAATTCATAGATTCGTATAAAATAATTGCAAAAACGTTATAAATTACTTACACTTGCATAGACTTAGGAGTTTGAAGCTGCGCAGTTAAAATTGGTACTTTACATCTAGAGTGTAATATTATATTCTGAACTTTGTAGGAAATGCGGGCTCTTAACGTGAACTCGGTCAGGTGCTTAAATTTTTATGAAAAAACTAACTTCGCATTGTACTAACTTAGATGAATAAAAAGAAACTGCAAAGTTGGTATATTCGGTTGATATAAGCTAGGTATTATTATACCACCCCTTTTTATGATGACTAAATAGATAAAGAAAAGTATATAATGCTTGTAAATTTACTCTTTAATTAAATTCACATACAAGCAAACCTCTTTAAAACCACATTTAAAACTGCAATCTTACAGTGCAGTGGTAAGTAAGCTACCTATGTGAACAAGTGAATATAATTAAAATTATTAAAAAATACGACTGCTCTGCCGTAGACACACATACACAAACCCTGAAAACATAACACTCCTTTTTTGGGCAGTCGTGTAATAAAAAATCCCCCTTGAATGGAAGTACGGCTACCACTGCTACTACGTAACGTTACCACAGTCATTAATTTCCTTTCGAAGAATTTCAACATTTTTATTAAATGATATTTTTTTTGTGAATCACTGGATATTGAACTATAGTGATATATATATTTTTGGAATCCAATCATCATTGACTAGATGATGAAATTATATAGTTAATCTTATTTTCGAATATTTTTTTTCAACTTAAGTCTATAATACGGAACCATGGTCACCCCATATTATTTTTTTTAATTTTTACTAGCCCATGTCACCCGGAATAAGCTAGGGATTCTAACGATACCTCATCTATCAAAACCGGTTCAGGCGTATAGAAGTTATGGTGGAATATACAAACTCACGTACATATGATACATACATACATGAACCCTGAAAACAATATACTCCTCTTTTCAGGCAGTCGTATAAAAATAAATCTACGCTATTAATGGTATCACTAATAGCTAATAGGTAATTAGATAATAGGATTAATTATAACGACGTGAAATTTTTGTGTAAGTGGGTATAAAGAGGGAGTCTAGAAGACCTATTCAACTTTAGCGTGGTTTGAAAATTTTGGAGAGTCATCAAAAGGTAAGTACCTACCTACTTCGCGATAGTGGAGCTTTCGTGTCGAACTTTTAATTGTAAACTTTGTTCACGGTTGTTGCTAATTTATTTGATGACTAGTAAATAAATAAAAAATCTGTAATTATTGAGGTACGATTTTCTAAAAACCTAGGCATTCACGTAATTACGACATTAGGAAACTGAACCACGAGCCGCTTTTGTTTGATTATATTACGCTTCTAAGCTCTTTTTAGAGTTAAGCAGCTTAGTTTTTATTAAAGTTGAGCTTTATTATAAAAAATATACTAATACTAATATTATAATGCAAAAGTGTGTTTGTTTGTTGGTTTGTCCTGCAATCACGCCGCAACGGAGCAATGGATCGACATGATTTTTGGCATGGACATAGTTGACGACCTGGAGAGTGACATAGGCTACTATTTATCCCGGAAAATTAAGGAGTTCCCGCGGGAATAGAAAAAACTAAAACCACGCGGATGAAGTCGCGGGCATCAGCTAGTAATATTATAATTGCGAAAGTGTATTTGTTAGTAGGTCTTAAACACAAGTGTAGTTATGGTTTAGACGCCCAGCTTCCTAAGTTTTCGGATTTAATTAAATGTGCATTTTAAGAAATTAAATATCGCTGTAACATTGCTCGCGAGGACACCTGCACGCCTGAAAGTTCTCCATAATGTTACAGTCTGACAATCCGCACTCGGCCAGCGTGATGGCCTATGGCCAAACACTTCATATTCTCGTGAGAGAGGAGACTCGGGCACCGCCAAGAAAGAAGAGCAATAAGTTTATTTCGCAAGCATAGAAAATCAATAAGTAATATTATGCTGATGGGATTGATTGGTTTTTATTTGCACGTAAAAAAAATTCTTATTTAGGTTAACGGATTAGTTATATATGTGTGACGAAACGAATACAAAGAAGGGGTATTTCAATGATAAATGGGTATGTAGATACGGTGGTGTGTGCTCGAGTTCCTTTTCAATGGAGCTTATAAGTCATAAAAAGCCTTTTATAAAGTTAAGGTTCTATAATAATTTTCGGTGGTTATCGATTTATCATTAATCTTTTAGCTACTCGTACCTACTCTACCGTATTTTTGCTCTCGGGAATATAATAGGTTGATATAATATACGTTCCCTGATATATAACAAACGTAAACACCTTTAGATAATATGAATTGAAATACAATTCATTTAGGTTGTATAGACAATTTGGGTCACTTATGATAATACTAGCTAATGCCCGCGACTTCGTACGCGTGGATCGAGGTTTTGTGGATCCCGCGGGAACTCTTTAATTTTCCGGGATAAAAAGTATCCTATGTGCTATTCCAGACTATAATCTATCTCTGTGCCAAATTTCAGCCAGATCCGTTCAGCCGTTGGGGCGTGATTGAGTAACAAACATCCATCCATACATCCATCCATCCATAAATCCATCCATCCAAACTTTCGCATTTATAATATTTATTTGATGCTATGAAAACCCGCAGTGTAAGTACAACCAGCATGACAATTTCTCACAGCTGAGAGGAGAAGAAAATCCGGTACAATGATGTATCTCGCACTTATTCTACTCCGATTGTAGGTAAAGAAATTATCACGACAGAATTGAACTTTTTGTCAAATGACATATACCTCAATCGGAATTATATCGTCTCACAGAACGAACTTAGTCTAGAATTTCGATTTTCGAAAATATGGTAGGACTTAATAAGAGCACTATGTTACGTAATATTTACTATAAGAGTTTTGATTCGAGTAAAATATAACTTGAACATGCTTTAAAAAGTAACATCAATACGATAAAATAGTCGAAAAGCTATAACAAAACGGAACTTTGAAGACATACCTACACATAATATTATTTAATTAAGTACCCAAAGTTGGCATTTTTAACCCCCGACGCAAAAAGAGAGGGGTGTTATAAGTTTAACGTGTGTTTGTGTATCTGTCTGTGGTATCGTAGAGCCTAAACGGATGGACCGATTTTCGTTTACTTTTTTATTGTGTCATAGATAATTGTACCCCGAGTGTTGTTAGCCATGTTTCATGAAAATCTGTTCAGCCGTTTGAAGATCATCACCTCTTTAATAGTTGATGAGGGGATCTCACTACCTTCCATATGTACTATCGATTCGAAATTTGGTACCGTATTACTTCGATAGGTACCTACCTACTTTATTAAAAGACAAAATAAAAGTATAATTAAAAAAATTTAAAACCCCCCGACACAAAAAAGAACTCTAAAAACTAACAAAAATAAAATTTAAAACCTAATATAATTATTATCGTCACATATATTATGTAAGTTCAAATATTTTTATGTTATCCCGAGTGTTCTTAGCCATGTTTCATGAAAATCTGTTCATCCGTCTGAAGATCATCAGATTTTTTCTTAATCTGCTACCATATTATGTCGGGGGTTGTTTTAAATTTGTAATTTAAGTATACTTGTTAACAATGTAGTCAACGTAATGACGTACCTACGTTAAAACACAATTTAAAACAATGTAAGTATAAATAATTTAAATTTAATTAAAATTTTATTAATTAATTTAAATTTTAGAGAAGCAAACATCCTTTGAGTAAAACACTTTTAGTTAACCACACAAACCTTCAAGATTAACCGGGATACTAATAACATGATAATCTTTGCCTTATAGGTGCTAATTGATAATAAGCTTTACGATAGGTAAATCTTTGAAAATACTTAAATTAAACATTAAACATCCTTTGTATACCTAAATTAAACATTAACAACCTATGTAATATTTAGAAGTATTCAGCACATCATGATTCATGAGTACTGAGTAGGTAGGTATTATTAAATGAGAACACATGGTAATTCACTTCGCCATTTTGCCATTACACCTGGAGGGAGCTCTAAGCGTTCCTCACCAGTGCTGCCACTCTCGAGAACCATAGAAACAGTATTTAGCCATGGACGAAATATGTTAATGTTCAGTTTTACAGTGTATATGCGTATAATTTATAAATGTGAAAGTGAGTCTGTCTGCATTCTGTCTAAACGTCTGCTACGATTTCACGGCCTATCAGCTCAACTGATTTTGACGAAAATTGGTACCTACAGAGACATGCCAGACTTTAAATACCGGAAAATTAATATATTTTACATATTTCGCTGATATCAATTTATTTCTTTTATAGGTATAGTACTGCGGTCTGACAAAATAAATAAGGAAACCGAATGTACCTACTCTGCAGGCCTCACTGCCTAAATCGTTGGCGACACGCCTTCTGCGGACGACTTTTTGCTCAACCGCGCACGAGACTCGTTCACGGTTACGTAATTAGTCATGGAAAGGCATTTACTACGCACGTTTGTATTCAGGTCAATAATCGTTAAACACTTTGGTTTATAGCACAATAGAAGGTAAGTACCTAGGTGCCTTAGATTCGATTCTTTTTTTATAGATTTAGCACCTGTGGCTTCTTCCAATGCCAAGAAAGTGTTGAATCACTTTCTCTGCATCTAAAGTCTTCTTTCTTTCTATTTTTAATTAGGCCTATTGCTGCGGGGCACATCGTATAAGAAACTAATATCTAAACTACGAAATGCAAGTTTTCTAAGGTTTCTTAGTTCTCAAGTTCTATATGTTTATCTCATAATGGTAAATCGAACCCATAAAGGATCACTTTGCTGTCCTCCTGTCTGTCTTCTTGTGAGGGCCCCCTTTCTCGGAATGGGCTTGAGGTATTTTTAGGGTTCCGTAGCCAAATTTGGCAAAAACGGAACCCTTATAGATTCGTCATGTCTGTCTGTCTGTCTGTCTGTCTGTCTGTCTTACAAAAATAGAAAAAAAACAATAAAATTTTGGGGGTCCCCATACTTAGAACTGAAACACGTGTGGGTTAGATGAAAAATTTTTTTTTCATCTAACCCACACGTGTGGGGTATCTATGGATAGGTCTTTAAAAATGAGGTTGAGGTTTGTAATTTCATTTTTCTCTAAACTGAATAGTTTGCGCGAGAGACACTTCCAAAGTGGTAAAATGTGTGTGTCCCCCCCCTGTAACTTCTAAAATAAGAGAATGATAAAACTAAAAAAAATATATGATGTACATTACCATGCAAACTTCCACCGAAAATTGGTTTGAACGAGATCTAGTAAGTAGTTTTTTTTAATACGTCATATAATAAAAATATTTTTAATAATTTAAAACTTACTACAGGTTTGTACGGAACCCTCGGTGCGCGAATCCGACTCGCACTTGGCCAGTTTTTTTATTATTATTATTCCACTACAAGTTAGCCCTTGACTGCGATCTCATCTGATGGTAAACTAAATTACAAACAAATACGTAGTATTTGTTTGTTATTTAGACGCCTTGAGAAGAATAGGTTAACTATATTGTTGTGTATCAGAATTTAGATATTATACCGGTAAAGACGCGGTCTAGTTACTTCATACCTATAAATTTGAATATTAGGTATAATATTGTATTGCTACATTCTCAAAGCGGCTGGATGTACCTACATAAGAATATGTTAGCGTATAATATATTATAAGCTCAAGGATAATATGATAATATGATAATAGGATAATATGATTGGGTATTTACCCCAAATTGAAAATGCCGAACCGTTCCCACCGTCACTAAATATATTTTAGTAGCTGATGAGGTTTGATGATTGAGGTTTTTTGTTTCCCGAGGGAAGTTTCCGGAATAAAAAGTAGCCTATGTGTTATTGCAGACTATAAATAATCTATCTCTGTGCCAAATTTCATCCGTTCAGCCGTTCTGGCGTGATTGAGTAACAAACATACATCCATCCATCCATTCAAACTTTCGCTAGATAGTTTAGAGTAAACAAAAGTAAAAACGAAATATTTTACTCAATTTTAGTATTTCACAATCCTCATGTATCTACTCGTAATTAATTCAAAGTTATCTAGACTACCTAAGTACGTAAACACGTAATTAAATCTTAGGTGTAGTAGAAATCCTTAACCTAGATATTTACAATTAAATGAATTACGTAATAATATATTATTATTTATAGCCATCTAGACCTCGTTTCTGTTTACATCTAGAACTAGCATTAGCCTTTTGGGTTACCTACGGTAGAATCAGATTAAATTTCAGGTTTTGGAAAGATTTGGAGTTGACTGTCTATACAAATATGTGTTTAAAATGATGTTTCATGTATATCAGGGCTAATAGACAGACAGAGAAACTTTTAAAACAGTGGAAAAGATTCATATCTTAAATACAGTAAAACCCGTTTAAGACGATTTCGATAGGGAAAATAAAATGTATTATGTACTTGGTAGTGTGAATTACATACATGTATGTATTTATGACTGCCTCGTTGGTCTAGTGGTACGCATAGTCGACTGCGGATCACGAGGTCCTGGGTTCGATTCTCGGTCGGGCATAAAAGTTAGGTATTGGGTTTTTCAATTAAGAAATTCTCAGTGCCAGCCCGGAGTTGGAAGTTGGCGGTGTTTCACCCCCGTGCCTCGGAGAGCACGTTAAGCCGTCGGTCCCGGTTATTATCACTAACATGATAATAATCGTTAAAGCTCGCCAACCCGCATTGGAGCAGCGTGGTGGGTCTAAGCTCTTATTCCCGCTCTCCTATGAGAGTGGAGGCCTGTGCCCAGCAGTGGGACGTTAATAGGCTGTAGTGATGATGTATTTATAAATTTGTTAGAAAGTATTTTTAAATTAGGTACTTACCTAATAGAATAGAATAGAATTTTAGATATTCGCTCAACATTTTTAGGGTGAGCGGGACAGTTATCAATGAACAGAATTATGCGTCTATAATACGTTTGATCTGGAAGTGATCATCTAAAGCTTTCAACCAGTCGATGAAACGATGGCCTGTCTAAGTTTTACTTTATGTATTTACTTACTCTTAGAAGCCCAAAGCGACCCGTCGTTCAAAGCAGTAATGTACTGCCTCAAATCGGCCTCGCACTCCTCAGGCACTGTATGGTTCCCATTCAGAACGTCCATCCAGTCGTGATGGTCCAAGAGGCCTTTCATCCACGCCATCCGAGAGCTCGACACGCCTGTGTTGTTCACTTTCCCACTTACGACACACACCAACACAAATAATGTCACTACGAACATGTTTACTTTTAACATCGTACGCATTTCTTAATTATTACACATTGCCAATTCGTTCCAATAAGCTATTAATCCGTGAAGGTTGTTACGATTTCACACACATCGCAATATCTGAAACAAAAATGGAAACATTTATTAAATTGTCTATTTGTAAAAATTGTTTATCGTAGTAGTTAAAATATAATAAGCCGGGAAATATTCATATAGCGAAATAATTTGATAAAAATCTGTACGAGTTAAGCAGAATTTGTTTTAGATAATAGAACTTTTAACAAAAAATATATTTCAATTATATCATTGCTCCACATTTTTAAGAGGGTTATTTTCAAATAAAGCATTTAAATTACTTAACAGGCATACTATTCTTTTAAATGTAGGTATGTTTTTACATATATTTAGGTACTAGATGATTGCCGCGACTTCGTCCGCGTGGACCAAGTTTTGTTCGATTTAGCCTCCTTGTCCTTCCCCGGGATAAAACCTATCCCTGTACCAAATTTCATCAAAATCGGTTGAACAGATGGGCCGTGAAAGCGTAGCAGACAGACAGACAGACACACTTTCGCATTTATAATATTAGTATGGATATACCTTACAAATAAGTCAACAACTGAACTTATCACTATTATTATTATTTACTCGCGCTTATGTGCCTATACTAATATAAATCTTATCTGCTATATAAAACTTCTTTCTAAGTACTTTATAAGTCAGTAGCTAGAAATAACTAAAACATCTTAACTCCAAGGAAATCTTCATTTTTCACACTTGCGAACAAAATAAATGGTTCTACGGCTACCTACTTGCCATGCAAATACGAGTTTTCACTTTGAGACCGACTTTTAAGTGAATTTTTTTGACATTCTTATCCGGAGAATTATCCTGCACTTGTAAGTGGGTACCAGACGTTGCCACTCGTAGTACAAAATACAAAGTTACTTTATTGCCTATGCTTCAACTTTTCCTAATATGTGAAAAGAATTTACAATTAGATAGGCCCTTCAACTTTCAGGAGGAGAATATCGAAACCAAATGCAATTTTCTTGTTTTGCACAAACGACTATTAATAACACTTGTAATTTTTATAGTTTGGGATCTTAGATATTTCTTGTGCGACAACTTTCCTATAAAATATGTCCGAACTAATTAAAAACATGTGCGAAGCTAATTAATTATGTAACGATTACTAAGTAATAATAAATTATACACAGTGTGTAGTACCTAATGCGTAATGCTAATGATTAGTGCAAATATTGCCAAACGTAACGTGCGATTTCTCTCCAGAATTAGGTTTATTGACAACTGCCACTATGTGATAATATTATACTTAACGGGTTTAATACGTTATGTTTTCTCTCATGACAGTTGCTCAAGACCGGTTCGCCGGTAGTTTCAAGTGCATCATAAATCATATTATATTTTGCGAAATTGTGGTTCATGACAATTTAGCTTTGTATTTGCAACGAGACGTTTTTCAAGCGACTTCAAATAATTTAATATAAAAAATTCTTTTTAAACAACCGACTTCAAACTCCCGCGCCAACTTTACAACAACAAGCACACGCTATACAAAGTGCTTATTTTATTGTTGATATTTTAAAAACCGCTCGACCGATTTCGGTAAAATTTATATTAAAAAAAAAAAAATACAGTTGAATTGAGCACCTCCTCCTTTTTTTGAAGTCGGTTGAAAAAGGAGGAGGTTCTCAATTCGACTGCATTTTTTTTTAATGTTTGTTACCTCAGAACTTTTGACTGGGTGGACCGATTTGGATGATTCTTTTTTTATTTGAAAGGGATGGATGATTCTTTTTTTATAAATTTATATGGGACCACATACTTCCCATGTGGTCCCATATAAATTTTATTGAAATCGGTCGAGCGGTTTTCACAATAAAATAAGTACTTTCTATAGCGTGTGCTTGTTGTTGTAAAGTTGGCGCGGGAGTTTGAAGTCGGTTGTTTAAAATGAATATTTTATATTAAATTATTTCCGACTTAACTTGATCACACAATAATGTCCCACTGCTGGGCACAGGCCTCCACTCTCATAGGAGAGAGGGAACTAGAGCTTAGACCCACCACGCTGTTCCAATGCGGGTTGGAGGGCTTTAACGACTATTATCATGTTAGTGATAATAGCCGGAAGCGACGGCTTAACGTGCTCTCCGAAGCACGGGGGTGAAACACCGGCAACTTCCTAACTCCGGGTTAGTACTGAGAATTTCTAATCAGAAAAACCCAGCACTTAATTATATCCCGACCTGGGTTTCGAACCCGGGACCTCGTCAGCCGCAGTCGAACATGATAACCACTAGAGTAGACCAACGAGGCAGTTACGACTTAACTCACATTATTACAATTTTCGTAAGGATCTCTAATTTTTTTGAAAATAAAATATAGCCTATGTTACTCGCTGTAATATATGTGTAATGTAGTTTTCTATAGGTGAAAGAATTTTTTAAAGTCGGATTAGTGGTGTTTAAGTTTATCCACTACAAACAATCAAATCTTTCCTCTTTATAATATTAGTTTAGATTTAGATTTGTAGAAATTTACATTTACTGGGTCATGGCCGCAAGGTCCTAGAGACGTAAGAGGCTGGGGTAACAGATTTTATATTCGACTAGCGGACGCCCGCGACTTCGTTCGCGTGGCATAAGTTATCCCATATTTAGTCCCATAGGCATTCCTTAATTTTCCAGGATAAAAAGAACCTATGAAAAAAACCCGTTGATCCGTTGCTCTTTTGCGGCGTGATTGAAGGACTATTTAACGTCCTTTGGGATATAATTTATAAAAACTGTGAATTATATATTTCATAATTTAAACCGGTAGCCCAAATATCAAGTTTCACGGCTATTTAACTTGAAAAACGCCGGCCTTTTACACCAACTTACAACCCAAATTTTACCCGTTTGGGGGTGAAATTTTGAAAAACTGTTACACACGTAGGTACTTCTTTATATTATACCGAAAGCTAAAATACCAAGTCTCGTTATTATAACTTGAAAAACATGTTGATAAATGAAGGACATTCATCCCCTATTTCACCCATTTGGGGGTCGAATTTTCAAAAATGGTGAAACACGTACTTCTGCATATCTAAATGAAAGCCCAAATGCTAAGTTTCATCACTATAACTTGAGAAATGAAGGTTTTTCATACAAACTTACAACCCCTATTTTACCCCTTTAGGGGTGGAATTTTAAAAACTGTGCCACACATACTTATTAATTTATTACCTAAAGCCAAAATACCAAGTTTCGTTGATAAAACTTGAGAAATATCTTGAGAAATGAAGGACTTTCATGTAAACTTTCATCCCCTATTTCACCCCTCCAGGGGTAGTATTTTCAAATACTGTGAAACACGTATTTCTTTATGTTTTACCGATAACTTATATACTAAGTTTCATGGCTATAACTTGAGAAATGACGGACTTTCATACAAACTTTCAACCCCTATTTCACCCCTTAGGGGTGGAATTTTGAAAAATCCTTCTTTAGTGAGCGCCTACGTTACAAAAGGAAGCTACTGTCAAAATTTCAAGTTTCTAACCCTAGCGGTTTCGGCTGTGCGTTGATATATAAGTCAGTCAGTTAGTCAGTCAGTCAGGACTTTGAATTTTATATATATAGATGACAAGTTAACCTTCAGCGAATTCGCGAGCATCAGCTAGTATTAGTATATATTAATTAAATATTCGAGTCACAGGTTAGAATCGAAAGTAAGAAGATATACGAGTAGGTAGTTACACTCTAATCTTCTTCTATATATATAAAATTCAAAGTCCTGACTGACTGACTGACTTATATATCAACGCACAGCCTAAACCGCTAGGGTTAGAGACTTGAAATTTTGACAGTAGCTTCCTTTTGTAATGTAGGCGCTCACTAAGGAAGGATTTTTCAAAATTCCACCCCTAAGGGGGTGAAATAGGGGTTGAAAGTTTGTATGAAAGTCTGTCATTTCTCTAGTTATATACATGAAACTTAGTATACGAGTTATCGGTAAAAAATAAAGAAATACGTGTTTCACAGTTTTTCAAAATTCCACCCCTAAAGGGGTAAAATAGGAGTTGAAAGTTTGTATGAAAGTCCTTGATTTCTCAAGTTATAGTGATGAAACTTAGCATTTGGGCTTTCAGTTAGATATGCCGACGTACTTGTTTCACCATTTTGGAAAATTCGACCCCCAAAGGGGTGAAATAGGGGATGAATGTCCTTCATTTATCAACATATTTTTCAAGTTATAACAATGAAACTTGGTATTTTGACTTTCGGTATAATATAAAGAAGTACGGGTGTAACAGTTTTTCAAAATTCCACCCCAAACCGGGTAAAATGGGGGTTGTAAGTTGGTGTAAAAGGCCGACGTTTTTCAAGTTAAATAGTCGTGAAACTTGATATTTGGGCTACCGGTTTAAATTATGAAATACCTACATAATCCACAGTTTTTATAAATTCTGTCCCAAAGGACGTTAAATAGTCCTTCAATCACGCCGCAACAGAGCAACGGATCGACGGGTTTTTTTTCATGGGTTCTTTTTATCCCGGAAATTAAGGAATGCCTATAGGAATTAAAAAACTTATAGCACGCGAACGAAGTCGCGGGCGTCCGCTAGTCTATATATATAAAATTCAAAGTCCTGACTGACTGACTGACTTATATATCAACGCACAGCCTAAACCGCTAGAGTTAGAAACTTGAAATTTTGACAGTAGCTTCCTTTTGTAACGTAGGCGCTCACTAAGGAAGGATTTTTCAAAATTCCACCCCTAAGGGGGTGAAATAGGGGTTAAAGTTTGTATGAAAGTCCGTCATTTCTCAAGTTATATCCATGAAACTTAGTGTATGAGTTATCGGTAAAAAATAAAGAAATACGTGTTTCACAGTTTTTGAAAATTCTACCCCCGAAGGGGTAAAATAGGGGATGAAAGTTTATATGAAAGTCTTTCATTTCTCAAGATATTTCTCAATTGTATCAACGAAACTTGGTATTTTGGCTTTAGGTAATAAATAAAGAAGTACGTGTGGCACAGTTTTTCAAAATTCCACCCCTAAAGGGGTAAAATAGGGGTTGAAAGTTTGTATGAAAGTCCTTCATTTCTCAAGTTATAGTGATGAAACTTAGCATTTGGGTTTTCAGTTAGATATGCAGAAGTACGTGTTTCACCATTTTTTGAAAATTTGACCCCCAAATGGGTGAAATAGGGGATGAATGTCCTTCATTTATCAACATATTTTTCAAGTTATATAACAACGAAACTTGGTATTTTAGCTTTCGGTATAATATAAAGAAGTACGTGTGTAACAGTTTTTCAAAATTCTACCCCCAAACAGGTAAAATGGGGGTTGTAAGTTGGTGTAAAAGGCCGGCGTTTTTCAAGTTAAATAGCCGTGAAACTTGATATTTGGGCCACCGGTTTAAATTATGAAATACATAATTCACAGTTTTTATAAATTCTATCCCAAAGGACGTTATATAGTCCTTCAATCACGCCGCAACAGAGCAACGGATTGACGGGGTTTTTAAATGGGTTCTTCCCGGAAATTAAGGAATGCATAAGGGAATTAAAAAACTTATGCCACGTGAACGAAGTCGCGGGCGTCCGCTAGTTTAATCTAAAATACTGCAAAACATAGGTACTCTGAAGCAAAAAAGAGCCGATACAAAAATGGACGACTCAATCAATTTAATAAACTTAGGAATGTGGGATCAGCTCTTGAATATTAAATTACCTATTATCAATAGAAACAAAAAATACCCTTACATTAGTGTCTCCTTTGTACGTGAAACCACTTTCTTATGATTACAGTGAATAAAAGAGAAACATGAGATGAACTCGATAACATGTTTCTTTTGTAAACAAAGAATGCTCACATTTCCTTATAAAAGTCATAAAAGAAGGCGAACAAAGGGAAAATTTTAAAGCCAAGCCGACCTCTTGCCTTGTGGCAAGGCTGATATAATAATTAGAAATGGACAATGGCAATTTTGTCGGCCTTAGGGTACTCAGACGTACTTACTGCTAAGACTGTCTTGAAGAATCCTATGATGTTACGAAATCATAGGGATGATTACAACTCAATCAAATAAGCAATTCTTTATCAAACTTAAAAACGTGCTTCTAGTATAGAAGTTTGTATGAAATACATTGTTATGACGATATCTACACTTTTTTCTTTAATCGACAGTTTAAAATGATTATTATCAAACTTAAAACTTACAGAAGATATGAATTTTAGGCCTTTTAGAAGACCCTATTTTATTAATAAGTAGATAAGAAATAGGCATCATCCCTATTCAAGACCTCTATAACGCAGTGATATTAGGAGCCTTGCAGCCTTATTAAGAGATCGATACCCGAGGTGGTCAAGTCGGGAATTAATGGTATTCTTGTCGTTGTTGCGAGGATGGAATTTTTGGTCAATCACGGGTGATAGCGATCTGTTAGCCCCAAGCACTCGGTGGTTATAAAGGAAACAACACGAGTACTCGAACTGTAGTTTATTAACGGAGAAAATTTTAATATTCACACAAAATAAATAAGATTAACTACTTAAATCACTTGTCGCGACTCGCGGAGACCTCCAAAAGGTCTTTCGGCTATTATTTTTGTTCAAGGCCTTAGCTTTTATTGCTGATCCAGTCCGGCAGGCAGAAACCAGGTCCGTAGTTGGATAGCAATTAGGATAATTACCAAAACGACTAGAGATTTAGAATTAATTAGCTGCTTTTATAGGCAATATATTGCTGATTAACACATAACACATTATTGTCTCGCGTCAATCACGAATAGTGGGTCAAAATGCTACATGAATGGTCAGCAATATACGCCAAGTAGCTAGGGATGTAACAGATCGTTACACTGTAGTAATGATTTTTATTTAACGAGGCCCCTGGTCTCGAAGAGCCTTTCTTTACATAGTAACAGCTCTATTGGCAAAGTTTCAACGTTCCGGCATAATACTGTGTAGTCTAAGCTGATTATTGTAAAATAATATTATGGTTTCATTAAAATGATCTCTTGCCCATAGATTTATACTACTACTACTTACTACTACTACTACTACTACTATACTATAGAATACTAACTCTATGCTCTTGCCACACTCTTTTACTTACCAACGGGCAATGTCGCTGTTAACTATATTATTATGTTCCAATTTCCATGCTAGTCATGCGTTCAAATAATTCATACTTACTAATATTATAAATGCCAAGTGTGTCTGTCTGTCTGTACCTACGTCCGTCTGTCAATTTGCTACGCTTTCACGGCCCATCTGCTTGACCGATTTTGATGAAATTCGGTACAGAGGTAGGTTGTATCCCGGTGAAGGACATACCTAGGCTACATTTTATCCCGGAAAACTAAAGAGTTCCCGCGGGAACCAAAAAACCTCAATCCACGCGGACAAAGTCGCGTCTATGTGCTATTCCAGGCTATAATCTATCTCTGTGCCAAATTTCAGCCAGATCCGTTCAGCCGTATGGCGCGTGATTGAGTAACAAACATCCATACATCCATACATCCATACATCCATCCAAACTTTCGCATTTATAATATTAGTAAGATAAGATCAAAGTGAGCTTTGGTTAAGTATTGCATGTTAAGTTATCTTTACTAACAAAGTTAAGTACGTAATCAACATCACCTAAAACTGTAAAGCATGACCGTTAAACCATGGATCCACGCGAGAAGGAATTATTGGGGTTTCGAAATTCGAAAACTTCCCAAAATCTCAGTAGGTAGAAGGGAAACATTTGTAAATAATTTTAAATTTTATAAAATTTTCTGTAAGTAAAAAAATCACATTACCTGATTACCTTCTACAAACAAGCTCGTTCCCGTTTTGCAGAAAATCGGACTTACTTAATATTATTTGTTACTAATTGCCATTATGCCATCCAAACGCGGTGGCTACGAACTTGCTTTGTGTTTGTGCCTACGCATTTTAGAAGTATAATTTTACTAGCGAATGCCCGCGACTTCGTCTGCGTGGTTTGAGGTTTTTTGGTTCCCGCGGAAACTCTTCTAATCTATCTCTGTGCCAAATTTCAGCCAGATCCGTTCAGCCGTTGGGGCGTGATTGAGTAACAAACATCCATACATCCATCTAAACTTTCGCATTTATAATATTAGTAAGATTATTATAAAAAACAAGAGATACCTATACCATTGTCCTTCGGAGATATAAAAACATCGTCTAACTATGCTGTAACGAGAAACTCACTCGCCTAGAGCTTGGAAGTTTCAATTAATTTTAATGTGTTGGCCTCAAAACAGTTTTTACCCAATAATTACGATACAAAACTAGACCACCAGCGTTTCTTTAGTGGATATATTTATAGTTTATCTTAGAGTACCTAGGTATTAGATATACAGTACTTGATTGGTCATAATACCTGGTAATTATTGTGATTTGTGAGCGATTAAACAATCACTCCAGTGGCAGCAATTCTCTCAGAGCGTAAATACTCGTATCAACCACATATCATTGATTTTTGCAACGACAGATAACGTGTTTTTGAAGCAAAAAGTATAGCCTATATTCTCTTTTCTAAGGGGTTAACCTTCGTTTATAAAAGTACAGTCAAAAGCTAGTTCTTCCGCTTGCCGTGGGAAGGTGATAAATTATAGTCAAATGCATGGAGGGAATCTAGCGTTGCAGCTAAATCATAATCTACTTACCTAAATAAAAAATCCAACTTTTAGCTTAATTTGGGTAAACATTGTCAAAATTTTAAGCAAACGGAGTCGTAAGACGCTTCTCGTAGTTCTATAGGTACTTTGACGTATTTCCTCTCGTTTTCCCTCAACCCAGCGTGTTAATTGCGAAGGGATGTATTACATTCAAAGAGTGTCACGCGGCTCGTTTACCTACATCATGTAATTAGTGACTGTAATCCATCCGCTCGTAGAAACATTGTTAATGAGATCGGGGGGGTTAGTTACTACCATCGCTTAAAGCAGTATTATTTCAAAGTTATAGCTTAATGTCACGTATCTTGACGTTCCAAAAATAAGGATTATAATTCTCAAACACGACATCAACAATGTCAAATTAATACGTAGTATGCCCCCCGCTTTAGGCGCTTCATAAGAATAAATTCATTTAACTCCGTACATTATTCTTATGGGTACATAGGTACTAAATTCGCTAAGCGGATTAAGGTACCTACCTACATAAAATGTTTTTTTCAGGCATGAATGGGGCAGGGGTATTGAATGTAGACGGGTCTACCCTTAAACATGAAAAAGTCGTGACCTAATTTAGAGGAGTTAAAATATTTAAAAGCAGGTATTTTACGTACTGCAATCACTTCAGGTTAAATATTAGCGTTCATAATATTGCAAAAGACAATATTATGTTCTCCGCCGAATCTTAAGAATTTTTTAATATTTAACTGTTGTAGACAGACTGCGAAATGCCTAAAAGAGCCAGGTCTCAACTTAGTTGTACTAAACATAGTTCCCAGGCGAGGGCAGCGAAAATACGTCGTAATAGAGGCTCATGTGCCGACTGACCATTATTGGGTATGGACTATTTTGATCAAGTGCTACCCGTGCGAAGCCGGGGCGGACCGCTAGTGATTTATAAAACTTAAAACAATTCTAATTAATTATATTAAATACATTTTTTATTTCATGATTTAATTTCATCAATCTACATCTAAATTTTATTATTTTTCAAGTTGTCTAATAATAGGTAACCACGAAAAGTGACATTTTGTGTTAGCGAAAAAAAATTAACGTGACATGCTCGGGATTTATAAGAATGTATTGTAAGCTTACATACATTCTTACAAAACAAAACAACGTCATATTCAAATAAGGCATTCGCACCGGAACAAAACAAAAACTAAAGGTTGGAATTTTCTCGGTGCTTATTGAAAGCATGAAAATAAATATTTTAAGGCGGATATGAAATGAAATTGTCCTTTGAGCTCTTTCTTTTTTTTTGTATAAGAATCGAAATCAGGATCGCGTCCAATAGGGCGTCTAGTGTATTTATGGTAGAATTATAAATGTGAAAGTGTATCTGTTTGTCATTTTTAAACGATTTTGTCGGAATTCGGTACAGAGAGAGCTTGCATCTACGTACGTCTGTTAGGTAAGTACCTATTTTTTTTTTTTTATCCACTACAAGTTAGCCCTTGACTGCGATCTCACCTGATGGTAAGTGATGATGCAGTCTAAGAAGGTAGCGGGCTAACCTGTTAGGGGCATGGCAGTTATATTAAACCCATACCCCTATTCGGTTTCTACACGGCATCGTACCGGAACGCTCAATCGCTTGGCGGCACGTCTTTGCCGGTAGGGTGGTAACTAGCCACGGCCGAAGCCAGACCAGGCCAGACCAGGGAAAATTCAGAAATTATAAATTCCCAAATTGACCCTGCCGGGAATCGAACCCGGGACCTCCGCACGTTAAGGCAACAGCGCTACACACTGCGCCACGGAGGCGGCGCAGTGTGTAGCGGTACATAAATATTTTCGGCTAAGTACATTTTTGATACAGGTGGTAGATAAATTTTAACATCCCCTTTTCACACCTGAAAGCTCAGATAAATCAGTTTAGTTGAATGCTCCATCCCTCAAAGTACCTAATATCGACCTTATACCAAAAAGCAACGCGTGTTTATTTTACCTTGTTTAAATCTTACAGGGACGAATGACCTAGCTGTGTGTGTTGACCCAAGTCGTTAACTGGATGGGTGACCGAATTTGGACGTTCAAATTTGGCCTTTTGGTTTCCTCCGTGTCTCGGAGAGAACGTTAAGCCGTCGGTCCTGGTTATTATCACTAACATCTGATAGTAATCGTTACAAAAACCTGAGTTTAAATTAAGTGTGGACTGCATTTGTTTGTGGAAAGTTCTGTCAGAACTAAGAGTTCCCCAACACCTCGTTGCTCTGCTTAAATCCTTATATAACAACAGTCAAGGTTTCGTTAGGGTTGAAAAGACACTTTCTAAACAATTCCACCTTCATAAGGGGGTGCGACAGGGCTGCATATTGTCACCCATACTCTTCAACGTGTATGGGGAGTACATAATCCGTCGCACATGCGAATCCTTGGATGGTGGTATCACTTTTGGGGGGACCAAAATCACTAATCTGGAGTAGCAGAGATATATCGACACGCACATAGCAGAGACTGGTGAATTCCCTGGTTTTTTCTGTCTTTTTATATGGCTCTGAGACATGGCCACTCCGATCTGCAGACCGCAAACGCATAGATGCCTTTGAGATGTGGTGCTGGAGGAAAATGCTTAGGATACCCTGGACGGCTTTCAGAACCAACGCCTCCATCCTAAAGCAACTGAAGATAACCACCAGGCTATCTACCACATGCCTACGGAGAACCTTCGAGTACTTCGGACACATTGCCCGCAGAAACCCTGACAATCTGGAGAAACTGCTGCTAACGGACAAAGTGGAAGGAAAGAGGCCAAGAGGACGTAGCCCTATGCGTTGGGCCGACCAAATAAGCACCACACTCGGCACTCTGGTCCACGTTGCTCTGCACCATGCCACGGACAGACCAAGATGGCGCAACATCATAAAAGAAAAGATACTCCGTGGCAAGGATCACGACCCTCAGCAGTGAGGATGACGATGCATGGAGGAGGAAACTGTCTCTTGCTATAGTATATACTTGCTATAGTTACAATTAAAATATTTTGCCAAGCTTGTTAATTCACCAAACAAATATTGCAAAACGTGAGCGAGATTGGCCTTTATTCAGAGCACGCTTAACTTAGCATGACAATTGTGGTCTCAATCAAAAGACAATCAGTCGCTATTGGAGAGAATTTGCAATGCAATATTACGGATGAATACAGACAAAGATATTTTTCAAAATGCTACTGTTTATTTTATTATACCTAAGCACAGATATCTTAATGAAAAATCTCTATGAAAAAATTAAGTTTAAGTCAAAGTAGTAGGTAGTAGAAGCAGATAACCAAAGAAGACAATAGACCAACATACATTCGTGTTGTGTTATTTGAATTAATAAAGAAAACCACAACGTGTTACTTATTCAATTTTTTTTTGTCCGATAACTTCTGCATTCTAGAAAGAAGTCATTTAATATTCCCCTGAACAAAAAATTATGTATGTAAATGTACAACCTACAAAATACCGTGAATAAAACTTCCACAATACACTTTGCCTACAAAAATCCGATCCTATCATATACAACTACTTCACGATTTACAGACAGAAAAACGAGAACTTTGATTGGGTTTTATCCTATCATTCCGCGTGGCGTTCGTTAGTAACAATGGCGGACTTAATCGAACGCCAATTAAACACTGTTGGTGGCATTCTGATTGCCCCGCTGTGGGGAATACAAAATGATAGTCAAGATATACCTACGTTGAAATCTACCTACAAACTTCTATTGGCGTGAAGAAAAAATAAGTTAAAATTATATTGGGTACATTTTTATATATTTTATTTTTTTTAATTTTAATGGTAAAATATAAATAGGATAACTATTAACTATCGAGGATAAGTACCAACGCTTATAAAGATACCTACGAGCTTTAGCGCTAGTCTAGGTACGCTAATTATACGTAGGTTAACCAAGGCAATAATATTATTATCCTATCGAAAATTCGAATAAAACAAACAGAATTAATTGATTCACATTTTTTGTAATTTGCATTATTACTTCCCAAAATGTGTAAATTTGGATGTTTGCATGTTTGTTACTCCTTCACGCTACAACGACAGAACTAATCTAGCTGAAATTTGGAATGAAGATAGCTCATTGCTATCTTTCATTTCAAGCTACTACAATTCATTCCGGTAAATTAAGGAGCTCCAGCGGAAATCGAATAACTTAATCAACCCGGGTAATGTTGTAGGCATCTATAATGATCCTAATCAGGTTCATAATAATAATTCTTAGTAATTAATTATTAAAAAAGTCGATCAAAAGTACGGCTTAATTTGGACTCTTCATAGCCATAATAATTTTCCGCTTCTATCTATAAATCTTTCACAAAACAAACAAGAACTTTGATTAGCTTTCGTTGTGAGCTTTTGCGTTGGTTCGCATGACAATGGCGGTCTTAATTGAACGTCAGTTAACGTTATTGGGGAGGTTTAGCAACGCAATATGGCGGTAGGATTAGTTAGCTAAAGTCAACAGGGACGTTTTCCAATGATGGCAAACGAGAATCTAATATAGAACCAAATAGAATCAAACAATACCCCCTACCGTGAACCTTCTGTTCAAACTGCTTTTATGGGGATATTTTAACGTTTATGGTACAATCCTTTTTCAATATATTTTTAACCGACTTCCAAAAAAGGAGGAGGTTCTCAATTCGGCGCGTATCTTTTTAAGCTATTGCATAGCTTCTATCGCGGGCTTTGAGCGTGGAGACCGAATCCAGAAATTCCGTTACAAAAAAACCTAACACTTTGGTTGCTATGACTACTTGTGTAATTTATTTATATTAAATAATTTTAAAGAATTATGTTTTGAAACATGGGTATGTTCCGAAATACACTGCGAGCACTGTAAGGTGTGACGTCAATTTAGTATACTGCGAAACCGTTCCTATATAGTTAGCTACACTGGTCACTGTTTAAAACGGAACGCAGTCAGCACTGAGAGCACCTTACCTCGAAAACGCCAGTACTCACAGTACAAAAATGGCGACGATTTATGACGTCATATATTTCCCTAGGATACTGCGGCACTATACTGTCACTCCATAGCGGAACGAATTTCTCCCCAGTAAGAGCACTGAACAGTGCTCTCAGTGTATATCGGAACACAGGGATAATTCTTTAAAATTATTTCGCTTTTATATTCCAAATCATCTTTTCATAAAAATAGTCTTTTTATTTTCAATACTTTGAAGTCAACAACACAAGTAGTCATAGCAACCAAAGTGTTAGGTAAGTTGATAAAAAATGCTATGCAATAGCTTTACCGCGGCAGTCTCCGAGTGCCACACGTCTTTTTTTTTTTTTTGTTTATGGTCGCTTTCGGATCATAAAGAGAGTTTATAGTACACCATGATACGTGAGATTTTCTTTAAATCCTGTTTCTTTAAATCCCTCTTTGATTTCAGATAAGTCTGCATCCATCTTCTGGATGTAAGCTGCTTCTTGCTTTTGGATCTTGTGGTATTTTACGAAGTTGAAAGGAAAATCTATCACTGACAAGTAGGCTTTACAAGTTAACGAGTAAGTATTACCAACATATAACTTGACTTCCACTACAATTTGACTGCACTTTGAAGCCCTTGACTGCGTTGTCACCTGATGGTAAGTGATGATGCAGTCTAAGATGGTAGCAGGCTAACCTGTTAAGGGTATATTAAACCCATACCCCTAACCGGTTTCTACACGACATCGTACCGGAACCACAGAATATAGTTAATAGTACTAACCGGAACGCTAAAGCGCTTGGCGGCACGTCTGTTCCGGGTGGTCTTACGGTGGTACCTAGCCACGGCCGAAGCCTCCTATTAGGACAGACCAGAAAATTCAGAAATTAAAAATTCCCAAATTGACCCTGCCGGGGATCGAACCCGGGACCTCTCACGTTAAGGCAACAGCGCTCAACACTGCGCCAGCCGTCTGCCGATGCAGTCCATACCACTCAAGATACGTAAGTACATTAATGACCGGTGTAGGTACATAGTAATATTTTTAAAGCTCAAGATAGCTCTTTGAATGTAAAAACCAAGGATCAATTCTGTTCCCGATCCTATTCAATTTAAAAGCGCACCTCCATAATTTAGGTACATCTTATTTTCATGTAAACGCATACACACTGTAACAATAATATGTTATTCCGTAATACCTAATTTGCGAGTACAATATTATAAGACAAGGTGTTGGCAAAACCTCAACTGTGCTCAAATAGCATAATAATTTCAAATGATAATGCTATTTATTTGCTCGGTGATGACATTTTGCTCAACACTGCGGTTTGTTGCAGTCACCAGTCACCGCGTTATAATATTGTTCTTTCTGCTATTAAGGTCTAGCCCTACTACAGAGGCGCGGCGCGGTACGTAGCGGCAAGTATTCTTTGTACAATTATGTTGCAGTGCATCTCCGTATCGCATCGCTTAAGTGGGCCCAGCTTCATACAAACTCATACAAAGAGTGCACCTGTCGCTTACACAGAGTTTTTATACGACTGCCTGAAAAAAGGAGTATATTGTTTTCAGGGTTCATGTATGTATGTATGTACGTATGTATGTATGTATGTATGTGAGTTTGTATATTCCACTATAACTTCTATACGTCTGAACCGATTTTGATAAATGAGGTATCGTTAGAATCTCTAGCTTATTCCGGGTGAAATAGGGTAGTAAAATTTAAAAAAAAATGATGAGGTGACCATAGTCCCGCATTAAAGACTAAAGTTGAAAAAAAATTATTCGAAAATAAGATTAACTATATATAATCATCATCTAGAAAATGATGAGTGGATTCCAAAAATATATAACATTATAAGTTCAATATCCCGAGTGACACGGGCTATAAATTTTTGAAAAATTCAATACGGGCTACGGCAGAGCAGTCGTATTTTTTAATAATTTTAATTATATTCACTTGTTACATTGAAAATTCGATTGACGTAGTGAGCGTTCCCTCACATTAGCGTTAAAGTAAAATGAACCATAACTGCATTGGTTTAGAGCTCATTTCATCATGTCGTGTTCACAGCCAGCTCTCCAAACGCAAGTTCTCCAAACGAATTTGTTACTTTAAGGCAAGAGCTTTTGGGTCGCTAATGTGAGTGAACGCTCACTACGTCAATCGAATTTTCAAGGTAAAAACTCAGAGTTAGCCTACTGTAGTTGGGCTAGACCTTAGCGATGCGACACCGTGACGATGATAACACCAGCGGACAAGAGAGAAATATGAGCACAATTTTTCCGGAGGCTGAATTTTTTTCACTTCACGAAACTGTATAATTTTATATAGGTTTCATGAATTTTTTATAGATGCAAATATGGTATACCTAGAACATAAAGTAATAATTGACAATAGACTTAAACGTGGTAGATGATTTTTTCGAGATTAACGTTAGATAAAAAGAGGCCAAGGTGACTACGTTCTGCGTTTACGAGTAATATTATATCAGTAACCGTATGTGTTTAAATCCATACAAACTTCTTCTAGGGCATGACGTAGCCGTAGGTACATTTTTGGCTAATAATGACATCTAAACTAATATTATAAAGAGGAAAGATTTGTTTGTTTGTTTATAATGGATACACTAAAAAACTACTCGACCGATTTAAAAAATTCTTTCACCTACCTACTTTATCTGCGAGTAACAAGCTATATTTTATTTTCAAAAAATTAGAGATCCCTACGAAAATTGCAATGATAATTTGATTTTTTCAATTTCTTACGTTAAACCTCTATTTGTCTATTAATTTTTTTATTATATTTAAATTCTTACTGACTTTTATATCATATTTGTCAATGTCAATTGTATGTCATAATAAATACAAGAGAACTTACTAACATTTTTTAAACATTTTAATATCTAACTGTTGTAGACAGACTGCGAAATGCCTGAAAGAGCCAGGTCTCAACTTAGTTGTTAGTTCTTAACATAGTTCCCAGTCGAGGGCAGCAAAAATACGTCGTATTGGAGACTCAAATGGCAAGCGTTCACAGCGGTTTGCTGAACAAATTTTGAGAACGTATGGTGGAGTTGTTCGTCTCAGTACCGACTGTCCATTATTGGGTATGGACTATTTTGATCAAGTGCTACCCGTGCGAAGCCGGGGCGGACCGCTAGTAATTAATAATTGTTTCCACTAACTTTTCAAATCATTGTTTTCTCTATACCTTATAGTCCTTAATCAAAAAATCTCTGAATGTTCAGGAACAGCTCAGGTAAATATTTTGCTCATTGATTTTATAGTAGCTAGTACCTAGTTAGGTTAGGTTAGCTTAAAATATAAGAAATAATGCATGTTGAAGTACATATTATTATGATAATTAAAATAAAGAAATAATGCTTGGAAATTCGACTAAATTACTAATAAATTATTAATAATTTTAGTATAAAATCATCTAATAATATTTAATATAATTATATTTTATTAATTTGACGGAGCACTCAGGTGTCTGAATTCAGGGTCGCTACTCACACAACAATACACAAGAAAAAAAAAAGAAAAAAAAACATTACCACTAACAAAATAATAAACATATAAGTATTTTTTCACACCACTCGCTCAACAACGCCTTATTACATGGCCTGTTATCTTAGGTTAAAGTAAGACATTAAATCCCTAGGGTTATAATGTTGTACTGAAATCCATTATTCCCTAGGGTTATAATGTGATTTGAATTTAGAATCATCGCGCATCTGAAGCAAGATCTGAAGGAAATTCTATTCATTCCAAAGAGGTTTTATTCATAATTCTTATTGCCATATGCATAAAGTCTAATTTCGGTAAACATAATGTGTTCTCAGCAGGCGCGGCCTACTCGATTTTCGAAAACCAAAGCCGTGGCCCACTAGATTCGCACTGACGAAATTTGTTTGTCAAATCGAGTAGGCCACGCCAGCTGAAAGAAGTGGTTGTATCGCGAGGTGTGAAAAGTAGAGTATTCACCGTAGGGGTAATGCTGTATTAATCTTGGGCGCCCCTAATTCCCGCGCTACTCTCAGGATTCTAGATGCAACACCCTCGCTACGCTCGGGAGTTACTCTAAAATCCCTCGTTCCGCTTGGGATTTATCCCGGCGCCCGTGACATAATACATCGCATTACCCCCGTGGTGAATAATCTACTATTAAATTATATATTATATAAATACCATTTGTAAAAAAAAAAACACCACCACTTTACGACCATTGTGAGTGGCACCTAATTCAGAGCAAAACTCGCATTAAAAAGGTCTCTGACACCATGTCAGAGGATAACTGAGTGCGAAACATAAAAAAAAAAAAGTACCTAGTTAAGTTAGGTTAGTTTCCTTTTTGTTATGGGCTAATTCATAACTATCAAACTATAGTGATCGTACAGTCATCGTCGAAATAAACACACAATCTTACATACTTAGTTATAAATTCATGTACATTAGATGGGAACAGCAGAAGGCTACCGTCGTCCGCAAGCATCACAACACCCCTAACATTTACATTAATGTCGCATCAGGGATGCTTTTGTCGTGAACATGTGATAGGCGTATGCGGGGCTCAAATATCCGACCTTTGTGAAATTTACAGACAATGTTTGGACGAATTTAATGTGCGATTATTTATTCAAACACCTAATTTGTGAAAGTTTGGATGTTTGTAAGTTTAGAGGGTTGTGTCTCCCTCATGCCATATTGACTAAACAGATTTGGCTGAAATTTTGAATGGACATAACTTATAACGTGAATTGACACATAGGCTACATTTTAAAATTAAAGAGTGCCCGAGGGAATCAAAAAATCTTAATTTACGCGGACGAAGTCGCAGACATTATCTTGTAGAAAACATAAAGATAGGCATCAATCCCTTTGTTCAAAGACGTGCTGAACTTTTCAATAAATCACCTTACCTGGGATCTTACCTACCTCTGTCGGTACCAAATCGTCAGAATCGGTCAAAAAGATGGGCCGGGAAAGCAGACAGACCCACTTTCGTATAATATAGTATTAGATATTAGTATGGATGTGGTAACCATTATGGACAAGACCTACATAAAGAAAAGGGACTCAAGTCAAGGCGTATCGGTCTTAAGCATAGGTTGACTGATACTTACGCGGGGTGAGGGCTTCGGGTAAAGCGGCAGATATTCAAAAAATATTTGTATTACAAAAAAGGGCAATACGTGCAATTTATAATTTATAATTTAATATAAAAAATTCTTTTTAAACAACCGACTTCAAACTCCCGCGCCAACTTTACAACACCAAGCACACGCTATACAAAGTACTTATTTTATTGTTTACATTTTAAAAACTGCTCCACCGATTTCGATAAAATTTATATGGGGCCACATGGAAAGTATGCCCTATGAAATAAAAAAGAATCATCCAAATCAGTCCACCCAGTCAAAAGTTCTGAGGTAACAAATATATTAAAAAAATTAAAAAAAAAAATAACTAAAATAATAATAATAATAATAATACAGTCAAATTGAGAACCTCCTCCTTTTTTTGAAGTCGGTTGAGAACCACGTGAATCCCTTCGGGAGAAATTCAAGGAAATAGGTATTCTTACAGCAGCCTCGCAGTATATTTACAGTAATCTAATCTTTGTAAAACAGCACATTCAGAATTACAAAAGAATATGCGATCTGCACGACAGGCCAACTAGAAACCGCCCTAGGCCCGTGACTCCATCGCTCCGCCTCAATAAAGTCCGAAGGTCGTTCGTGGGAATGAGCATACTATTCCTTAACAAAATTCCTCAACCTATTATAAACTTGCCTTCACACAAGTTTAAGATAACCATTAAAAAATGCTCCCAAAAAAAAGCTTATCATACTGTCGAAGATTATATTATCATACTTTATAAATTTAAAAATTATAAATGCGAAAGTCACTTTGTTTCTTGGTTTGTTGGTTTGTTGGTTTGTTGGTTTGTTGGTTTATTGGTTTGTTGGTTTGTCCTTCAATCACGCCGCAACGGAGCAACGGATTGACGTGATTTTTGGCATGGGTATAGTTGAGGACCTGGAGAGTGACATAGGCTACTTTTTATCCCGGAAAATTAAGAAGTTCCCGCGGGAATAACAAAAAACTTAAACCACGCGGACGAAGTCGCGGGCATTAGCTAGTTAATGATAAAGGCGCATGGATTTGACTCGCTCCAGCAATGCTCAGGACTGCGGTTACTTATGTATATGTATATTATGTTGTATGTAGATTATTGTAAACATACCTACCATATATTTTTTCAAAAGAGCAACCACCGAGTTTCTTGCTGGTTCTTCTCGGTAGGAACATCATTCAGTGGTACACAAAATTCATTTGACTATTCATAAGAACTAATAAAAAGTCTATTTGAATAAAAATCATTTGAATTTGAATTTGAATTTGAACCAGTTCTTAGCTTTCACGTCGGTTTATTAATATGGGCCTAGGATTTTTCTGATTCCTGACTAAAACTTAGTGCTATTACCTATTCTGTGCTAAAACGACCTGATTTCCCAGGCAATACATTTATGTATTCGATGACCGTATTCGTAGGTAGTTCGCAAGCTATCCCTGTGTCATATTTCGTCAAGGTCGATTGCCGCGGTCGAGCCGTAGAAAGTTAACAAACAGCAATCGGAAATTGGTACACAAATCGACCCATCAATATCCTCTGGCAGCCACAAACAGGGAAAATAACTTTGAACCCCTAACTAAACTCGGTCAGCCAAAATAGAAACAGAAAGTAATAAAACGAGAACATCTAAAGAAACCGACATAAGTAGTTAGATATTGGAAATGTCGGTGTCATGCTCCGCATTCCCTTTTTTATGACGAAACTTTTTTTTTTTTTTTTTATCCACTGCAAGTTAGCCCTTGACTGCGATCTCACCTGATGGTAAGTGATGATGCAGTCTAAGATGGTAGCGGGCTAACCTGTTAGGGGCATGGCAGTTATATTAAACCCATACCCCTATTCGGTTTCTACACGGCATCGTACCGGAACGCTAAATCGCTTGGCGGCACGTCTTTGCCGGTAGGGTGGTAACTAGCCACGGCCGAAGCCTCCCACCAGGCCAGACCAGGGAAAATTCAGAAATTATAAATTCCCAAATTGACCCTGCCGGGGATCGAACCCGGGACCTCCGCACGTTAAGCGATGGATGACTTTATTACATTTTATACATAGAAACAATAGGTATTGATATTTTTGCACATTTTACACTTTACACGTTTAATATTATCATCCATCCATCCACCCATCAGCCTCTATGCATCCACTGCTGGACATAGGCCTTTTCGAGAGCGTGCCACTAAACACGGTCCTCCGTTTAATATTATTATGAAAAGCACTAATTTAACAATATACCTACTTATAAGTGTAAAACCACGTAAAACTTATCTTAAGTACATTAAGCTTAAATTATGCGTACCGTCTTGTAAGAAATGTGTCAGATCACATGGCAATAATTCCATTTAAACAGCTATTAGTCACGGGGTCAATTATTCAGTTCGTATGGAAAAATCACTTGCGATTATAAATCGTTGCTAATTGCAGTTACATACAAGCAATTACATGTAACCAGAAACTGAATATCTTTCTCTTTACGACTTAGTCATCCTTGGTAATTGCAAAATGAATAAAGTATGAAACGGACAGCAGCACCTTGTTGGCACCTCACTATTAGGGTTGTCACCTGTATTATAGTGCATTTAAATGCATACAACGCCACTATCATACTGAATAGATCTGGCTGAATTTATGGTATTCTTGCTGCGTCAATGGATTTCGTCCAATAGTGGAACCTGTGGAAGAGTATTAACCAATCAGAGGTGATTGCGATGTATCAATGATTGATGCAAAAGAGACGCCGTCACCCTGCAGTTAAAAATGTTGAGCACTTACCTACATTCAATTATTAAGCACGAAAAATCTACGGTTACGTTAAGAACGTTTAACTGTCGAATGACTAACTTTTTTGTAACTTGTAGAGATTAATAAGCGACTTTATTCTCTAGTTTGTCTATATGTTTGTAAGCAATGATCTTAAAAACATGTTCAGGTATATTGAATTTAGGTCTACCTTGTAAAGTGTTTCACACGAAACCTATATTTTTTTTTTAATGCTGCACAAGCGAATATTTTCAAAAATCGGTGATAGCCCTACTTGAAACCAAACCGTAACACCTTACTGTTGCATATAAATGATAAGATTATGAACCCATTTGATTTTTACTCGGGTTTTCCTTGATTTATAATTCAGAATGCCCTTACGTCATTATGTACAACCCGGTCGAAATTCTCGATTTATTTCTTGGAATATTTAATGTTCGCATGAAACACAATTCATGAATGCCGGATATTATGTCGACATTCGACAGGTCTGTTTCGAAAGAGTGTGGGACTGTGAAATGTTTCTACCTATCTATTTACGAAATTTACAAATCGACAAAATTTCGAGTTTACAAATGAACAGAAAATATACAACGCAGAAAATGATAGGTATTAAAATTCAATTAAACTCGTTCCGGGCACATTGCCTCATTGCAGCGGCTTAGATGATATTTTTAATGTTTAGTTTTTAATTTAGTTTTTAATTTAGATTTAATTTATATTTTAACGAGGAGATTCGCAGAAGAACTAAAGTGACCGACATAGCTCTGAGGGTTAGCAAGCTGAAGTGGCAGTGGGCAGGCCATATCTGTCGCAGAACCGATGGCCGTAGGGACAGACGTGTTCTGGAGTGGAGACCGCGTACCGGCAAGCGTAGTGTAGGACGACCTCCAGCTCGCTGGTCCGATGACCTAAAGAAGGTGACGGGAAGCGGCTGGATGAGGAAGGCGGAGGACCGTGTTTGGTGGCGCGCTCTCGAAAAGGCCTATGTCCAGCAGTGGATGCATACAGGCTGATGGATGATGATGGACGAGATTTTAATGTTATTATAATGTATGGATTTTATATCGCATATACCGGTAAGATAAATACATTAATATATTTAATTAAACTTTTAGCTTTATTATTCGTTTTGGAGTTACATCTTAATATATATAAATCTCGTGTCACAATGTTTGTCCTCAATGGACTCCTAAACCACTTAACCGATTATAATAAAATTCGCACACCATGTGCAGTTCGATCCAACTTGAGAGATAGGATAGTTTAAATCTTAAAAAAACATCAATTCACGCGGACGAAGTCGCGGGCATCATCTAGTATTTACATAGAGTCAAAAAATCTACAGTAAGAAATGTTTCAAACAGGTAAAACCTAGGAATATTTTACTTAGACTGAGAAAAACGGTGAACTAATTTAAATTAGTCTGAAAGTTTGCATATTCTAAAAGCATATAATTACAGTGGCCCCAACACCAAAGATTATATCAAGGTGGATTGAAACGCAAATCTCTTTATAATACTTAGCATGAATTTTTCATGAATGCAGGAAGTCTACACAAACTTTTGAGTTTTGACTATATTTACGTAGGCACAATAACGGTTCCTAAATGTTTATAACTCTGAAAGTTTAGGCATAATCTCGTAGGTATTAACTGCTGCATGAGGGCACGAAATTAAAAAAAATAAGGCAAAGAGATATCATGTAAGATGAATTAATGAAATAACAATGAAAATATAGGCATTCTACATATTAAACTTGATTGAATGAAGTGATTCTATACTTAATGAATTTTCACTACATCCCATTTAAAAATCGCTTCAAAATAATTGATAAAGAATTCAGTATATTATTTTAATATATTAAGTTTATAAAACAGACAGGTTGATAGCTTAGACGAAAATGTAGATCGCTCTATACTAATACTCATAATTTGATTGAAAAAAAATCTACATAATATTATAATATCTAGATATTATATCTTGGTATATTTTCAAAGGACCCATTCCAACCCGTCCGCCCCTACAGCTCTACAAATGGATGAGGGGAATAAAATTATGTAGAGTTGTGCCTAATCTAAATTTTATGAAAAAAGTTACACATAGCCGCAGAAGGGCCGTTTTATTATAGTAGCTCTATATAAAACGACTATAATATTACGAGTCTCAATAAAGCCTAAAACGTTCTTTGTCCTCGCAAGTTTGCTTGCAGCCTTGTGGCCAGGATCTGCGGATTATTCTATACCGATAGCTTGATAGTTTTTACAAGTAGCGGGTAGCCTGTTAGTGTTCCGTCTGACCTCCAGTCAGGCGTAACTTAGACGTCACCCGCTGGACTTACGAGTAGCTTTTTTGTAGTCCGTCTAGATCTGCGCTTTACAGATGCGGACTTACCATTTCAGCACCTAGAGACCATAACGCCTATTGGTCTCAGCATACATATTGTATTATTATTGTTGGTATTTATTACATAGTCAAATTCAAAGTTATAACATAGACCATTTAACTGAAGTCGTTCCTGAGATAAACATCGACGTTATCAAAGTTATCGATCTAGGCAGGTAAGTAGGTACCAGATTTGAATAAAATATAATGAATCCAGTTCGTTTACATACATACATACATACATTTAGAAATTAAACACTTGATTTGCATGAAAATTCATATTATACAAAACATTCAACTAAACTTATTTTTTAATATGTTATTTATTTTTTATTTTTAAATCTTTATTGCACACAAAAGAATGGAAATACAAAAGACATTAAAACTACGAACTAGGACTTAACAGCATGCAAAGGCGGTCTTATCGCCTAGGGCAGGGATGCACAGACTTATTAAGACTAGGGGCCACTCGGGCAAATTATGAACTGATGGCGGGCCGCCAGAAGTATAGGTAATTAAAGACAATAAAGAATTGATAAATATGTATTAAAATTGAAAAAGAATTTATTAATTTGAAGCGTGGCACTGCATAGTGCTTACAATCTTTTTTATATTTGGCTCAAATTTACTTGTAGCAACACGTAAAACTGCTTCCAAACTTTCATTTGCAAGGCGGTTTCGATTTTTTGTTTTATTATTATTTAGTATTGAAAAGGTTTGTTCACATATATAGGTAGAACCAAATAAGCTGGCACATTTCAGAGCGTTTATACGCAACTCTTTGTACGTATTTTTATCAATGCAGCGGTAAAAGTTCAGCAAGTCTCCTTCGTTGAATTTGTTGCGTAAATCTTGGTCGTTTTGAATGTCGATAATTTCTAACTGCATTGACTCTGGCGCATTTTCAACTGAAATCGTGAAAGGATTGCTGAATATGTCCAACAGAGGTTTCAATTTTTTAAACTCCGAAAATCTGTCTTGAAAAGATTGAATCAAAATATCTAGCTTTTCTACATAACTGAAATTAATCGCAGTGTTGTTGAATTTTTCAGCCATTTTCTTATAATTCGGAAAATGATTGTAATTTCCAGAATTCAATTGCGATCTGAAAAGTGTCAGCTTGCATTGAAAGGATGATACATGAGCGTAGAGCTGGGATATCAGTTGATTTTTGCCTTGAAGCCGTGTGTTCAAGACATTCAAATGATTTGTAATGTCAACTAAAAAAGCCAAATCACACAACCAATCAGGATTTTTAAGTTCCGGGACATCCCTTTGTTTGTCCGCCAGAAATATTCCAATTTCTTCTATTAAATTTAGAAATCGTTCCAGTGTCAATCCACGACTTAGCCACCTTACTTCTGTATAATACAGTAAATCTCCATATTCGCTTTTGATGTCATCAAGGAATTGTTTGAATTGCCTGTGATTGAGTCCTCGTGATTTTATGAAATTTACAGTCGAAACTACCACTTTCATGACATTTTGAAATTCAATTTTTTTAGAACAGAGGGCTTCTTGGTGTATAATGCATTGAAACTGCATGAGATCTTCAGCGTTTATGATTTTTTCTTGCAGATGCTTTTTCAGCAAAGTAACTAGCCCAGAATTGACACCAATCATCGAAGGAGCACCGTCAGTCGCAACTCCCGATAATTTTGATAAGTCCAAATTAGTTTTTGAACACTCATCCAAAAGTACATTGAGTATATCAACTCCTCTGGTTTGACCTTTCAATGAACACATTCCTAATAACTCTTCTAAGACTTCAAAATCTTGAGTAACACCTCGTATGAATATGAGAAGTTGAGCTGTGGAACTAATATCAGTGGATTCGTCGAGTGCTAATGAAAAAAATTCAATGATATTAGTTTTTTCATTTAATTGTTCCGCAATATTACCTGACAAAGACATAATTCGTCTTTGGATAGTCATACGATTCAGTTGAATTTTCTCAAACTTTTTTGCTGCTTCTGGGCACATTTTCTTAGCGGCAATTTCTATGCATTCTTTTACAAAATCCCCATCATTGAAGGGGCGACTTCGCTTTGCTATCATTCGAGAAATTTCATAACTAACTTCTGTAGCTGTTTCTGAATCTTGAATAGGTTTTGTAAACATAGCTTGCTGACCAATAAGTTCCCGTTTTAAAGACAACATTTTTTGCTTTCTTAATTCGCCTGTAAACTTGGTAAAAGTAGGATGCTGCGTTTCATAGTGCCTTTTAACATTATATTCCTTTGCAATCGCAACAGAATTTTTGCAAATTAAACAAACGACTTTGTTATGTGACCATACAAAAAAGTATTTCTCGGTCCAAATTTCTTGAAACTGCCGATTTTCATCTTTAACCTTACGTTTATTACTAGGTCCTGGCTTGTCCATGTTGCGTTCTAATCCTGGCTAGGATTAACACAGCACCTAAAAACAATTACAGTACCTACTTAAATTACCCATCCTTTTTTAAATTACCAAAAATAATTGATTAAATAGGTAGGGAAACACTTATTAATAACAGAGTTTTACTTACGATTTCACAACACAATTATACACCGGCTAGTCGAGTTAAAATCTACACTAGAACTATTGACACTTCACTCAAATTAAAACCGAACTGTCGGTCGCTGCGGTTAGCGTGGCTTTTATACCGCGCGTATAGAGTCGAAAACTGTCTGGAGAAATCTCGAAACCGACTCTGGAAGCTTCGTGTATCTACCTACGCGAGCAATCGGGAATTCGGGACTATTGCTATCTCGCTTGCTCTAACAATATAACCCGCGGATAACGCGCCGCCGCGCCGGCCGCGGCGCTTCCTCAAGAAAACGAATTTAACCGAGATCAGCACGAACATTACCGACCGCTGTTACCGACGCATGCACGGCGCACCGATAAGCGCACTTAAGAGCGCGCGCGCGAGATTCAAATTACTTTTCGAACATATTTTTTTTGGTTTTATTCTGGAATAGAATTCAATATTTTTCGAATGTACGAGAGTATTATTTTTGCTGTCGGCGGGCCACCAGTATTCGACCGGCGGGCCGCATGCGGCCCGCGGGCCGCGGTCTGTGCATCTCTGGCCTAGGGCGATCTCTTCCAGACCACCTTTGGAGACAGGAGAAGAGAATACAAACGGCATGGTGCGCAAACTACGAGTAGGTATAATATATTATACCTACATATTAACTACAACCAATACTACCTACGTATACGTTCCTAAATAAATATTATACTATAAATATAATATATAAATATGAATAAATAACGTAAAAAAAAAATAACGTAAAAAAATAAACACGAATAAAAAACGTAAAAAATACTATATACGTTCCTAAATAAATATAATATATAAATATATAAATATGAATAAATAAATAAAAAAAATTACATAGATTGACTGACTATATGAATAACTACCAAAATAGGTAAAAATTCTTCAAACGACTTTTAAAAATTTTGAGTGATTTGGAATGTCGGATTTCTGCCGGAAGAGAGTTCCAGAGTTTGGCGCAACTTACTGTGAACAAATTGCTATAAAACTCTGTTCGACTGAGGGGTATTTCAATGTTAATTAAGGTTTATCATTTAACTTCTATGAATCTGGTGGTGTAGTAGGTAAATATAATAAATCTAATCAAGTAATCAGCGTTAGAGACAATCGCCTGACGGGCTCTCAAGCCTTGGAAAAACATAACGCGCGTCGGCAGCAACGCGTAGCAGCCATAGGTACCTACATTTTTCCTACACAATGCGACCTGCAGGGCGACCGCGTATCTTTTGCATAAATCATTGATACATCGCAATCACCTCTGATTGGTTAACACTCTTCTACTATTGGACGCAATCCATTGACGCAGCAAAAATACCATAAATTCAGCCAATCGGAGGTGATTGCGATGTATCAATGATTGAGCAAAAGTTACGCGGTCACCCTGCTGAAGCATTTAGGCGTGCACAATTTATGTGATTTCGCGCATGGAAGGTAGGCCACGCTGCTTCCGTTGCACTTTAATAATAATGTCCTTCCGAAAGAATTTCAGCTACGGCGGCCAATCTCCATAGAGATTAGACATCTGCGCGGGAGATATTATAGTGCACAAGTGTGAGCGCAGACTCAGGTGCACTTTCTCTTTCATTACTCTCATAGCCCGATGGAGCGGAAATTCTGACACGACCGGAGAGAGATCCAGACGCAGGATCGACGGCTGTTCCTTGAGGCACGGAGGTGAAACACCGTCAACTTAACACCGTCACACTTTATTCTAGTTTCATAGATAAACTATATCCATACTAATATTATAAATATCCATACTATTATAAATATCCATACTAATATGGATTAGTATGGATATTTATAATATCCATACTACTACTATTTATACTATCCATACTAATATTATAAATGCGAAAGTGTATCTGTCTGTCTGTCTGTCTGCTACGCTTTAACGTACTTTTTATCCCGGAAAATTCGAAGGTCGAGAATCAAAAAATTTATCTGTTCAACCGATTTTAATGCAATTTGGTACAGGGGTAGGTTGTATCCCATGAAGGATATAGGCTACTTTTTATCCCGGAAAATTAAGGAGTTCCCGCGGGAATCAAAAAACTTTAATCAATGCGGACGAAGTCACGGGTATCTTCTAGTCCATACTTCCATACTGATATTATAAATGCGAAAGTGTGTCTGTCTGTCTGCTACGTTTTCACGGCCCATCTGTTCAACCGATTTTGATGAAATTTGGTACAGGGATAGTTTGTATCCCGGGGAAGGACATAGGCTACTTTTTATCCCGGAAAATTTAAGAGATCCCGCGGGAATAAAAAGAAATTATTTCTTTAACCGATTTTGATGAAATTTGGTATAGGGATAGGTTGTATCCCGGGGAAGGACATAGACTACTTTTTATCCCGGAAAATTCAAGAGTTCCCGCGGGAATCAAAAATACTTAATCCACGCGGACGAAGTCGCGGGCATCATCTAGTCAACAATATCTGTGAGATATTGTCGAAAAGAGTCGCGCAGTCACGCGGATGACTTTCAACGATGCCGCTGATGCCACGCGTTGCGTCTGGGCAATACTTTATGCTGAAAAATTTGCGAGCATTCCATGCCGTTGGGAAATAAGACGAGTTATGTTAAATGAACCGAGAGACAACGACTCCCTAAGCATGCCCGGCGCGGCGTATTGTAAACTGATAGCTGTACACGTGAAGGGTACGCGTGCCTTGAAATACGAGCGCACTCACAAGTGTATAGTAACTTAAGCTTTTATAATATTGAGGGTAGGTTCAAATATTCACCCTCGCTCGCTGAGTTTTTTGGTTTTTGTTGTTCCCGTGAAGCACAATCAGAAAATAAGCCCTTTAAGCAACTTCTCCGCATTAACTTTTCCTACTTTTTTTTATCTACCCACTAAGTATAATTATATTAATCCTTATTCTTTTTAAATTCTAAAATATCAGTACTTACCGAAGAACTGTTAATTTTTAAATAGGTATAATTTATATACTAAGCACTGTTTTAGAATTTTAGTAGTTTTCTCTAAGCAACAGATTCTCCACCTCGATTCTCTACTCGAGTATGAATTTGTTATCGTAAGATTGCAAAAACCGTTAGATTGTAATCAAACGCTTTTTATCTCGTTAGATTGTAAACTGTCGAAAGATTGTAGACCGTTCAATGTTCTGAGTGTCAATTTCTGAAATATTCATTGTATTTACGTTTTCTTGTCTCTTTCTGGTAGGTTAGGTTAGGGTTCAACACCGGGCAGGGCTTAGGTTCTATCCGAATAACATACATAACAGATTACAATCTACCGAAAAATAATGCGTTATATTGTAATCTTTCGACAGTTTACAATTTCGGGAGTTAGATTATAATCTAACGGTTTTTACAATCTTACGGTGACATATTCATACTTTACGTATACCTACTTTAGGACGCCCTTGCGAAATACCATTCCCGTGTCAGCTAGTGCAATAAAAATGACAGAAAACAAAGATATCTCGCCTCTAGTAACATAATGATGTAACAACCCGCGACATACTACCAGTGCTAACAAATGGTGAAAGTTCAACTTTGTCGTTCGTTTGTATTCAAAGTAAAACGATTTTGGCCTTTACTATACAGGCAAATGATAATCGTCAATTTTGTGGTCAGCTTGATTTTGTATGGTTGTACAGCAATTACGGATACTCATACTAATAAATAATTTTTGGTTTTCATATCGTATCGTAACTAAAATATCCTTTTATCTCTAAAAAGAGGAGGCAGTCGCTAGTTAACGCAGCAAGGCCTCGAGACGCACAACCTGCCTCACTTTGCTCACCGCGTCATGAGGTAAAGCTAGCCAGTGCAACAACCTCAATTTACATATCAACGGGCCCTGTCAAACAAATATTGTGAATAAAATAACGAACGCCATCTAGTCTGAAAGGGACAGCGCTATGGCGGGGCCAGGTTTATACAGGTGAGGGGCATGCGCTACAAGTCGGACGCCCAACTTATTTCTATGAAAGGGGCCATCTAGTAACTACATATATATCGATGAGCTAGAGTATTTTTTTGTAACGGAAGCCTCTATTCACGCCAATCTATGAGCGAAGCGGCTGGTACGAAATTTGTTTTTCAACCGACTTCAAAAAAAGGAGGAGGTTCTCAATTCGACTGTATTTTTTTTTTATGTTTGTTACCTCAGAACTTTTGACTGGGTGGACTGATTTGGATGATTTTTTTTTATTTGAAAGGGCATACTTTCCGATCCCATATAAATTTTATCGAAATCGGTCGAGCGGTTTTTAAAATATCAACTTTAAAGTAAGTACTTTGTATAGCGTGTGCTTGTTGTTGTAAAGTTGGCGCGGGAGTTTGAAGACGGTTGTTTAAAAAGATTTTTTTATATTAAATTATGAAATATAAATCATAGTGAGAAACAATTGCTACGGTGCAGAGGCACGTATATAGTTTTTCGATATTTTCTGGTTTTTCCTCAAGCCTGGAGCAACTAGGTAAACCATAATGTACAGCTACTTGTACAAACATTCGCCTGAAATGGAGCGGCAAGTTAATAGGACCAGTTCTTTTCGCTTTACTTACGCAATATAGGCGATGCAATATCTTTACCTCGATTCCGGTGTTGATTAATTCGGTTATGATATTATTGTTGCTTACTTTTTTAAATACAACAAGTGCCTGTATTTTGAATCCAATTAAGTACGACTCGATCTATGTTATAGTCCAAAGTCAAAGTGCCGGCACTTCGCGACTAGACTACATAATCCAGCATAGAGTTATTAGTCAAAACCCCAATTTTTTTTTGCTAGCGCTTGGCTGCAATCAGACTTGCTTGCAAGTGGTGATGCAGCCTAAGGTGGAGCGCGCTTGTCTAGAAGATGCCTATTCACTCTTGATTTGATTTGATTTCTTGATTTGAGCTTCTGCGTAACGAAATTTCAAGCCAATCTAGAAGTGTCTGAATTCCCAGTCCGAAGCTGAAGTCGTAAATATTGTCGTGTCGGTTTGTGACTTGGTATATATCTAATTGTATTTTTCTCCTATTATTTGAGTGTATTCATAGGTTGTGCATATGACTCACTAATTAAATAATATTTTTTGACATATTAATGAAATAATAAAGGGTAAATAAATATATCACGTTTATTGCATGTTTGGATTTTGCAAACAGGGATCTCTTGCTCATAATAAATGTTTGGTTGAATGTTTTTGAAATGACTTACCTAAGTAAAGACGTACCGCCAAGCGATCTTGGCGTTTCGGTACGATGCCGTGTAGAAGCCGTAACCGTAATCGGTTTCTACATTTCGGCATCGTACCGAAAACTAGGGGTATGGGTTAAATATAACTGTCGTACCCCTAACAGGTTAGCCCGCAACCATCTTAGATTTCAGCATCATCACTTACGATCAGATGAGATCGCACTCAAGGGCTAACGTAGTGGAATAAAAAATTATATGTCATTATTAGTTTTAATAAATGTAGGTACTTTTACTACAATTCTTATAATAATAAACATAAGTTTACAATTATAACCCAGTAACCTACGCATAATAGAGGAAAGGCAGAATATTTGAATATTTAATAAGTAATCGAGTGATGCAATGTAATTAAGGCATATTTTAATTTAAAAACTGCCTCGTTGGTCTAGTGGTTAGCATAGTCGACTGCGGATCACGAGGTCCTGGGTTCGATTCCCGGTCGGGCATAACAATTGTTAGGTATTGGGTTTTTCAATTAAGAAATTCTCAGTGCCAGCCCGGAGTTGGAAGTCGGCGGTGTTTCACCCCCGTGCCTCGGAGAGCACGATAAGCCGTCGGTCCCGGTTATTATCACTAACATGATAATAGTCGTTAAAGCCCGCCAACCCGCATTGGAGCAGCGTGGTGGGTCTAAGCTCTAATTTCCCGCTCTCCTTTGAGAGTGGAGGCCTGTGCCCAGCAGTGGGACGTTAATAGGCTGTAGTGATGATGATGATTTAATTTAAAAGTAACATACAAGTGTTTCATCACAAATGTTCTATAAAAATAAATTAGTCTCTTAATTTTTGTTTACTTTCATTAAGCTCTCATTATTCTAAAGCACTAAATTCACTGATGAGAACCTTTACTCTTTGTACGTATGACCGGTAAAATTTCGGTGTCTACTGTACTTTACTACCTAGTTTTTTATTCGGTAGAAATTTTTATTCGGTGGCGTGCTTGCCACCCGGTTAACTGGTTTCATTATCAAATCCCTGTTGTAGAAACCCTACACTGTTGGGTTTTTCTGACAATAAATTCTCAGTACTAGCCCGGAGTTAGGAAGTTGCTCTCCGAGGCACGGGGTACACCCCCGTGCCTCGGAGAGCAACTTCAAGAGCACGCGTCGGTCGTGCGCCTGATCTCTCTCTCCGGTCGTGTCGGATTTTCCGTACCATCGGGCTATGGGAGAAAAGGAACAGAGAGTGCACTTGTGTTTGCGCACACACTATTGTACACTACAATACCTATCTCCCGCGCAGATGCCTAAGTTCTCTGGAGATTGGCCGCCGTGGCCGAAATTCGGTCGGGAGGACATCATTATGATTAAGTATATTATTTTTAAATTTTATTTGGCTTTAGTAGCTAAGTACTTTTCTATAAGAAACTTGTGTTTATATATATATATTATAGGCTCAAACTTTTTCCTGTATCTTTTTTGGTATTAAAACTGAACGCCCGCTGCTTCGCTCCCGTGGGAATTTCGTTAAAACCCGGCCTTATTACTTGTCTACATTATGAAAAAGCCTCTGTCCAAAACTTTAGCTTTCTAGGTGCAAGGGTTTGTACGTGGCGATGATGCAGAGTATATTTCTGGGCGTAAATCAGGATGTATCTCTTTATTTTATGAGACTATATCATATCATCATACTTAATATTATAAATGCGAAAGTCAGTTTGTTTGTTGGTTTGTGCTTCAATCACGCCGCAACGGATCAACGGATCGACGTGATTTTTGACATGGGTATAGTCGAGGACCTAGGTTACTTTTCATCCCGGAAAATTGAGGAGTTCCCGTGGGAATTGAAAAAAATTATTTCACGCGGACGAAGTCGCGGGCATCAGCTAGTAGTTCGTATATAAGTCACCGTAAGATTGTGAAAACTGTTAGATTGTTATCTATCGACAAACCGTTAGATTGTAAACTGTCGAAAGATTACAATTTAACGCATTATTTTTCGGTAGATTGTAATCTGTTAGGTATATTAACCCGACAGAACCTAAGTGCCCGGCCTGCGGCTAGGCACTATCGATTTATGTCGAACCCTAACCTAAACATGAAAACGTAAATACAATGAATATTTCAAAAATTTACACTCAGAACATTGAACGGTTCACAATCTATCGAGATAAAAAGCGTTTAGATTGCAATCTGACGGTTTTTGCAATTTTACGGTGACATATACACATAAAATATCATAAAAGCTTATGCAATACCCAAGTGTGCTAGTGCAGGTCAAAATAAATTAACTAGTTTCAAACAAACTAAACAAAGTCTTGTAAGAATATATTTCAAAGATAAACAAATGTGGCGGTAAAACCTTGGGCTAATGATATACAATATTGCATTTATTAAGGTTGTTTGCCTTTCAAATGTAAAAACACCATTTAAATGTAGGTTTTCGCAACAAGATGATCATTTTATGCGACGACGGTATATTGCCGTAAGTAACCATTACGCAGCAAATGAACTGGGCGTGACATTTGATTACGAAATATTTGCAGACACCACTTAGCTTCACTTTCTCGCAAGAAAGAAATGACCTTGAATTCAGAATTAAGTCCAAAAGCCGAATATTAATGAAGTTGCATTCGGAGTTTGGGCAGTGATTATGGAATCATTCGGTATTTTATCATTATTACAATATTTAACCTACTGAACAGCAATTTCTGTATTTACATATATTTCAACCTAAATAATATGACATAGGTAATTCTTCGAAATTCACATATGTATATCCATACATATAATTATAAATGCAAAAGTGTCTGTCTGTCTGCTACGCTTTCAAGGTCCATCTTTTCAATCGATTTTGATGATAGGTATTTAGTATCGTTATCGTGATAGGTTGTATTTCGGGAAGGACATAGGCTACTTTTTATCCTGGAAAAATAAGGAGCTTCCGCGGGAGTAATTAAAACCTCATCCACGCGGCAGAAGTCGCGGGCATCATTATAATCATAAAAAACAGCCTATGTCACTTTCCCGGTCCTAAACTATAACCATGAAAAAAATCATGTGTATCCATTGCTCTGTTGCGGCGAGATTGAAAGACAAACCAACAAATAAACACACTTTTGCGTTTATAATATTAGTATGATAATCAATTATGATGAAGTTTAGTATCTGTCCTAATTCGACAAATTGTACGCCACCTCTTACCATACGTGAACAGCAAAGAATTGGCGGCTAGACCAGATACCTACTTAGGAAAATTTGATTTGAATCTTCTAAAAAGATTCCCTATATATTACTTCTACTACGCTAATCACCTTATTCTTCAGATGTTTTTAACAAAATGTAGTTAAGGTATTCTTAAAAAATGCATTCTATGGACCAAGTTACACTGATACTCACAAGCTGGTACCCAACCTACTAGTTTGTGTCTGCCATATTTTATACGGAAAATTCTAATATTTTTCAGTCAAGTTGAAAAATGTTCCAACGTATGCATGTACGCTTTAATAGGATAAGTACATGTCTCTACATTTTTCACTTAAGTAATAAGACCAGCTCTTTGAGGGATATACGAAAAGGAAAAGCTACCTTATGCATATCAATGCATTTTAAAAAGGAGATATACGTCGTATGTTAGATACTTAACTCAATTTTCAAAGTTTTCGGCAAGTATTTTGTAAATAGGTACGTCTCGAACGTAGGTAACCACCTTGGTAGACAACTTATTGAAATATATCTAGTAGTTTAAAGTCATGTTCTTATTTATAAAAAAAAGTTTTAGCTATTACTTTGTAGTACAAATATTACATATATAATATGCTGTGTTCCTGTTAGTTATGAAACTGAAAACCCAAGTACAGATTAATATAAATGGCATACTCGCTATCTAATAATATACCTAATTAATTATACATATAAAACATCACCTACCTTGAAATGATCGTCCAATTACGTAAAATACTTCGATGAACACGCGAACTAACACTTCCTCGTAAACTGGGTGAGGTAAAATGGTTCGCGAAAATCAACGAATCGGATGAGCGATCACTGGGCACTGAATGCGCAGGCGCAGCTATGCAGCGGTACCACCACCACGCTACAGCTAGAGTCTGCACCGACCGGTATGAAAGTGTGGCCCACGGCCCAACGCGGCCTCAACAAATTAATTTCATTTGCCTACTCCGCTAACATTGCTACCCTATATGTCTACTTCGCGAAAATATTGCTGTGTTCTCGCTGGAAGTAAGCGAACGATACAATCTATGATAGCAGAGGAGGTCTTCATATTGTCTTTTTTCCTCTATTACTAAATATTCGAAGGGAGTTATAGCAGTTTAGTCAAGAACATAAGGCATAACCCTATACAATCCGTTTTTACATAAACGGCAGGGTACTGTACCTAATGTTAAATTGCTCGGCGGCCAAGAACCTTTGAGCCAGTAATTGGATAGTCTAAGTTGGAGGCACACCACCGCAGTGTGACAACTAGCTACTCGTAAGACCAAAGGCTGCCACCAGACTAGACCAGAGACAACGTAGAAATTATATATTCCCAAATTACACCTCCTGCCCCTGGGACTAGATCACTAGAAACCACCGGGACCATAAGACCACAGTGACCACTGCAACAGGGAGGTCATAATTTAACGAAAATAGTACACAACAGTCAATTCCAATCATAATTCCGATTTTAAATACTGTTTTATGTCAATCAATAAGAACCTGAAACCTATAGAAAACTTAAAATTTATGCATGGATTTGCATCGATTTGGTCACAGTAGGTACAATAAAATTATAATGTGAGTCTATTTTCAGAATTTTTGGAAAAATAAAACTGAAATGTTATATCCAGAACCACAAACTAATCAACTCCTTAGTATATTACTCAAATATTTCCTAATTATAATCCATTCAATAATTATCATCAAAAACTAAATTGCATAGTTGAAATCTATTCTGAAACTCTACTTTAAAATTATGCCTACTTATATGATAACCATGATCATCTATTTGTAAAACTGACCTCTACAATATTTAGAAAGCGGCACGGAAATATATAATACGGAATAAGATGTCCTCACAGGCTCTCACGGTAAAGCGATTTTAAACGTAATACGTTACGGCATTGAGATGTATCCCATTCGCCGTTACCGGTTTTGAGAAAAATGCCGACGCAAATAGTAGAAAGTGACATGGAAATGTGAAAGACATCCCACGGTAACAAAAACACAACATTATGGCGCTATAAATGATAAGTTTCTGTTACAAAATAATCGTGTTGTGTCGTTATGTTCGCGTTGTAAATAAAGAGTTATGTTAAGGGCTTGGAAAACACAACGTGCAACTGCTATGTATCCAACGAAGATCCAACGCGAAGAGAACTAAAGATTATTCACACTCGTTTAAAAAAAAATACGCAAATTACAGTAGCACAGAATACTCAATCTTACAGCTTACAGGTGCGGTGGTACATTAAATCACTGTTATTAAGAAACACATTCATAACGTACCTTTATCAACTTGCAAACATTTTCACGTTGTACAAACTACAATGTGTACAAAACTACAAAAGTCCCTATGCTCTCGGCGAGTGTAACCAATATGTAAATTGTGAACGCTGCTTGCAAATTAGACCAAGATTCTAGTTTAATTTTTTTTTGTATAACTACCTTGAAAAGCTGGGTGGCCAGCGTTGACCACACGGTTAATATTTATAGGCCCAATAGCTGTTCGCTGAGTGTATTGGCCTAGTGCGTTGAGCCAATGAGGCCAATCCTGTTAAACACCATCTCAAAACTAAAATTACAGCTTTATTTATATTGCTATCCCTTTCATAACACTCCCTGCGGAAAGGGGCAGCACTAGATTTATATATGTCATTTTAGTTTAGTTTAGAGATGGTGTTACACAGAATTGGCCACATTGTCTAAATACTCTTTATACTCGTAAGTCGCCCACACGTTTATTATGGCGTTCTACCGAGTCGCTTCCGTAGCGCTTTGCATTTGCCCAGGCCTTTACGGATTACCTGCAAGGTTGCGCTTGACCACTATCTCTTTTTATGTCTAGGTAACAACAAGCTAAGCGATTTCTTGTTCAAGATGGAATGATTTAAATTATGGAAGCTGCACAGATGGCCATCGCGGTCACTCTTATTATAATATACTAGCTAATGCCCGCGGCTTCGCCCCCGTGGAATAAGTTTTTTTATTCCCACGGGAAGTCCTTAATTAGCCGGGATAAAAAAACCCTGTGTCACTCTCCAGGTCCGCAAATATACCTGTGCAAAAAATCACGTTGTTCCGTTGCTCTGTAGTGGCATGATTTAAGGACAAACAGACATAAACAGTTTTGCATTTATAGTAGGTACATCATACAGTCACTAGTCAGGCTATCGTTTTGTAACGTAATATTCGTGGTAAAAAACGTGGTAAAAAGTTGATCGACGTGTGTCACATTTATTCCCAAATAGTTTTGAACAAACCTTAAGCCACGCGGGTATCAATCACCTAGTGAAACTAACCATTAAAAATTTCGATACATAAGTTAAGCTAAGACTATTTTAAAAATTGTGACTTTATAGTCCACTAATTAATATTTCCAGCAACGAACAGCCTTTAACACCTATGCCCTTGCTCTCATATTATTTCAAAGACAGATTTATAAGATAATAGTTAACTAAGAGTCAAGAGCAAGACCTTAAATTAACTGTAAATAATACAAAAGTGCTACAATAATGACACAGTAAGATGTTAACCGTGTTATAAATTTTACTATAATTGCGGCTTAAGGTCACATTTTTACAAGCTAACATTAATTAGGTACGATAATGAGCGCAACCTCTGTTGTAACTAAATAATAAATAACCACAGATATAGAGCCAGTTGCAAGTTGCAACCCACTGTAGCTGTTTTTTTGTAGTGTGCAACTGATCCTCAGAGCTCACCTTCTTTAATGATAGATCGATCTGCTAGCAGGACTTTGAGTCCTTCCGGAAGGACGCAACTTCGATTGTGTTTCGATCACGATACCGTAATTGTAATCGTACAAAGTTCAAATTTAGATGAAAAAATAGCCTATTTCTAATTTTCGATCCTGAAATTTGTAGATAATTATAGTACTGTATATATATTGTAGATATTATAATAGAGGATATAGTGACACACACGTTACTACATGCTACATGTTTTCAGTATCAGAATCAATAGTCAATATAGTCAATATCATTAATTCAATATATGTACACTGTAGGTACACTTATTGACGTTAAAAAAATACTTACTTTAAAAAAACATGATGGTGATAATCGGTTACGGTATCTTAAAACTAAAGCTACGAGGGTTCCAAACGCGCCCTGTAGGCCGAGCATGGGCGGTGAGAAGTTATCCACGGGGAAAGGATAAGATGTCCCAGTAGGCTCGAGACATCTTATTTATAATTTAATGGTATGAAAATAAACTTAAACACACGTCCTATGCACAAGTCAAACAGGGATATACTTCTCCTTTCCCCTGTTGCCATGCTCTAGCATAATTTTATCTCTTGTCAATGGGTATAATCGGGGGATAAGATTTTTGTCCCCTCCCATGCTTGGCCTGCTGGTCTGAGAAGAGCCCACAACAAACTCAGCCGGGGTTCTTTTTTCATTATCACCATCTCACAAATAATCTTAACTAAGGAAGAATCAAAAGTAAGGACAGTATCTAGCGATAGTTAGTCAAACGTACAGCAATGTCTCCTGTACCTAAAGCTCACGAAGTGCACGAGGTTCCTGCTAGCAGGACTTTGAGTCCTTCCGGAAGGACGCAACTTCGATTGTGTTTCGATCACAATACCGTAATTGTATATCGTACAAAGTTCAAATTTAGATAAAAAAATAGCCTATTTCTGCTTCTTTTACACAGTGTAAAAATCGTCTTGGCGAGAGTTTAGAACTACCATGTCCCCGATTCTACTTTAAAGGCATGGTGGTTATGGCAACCCGCAACTGTGTTAAGAGCCGTAGTAGGTACGAGTAAAATTTGTTTCATGAAGATAAAAATTATATGTAGTGTTTTGATTCAGAGTTTTGGAATAAGCCTCACACAGGTTTATTTACACAGGCCCTGAATAATTTATTCACATTAGAGATGCAAATCCCGGGTGGCTAAAATTTCAGCGGCGTTATTTTGCTCATTAATTATCCAGGAAAAGTAAAATATAATACCCATTGTTTGTTTTGGGCCTGTTGTGCAAATATTTTTTAATTAGGTTTTGTCCTAATATTTCTCAAGGGAAGTAGGTATTTAGATTCACAATACTACAGAGCACGCGGGTTTTATCTCAGAACGAGATGGTCATAATTTATAGTCTACCATGCTGGCGATGTGATGATTGGTACCTACTTGGTAGACTTCTTGCATAGGTATTTTTAGAACATCATGAAGTAATCTCAGGGCTCTTACGATGATTTTCTTCCATTTATAATTTATGATACAATGCTTAAAATGCATATTCATTACTAATAAGTTGATAGGTTCGTGCCCTAGATTCGAACCCGGGGAGTCCGGGGTTCGAATGTTTACCACTTAACACACGAAACACTCCTTAACACAGGAGTCTTAACCACTAGAAGAAGGGCAGAGATACTAAAATAGAGAGAGATACTTTGGAATTTGCTGTTAAAATCACGATTTATTATTATTATCTACATGAATTTAACTCTCACACCCGCATACAAAATAAATAGACATAAAAGGCCAAAAGATAGTAAACTTACGTAAATAAATATAAATGAATAAACTTACATACACAAATACACAAATAAATAGTTGTATTATTATTATTACTCTGTATTTTGTACACCACAACACATAAATAACACAAAATATAAATACATAGAAAAAAACAAAGAACGAAGTAGAATACAAAAAGGCGGCCTTATATCGCTTATCAGCGATCTCTGCCAGGCATGAGGATTAGGAGAAGATGGGGAGATTAACTTGTGGGTGGTGTAATATTAAACATACAAACAAATACCTACATACTAATACATAAACAGTTAGACAAATAATATAATACTTATAATAAACGTATAACAAGTGAATATAATTAAAATTATTAAAAAATACGACTGCTCTGCCGTAGACACACATACATACACGAACCCTGAAAACACAACACTACTTTTTTGGGCAGTCGTGTAATAAAAAATCCCCCTCGAATGGAAGTACGGCTACCACTGCTACTACGTAACGATACCACAGTTATTAATTACCTACCTTTGGAATCTTATTCACATTTTTATGAAATGATATTTTTTTGTGAATCACTGGATATTGAACTATAGTGTTGTATATTTTTGGAATCTACTCATCATTTTCTAGATGATGATTATAGGTAAGTAATCATATTTTCGAAAAAAAAAAAAACAACTTTAGTCTTTAATGCGGATACATGGTCGCACCATCAATTTTTTTTAAATTTTACTAGCCTATGTCACCCGGAATAAGCTTGGGATTCTAACGATACCTCATTTATCAAAATCGGTTCAGGCGTATAGAAGTTATGGTGGAATATACAAACTCACATACATACATACATGAACCCTGAAAACAATATACTCCTTTTTTCAGGCAGTTGTATAAAAATAAACTAATATATACTATATGTATTTTATATTACTTATACTAAATGAAAAATTAAAACTAGTCGTCAGTATTGTGGTGATAAATAGAAATTCTTAACAAATTTTTTAAATATTTCCAGTGACTTTGACTGTCGTATGTTTAATGGGAGAGCATTCCAAGTATAATAAAACAGCTTGCACGGTGAAAGACTGCGTATAAAATTTTGTCTTATGCGATGGTATGCATAAAGTTAATTTTCGGGTTGTTCGTATTTCGGACTGATCTCCCACAAATTTAAACTTCAATCGAACTTCGATTTCAATGTGGTATTGGAGTGGTTATACACCATTTAAAAAAATTCACGAGTAAGAATTATAAATTCATACATACATATACCTACCTACATAAAACAATCACTTTGAGTCTATAGAATAGAGAAGCTCACTCGTCCAAAGTAGGTCGAGTCAAATCGTTTTAAAACCGTCTTTATAAATGACAAAAGTTTTAGCTTTGACTTCACAAATGAGAAAATACTTGTTCATTCCATGTTCAAGCTTTTGACAGAGTAGTTTGCTCGGCTAAGTTTTTGTTGAACACTAACATCCAGCGCTGAATTGTTCACTGGACAGGACATTGTAAGGTGTTTTTTGTCCACAAAACGCTTCTGTAGATACTGAAGCTTATTTTTCATTGAACAATGAATGCAACAAACTTTCTTTTCATTCTGTGTCAATATATTGTACTGTATTTTTCAACTTATATTTAGATTTGGTCCTGGGTTCGAGTCCCGACTTCCGTAGTACTAAATTGTATGTGAGTATTCAGATTTCAGTAGTTCGGTTTCTGATCACGGCTCATGACGACTGCCCGAGATTGACAGCCTCGCTGTTGCCGAAATTCGAGAGAAGATTATTAACGTTCCGATACGGTGTAATGATGTGTCCAATTGCCAAGTGATTCCTAAAGCCATCAATGGACCACTGTACATTTCATTCATCTACACATTCACCATTCCTTTTTACAAAATGCCATCAAATTTTAAAGCAAGATTAAATTGGCATTAAGCTTTGCTTGTGCTACTTTGTAGTCAATGTGGTAGAGCCAGGACGACCTACTTCTACGATCTAAAGTTTTACGAGTAGTTCTTAGGTTCGTAGGAGTAGGAGTCCTTGAGCAAAAACTTCTTAAGATTTCCTCGCGGTTAATTTACTGCCTCTTAAGGTGTGTCCGAACATAAAGCGGCAATCGTTCGCGGTTGCCGCGCGCTGGATACCGCGCTGTTATTGGACGTCTGTCGCACATATTTCAGTCCGGTCCTATAATACTAGGCAGTGGCGCGCGGCAGATTTGTGTCCTGCAAACGCCGCGTGTTGCACATGCCACTCATAATGTTTGGACACAGTTTTTACGTAACAAATCAGCCTAGCTGTTTAGTCCGTAATATCAATTAATTAATTAATTATCTAGTCTTCCTTAGACCCAACAACTGAGTAGTCGTTGTTGACACCATTTTAAGTAGATAAGCATGACTTATATCTAGGTGCATAACCTTATCTACCAAATGCTGAAATAAGCTCGATTCAAATTGGCAGCAACATACATACATCATAATAAATAATGTAACTTCATGTTCTATACAATAAACAATAGAAATTGCATGATTACGCATATTTACATAAGACTCAGTTAACCTTTGCCATACTTACCATATTATGTAACTATACGTAAGTAGATTCTTACATACCTCGCAGAAATATTTGGACAAAGGATAATAACAGAATTATTTTGTTTTTGCTCAGTCGACATAAGTAAAAATTGCGGCGGCGTGGAAAATATTATATGTCCTCGTGAATTTGTGAGCTTTACCGGAGACATTGAGGTAGGTAGAACGTTTGACTAAGTATCGCTAAATACTGTCCTTACTTTTGATACTACTGAAAACATGTAGTATGTAGTAACGTGTGAGTCCCTAAATCCTCTTATCTATAATTTCAGGAACGAAAATCAGCTTACTTACTTGTAACTAGCAGTAAGTCCAACACATGCATTTTGTCTCAAAGTTATACCTAGGTTTCTAGATTAGACGTACCTAATACGTAAGCTTAAGTTGAAAGGCTTATGCCAGCGATAATTCTAGCCACTCTTCTGAATAGGCATGATGACAGTAACCAAGAATCAATGAAATTATGAATTTATTTAATGACATAGTATTCATATTCATGTCAGTGAGATTGCTTTTTTTTTTTTTTTTTTTATCCACTACAAGTTAGCCCTTGACTGCGATCTCACCTGATGGTAAGTGATGATGCAGTCTAAGATGGTAGCGGGCTAACCTGTTAGGGGCATGGCAGTTATATTAAACCCATACCCCTATTCGGTTTCTACACGGCATCGTACCGGAACGCTAAATCGCTTGGCGGCACGTCTTTGCCGGTAGGGTGGTAACTAGCCACGGCCGAAGCCTCCCACCAGGCCAGACCAGGGAAAATTCAGAAATTATAAATTCCCAAATTGACCCAGCCGGGGATCGAACCCGGGACCTCCGCACGTTAAGTAACAGCGCTACACACTGCGCCACGGAGGTCGTCAGTATTTTGATTGAATAAAACTATAAAATACAGCAATCCGCCATATTGGACAAAACACCAAGAAGTGAATGACGTCACAATTGTTTGTTTTCGAGCTTTGACAATCACACTATTGTTTACTGCACACTGCAGAGTACATTGGTTAAAACAATAGTGACGTCACAAACGACGCCATGACACCGCAGAACGTTTTGGCGTGAATTTTAAAATTTAAATTTCAAATGCCAATTTTATCGACTAAACCTTATTTTTCTGCTGAAATAAGATATTTTTTCGAAATAGTAGATACTTCCGAACATAATCTGACCATTTTTTCAAAATCAGTCATCATGCCTATTGTAGCGACCATCCCGTTGCTCGAGCAAGCGGGCGTTTGTTTAATCACTATTCACTATTATACTTTTTAGGATGTTTTATACTGCTACATGCTAAGTATTATTATAACTGCCTCGTTGGTCTAGTGGTTAACATGTTCGACTGCGGCTGACGAGGTCGCGGGTTCGAGTCCCCCCGGGTCGGGCCATAAATTAAGTGTTGGGTTTTTCTGACTAGAAATTCTCGGTACTAGAATCTACCGCTCCGATTACCGTATCGCTAATCGCCACAGCCTGCGTAGTGGTGGTGGAGGTAGCTTATTATAATCCTAAAAACAAGTAGGTATAGGTACTACTGGCTGCATTTGATTGCGGAGAGTGGAGACGATTCTAAATCTAGAGAAGAGGCCAGTAGGTATAGCCCGGTTATGGGTGGCCAATGTGCAGCTAGCCTAATAATACTAATATACCTAAATCAAATTAATAGATGACCTTATACGAAACATTAAAGTAACTTGTTTCCAATTAATAAAACAAGAATATTTCTCGTGTGACGAAGAACCTTGTTCCCAATAATCTAGTGCAATCCTAATGAGCTGCAGAGCCACTAACTCGTAGACGTTCAATGCCAAAGTTTCCATTACAATATGTTTTGACCATAGATTAAGTAAAAACCAAGTACTGGTTTATATATTGTCTTTGGTTTTGACGTTATTTATTGCATTCGTGCATAAGGCACATCCTCTGATGCGGTGATACCTACCTATCTAACAATGTTATAGAGGTTCATTAAGCTCAAGGCTAATTGGCATAGTTTAATTTTCCTAAAAGGTAATGGGCACGTAAGTGGCAACACTGAAGTGTGACAGCAAAGTTCTTCTCCGTATATTTTATTATGTAATAATTATAAAAGTGAATTATAAGGACTAAAAAGTAATTAAATGGGTGCAATTAAGGACGATTAATAAGCAGGAATGTTATCCAGCATCAAGATCGTAAATTCGTTCGATAATTTCAAAAATACCAACGGCAACGGCTGGGCTAAACTTCGGCAAATCTGAAGGAATAACAAAGATTTTCGCCCTCAAGAATTGTTATTTACGAAGACCTTAAACTGGATCGCAGTGCTAGTGAACTAAAATCGTGAAATAATGTGTTTTTTTTTTCAAAAATATTTCACGTGAATAAGTTAACTACCTACCCGTTGTATTAGCATCAAGTTTTGGTTGCACCGTAACACCCAACGCCATCTGTCGTACAATAGCGAAACCATTCAACGCTATCTACCGGGGAATGGAAAAAGTTTTCCTGACAGTTGTCAATAATTCATCTACTCCTCACTAGAGGGCACTTATACATATATATCAACGACATGGAGGAATTAAAAGAAATTTTAAAACAGATTCAGAAAGATATGGCAATACAAAGACAGGACATGAACAAAATGAACGATAATATTATAGACCAAATACAACAAACTAACAAAATACTTAACGAAAAATTTGAAAGGATGGAAACAAAAACTTTAGAACTAGAAAACAGGTTAGACGAACAACAATTTGTGATAGAAAAATTAGAGCAACAATTAAAACGAAAGAATGTAGTATTTTTTGGGGTTCAAGAGACGGAGAAGAATTATAAAGAACTAGAACAAAAAATTTTGAGCATTATGCAAGACAATATGAATCTTTCCTACACCGATAGAGACATCGACTCACTAAGAAGACTAGGGAAAAGAGGCAGCAAAATCAGACCAGTAGCTGTAACTATGTCAACATTAGGTCGCAAGATAGAGCTACTCAAAAATAAACACAAACTTACAACGACGTCCATATATATAAAAGAAGAATTTTCGCAGAAAACTTTACAGAAACGAAAAGAGCTTCAAGAAGAGCTAAGAAGTAGAAGAGAGTTAGGTGAAAATGTAAAACTCAGATATGACAAAATAATATCATTAAGTGCTAGAAAAAGTAGAGTCTCTCCTGGGAAAAAAAGTGAGAGCAAAATGCGAGAGAATGAAATGCGTGCCACTGATGGCCACACCCGTAACAGTAAAAGGAAACCAGACTCGCCGCCAACATCTCTACAAACACATCAAGATAGAGTAAGTACTTCGCAATTGCCAAAGAAGAACAAAAGCACCATAGATTCTTATTATAACAAGAAGCAGGGAGATATTACTCGTAACTCCACACAATATGACTCAGCAGGAAACAAATAGGAAATGTTGCCCCCTCTATGTATCCCACCACGGCTGGTCCCCGCGGGATTCACTGACCACCACCCTCTAGCTAAAGACGACAAGAGATTATTATGTAAAGGAAAAAATAAGACGAAATCCATACGAAACAATTTATATATTGCCACTCTGAATACTCGAACTCTACGTACAGAGGAGAGTCTCACCGAACTCGAATCAGCTCTACAATCGCTTAAGTGGGATATACTCGGTATTAGTGAAATGCGAAGACTAGGCGAATCAATAGAAGATCGCCACGGCTATATCATGTACTACAAAGGAGAGAAAGCAGGACATAGAGGAGTAGGCTTCCTTGTAAAATCTCACTTCAAAAGAAACATTCTTGAGTTTATTGGCATATCAGACAGAGTAGCAGTCCTTAACATGAACTTGCCTCATTACAGGAAAGAATGGACTATTATTCAGGCATATGCACCAACTGAACAAGCATCATCACAAGATGTAGAGTCGTTTTACTCTAGTCTTACCGAGACCATAAGAATCCATGCACATAAAAACCTTATTGTAATGGGAGATTTTAATGCTCAAATTGGTACAAAAATAAACGAAGACGAAAAACCTGTAGGAAAGTTTGGATTCGGTAAACGAAGTAAAAACGGCCAAAAATTACTAGAATTTTTAATGGAAAATAATCTCTATGTACTCAATACTTTATTTAAGAAAAATGTCAAGAGTAAATGGACCTGGATTTCGCCGGATGCAAAGTACAAGAATGAAATCGACTATTTGACCACCAACAATCCCAAATCATTCATTGACACCGGAGTAGTGCAGAACTTAAACTTCAACACCAATCATCGTATGGTCCGTGGCTGTCTCCGCTTAAACACACCTAAACGGTCTAGAAAAAACATTATCTCACGTATTAAGCATACACATAATGTAAGCGAGGAGAGCCTGAGAGAGTTGTATGATACTCTCGCATCATCATATCATGAGGACACAGATATAATTGACATGTACAGAAAATTAGAGAGCATGCTGACCCACAATGAGAAAAATACGGAAACCTACAGTAAAAAAAAATACACTTTAAGCGAGACTACACAGAAATTTATACAGGAAAGAAGACTTCTTTTAAACCAAGATAAAAAAGGTTTCCAAAGGGAAATTACCGAGTTAAGTAAAAAAATTAATGAAAATGTACGAAAAGACCGAAAAAATACTAGGCTTAGAACTATAGAGCATCACATAATAAAAAGCGGAGGAGTTCGGAAAGCACTTATCGAACTGAGAGACGCCAAAAAAGAATGGATTCCAAAAATGAAGAGAAAGGACAGAACACTTACAAAGAGAGCTGATATCAAGAGCTTAGCTACGGACTACTACATCAATCTCTACAGTAGCTCTACAAGCAGCTTCAATAACTTCAAAGACCCAAATTTCAAATCAGGGAACGAGATGGAAAATGAGGAAAACGAACCAGCAATCCTGGAATCCGAAGTAAGGAAAGCTATAAAAAGCCAAAAGTTAGACAAAGCCCCCGGGCCCGACTACATACGTAATGAACAGCTACATATTTGTATAGATAACCTGAGTCCCTTACTCGCTAAGATTTTTGACTGTATTCTCTACACTGGCAAAATTCCAGAGACATGGACTATCTCCCATATTATACTTTTGCACAAAAAAGGAGAGAAAGACGATATCAGCAATTACAGACCGATAAGTCTAATGTCCAACATCTATAAAGTCTTTTCCAAAATAATATTGGACCGAATCACCAGACAACTCGATGAGAATCAGCCCAAGGAACAGGCTGGCTTTAGAAGAAATTTTTCGACTATTGATCATATTCACACGGTGAAACAAGTAATAGAAAAATATAGAGAATACAATAAACCACTCTACCTAGCCTTTATTGATTACAGCAAAGCATTCGATTCATTAGAACATGATGAAATATGGGCTAGCTTAGAAAATCAAGGTATCAATAAGATCTATACGAATATTCTAAGAAAAATATATTTAAACAGTAAAGCAAAAATACAACTAGAGAGCTTAGGGGATGAATTTCCAATTGGTAGAGGCGTTCGACAGGGTGACCCGGTCTCTCCGAAGATTTTTTCAGCAGTACTGGAAGGCGTGTTTCGCAAATTAGAGTGGTCAAACTTTGGCTTAAATATTGATGGAGTTAACCTAAACCACCTTAGGTTTGCCGACGATCTGGTACTGTTTGAGGAGAGTCCAGAAAAGCTAGAAATAATGATACAACAGCTATCTCAGGAAAGCTTAAATGTAGGTCTGTCTATGAATATTAGTAAGACAAAAGTAATGACAAACTATACAAAATTAAATATCGCTGTAGATGGAAAAATAATAGAGTATGTTGACGAATACATTTACTTAGGGCAGATTATATCACCTACGGATCAAACTACAAAGGAAATTGATAGAAGGATAGCCAATGGATGGAAAAAGTACTGGGCGCTCAAAGAAATTCTTAAAAGTAGAGATCTCAGCCTGCCAATAAAGAGTAGAGTTTTTAACACTTGCGTCCTACCTTGTCTAACTTACGGATGTGAAACCTGGGCGCTAACTGTGTATCATAGATCGAAGCTCGCAAAGTGTCAGAGGGCAATGGAAAGAAGTATGATAGGAGTGAAGCTCAAAGACCAATGTAACAGCCAGGATATTAGGAGAAAAACAAAAGTCATTGACATTCTCAGAAAGATAGACTCACAAAAATGGAGATGGGCCGGACATTCACAAAGAGACAAACAGGAAAAATGGAGCAAAATTGTCACAAATTGGTATCCGCGGGATGGAAAAAGGACTAGAGGCAGACCATATAGGAGGTGGGAAGACGAAATAAAAATGACCGCGGGACCAAATTGGCGTCGAGTAGCGCACGATAGACCACAGTGGCGGGAGCTGGAGGAGGCCTTTGCCAACAGGCAATTCGAAACGCGCGACATCTTATAATTATGAAATTTTGTATATCCCTCATTAATTAATATTTTTATTAATTACAATAATTCTTAATTAATTTTATTTCTAATTTTTTATAATAATATGTCATTTTTGTAATTTAAATTTAATTTAATGTAAATTCAATATAGTAATAAATATAGGTATTGTTAAATGTAATCATCAAATTTCTATGTAGACTAATTTTTTGTTTCGAAATAAAGGCTATTTTTATTTTATTTTATTTTATTTTATTTAATGGGCACGTAAACTTAATATAAAAACAGATGGCCTCGCTAAATGACTACTTCCCTGTCGTAGAGCACTGTGGTCTAGCAAATTTGAAATTCCCTATGGTTTCCTTATTTCTAATACAGAATAGCCAATATGTAATACTAAGTAGTTCTATTTACGGCAGGTGCTATTAGTACTCGTAATTTTAAACCCTGTATTAGCTTTAGTCTGCTGACAAGCGTCAGCTGAGGCTTTATATACTTAGTTACCACCAAAGACATGAACATCTATAATTGCAAGTACACGGCAATACAAAGCGATTAGGTGTACCTAATTAAATTGCCATAAATCATAACATACCTACTTAATTTACAGTTACATACCTATATGCATCCTATATGCCGCTCCTTTCATCCCACTGCCTGATGAATGTTGTCTAACTGATGAATTTAAGATGTAATTTTTGTAACGTAGTGCACAACCGTAGCACATAAGTACGTACTACCAATTTACTATTTGCTCGAAAATAGAGCCAAGCAGGCATAGCATGCGCACAACGAGATATCTCGCGACGAGAGAGGGAGATGTCGACGTAGTTGCCGGCTTTTTCGTTTATCCTAACATGCACTAAATGCCGTATATCACAAGAAAGAAATAGTCGGCATGTAAGGATTCATAGAGATAAATACGACAGCTGAGAAATATTACTTTTATCTCTACTTTTGACGTAATGAGACAAGTAATCATGTTAGCTTTGGCATTAGGCAAATAGAGATAACGGGTAGACATAATTTTACTCGATGTGCGCATGCTAGCCCTAAAGGAAGCGATGTTTTGCTAGAACTTTCAAGTGATATATCTGCATTAGTTCTGCAGCAGCATACGTAGTACGTGGAATATAACTTTATTGCTTTAACTTTGTCTTGTGTATGGTCAGGAAACTTTGTGTTGCTTATTATGATAATAATTAATTAGAAGGACGGCAGAAACCGTATTCAATATCAATTTGCAACTATAAGGTCAAGAGTTGTAGCAACTAGGCTTGGACAGAATAACCAGCCAAGTGTAATATGTCGAGCCACGTGCATTGTAGGGTTCCGTAGGTGCCCGTCACAATACACGCATCCGTCCCAATGCACATTTTGTAAGTTGATCGAGTATTTCTCGCTAACTTGTAAAGCTTACTTAGCTCTAAACTTACTTAAATACATATCAAAATTTTGCGGAACCGGCAGGATTTGAACCTGCGTCTCTCTGGGAATCGCGCCCTCTCTCCGGGAATCTGGGAATCAACTTTCGGCACTGGTAGGTAGGTATGTCAACCGTGGCCGAGTGGTCAAGGCACACAGCGAGACGCAAGTTCAAATCCTGCCAGTTCAGCAAATTTTTGATATGTATTTTTGATATGTATTTTTCACATACCCATCCAAAAACAACCGTATAGCTGGCAGGGGTGGCCGTGGGACACTTGACTCTACAAAAAATTTGCACTTTAAAGCTTATTATTTCGCAAACGGGTCCCTGAATCAAAAAATGGTTGAATCACACACCCGCAATATTTTTGAACGACCTATCCAACTACACCCCACACCATGGGATAATGTAGATTCTTCTTCTGAAACCAGGGAAATTTCCGCGCGAACCATCTGCGCGTGAAAATCGTTTTAAATTGACGAAGTCACCTCACCTGTTTAACTTTTAAAACTACCAGTCGTAACTCGTAAGTAGATTCTATATTGTGCAAATAAATGATTAGATTTCATGAGAACCCGACTGGCACGTGCCTACGTAAGATATTATATTTTCTGCAAAAACGACCTTTACAATTCAGATTGCCTATTGTTCAAAGTCATTTCCGTACTCCAAGTGTCCCACGGCATAAGCGCAACAAAGAAGTTAATTGCTAATTAATTGTACTAATTAATTACTTAGGGGAAAATGGGGTAATGAGAGTGAGTGGGCAATGGGAGTCACCCAAATTTCTACAAAACCACAAACACTAATAACGCGTACGCGACTTCCCCGACCCGCTATGTACCCCTCGCAGTTGGTGTGAGTCGCTCGCGCCCGTATGGCTGCCACACCAGCAATGACAGGAGTGTTTGGTTTTTGCGCCACGTGGATGTAATTTTTCAACGAAGTAAAATAAACGGTAAGTGTCACATTTATTTATCTATTTACTTATAAATTTTATACACGTTTATACGTTTATTATAAAGTACGACTTTAAACCTAAATCATCTGAATAACTAATACGTATTTTTTTAATTTATTTTTTTCTCACTATTGTAGTTGCGGGTAATGAGAGTCGGTTGACCCCCATTGTCCGCAAGTGACATGAAGTATGAAAAATAACATGAAGGGCCAAGGAAAGAAGACGAAAGGGATGGTGAAGATGCTGAAGAAGGGATCAAAGAGACAAGTTCTTCAAGAATCAAAATGATACCTCTGTATCAGATGTAGGAACAGACGATTTATGCCAGTATAATGATGATGATGGTGTTTTTGATGACACAGAAAACCGATGCGCAATCAGCGGTGAATTCGGATGAAATAATGAACTGTGGTATGATGATGTACCTCATGTGGCTCATGGGCTCACGCGGAGTGCACTGGGTTGGAGTCGGCCAAAGTTTATGTCAGCGATTATTGCTAGATTATCTTTGACCCTCATTGCCCGCATGCTGACCACAATTATCCTCACCTCGGTGCAATGGCAGTCAAACCTGTTTTTTTTTTAAACTTTTATATTTTTCAAAGTTGATTAGGAAAGTGATTCTTATTGATCTCAAATGCTAGTTAACTAAGCAGATTTTGTTATAAGGCGGTTGCAATAAAGATTATATTTCCTATTTTCTTTTTATTTCAATATTTGCTTAAGTGACTCCCATTACCCCATTTTCCCCTAAACCTACTGGAAGTTGTACACGTGGAACGTTACTTCCCTTTGTAATTATAGGTGGATATATGTACACCTTTTTAGGGTTCCGTAGCCAAATTTGGCAAAAACGGAACCCTTATAGATTCGTCATGTCTGTCTGTCTGTCTGTCTGTCCGTCCGTATGTCACAGCCACTTTTTTCCGAAACTTTATGAACTATACTGTTGAAACTTGGTAAGTAGATGTATTCTGTGAACCGCATTAAGATTTTCTTACAAAAATAGAAAAAAACAATAAATTTTGGGGGTTCCCCATACTTAGAACTGAAACTCAAAAATTTTTTTTTCATCTAACCCATACGTGTGGGGGGGTATCTATGGATAGATCTTCAAAAATGATATTGAGGTTTGTAATATCATTTTTTTCTAAACTGAATAGTTTGCGCGAGAGACACTTCCAAAGTGGTAAAATGTGTGTCGTCGTCCCCCCCCCTGTAACTTCTAAAATAAGAGAATGATAAAACTAAAAAAAATATATGATGTACATTACCATGCAAACTTCCACCGAAAATTGGTTTGAACGAGATTTAGTAAGTAGTTTTTTTTTAATACGTCATATTAAATCGTAAACCGCAATTTACCTTTCATTCAATCAACTCAAATAAAAATAATTTAAAACTTACTACAGGTTTGTACGGAACCCTCGGTGCGCGAGTCCGACTCGCACTTGGCCGGTTTTTATTTACAGCTTAACCACATAAGTACATACATTTTATCTAAGTCCCCTGCTTGGCACCCTAGAATCTACCCACATACTTAGCTGCTTAGATTTTTGATTGAGACAATTTATGAATTTTCTGAGGAGGTACCTACCTATACCTTACTTGACTAATTTGTCTCATAACATGACATGGAAGATTTTCCCGCTGTAAGTAAGAGGAAGTAGGTACCTATTTATCTAAACTTCTAAACTAATATAATAAAGAGGAAAGATTTGTTTGTTTGTAATGGATAAACTAAGAAACTACTCGACCGATTTTAAAAATTCTTTCACCTATAGAAAGCTACTTTATCAGCGAGTAACATAGGCTATATTTTATTTTCAAAAAATTAGAGATCCCTACGAAAATTGCAATAATGATTTGATTTTTTCAATCTATTAATTTTTTTATTAAATTCAAATTCTGACTGACTTTTATAGGTAAGTATCAATTTTTTCAATTGTAAGTATGTCATTATAAATACAAGAGAACTTACTAACATTTTTTTAAACATTTTAATATCTAAGTAACTGTTGTAGACAGACTGCGAAATGCCTAAAAGAGCCAGGTCTCAACTTAGTTGTTAGTTCTAAACATAGTTCCCAGGCGAGGGCAGCGAAAATACGTCGTATTGGAGACTCAAGTGCGAAGCGTTCACAGCGGTTTGCTGAACAAAATTTGAGAACGTAACTATGGTGGAGTTGTTCGTCTCAGTGCCGACTGACCCTGACTGGGTATGGACTATTTTGATCAAGTGCTACCCGTGCGAAGCCGGGACGGATCGCTAGTTATATTATAAGAGTTATATCGAACTATTAAATGTTGTTTAAATGACAATATTAGGGCCGATGCAAGCAGATGGAACGAGCGGGGATGGATCTCTTTGTAATCGTATTGATTACAAAGAGTTACTTTACTAAGGTAACTTAAGAGTTAAATTACTTTAGTAACTAGAGTTAGCTATATGTAGTTAGTTACTTACTGAAAACACGAAGGACGCGCGTCGAACTTGGGAGTGCACGCCTTGCTGCATGCCACCATGCGTATAAATAATTTAACTTCGTTTAAATTGCTGTCAAGAAAGACATCGCGCCTGGTCTCTGCCGGTGTGCGTTACGCCTTAGATGCTTTCAAAAGCTGTCTGATATCTTTATCAGTACTTTAGTAACTACCTATACTTATCTACCTCATACATTATCTTAAAATAGTTACAGAATTCTGCAAATTATGCAATGAGCATAACGCGACGGTGCTATACCAGGAAAAGCAAATATTTGCGCAAGAACCGACCTCGGGATGAAGTTTAGGTACAGTTCCCGCAAAACTCGTTTTATCTTTGGAGCTTGGAGCAACCACGCCTTGTACCTACCGTTTCAACTAAGTGTTAAAGCCAGTGAATTGAAGTATACCTACAGCATCCATTGTCGACTTAGTATTGCCTGTTCAATTAAATGTATTGAAAAAGCCAGCAATGTAAATGGAATGCTTGTTTGATGGTTGTTACGGCTTGTTACACAAGCGATGCGTGGCTCGACGCGGAAGGCAGCAGTCGGCCAATGGAGCACTGCGCAACTCTTGCACGCCGCACGTCTTGTGCTAACTCACGCGATAATGAGGAATTGGTGAGAAACTAATTTTTCACTTATCTCTGCCAATCATATCATACTATCATACTAATATTAATGCAAAAGTGTGTTTGTTTGTTTGTCCTTCAATCACGCCGCAACGGAGCAAGGGATCGACGTGATTTTTGGCAAGTTGAAGACTAGTGACATAGGCTTCTTTTTATCCCGGTAAAATTATGGAGTTCCCGCGGGAATAAAAAAAACTCAAACCACACGGACGAAGTCGCGGGCATCAGCTAGTTTGATAATTTATTTTTTCGATATACCTAGTTATGCTTTCGACTTAACTATTATTATGGACATCTGTGAAAAAACGTATGTAAGTAAGTACTTAGATTGATTATGATCCGGAAGTGAACCGTAGGTACACTTCCTGGTAAGAAGATAAGGTATGTTTCAAAAAAAATTATATGCCCCACAATTTCATGCATGGTAATGATTAATTCCATGCTACTTAGGTCAACGACACATAAAGGTATGAAAATTAAAGAGTTCCCGCGTTAACCAAAAAACCTTGATCCACGTAGACGAAGTCGCGGGCATCAGCTAGTTAGAACTAATAAAGGCTCCAACTGAACTTTACCAACTGCGATCCATCTCGTGGGAACCTACTTAGAGACAATGTTCCGTTTTGCGCAATTTCATTAATAAGTGATTCATAGCGTCCAATTAAGGCGGGCCTACACTGCAGCGCGCTTCAAAGGCATATTTTGTCGTCGTCTCATTATTTTTCCGAGCAAGTGAACTAATTTGAAAGACACGTGTTTCATCATTCTATGAAAGTGGCGTAACAATCCGAGGCTCCGGCGACACGTACTTGACCCTAATGATCAGGCAAACAAATCCTTTCGTTGCACTGCCATATAATATAACTCGGAAAGTAGCTGGACTGGTTCTTGCTTATTAGGGCATAGAGTATACCTACGCCATGACGATCTTCTCGAACTCTCTCTCAGTCGAGCAGTTTTACCTTTGATTGTTTATGGTCTTATTTCAAAAACTTTAGGCTCGGTAAAAACATGTGTTGTATAGGCTATATGTCACCGTAAGATTGTAAAAACCGTTATATAGATTATAATCTAACTCGCGAAATTGTAAACTGTCCAAAGATTACAATATAACGCATTATTTTTCGGTAGATTGTAATCTGTTAGGTATATTAACCCGATAAAACCTAATATGATTATTTATGTCGAACATATGTCGAATCCTAACCTAACCTACAAGAAAGAGACAAGAAAACGTAAATACAATGAATATTTCAAAAACGGATACACAGAACATTGAACGGTTCACAATCTTTCGACAGTTTACATACTTACCAGATAAAAAGCGTTAGATTACAATCTAACGGTTTTTGCAATCTTACGGTGACATATATACGGGTAATAAAACGCGCCCAAAGTTTGTGTAGGATAATCAGACCATAAAAGGCCCATCAAAGTTGCAATTCTTTAGTATTAAGGATTTAACAAACGCATCTTGTGTTGCGTTTCTTCTATGCTCCTAGAAGTGGTGAATCATAGGCGTTCATACTACGAATTGCATGTTGGAGCTAAGGTACCTTAAGATAAGGACATAAGTATCTCCCTGAGCTATCGCCCGCCATTGAACCTGCAATATGACATGCTTCATACATTTTCCTAATAATATTATCAAAACTGAAGTTTGAAGTTCTGTCGTAATTTTCAGTCCTTTACATCAATCAACTAATGTCTACGATACTTGATTTAGAGACATTGTTTCAGTTTTGATATATATTTAATCTCACCTGATGGTAAGTGATGATGCAGTCTGAGATGGCAGCGGGCTTACCTGTTAGGGGTACGACAGTTATATTATACCCATACCCCGGTGCATGATCGGTTTGTACGCAGCATCTTACCGGAATGCTTAAATTGTAGTAACTAGTCACAGCCAAAGCCACCCAACAAACCAGAACAGAGATTCAGAAATTAACTCTGCCGGGAATCGAACCCAGGATCTTCCACCATAAGAACACAGCGCTCACCACTGCGCCAGGGAGATCGTCACAAGGTGGAGTGGTGGCAGTGCAATTAAAGTTTTGAATTAATGCTGTAAGAACTTATTTGGCGTAAAAAAAGGGCAGCAATGCATAAGACATAAGTGAAAAACGAGTTATTACGTCGCGCATTGCTTCCGTCGCGCTTTGTGTATGGCTATGGACCAGACCCTTTACGAACAGCCCAACCTATGGACGCTGAACGGGCTTGAACCGATCAGAAAAGCTTTTTGTAAGCTTCATGTATACTGTATTAAGAGTGAAAACGCGGCAAATCGCCGTTTCCGCGTCGGTAGCCGTCGCGTCGAAACGGCCGAGTTAGGCGACGTCGCTTTCAACCTTAATACCATATACATAAAGCTTTTTCTGACCGGCTCAAGCCGGTTTCGTGTCGATAGATTTGGTGAGGATGACAATGAAAATTAAACACAATTTATATTATGTCATCATATAGTTTTATTTTATATAAAAATCAAATGCACTCCATCCATACCTCATCTCACTATATATAAATACAATAGAGTTCTTGCATACAGCAAATATTCAGAAAATAGCATTGGCTAATAACCACATTTAGCTAGCATTTTAAACTACATAAGATTCATTTAACATAAGCATTTTTATAATACATCATGTAATATAATTATTCCATAAATTGTTTAATAATATTTAAAGTCATATTGAAATATATATTTTTTAAACGGTTCATAAAGTTTACATATATTACACGTTCTTATAAAGCCAGTTACAGACACGGCCATATTTTTAACATCATATTTATTAAATAAAGGTGGAGTCTGTGACGGGCTTAATAAATCTATTTTTGCTATAATTTCGAATACTCAATGGCTGAATCACATAAAAGCAGTAACAACTATGATAAGTACGAAAACCTTAACACGTAAAGAGCTGGCACAACGAAGATCTAAATGTGTTAATATTACAATTAAATATAAAACTAGAATATAGTTAAGCGACCATACATGAAAATATGTACGCCTCATAACTGACAATATACACAATAAATAAGATCATGGAATGTTATTATTTCCTCATTTTATATTTCTGACCGCGGGACATTCGGTAAAGCTCTCCTTTCATAGGGTAGCGGTGCCGTGAAATAAAGGCCGCTAATCGCGTGCTATATGCAGGAAGCGCTATAAAACGTTATTCGACACCAACGCTACGATGTCAAAAATGCTATGTAGGAAACCATATTCTTGCTATATTAGACAACGCTTTAGTAACGTCGTTTGACGATCTATAGCGGCCGCTTTGACCGCACCGCTATCCCAGACAACTAGAGTTAAGGGTAAAAGCACACTGAGACAGTAATATTATATCGAGTAAAGTTATCGCTCGAACACATTTCATAAGAGAGAGAAAATGTCAAAAAAAATATTGATACGTCAACTCAAGTCAACACACTCAATGTCGTTCATTTCACATCTGTGCTCGACACAGACCGAAATGTTATCGAATTTAATCGATTTTAAAATAAATATAATTCATTGTGTATCGGACGCGATACCAAACTTAGTACTGTCGCAGTGTGTATAAACCCTAAAATACACAATAAAAAAATAAATCTAATTTCAATAAGGATAAATTATAGCAAAAATACTTGTAAATATACACACAGTTCGTTTCATGTAAAAAGACCGCTGTGCGGACGTGTCTGAGTACAAGGGTTGTACGGCTCTTAACCATCGCAAAACAAAAGGTTGACTGATGAAGCAATGCTCGGCCGCCTATACGTACTCACCTGTCACCATGCACCACATATTATATTGAAAAATCGCCTACCGCGCCGGTACAAGGGCAGCAGTCCCTTTACATGATACGGCAGCAGTCCCTTTACATGATACGAGCTATAACATAGGCCACAGAGAACATTCAATATGCGCGTGCGCCGCAAATGATTGCACAAGTCCATAGCGGCAAAGTCCTCGAGCACTAAACTATATCACACTCAACGCGTAAAGTAACCACCACAACTCCACAACAGTCGGAGCACACCTGAGTGGTGAAACATCTGCAAGGAATAGAACAGAATAAATATTGAGTTAAACACAATTTTATTTATTTATAGCATAGCGCTGTGCTGCCATCAGACCTGCTGGCAAGTTATGATGCACCCTTGGAGAGTGCTTGCTTAGAAGATAGTTCGGGAGTAAACTATGGTATGAGACACTTTATATTATAGTTTTAAAATTACACAAGCTACAATAATTGTAAATCTAATTTGACCCCTAAACATTCAAACTAAATATTTTACGGCAATCTAGCAAACTGCAGACACATAATATGTTTATTTCTAGAACGTGTCCTGCTTGGACATAAATCTGTAATTTGTATCATTTGTCAAATCTCACAAGTCTCCAGGACCTGTGAGGTTCGTACAAAAGGATTGGAAGATTAGTGGCCCACGGCCCCGCCGCCATCTTGAATTTTCAACAAATGTGGTGTCGCGGTCTGAATCCTATTTATATCGATTGGCGCGTACCCTAGAAGATCAAAAACTATAATACGAGTAGGTCTTTCTGGTTTAACATCGCCGTCAAAATTACATAAAATAAGATAGATGCCCCCGAAATTACATAAATGAGGTTTTATGTAATTAAGCTGATGACAACCTTTCATACTGAAGTCTACGAACCCTTTTATAATGACAGAAAGTTGCAGAATAAGGTCCAGGGTCTGCCGCAAAATGATAGTTAACGAAAAAGTTACATTTAAGCAACGTTAACTGCAATATTACAGCATACTAGTAGCGTAACAGATACTAGGCCTAATGAGTATGATTATACTCAATTATCCCTATGCGTGATAAAAATTGCGAAGCCAATACTCGCGTGAAGCGGTTAGTTACGTATTCATGTTTTGTTGATTGCTTGATTTGCCCGTTATTGAACAATTAACAGGTGTCGTAATTGGTATCATATTAACAGAACCGAGTATCAAGATTAGAATCAAAATATCGGATATAAGAGCGAATTTAATCCATCCTTCAAGGATTTTAACAAAGAACAATGTATAGAATTACAGTCACGTTCGATCAATGCCAAGATGTTTTATAAATGGAGACTAATCGATATTTTCGAAACTCGACACTGACTCTGGAGTATCGGAGATGATTGTGTGTGGAGCTAGCTAACTTGGTCTTCTTGATCTGGGAACAACAGGAAAAGGCCCAGTTGGTCATCCCAGCCATACGCAACTCGCAAGTTAGTTTTTTAGGTAAAGAATACTTAAATACACCATCCGTCGGAGAAGCCTAGAAGCTCCGCAGGTAAGAGGGACCGAAGGAGCTGGTAGATATTTCAATACAAATGTTCAGTCTTAGTTCCTTTCTCAGGGCTGGCGCACTTTTTTATGATTTCAAAATATTATAAATGAAAGCAATCGATCCAATAACAACTAAAAATAATTGAATTGCTTTTGAAAATATTGTAATGTAAATTTTATCTATCGAGGGTAGGTAGGTAACAAACGTACCGGCTAGTGATGCGCGTCCGCGTAGAGCGTGGTGGCAATATAGGTAGTGGGCACGAAGCCCTCCTCGCTGGCGTTGAGGCGCCGCACGCGCGTCCAGCCGTCGCCCGCGTCTGTCTCCAGCACTAGTAGTTGCTCGCCGCATTCCATGCGCATCGTTGAGCCCGTACCGTTTGCTACAATACAAAACGTTTGCATTAATCATCAAAACATTTTTTTTTTAATCCACTACAAGTTAGCCCTTGACTGCGATCTCACCTGATGGTAAGTGATGATGCAGTCTAAGATGGTAGCGGGCTAACCTGTTATGGGTAAGGCAGTTATATTAAACCCATACCCCTAATCGGTTTCTACGCGGTATCGTACCGGAACGCTAAATGACTTGGCGGTACGTCTTTGCCGGTAGGGTGGTAACTAGCCACGGCCGAAGCCTCCCACCAGGCAAAACTGAATTAGACCTAATGAATGACATTACTGAATCTTAATGTAACTTCACTTTCACAGTCTATCTGTTCAACCGATTTTAATTTCAACAGAGTTTAATTGAAGAAGAAGGCCCCGGAATGCAACCTAACCCTCAACTAAACTTATATTAAAATCACAAAATTCCCATGGGATTTTTGAAAACCTAAATCCACGTCGATGAAGACTCAGGCATCATGTAGTATACTAATAGTACCTTCTACGTACAGAAGATACACTATTATCTATCTATCTCTCTCTCATAATATGAGATGGCAATGTTGTCGTAGGCTATTTCTCGGTGATCAAGTGAGTCGGGCTTGGTTCTGTGTGAATTTAGATGTTAAAAACTTTTTGATTTCCCCGATTAATCAATCAATGTCCCTCTTCAGGATACAATTTACTTCTGTTCCAAATTTTATCTATATCCATTTGCTTTAGAGTTTAGACATACAAACAGAACAACTTTCGCATTTACAAATATTAGCATGGATTCTCAATTCGATTTACCTTCAAAAGCGTAAAGCGCTTTGCAGTACCCCAGCGGCTGTAGATCCGCTTCGTAATAGTAATCTCCGTAGAAGTCGTGGTCAGGATCGTGGTCGTTCTCATCGTGATCGCCGTTCGTGTGGTCGGCGTGCGCCGCGGCCAGCTCCCCGCCGAGGCCGGACTCGGGGGATCCCCCGGCCGCCCTGCCGACGACGCACGAGCCGCCGACCCCCGGCCCCGTGACAGTCCCGGTGCAACCGGTGCCGGTGCTGACGGACGATTCCGACGCCGACCGGGAGAGAGATTCACTGTTTGACCCAATACTGCTGACAAATGAGACCAAGTTAATTTAAATGATAAATCATATATTTATTTCACGTAGGACAACTTGTCACTACTCATACATCAAGACGCGATCACTGGTTCGGAAAGATTCTACTGAGAAGAGCTGATAAGAAAGTCAGCAGTTGCAATTTTCTTAAACAGATTTTTTAACTAAGTAAACAATACAACACTATACGTTACGTTACAAGTATTACAATGACTTGTGGGCTACTGGATGCGAGTCCTGATCATTCCATGCAACTTGTTAGACAAACCCATTTTTGTAAGGGTCTAACAAAAATATGGTAGATGGAGCGCTGCAGTCTTAGCATGCGCACAACGAGATATCTCGCGATGAGAGAGAGGGACGTTGTAGTTGCCGGCTAAGTTTTCGTTTACCCTAACATGCACAAAATCCGGTATATTACGAGAAAAAATAGTCGGCATGTAAGGATTCGTAGAGAAAAATACCACAGATAAGAAATATTACTTTATCTCTCCTTTTGACGTAACGAGACAAGTAACCATGTTAGCTCCGGTAGACAAATAGAGATAACGGGTATACGTAATTTGACTCGTTGTGCGTATGCTAGCCCTACTGCTTAGTAAAAAAAAGTGTGCAATTCACACACGGCAGAAGTGAAACTTCAGAAAAGTAGCCTACCAGATAATGAGATAAATATCACTTGTATTCTATCTCATTCTCTCGCAGGCTAAGTAGCCTACGAGAGAATGAGATAAATATAACTTGTGTTCTATCTCATTCTCTCGCAGACTAAATCCTATATATATTTTGTTGTCGCTATTTCGTTTCATCGAATTTTCAAATCACAACGATTCTAAACAAGTTTCACTTCGAAAACTGCCTAGGAATCTGTGTTGTGTTACCTAGTGGCCTGAGTGGGCGCGGCGCCGTTGGTCCGCGCGGTGGGGTGCACTGGCGGCGCACAAACTTGGTTGTTCGCTTCCGTCAGCAAGTCTTCGTATTTGCGCAACTGAGCGCGCAACTTCTTCAGCTTATCGCAACATTCGTTTAGTTGACCTGTCACAGAGCATGAAATTTAAAGTAAGTACAAGTAGGTCAATTTTGAATAAAATAATAACGGTCGAAACCCTTAACCCTCTTAGGCTAGCTTTGATCTACGAGTATATTCTATACTAATATTATAAATGCGAAAGTGTGTATGTCTGTCTGTCTGCTACGCTGTAACAACCCATCAGTTCAAGCTATTTTGATGAAATTAGGTATAGGGATAGTTTGTATCTCAGGGAAGAAAATAGACTACTTTATATCCCAGAAAATTAAAGAGTTCATCAAAGGATTCATAAAACCTTTATCCACGCGGACGAAGTCGCCGGCATCATCTAGTTATCGATTTAAGGGAGAGCCCAATTCCACTTCAGCCAATTAACGTCCCACTGCTGGGCACAGGTGCTCATAAGAGAGAGGGAAATAGAGCTTAGACCCACCACTCTGCTCCAATGCGGGTTGGCAGGCCCAATTCAAGCCTGAGAAAATATGCGCTGGATCGCAGTTTGTCGATACAGCGTGACGATGATAAGTTAAGCAATAAACACAATCAAACCTTCTACAGTCATTGGATCTCCTAGTGTGGGGTTTGTCTCATACACGCCTTTCATTTTCATAAGGCCTTCCATCGCAGCTTGTTCTTGGCCAACCTGTAATCAATACAACTTTTAAAAAACTTATCATAATAAAAATTTATAAAGTAAAAGCTTTTATCAATGGACCATTTAGATCTTCCAATTTTTTAGATCAATGGCCCAAATAAATTGGCTTTTAACCTTTATCTTCTAACCCAACCCTTTTTTAACCAAATCATGATAAGATTTTTCGGAATTTGCCAAAATTGCTAACCCTAAAGACTATTGAATTTTTTAAGTATGAATAAAGAAAGTGAGGATATTTACCTGCTTTGTCAATTCGTGTACTTTTGCTTGAAGTTTCTTTTTCTTTTGGTTCGGTGGCAAGTCTGAATAATCCTCCTTTCCATCCATCGACATGTTATTCTGCAACATATGAAACACTGTTAGGACAGGGGAAGCCAAAATAATTCATAGTTCATACTATCTTTGAATTGGTTGAGTAATAGCAAGGAATCTGAAGAGTTGAAAAGACATATCTTTGCAAGCAGGGCAGCTTGAAATTTGAATTAACTCGAGAATAGTCGTTACTTTTACTAAATTCTACCCGTTCGTAGCGAATAGTTTTGTATCAATATGTTGTACTGGAACTGTAGTAGCCAACAAGAAATCAGACTACAGAGTAACTAGGATACAACAAAACGAAAATTGTATAAAGGACACCTCTGTTACATACAAAGCTACGAGAGAGAGTTTAATTACTTTGGAGTACATAATTTTTTTTCAATTCCAAGAATGGTGATAAAGTTGATGCTATTAATAGATTAAATACAAATTTGAAATCGTCTTTTTAAACTGTGAATATTAGTAGGTAGCCATTATGATCAGTGTGCAAAATTTCTCAGACACAGAGATCGATCATATTATATTATGAGTATGTTGATGTTAATATATAGTAATTAATTTAATTATTCTATGGAAGCAAAGAAGGCCTGATTAATAAATATTAAAATTAAATGTTAATTAACACAGAAACACAAATCAAATCTGTGAAACACAATATAGGATGATGTGTTAAGATTTATGATAATGTAAGAATGATTGTTCTCTTAAAAATGTTATCCTATGATGGTAATATTTATATTTTTGCTCCGGGTAATATTTACAATTTTTACTCATAAAAATTTTTAAAATACTTATTTTTTGTAAATCCATTTAAGTAATAAAAATTGCACCTATTTAGCTAGTATAAATTTTATACATAAATTTTGGCCAGAACTAACTTTACTAACAGGATGCATACCTAGAGTGCGAGTGAAGAAACACAACAAAAAGTAGCACACAATAGAATCAAATTTATATTACTCTTTGTGAAAAAATTGCTCTGCTCTAGTGTCATCGATATAAAATTATCTCTATCCAATATAAGTGCAGGTTTACATTAATATTTTCATTGTTTTGACTAGGAACAGTATCTTGGACGTTACAAAGTTTGACACTTGACAGCTACGGTTTGACACAAGCGTAATCACCTCTGATTGGCTCAAATGACAAAAACTGCGAATATTGTAATATGATAATCACAACGTTCTTGTTAACCAGCGCAGGCATTCACTGTGTCCCGTATACACATCTTATCGCGCCTAGCATTAATAAAACGGTTAATAATACGATACAACGCATAACGCAACCATCTGTTGCTAGTCTAGATCTCACGTAAACCTGCTCTAATGCGGAAGTCAGCCAATGGGGCCAATTGTGTTGTACACCATCTCTAAACTAAATTAAAATGACTTGATTTAGAGCTGTCAATTTAGTTTAGTTTAGAGATATTGCTGCCGACTCTACTTAGCACAATCTCTATACTAAACTAAAATGACAGCTCTAAGCCTAGTGCTGCAACTTTCCGTAGGGAGCATTATGAAAGGGCAATATAAATAGAGCTGTCATTTTAGTTTACAGATTGTGCTAAACAGAATTGGCCCCAATGTTTTACGGAATTGGCCCCAATGTTTCATTAAGACTGATTGAGAGAGAGCTAATTAACCAAAGTTATGTAACCAAACTAACTTTAAGTATATGCAGTCTTTAAGATTATGTGATTTGTTCACAATACCCAGCACAGACTATCCAACACACAGACTGACCTTCAAAGAGTTGCACGCCTCAATAATCTTCTGCCAAAGCATAAGCCAGCGAGCACGAGACGAGGAAGCAAACAAATAAAGATTAAACCAAAGATAAACAATAATACATAAATAGAAACAATTAAACCATTTAAGGGTAAAAAAGTAAAGGTAAAAATCAACAATTGAAATTAAATCAGAGACATTTTTTTAATAATTAAAAAGTTAACAACCAGATTGCACGGGAGATTAAACTATTATGAATTTCTTACAGTTTTATATATTTATATTTCATTTTAACAGCATCCAATAGTACAACATATTTGCACATTATTTGTACATTTAAAAAAAAACAGGAACTAGCAAATGTTTACTGACCAATAAAGGATTTCAATTATTGTACAGAGTGGCGAAATGAGGTGCCAATAGTAATGTACATTTATATTTCTCCCAAGTAGAATAAAAAGTTGGTATATCAGTGACGTGTACAAACTACGCAGAGGGTGAAGGCAAACTATATCGACAGATAAAATTGCTTGTTGTGAGTTGGTTTTAAGTACTTTTGTAGAAAGAACTACTTAAATTGTCATCTTCAGACAGTTTTATGGTGATGATGATGAGTTAAAGATGTGTATTAGGTGTATTGGATGAGAAACTGAAGACATTGGATGAAGCTTCGTGTCATGCATAATATAACTTACGGCCCCACCACCGCGGCTCAACTTACTTTTTCCACGTAACACGGCCGCCGCCATTTATTTGTATGGATGTTATGTGAACCCGAATTAGGTAGGGATCGAGGGATAACAGATAAAAACATATTAGTAACCTCTAAATAATAAAAAAAATCCAGCCACAGACATTGTACTTAATGACACGCGAAACACGAAACAAATAGATTATTTTCTTCTGCCTTCTTTTCTCTGCAGTCTTTTTTTTAAGCCTCATACAAATCGAACTAGTCACGGCCTCGCAATGACTTCTAGGGGCCGAGTACCTAGTATAGTTCGCGCACGAGTTGAATGCAGAGCAAATGTATGGTGACACATACATTTACTCTGCATTCAACTGTACACGTTTTTGGTTTGTGTTTAAAGCCTTTAATACTGGCATTGCGTATCTGTGTTTTATTTAAAAAAAGGCGATTTAATCAGATTCATAGTCCTGTTTTACTAAATTTGCCAGTCGCCCGAGTTAAGAAAAGCAATCAGCTTTGGTGTGTTAAGTACGCAACAATGTCTGCAGATGTAAACATATAGTAATACATAAATAAATAAAAAACATAATTAAGTTTCTGAAACCATACATCGCATATATTTCCCATAAATACATGCAAGCTTATTTGCCTTAAAATTTAAAAGCATGTAAGCCCTTTACTCAATTTAATTGCACAGCCCCAACAACGTTTCAAATCATAATAATAAATTATTCTAATAAAGTATAGCTATGTTTTCAAATTTTGTAAAAAATATCTAATGCTTACTCAAATAAAAATTAAGTAATAAATATCTTATTATACAGCTACGGATAATTATATTCTAAAAATTAAAAATAATCGTTTCATTAAAATTAAAAACTTATAGCACATGACGACTTCCTCAGCAGATCGCTGCAAACTAGAGTAGTGAGAACTGCGTGCCTGTATTGAGATAAAATTCTTGTGAGCTTGATGATTTTTCAGCCCCATCTGGCAAAAGAAGAGCTAGGTAGATGGCACGCTTCAACTACGCATGAAAAAATCGTCTTGTGCGTAGGCTCTAAAGATATGTTGAGTGCTCCTCGTGCAGTGTCAACATTGTTGACACTGCACGAGGACGATCGCACCGAGTAAACCGGTGATAGTTTAGACTAGAGGCAAGTATCTTAGGAGACATGCTTGCCCTATATGAAATAACTAGCGTTAGCCCGCGACTTCATCCGCGTGGAATTAGGTTCTTCAAATAAATATTATAAAGTTTGGATGGATGGATGTATGGATGGATGTTTGTTACTCAATCACGCCCCAGCGGCTGAACGGATCTGGCTGAAATTTGGCACAGAGATAGATTATAGTCTGGAATAACACATAGGCTACTTTTTATCCCGGAAAACGAAGCAGTTCCCGCGGGAACCAACAAACCTCAATCCACGCGGACGTAGTCGCGGGCATCAGCTAGTAAAAAAATAAATTTCAAAAAACTGTGAAAAACATTCTTAAACTTTCTTTGAAAGCAAATTTCATGGATATAACTTGAACCGCCTATTTAACCTCCTTGAGGGTGGAATTTTAAAAATTCCTTCCTTAGTACACCTCTAGGGTGATCAAGGAATATTCTTACAAATTTTCAAATTGCTACGTTCAGCCCTTTGGGCTGTAAGTTAGGCTATTGATACAGGGAGGACATTATTATGTCCTAGTACCTATGATTGACTGCCTCGTTGGTCTAGTGGTTAGCATAGTCGACTGCGGATCACGAGGTCCTGGGTTCGATTCCCGGTCGGGCATAAAAGTTAGGTATTGGGTTTTTCAATTAAGAAATTCTCAGTGCCAGCCCGGAGTTGGAAGTTGGTGGTGTTTCACCCCCGTGCCTCGGAGAGCACGTTGAGCCGTCGGTCCCGGTTATTATCACTAACATGATAATAATCGTTAAAGCCCGCCAACCCGCATTGGAGCAGCGTGGTGGGTCTAAGCTCTAATTCCCGCTCTCCTATGAGAGTGGAGGCCTGTGCCCAGCAGTGGGACGTTAATAGGCTGTAGTGATGATGATGATGATGATGACCTATGATTAGTACTACTACTCGGTCCGATCGCCCTCATACCGTGTGTGTACCGCCCTCAACCATAACTAATTGACAACACGGTCAAGTATAAAGGTGGTCACCTTGTTAGAGCTGAATATGGAGAGCAGGCCGCCGCGCTTCTTGACCCGGTTGCCGGACACGGTTCCGCCGCGCGCCGCCGTAAGGTGGTTGTGCGCGGCGTGCGCGGCCGGCGCGTCCGTCGCGTCCGCGCCCGTCGCCGCCTCGAACCGGAAGTCCTCCGGCGGCACGAACCCGGACTTGTACCTCTCTATTACTAGTTGTGTATCCTGAAATGTATACTCATGTTTGTTGTTGCTCAAAATATTTAAAAATAAGTTGTTTAAATGGCTAGTAGCCCAAAACTTCCTAGTACCGGTCCTAACCCGATGTGTGAAAAAATTTATAATAAAATACCCGACCACATCAAATCTCTGGAGAGTAATACAGCGTTTGTCAACTCTTTAAAAACATTCCTAATTAATAAAGTGTACTATAAATTAAATGATTTCTTTGAAGAAAAATAAGGCAGCCGTCTCTCTACTACCCACTGATTTTTGCTGTGCCCCACCGGGGTTACAATATTGTATTAAGAACAGCTAATCAATTGACATTATGTAAATTATACTTTATGAACTATATTGGAATTCAAAATAAATAAATGAATGAATGAAATGAACTTCTATAATTTAAAAGAATTCATGAATTTTAAAACTCACCCGATTCAAACGTTCATTTGTGTATTTATTTTAAGTTTAATTTAATTTTACAAATATTTTGAAGCTTGCAACTTGCTTAGAAACCTATGTTAGTTTTAAGAATTTTGCACGCCATTGCATGGCTGATTGTAACATGCTCACCTTATTACATAATAACACCGTACCATGTACCTACTTACAATCATGCAAATAAATAAATATTCTATTCTATTCTATTCAAATATAATACTGTGGAGAAGCAGGCGTTACTTTGCGGAAGTCCATGATAATGAGAGAACTAGAAGTTTAATTCGCTAAAATCCGCCAAAGTAGGTGAACCTGGGTGGTACAGTGTGTATCCTGCACTTGTAGTTTGCGATATTCACCACACCACACAAACCTTCCAAATTTTTCTCAACGTACCAACGATCAACGATCGTCATCGTCTTTACATTCGTGCATTATCGAGTCAACATCTCCTGAAGATGCTCCAGTTTCGGATTGAAACGTACGTTGAGAATAATTTGGAATATTTGTATGGTATGGTGAATATCGCAAGCGACAAGTGCAAGATACACACTGTACCCCATAGATTTACCTACTGTGGCGGCTTATAGGGAATTAAACTTCTAGTTCTTTCATTATAATGCTGTGGCTCGATGATGCACAAAATCCACGTGGGATTTCGGGTGCTTTCTATTACTTATGTATCCTGAAATCCATACGAATTTTATCAATGCGTAGGTGTGTCTGTCGTCGCTCCAACTGTCTGTCTACTACGCTTTCACGGCCCATCTGTTCAGCCGATTTTAATAAAAATATGGTGCAGATAGTTACCACCCTACCGGCCAAATTCTAGATCGATGCTGCGTAGAAACGGATTAGGCGTACGGGTTTATTATAACTGCCTGTCCTACAAGGTTAGCCCGCTACCATTTTAGACTGCGTCATCACTTACAATTCAAGTAAGATACCAGTCGAGGTAGCCCTTGTACTTGTAATTATTGTAGAAAAAAATAATATTACTTACCTCTTTTTCGTTAATACTTTTGGCCGCATGCTCCATTCCATCCAGGCACTGAATTATAATAGGAAACACTTTTCTTTCAACATCCACTGAACTTAACATGAAATTCTTAATATTCTTTATCCTTTTCTCATCTAAATCCTGAAACAAACAAATTGCAGCAGTTACTTTCAAATAAATTGACAGCAATGTCACTAATAACATAAATCTGACGCACAGCCTTGTCTTCATATTTATTTATTAAAATAATGTCCTCTAAATTTCGGCCACGGCGGCCTATCTCCAGAGAGATTAACCATCTACGTGGGAGATATTATAGTGCACAAGCGTGTACACAGGTGCACTCTCTGTTCTTTTACTCTCATAGCCTGATGGGACGGATTGTCCGACACGACCAGTGAGAGATCAGGCGCAGGACCGAGAGTTTAACGTGTTTCCGAGGCACGGGGGTGAAACACCGCCAACTACCTAACTCCGGGCTAGTAATGGGAATTTCTTGACAGAAAAATCCAATGCTTGTTAAAGCTCGACCCGGGACTCGAAACACGTCGGCCGCAGTGGAACATGCTAACTGCTATACCGATGAGGCAGTCATATAATAGTAACAGACCGATAGTAGTAGATAAACAGACAGCAGACATAGATATGATGTAATAACAGACCCATTACTACTACAATTAATTTGATACTAAACGAACACAATAATAATATCTGCATGTCTTTTACAGCAGCTCATTTGAAAATAATATTTCAGCGAAGAGATGTGATATACTGTGGTGGACATAAGATTGTAAAATCAAAATAAATCACAACAGCAGAATTTTTACAGCTTAGGACCCATAAAGTTTTTTGTTATTTCGATTTTAACAATTGGGTATTTTAAAAGTAAAGTAAGCTTTAAATTTTTTTTAAACTTGGTCAAGTAAAAATTTCGAAGCATGCTTTATTGTGCTATTTTTACTTGACCAAGATTTTTTAAATAAGATCCAAAAGTCAAAACCCTTTTTTAATATAACACGGAAAGTGGAAACCCTACGTGACCTCGTTGGCTGCGCGCCAGTGCAGGCCCGTAGGCGCTTGCACTCAGAAATTTCACAGAATTGTGTCAAAGTTTAAATTACTTCCTATTATTAAACAACGTTGTGCAAACATATGGCTCGAGCCAAATGGACCATCGGAGGGAAACAGCCAATTTTATTTTTCTTTTGGCATGTTGCTGGGCTAGGTTATTCGTGACTAAGAGATCTGTACCGTGTTCGTACTCGTATCTATTTGAAGCAAACTTAGCTGCTTGAATGCATACGTCTCCACGTGCATTTCTACGTGCATATTACACAAACAACGGTGAAGTCACGACCGAAAACAAGACACAGAGAGCTACACTAGACCCAAAACTGTGTATTGGTGATGTGCCGGATGTCCGTATCCGTATCCGCGGATATCCGTGGGAGAAGAAAGATTCGTATCCGTTACTATTTTGACGGATCTATTACGGATCTTTAAACGGACAGATAAAATTCTATAAATAGGTAATAATGGAATTTAATAGTTTTTCATAGGTAACAATGAAAAACTATTTAATTCCATTCGAATTCTTTTTTATTTCTTAAAATCAAATATCACACGCAAACACTTATCGTAGTGAGTTTCAAGGTCACCCGCACCGACACCGATTGAGTAAGAAAGTTAAGATCCGTATCCGTATGCGCGGATATGACACCAAATGTCCGTATCCGTATCCGTATCCGTATCCGCGAATATACATTTTTAACGATCCGGCACATCACTAGTATTGTGCCAACTCTTAGTTATCCAGCAGTGAATAATCTATTCATCCGACGATATACAAACATTTAGCATCACTGTTTAGAAAATCACGTCATACTATTTATGCTTGGGTTCACAATATTGGTAAGTACCATAATATTGATAGGTGATTCATATCAATACCTGTAGCTGTTTGAAAACGTGCGGTAACCGTTGTTCGTAGTGTTGTCTTTGCGCCTCGTTTGTTTTCCGCAGCTGGTCCATGTATTCCTGTTTCGCATCTTCACACGCTTGACTTCTGAGTTTCATATTCGTTTTCTGTTTTTCTACCTCCGCTCGACTGTAATTGAGTAACAACATGAATATGAGAATAGTTAGCCAGAATTTGTAAGCTCATTAGGAGTAGGTATATAGAGAACTAGGAAGGTCAAAGTGTCATGATATAAACGAATGAAATCCTCCTCAAAAAGGACAGTTTATCTATGGTTAACAGTGGTTCATCAGGTGTTTGGTATGGGGGAAGTATCATTTAGGTTTGAAGCTAATAAGCAATATGGGTCTCCTACTGCTCTCGGTCTCTTTTATGATTTGACCAAAATCTTTTCCGCTATGAGCCTATACTGATCTTCAGAGCGGTACGGTGCGGCGTTGCTGCTGTTGCAGTTCTTGGACGGCTCCATACTTGATACTCAATTTGCACCAGCTCGCCGCTTCTTTCGTCATCGAATTTCTCAAACAGAGTACCAAGTACACCAGTTGTTTAAACTATTCGTTTAAACATAAAGTGTCATCTACCAGGTCAACATCTGCACTCTGAAACGCATCCAGCCATCCATTCGGACCTTTTCGCCGCTCGCTTATACGATTTCTATTCTATGCACTCGCTCTAACGGACGCACTGCTGTGTCGAGCATGTCCATAACTTTTAAACATCGATATAATGTATGTAGGATGGGCCCTTTCATAGTAAAAAGTTGGGCGTCCGACTTGTGGTGAATGTCCCTCACCTGTATAAGCCTGTCCTTGTCCCCGCCATAGCGCTGTCCCGCTTTTCAGACTAGATGGCGTAAAATAAGTCCACATTCTTTGTTTGACAGGGCCCGTCTATGATCCGTATATTTACCTTAGGTTAAAGTCAGCATCTGCCCTCTGAAACGCCTCCAGCGCCCGCTCAGACTCCCTCGCTGCCCGCTCGTACGCTCTCCGCGCCCGCTCCAACGAGCCCACCGCTGTGCCAAGCACTGCCATTTGTTTCGAGCCTTCGTTTAAATGTTGCTGGAGAAATCATCAAAAATTATTGCCTAAATTATTCCAAATACAACACAACAAATTATTCCAAGATAACAAATTTTCGAGAAATTAAGGCTCACTTTAGCAAAACATCAGCTAAAGCTACACATTTATTTCTTAAACTGTTTCTGATAACATATGCATAGCATTTTAGTCAAATGATTCGAATTATGATCACTTAAGCGATCATTTAAAATTTAGTTCTTTTGTCATGTAGAAGCGTCTAAGCCACGCTATTTCAATTATTACATTAATGTAATGAAATTTTTTATTTTTAAACTGATTTAATGACCCTCACCTTCCTCTCCTCGCGTAATTCCTTAGCGAGTAGATGCAACTCCCGGACTACATTTGACTGTAAGTTTTCCGCTACAACTTCGCGCTGACCCGCGAAGTCGCCTAACTCTTGGAGAAGCTGTCTGAATGCTTTGCAAGCTGTGTACCTGGAAGGGATAGAGAAATAGATATAAGACCAGACCGTAGATACAGTTTAGATCGTTAAGACGCATCACCAGCTTCCATCTTACATCAACCAACTTCCATCTACTGCGTTCTCTCATGACTACAAAGGGCGGATAAACAAATTTCTCAAAAGTCGGTAAAGTATTGGCGGTTCCTCTGGTGCTGCAAATGTTCATGAACGGTGGTAATCACTTAACATCAGGTGGGCCGCCTGCTCGTTTGCTCGCTGTATATTTATTAAAAAAAATACAAATATTTTTGTTGTAATTACTGCAAATTCGAAATTTTTAGGTAAACCTAAATACGTCCAAGACGCTACCGTTTGTGTTTGGATACAATAATCTTTTTCGCAAATCATGACGCACATGACACATCGTATTAAATATGGTAGCTGCTAAATATATACTAATGACTAATACATATATCTGTTACACATGCATTTATATAAGCTTGTTAATACAAAGGTAATATTAAAATTCTGTGCTATTAATTATCAAAATATATTATTAAGTTTAAAAAAAAGTAAAATGTATTGTGAATGTAGTAGAGTGCAAGAGAAAACGTGTTACGTTTTCTCTTGCATCATCAAAATAAATTACCAATAAGGTTAAAATGTTAAAGATACACAAACAAACCAAAGCCAAATATGGAAAGCGTAATATTATATTTAACGAATTCACAGCTGCATCGATTTAGCACCCATAAACCTGCGTCGCGTCGATTTAAAAGGTTAGTAGGTGTTTGATATGCAATTTGTACAAAAAAAAGAAACTACATCTAAAGATCAAAATGTACAAATCATGGATTCTGAGAATGAAATATACATATATACTTACAGTTCGCGCGCGAGTTGAATGCAAAGTAAATGTACGTGTCACCATACATTTGCTCTGCATTCAACTCGTGCGCGAACTATATTTACCTACTGTACTTTATAAGTTACGTAATTATAAGAAAATGTTATATTAAATGAATGTTATACTATACATCTGCATTCTGCATTTATTTTATAACAAGCAGATGCCCGCGACTTCGTCCGCGTGAAATAAGTTTTTTGAATTCCCACGCGAACTCCCTAATTTAATATATAGCATATGACACTCACAAATAATGTGGCTTTCTATTGGTACCAAAATTTACAAAATCGGTTCTGTAGCTCCAGAGATTACCTGTTTACCTAACTTCACCTGTTTATAATATTAGTATAACTATAGAAGTATCTCTAACATTATATAGGTAGTACAAAATTAAAATATTTAACATCCAAATTAGCGTAGGTTTAAATTGCTGTAAGTAATAAATGTAAAATAATTAACTCAATAGTATTCAATAAAAAAGATGCTAATGGGTGTAAATGGTGTAGAAATATGAATTATGAATGAGTGCAATTGAAAAACGTCTGACACAAAAATATAGAATGTAACTAACTTTTTATCAAATATATTTTATGTTTAAAAACACGCAACAAGTCTAACACGTGAAGACGCCATGCATGATTAAGAGACTAGCGAATAAACAAGTTTGTAATAAATGGCAATACAACCATTGATATCAGAGAAGACCAATGAAATAATGGGAACAAAGTGTTATACTTACTGGTATTCATCTTCCTCTTTCCTTTTGGGTTGATAATTTTTGACGAGTCTCCTGAAATAACCAGAAATAGATTTATTAAATAAATTTCAGTAAATGAAACAAACAATGTTTTGCATATTAATTGCGGTAATAATATGTGGTAACTGTATGTTAGGAATGTTAAAATTTGACGGCTATCTAAATGTTAATAATCTAAACGCACTCTAATGATATCGAATATTTAATACTAAATAATTTGTAGTTTTAAATGCTTAATAGGATTAAAATATAAATTCGGATTTAACAGTTTCTAAAAGATGAGAGCCGATGGTTTTATGCTGCATTTTATGTTAAAATTGTTGATGAATTAGGCATTCGGCTTCGACCTTGATGAAATTTGACCTTTGATGAAAATCGGTTGAACAGATACATTTTTTGATTCCCGCGGAAACTCTTCAATTTTCCGGGATAAAAAGTAGCCTATGTCCTTCCCCGGGATGTAACCTATCTCTGTACAAAATTTCATCAAAATCGGTTGAGTAGTTCGGCCGTGAAAGCGTAGCAGACAGACAGACAGACACACTCTCGCATTTATAATATTAGTATGGATTGCTTAGGTATAGCTCAACTTTAACGAAGTTCTAAAACTTGTTATGCCATTATAATTCGCATTACCAGATCCCAATACTTATCTGGCCTCTATTATTATCATTATCGAAGTAATATAAGATGTCTAGCTTATAACATAATATTATTATAGAATTAATTTATTAAATCAGCTAATTTATATTCGGTAAACAATTTGAAATGGTGTAGTGAAAGTGAACATTTTGCAGATTTGCATATGAAACTAGCGTGACAGGTTTAGATGGATGGCATCTCATTCAATTTACGTATCCCTTTATTTTTACATAAGCATTTTTGTATAAATTACATCCTATTAACTATTTAAGTAATATTATATAACATATCAATTCCATAGCCTATTAGTTTAATCATATTTTAAGCAATCACTGAACTTTCTATTGATATAATATTACATTTTATTAGCGAATCAAAACCCTTACCTAAAATACATTGATAGACAACCGGCCGGTTTCTGAATTGAGAATTTCATGTTGAGTCTGTCTCAAAGACTACTTAAGGACTAATTAGGCAAAGTTTTGTTTCTGAATTGATATTGTGTAAGGTTTGAGAGTTAGAACTTGCTGTTTTTGCTTCAATGCTTAATTGCAGAAACCGGCCCAATATCAATTCAGAAACAAAATTTTGCTTAATAACCTAGTCCTCAGGTAGTCTTTGAGACACACTCAACATGAAATTCTTAATTCAGAAACCGGCCGAACATCAAGAACATTGTTTGGTAACTACTTACCTGAGTTTTCCTGCATATTCTAATTCTATCGCGCATCTATCCTTCACGAAGTTTCCGTATTTGTCTAAGAATTCAATTCCTTTGTGTGTATGGGCGGCTAAGTTATCATATTGATCCTGCGAACAAAAGAAAAGTTTTCTTAATGCATTGGTACGGTAACTTTAATTAAGAACTTTGATTAACTCATAACTTTTCCAAACAATTATTCGTACAATCAACATATACATATAACACTGGCTCGAAGTTTTAAGTCCATTCTAAGAAACTCTGTACCTATACTAGTATGAATGGGGACCTAGCATAGAGTTCTTAACTCTATGGGACCTAGCCTTTGACACATTGGCACAAATCGTTAAACGATACAACCAATATCATTTGAGTACTTTATTTTAAAAATCGTTGTCTATTAGTTACCTAACTAAGAAATCTTCATAAACATTGATAACATTATAATAATTGGACAGAAGCAGGCGTTACTTTCAGCAAGTCCATGGCAATAAAGGAACTAGAAATTTAATTCGCTACAATCCGCCACAGTAGGCAAATCTATGTGGTACAGTGTGCATCTTGCAGCTGTAACTTGCGATGTTCACCACACCACACAAATCCTCCAGAAATATTCAATCGTGTATTTAATTAATTTAGTTAATTTAATCGTAACTAGCTGATGCCCGCGACTTCGTCCGCGTGTTTTAAGTTTTTTGATTCCCGCGGGAACTCTTTAATTATCCGGAATAAAAAGTAGCCTATGTCACTCTCCAGGTCCTCAACTATACCTAGGCCAAAAATCACGTTGATCCGTTGCTCCGTTGTGACGTGATTGAAGGACAAACCAATAAACCAACAAACAAACACACTTTCGCGTTTATAATATTAAGTATGATTGGTGTTTTAATGGTGCATTGTCGAGTCAACGTCCCCTGAGGATGCTCCGGTGTCGGAGTGAAGCGTAGGTACCTACGTTGGGATTATTTCTGGAGGATTTGTGTGGTGTGGTGGGTGTGGTATATCGCAAGTTACAGCTGCAAGATGCACACTGTACCACATAGATTTGCCTACTGTGGCGGATTGTAGCGAATTAAATTTCTAGTTCCTTCATTAACATAATAATTATAAAAGTTTACCAATAAGGGATTCGAACCCGAGGCTGTTCGGAAAATCTGCATGCTGTCAATATAATTGAACGATATCGGCCAAAACTGGAGGATGTGGATTGCGATACAGCGGGGTCATCAGGAACGGACGCAAAATCATATCTCGTATGCTGTAGGTACACACCACAATGGACGATTTTATCATAGAGCTGATGAGTAATTTTTAAATGCATAAATAAAATTTTATCAAATAAATATTATAAATGCGAAAGTTTAGATGGATGTTTGTTACTCAATCACGCCCCAACGGCTGAATGGATCTGGCTGAAATTTGGCACAGAGAAAGATTATAGTCTGGAATAGCACATAGGCTACTTTTTATCCCGGAAAATTTTTGGTTCTCCTCTAACTGAATGGATGAAGTCGCGGGCATCTTACTATGGGGTAAAGCGGCAGATATTCAAAAAATTTTTGTATTACAAAAAAGGGCAATACGTGCAATTTATAATTTAAAACCGCGTGAATCCCTTAGAGAGAAATTTAAGGAAATAGGTATTCTTACAGTAGCCTCGCAATATATTTATAGTAATCTAATCTTCGTAAAACAGCACATTCACAATTACAAAAAAATATGCGATCTGCATGATAGGCAAACTAGAGGCCGCCATAAGCTCGTAACTCCATCGCTCCGCCTCAAGAAGGTCCGAAGGTCGTTCGTGGGAATGAGCATTCTATTTTATAACAAAATTCCACAACCTATCTTGAACTTGCCTTTACACAAGTTTAAGAAGTCCATTAAAACTTAAAAGTATGCTCCTGAAAAAAGCTTATTTATACTGTTGAAGATTACGTAAATGACAAAGGAGCATGGATTTGACTCGCTCCAGCAATGCTAAGGACAGCTGTTACTTATTGTATTCTACAAATTAATGAAATTGTACCTATATTATTTTTTTCAAAAGAGCAACCGCCGAGTTTCTTGCTGGTTCTTCTCGGTAGGAATGGCATTCCTAACCAGTGGTAGATTCACTCGACGATTCAAAAGTACTTGTAAAAGTCTATTTGAATAAAAATAATTTGAATTTTGAATTTTTTTGAATTCGCTAGTGTATCAATATGAAACCAAAATACTGAAGCTATGCACGGCCGCTTAAATTTTTCACAAAGTTTTTCTTCAACATCGTTTTCAATACACATCTAATGTATAATTAATGTACAATGTACATAGCTCAATACTTATCAATTATAATATATTTATTACTTTTCCGCGACTTCGTGCTTGTGTGTTAAAGTTTTTAGATTCCCGCATTATAAATTATAATCTTATTAATTTTGTCGGATAAAAAGTAGTCACGTCCTTAGGATACAAGTTAACCCCTGTACTAAATTTCATCGAAATCGGTTGAACAGATGGGCCATGAAAGCGTAGCAGACAGACAGACCCTTTTTATCCTGGAAAATTCAGGAGTTCCCGCGAAAAACAGAGAAAAGAAGTTCGCTAAAATTAATAAAACGAAATCCACCTAGGTACCTACTATCTGTTTCCTGCTCTTGATAAAAGCTTACAAGCTTTATTTAAACTTTAAAGTAATTGATAAATACCTTTTTCCCCAATGCATTATCATTATCAACGTGATCCCATAAAACCACACATTATCCTCTACCCTTCTGCCCAACGTGTTATCACTTATCAATATAATGCCAGTGTACACAGATAGCGTGCAACGCACACGCAACACCTCTGTCAAAGCAATGGACGGCGCCCTTGACTTGTGCTGAGGTTTGTTGAGGACAACGACACATAATTGTGCACCTCGGCTTTTCCTAGACGGATGCGATCTATCAATTGATGATTACTTTAAGGAGTTTTCTTAGGGTGGTCATTAGACAATCAACTAACAGCGATCTTGACTCCTAGAGATAGAGGCCTACCGTCATATTTTTAATCCCCAACGTAAAAAGAGAGGGTTGTTATAAGTTTAACGTGTCTGTTTGTATATCTGTCTGTGGATCGTAGCTCCCAAAAGGATGAACCGATTTTCGTTGAGTTGTTTTGTGTCATAGATAATTTTATCCCGAGTGTACTTAGTCGTGTTTCATGAAAATCTGTCATCAATCATCCGTCTGAAGGTCATCAGCTTTTTTCTAGTTGATAAATTGATTTATATGTTACTTCCATATTATGTCGGGGGTTGTTTTAAATTTGTAATTTAAACTTGTGATATCTGTACAACTACATACATTGGGCTATACGCAGGATGCTCTATGTGTAAAATGTACAGAATTTGTTAGATCATTTGCGACAATAAAATGGTCACTACGCATAATGTTCAAAATCCGAAATGGTTTTAACGATTGGAAGAATCACCTCTGGGTAATAAAAAAATGTAGTAAGTAGTCATTCATCAGTCAGTGCATCTGCTGGCAAGGGATTCACGAATCACGACATCGGATACGCATGAATCACTGTAAACGCTTGTACGTTCCTTGTCTACATTTACATATGTATATAGGTATATTAAGCTTTCGCATGCTAAAATAATCTTGTTAGCTCATAACATGAATAAGCCCTGACCACTGGAATACATATGGACAAAATGAAGGGAATTTTAGCTTCGAACGAAGTAACTGTAATAGTGTAGATACGAAAACATGTCATTAAAAAAAGAAAATTTTAGCAAATTCATAGAAGCTGTAACAAATAACCAGCTGGTGGCTGGTTTCGTTAAATTTCTGAATATCATTTTAATGGGAGCCTATAATCCAAAGTCGTAAGTTTTTAGAGTTTTTTTTTTAATATATAGGCTAGCACTTGGCTGCAAACAGACTTGAAATAGACTTATTTTCAAAAGATAAGGCTGTTACGTAAAGCTACGTAACACGTAAGCGTACGTACGTTAGATATAGCTGTTACGTTAATATGTCACTCATGCCCCTCTTCAATAACAAATTTCACAGATTTTTTGTTTAGCGAAATCAAACCGGGAAATCTTTCATTAATATCAGTCGCCTGAATTCACTACATAATTATAACTGGTCGTGTTCATGTGAATATTTGCCTCCATATTATTCCCTGGAGACAGGGGAGGGGGGACAACAAAACTTGTTATAATAATATTACTGTTTCCAGAGCTTCACGTGCGCTGTGACGATCGATACTAAAGGGCCGTACACGGTTAACCAGGGTATTTGGTCAATGCAATACTCAATACACACTGATTTTGGGCAGTGCATCGCAGGCACTACAGCCAAAATATGGGATGCCAGCTATGGGCACCTTAGCATTTTTTCGCGTGCCTGTTGGCCTAACAACATGGCCCCAACAATCTGACAAAGTGCATTGGCCTATCGGCCAGTATCCGACTATTGTTAATCTATTACCGTCTCCTTTACATACACGCGTACTGCAATACGTTGCACTGTCGTTTTTCATTACGCCTAAGGCCTAGTTTATCCCATTCCCAAGAGAGTTAATAGATCGAAAGATGGCTTCTTATTTGGAGGAGATTCTGTGATTTTATAGAGCTCAAAATTATTTTAGCATCTCATCTGCCTATTAAGCATAAGAAGGACCAAGTAAATATTTACCCAGTACATTATGAACTAAGTCCTAATTTACTAACAGTATCAATTAAATTCTGCTTATATGGTGTGTGAAATAAGGCAAGAAAGATGCCTTAACTACCTACAGTTGTTCCGCAAGGCTGAAGTTATCGCATTTTTTTTCTTTAAAAAAAACGTTTTTATGGCAGAGTGTGGCAGAATGGCCGTGAGAACTAACCAGACGGTGCTATTTTTTGTCCAACCTGTATATTTTATTTGTTTACATATTTGCTACTGCTTATGCTATAATTAATCACTATTTTTTAACCTATATTTTTTTTTTAAGTTATAAGTTTAACGTGTCTGTGTATCTGTCTGTGGTATCGTAGAGCCCAAACGGATGGATCGATTATCGTTTAGTTTTTATTTGTTTTATAGATAATTTTATCCCGAGTGTTCTTAGCCATGTTTCATGAAAATCTGTTCATTCGTTTGAAGGTCATCAGATTTTTTCTTAATCTGTTACTTCCATATTATGTCGGGGGATGTTTTAAATTTGCAATTTATACTTGCTAATGATTAAGAGCGCTTCAATATCTGCAAACCCGCAAATTTAAAAGCAAATTAGAAACACGCTAATTTTGGGATACTGACTGACCCCTCCCCAGCTTTTACTTATTTTACAGCTGACAGCTATTCCGCTTCTATATCTGAAAACCCGCAAAAGCAACTTAGATGAAACACGCTAATTTTGATATACTGACTGACCCTCCCCGGCTTGTACTTATTTTACAGCTGACAGCTATTCCAAGTCTTCCGAAGAATAAAGCTGTCGAGTTATCAAGTTGTTATCAATATCCTGCCAATCAATACCAGTGCGAGACCAGATTTACAATGCCTACTTTATGAACTGTGAATTTTTTACAAAGGTTTTTCAATAAATTTATCTATTGTAGCTTTAAGGGATTTTTGCAGAATAATCTAGTTTTAAGAAACTAGATTTACTTTTACTTTGCCTTGGCCTTTGTCATGAAAATTAAAAGAGTATTTTTTTATAGCGAACAAACACGGATCATTCAATAGCTTAGTGCTAGTTTAATGTTGGATAAACAAATTTCTAAAAAGCCGGTAACACTGCAGACGACTGCTAATCCCACATTTTACGTAAAATGTAGAGAATTAAATGGACGTGGAATGGGATAATTTCCTTTGCGTGGAGTTACCAACGCAATATAAATAATTATTCGGGATAACTAATTGATGGTCGAAGAATGCTAGGGTAGCAAGGTGGTGCAAATTAAAGTGAATGAAGATTACAAGACATCCTGTGACAATTTCCGTGAACAGACATTCATAATATGGAAAATTGTCATTTGATAATTTATAGCCGGAGCAACATATTCCGTGTTGGTTCGGTTCGTTGTCCCTGCCAAGGCAACATCAACTCTGAGAGAGTGCCCTGACTAGACGTGGGAGAACTGGCTTGGTGACAACCGCATGCGTTTCCACGCCATTTGAAGAGCACTGTATGACTAAAAGTGCATTAACTTGGTGGAATATTAATGCACAATCTATTTCTAGAGTCATTAAGTTACCCACCTCCTCCCCCTTGCAAAGGCGTCCACGAGTAAAGGGACTTCATTAAGCGAAACATGACGTTTGCGCTTTGAACGACTCGGCGGAGGAGTTGGGACATGGTACTTTTTAAAATTATTGCATTAACTTCCAAAATTTTTTTTGAATAATATAATAGTAAGACACGGATATTAGGTCTTATTGGTAGGAATTAGGAATTTTTTGAATGAATTAACTTATTATAATTTTTAATTTTATTATAGAAGAATGTCTCCATATTTAGGTACTGCAAACTAACAGGATCTTGGAGCGAATATAAACATGTTAGGACAGCCGCAGAAACATCAAAAACGGGAAACGTAAATATAGACAAATCTATTTCAAACCTTTTTCGATCAGTAAACCAAATTTCCTTTCGATTATTGCCGAAAATATACTCTAATACCATTCTGGAGAGTGCACTTCAGTTTGGATCTTTGCTTTTAACTAGTACTTACGAGTATATACAAATATGTACAGTATAATCATGTGTACGAAATGTTAAGTGTCCGGCGCTTAAATCGGAATGCGCCAGTGGAATGCGCGTACCATCATCAGTATTCTGAACACATCTAAAGCGGTTACCAACACATGTAGCAAACAGAAACCTTGGCAAATTGTTATTAGAACTTAATGTTACTACTGTAGTATTATTAAATCAACGAGCCAACTTTTTATGGCCTCTATTTTAATGAGAAAGAATGTCTAGTTTTAGGTCATTAAGTAATTTGTAGGCTATTGAGAGATCCTATTAAAATACTAGCTGATGCCCGCGACTTCGTCCGCGTGGTATAAGTTTTTTGTTATTCCCGCGGGAATCCTAATTTTCCGGGATAAAAAGTAGCCTATGTCACTCTCCAGGTCCTCAACTATACCCATGCCAAAAATCACGTCGCTCCGTTGCTCCGTTGCGGCGTGATTTAAGGACAAACCAACAAACAAACACTTTCGCATTTATAATATTAAGTAGGTATGATGATCTCCAAATATAAGCCTCCTTAGTACTTTAGTAGGAGGCTTGGAGCAGGCAGAAGCACCATTCTATGTATAAAATCTTGGCTACGTAGAACCATCTATATTTAAAAATTAATAGTTATGTAGAGATTAAATTATAATATAACTCTCTATCCATACTTAATATTATAAATGCGAAAGTGTGTCTGTCTGTCTGTCTGTCCGCTACGCTTTCACGGCCCATCTATTCAACCGATTTTGATGAAATTTGGTACAGGGGTAGGTTGTAGCCCGGTGAAGGACATAGACTTCTCTTTATTCCGGAAAATTTAAGAGTTCCCGCGAGAATCGAGAAAACTTGGTCCACGCGGACGAAGTCGCAGGAATCATCTAGTTATACATAAAATAAGAGTAACACTAGATAGAACTTAGATATAATACTATAGTACTCATAAGGACTTTGTTTACAAGCGATCGTTTTAATTAGAACATTGACACTAATAGCGTTGGTACTCTGAACTTCAATTGCGTGTAGCATAAATTAAACCACCATAGTATTTATTACATTAGAAGTTAGAACCTATTGCAATGCCTGCTTTATAGTATTCAAAGTGTATTTAACATTCTAAATTCGAATTGTTAATTTTTACGGGACCTTTTGCGAACGGAACGTTTTGCAAACGGGACCTTTTTGTAACGGTGGGACATTATGCGACCGAATCTGGGTAAGATTGTAAGTTTACTTAATATTATGTTACGAATTCGCGTGAAAAAATGACAAAAGTCGATAATATGAAAGTTCAAGCACTGTGTAACTTAGGCATTTCAATTTTCATCATCAAAGTCCTAAAATATCTACATGAAATCATACCAATATAATAAATGCGAAAGTGTGTTTGTTTGTTGGTTTATCCTTCAATCACGCCGCAACGGAGCAACGGATCGACGTGATTTTTGCCATGGGTATAGGTAGTTGAGGACCTGGAGAGTGACTTAGGCTACTTTTTATCCCGGAAAATTAAGGAGTTCCCGGGGGAATTAAAAAAAACTTAAACCACGCGGACGAAGTCGCGGGCATCAGCTAGTATGTAATAATTATGAAAGTGACGCATTTTAAGAAATGAAAGCGAAGCCTAATTATGTATTATGTATTATAACTCTAGGATATGGAATGCCATTCCGACTTCCGTTTTTCCCTCCTCTTTTAATATAGGTACCTTCATATCAAGGGTGAATGGGCATCTTCTAGGCAAGCGCGCTCCACCTTAGGCTGCATCACCACTTGCAAGCAGGTCTGATTGCAGCCAAGCGCTAGCTTACATATTAAAAAAATATGACCATGTATTTAAAAGCGGACAAAACTATGCCAAAAATTCAGTGTGGGCAGTAATTGTTTTACATAAATTGAAATTACCACCTACAACACGCTATGTCTACAAATCCACGTAATAACTACCTATCATAATTCAAAACACAGGCGTTGACATTGAACTTTACGGAAAGATAAAACACCTGTTATAACTTATAATAATAATATAATAGATACGCTATAGTTAATATTTATTAAGTAAATATATACATAATATAAAAAACCGGCCAAGTGCGAGTCGGACTCACGCACCGAGGGTTCCGTACAAACATGTAGTAAGTTTTTAATTATTAAAAATATTTTTATTATATGACGTATTAAAAAAAAACTACTTACTAGATCTCGTTCAAACCAATTTTCGGTGGAAGTTTGCATGGTAATGTACATCATATATTTTTTTTAGTTTTATCATTCTCTTATTTTAGAAGTTACAGGGGGGGGGGGGACGACACACATTTTACCACTTTCGAAGTGTCTCTCGCGCAAACTATTCAGTTTAAAAAAAAATGATATTACAAACCTCAATATCATTTTTGAAGACCTATCCATAGATACACCACACGCATAGGTTAGATGAAAAAAAAATTTTTGAGTTTCAGTTCTAAGTATGGGGACCCCCAAAATTTATTGATTCACAGAATACATCTACTTGCCAAGTTTCAACAGTATAGTTCTTATAGTTTCGGAAAAAAGTGGCTGTGACATACGGACGGACAGACAGACAGACAGACAGACAGACAGACAGACATGACGAATCTATAAGGGTTCCGTTTTTGCCAAATTTGGCTACGGAACCATAATTATTTTATATGAGTATTGACTAAATTATAATTCGTTATAATATCGGGTTTTATAATTCTTAATACTTATACATATGATGGAACAATAATAGTATGTCAGTAAATAATTATGTAAATAGTCAAAAGGAACACTGGTACTCTGGTAAATATGTCTTACAAAACTAGATTTTGAAAAGTTGATATGAAATCAAAACAGTTAGGCACTATGCTTATTTATATGCCAAGAACATAGGCAAAATTTTCTATAACAGCTATATTTTGATTCTTGACATATCTCGCTTGAATGATAATCCCATTCTAACTTTACTTTGTTTATTATTAACTATAACTAACGCCATAATGTAATACATACTTACCTATATTATATAATGTGTACAATGTACTTAAAGACGAGATAAAGAGCTTAGCTTTATGCTTTGCCAAGTAATTTTTCGTTGAACGAGTGAAGCGTATCGATAAAAACAATACGGCGGTGATCCGTGCCTTTTGTTGTGGTGTCAAGATGATTTTGTTTCGTGATTACGGACGGGTGGCCTTGTCTTATAATATGTATTGATATCAAAGCGTCTCACTTGAATGCCAATGTCGCATGCATAGGTATATACAGCTGCTTTTATTTATGAAACACTATTGTTAGTTGGAATAATATGTACATTCATTAACAAACTATTATTTATCAGCTAAACCTTAATTCCATATTTATATAAATACTAATTATATGTTTAGGTAAGGTTTAAGATTAAAATTAACTTATGCTTGTCACTTGGCGTAAAAAATACTTATAATATCATTACATTAAATATTATCTATGACACATAATATAATAAGCGGATTCCCGATTCTGTGATTTTATAGCCAAAATTGATACTTATGTAAGTATATAAATAATACATATATATACTTATTTCATTTAAGTAAATGTCAATTTAATTAAACGAATAACAACCTTACACTAAAAAAATATTTAATATAATCCAACTGCCTACATACCTACTGCCTACATACTTGGGTATTTACAGTTCATAATTTAATGATAGCAGACAGGAAACGAAATACATGTATATAACAACTAGCGGATGCCCGCGACTTCGTCTGCGTGGAATAAGTTTTTGTTAATTCCCACGGGAACTCCTTATTTTTCTGGGATATATAAGTAGCCTTTGTCACTCTCCAGGTCCTCAAATATACCCATGCAAACAATCACGTCGGCCTCTTTCTCTGTTGCGGCGTGATTGAAGGACAAACGAACAAACCAATAAACCAACAAACAAACACACTTTCGCATTTATAATATTAGTATGATATTACATAATACGTGTAAACTACGGGAAGTAATAGTTCAGTAACTTTTGGCACTCTGTACTCTGTAGGTACGAAACATGTTTTTATATTGGTACTTTGATTACGCGTTATGTTTGTTCTCATTAATTTTAATTAATTTAATTTAGGACAACTACTTACCAATGTTACCCATATAATTTAAAAAATTAGTTTGCGAACTTCATGATTCGTGACTCGTGACGTTTTAGAAATTATTTCAGGTAGGTACGACTTGACATACACACACATGTTCTTCAATAGCCGTAGTTAGTATTGTCTATATCCCCTCTGTTTCATACGATTGTTTTATTTCAAATTCAAACACAAATACGACGTCGACAACTCGAGACACGTCCGACGCAGTAGGAGGCTAGTTTTCCCTTCAATACTAAAGCATTGGCATTCCGCAAAACGAATATGAACACGTACGCTAACACTTCTCACAGTCTATTGATTATGAAACAAAAAAAAAACGAGTAATTAAAGTGAGCGCCTTTGTTTACACAGGCTGTAACCTTTCGCACGGTGTTCAAAGCATAATTTTTACTTCCGTTTCATCTTGACTCCGTCATCCAAGTCACACCGGAACAGGGTCGCCGGGTAATCGGTTTTATCGAATATGACTTATGAGTCACGCGAGAGGAACGCCCTGGCCTTTACTAATTAGCACCTCGTTACTCATCCATTCTTTATCAGACAACAATGCTATAGGTCCTACTCCGTGATAAGATTACAATATATGTACCAACTGGCCGAAGCGTCAACAATGAGCGTATGAAGAGACCGAATGGAATACAGTAGCCCTTATAAAATCAGTAACACAGGGCAGTAGACACATATTATTTGTGCATATTATGTCACCGTAAGATTGTAATCTAACGCTTTTTTTTCGAAGGATTGTAAACAGTCGAAAGATTGTGAAACGTTCAATGTTAATTTTTGAAATATAGTCATAGTATTTACGTTTTCTTGTCTCTTTCTTGTAGGTTAGGTTAGGGTTCAACATAAATAATCAAGTACATAATATGTTCTATCGGGTTAATAAACCTAACAGATTCAAATTTCGCGAGTTAGATTATAATGTAACGGTTTTTACAATCTTACGGTGACACATATATCATATATAAATATTTATATACCTACTAAAACTTTACTAGATTTTCACAGGTGGCATATTCAGATGCTATTAGGATGACAGCATTCTATCCTTTTCTCTCGTCTGACTGTAATTATAAAAGGATAAGAAATAAACCTGATTTTATTATCCCCATACCGTCTGGATTGGTTTACACCAACCTAAAACGTTACTAAATCGCCTTTTTACTGAGCGAGTATTATACTCTAAGACCTTAGTACTATTTGACATAATATAAGGTGGTATTACGATTTTATGAATTTATGATGATAAATTATTATGGGCTCATGTCTTATCTCATGTGCAGTTAGTTCGCCCTTTAATGCGTAGATGAGATGGTAATGGCTTGGTGTAAAAACTGAAAGCTTGTTCAATGCAATATCATTATTTATTATAACTACCTACCAGGAATAATAACAGCTAAACTAATAAGATTGACATGAGATTGCAGTCACAGAGGAAGACATACCTACAATTCAATTACACAAAGTCAGATTTTTTATCAGTTTAATGTAATTAGTGTCGAATGAAATAGATACACATTAAAATTATGTAACACTAACGGTGTATCATTTAGATTGCTTTAAATTCTAATAACAAGACTGAAAAGAGAATGGCAAGAATGCTGGTAAAATAAATAATTAAGGTTCCACCAAACAGGTGTGATTTGCCAGTCATAAATATCTTCTTGTTTAACTTAAGTACTAAATCGATTCGTCTTTATAATAGTTATTAAGTATTTATTATCTTTTCTGTCACGGTTGAATTTTGTCCGGACTAGTTTAATTTTAAAATAACTTAGTTAATTTTAATTAAGAACTTAATTATTTTTAAGAATAGTTGCTTCAACTAGACACGCTTACAGGAGTTAGGCTTATAGGAGCTATCAAACAAATGGTTCAAAAATAGGATATCTATCGCAGTATAAACGCCTTAATCTAAACTCGCCGGCATATTTAGCGGAACATAAAAAAAAGGTCCATAATTTAAAAAAATACGGTTTTATTTTAAAATCTACTTAATACACTTCTTTTGTTATTTAATGTTTCATTTGTTTTACTTAAAATGAGATCACATTAAGAACAGATTTTGCGAGTAAAGGCTATTTGTGAAAAATGGTACATTTTTGAACTTTTCATGTAACCGGGAAAAGTGAAATTTAATATTAAAATAACAATTAATTAAATTAGAAAAATGGTGATTAATATCGCGTATTTCCTCCACGTGCTCTTATTAAAGTTTCTACCCGTCTAGGCATACTGAGAATGATGTTATCGATGGCCTCCTGGGATAGTCTCCGCCATTCCTCAACTACGGCGATTCGCAGTTCACCCACGTTGGCAGGAGCTGGAATTCTGGACTTAACTTTTCTTTTCAGCAAGTCCCAAACGTGCTCTATTGGGTTCATATCCGGTGATCTTGCCGGCCACTCCATAACAGTGATATTCATATCATTAAGATAAGCTTGAGTTACCCGAGCGGTATGCGGCCGAGCATTATCCTGCATAAAAACAAAATCGTCACCGATATATGGGGCAAACGGTACGACATTTTCTTCTAAAACTTCTCTGATATAGCGGTCTGCAGTCAGACTCCCTCTGTCAATCACCACCAAGTCTGTGCGAGCTCCCAAACAAATGCCCGCCCAAACCATTATTGATCCACCACCGTATGCAACTGTAGTTTCAAATTTTGTATGAATGTATCGTTCTCCTTTGCGTCTGTATATTCTTTGTCTGCCATCAATTTGATTTAAGAGAATTCTGCACTCATCACTAAACAATACCTTACTCCATTAGTCCGCGTTCCAAAGTCGATATTCCTGAGCAAAAGTTAACCTGTTTCTACGATGATTTACCTCGAGCCTTGGAGCCTTGGCGGGCACAAATGAACCCAAACCAGCTTCTTCGAGCCTTCTTCGTACCGTACGCTCATTTACGGTTACACCCCGCACTGCTTCTAACTCATGTCGGGCTTGGACGGTCGTCAAACGGGGGTTCCTACGTACACGAAGCCGAATGAAACGATCATCCCTACTCGAAGTGCGTCTTTTTCTGCCTTGTCCTGCTCTTCTCACATAAGTACCGGTCTCCCTGAACCGTTGGATACTACGATGGATCGTTGAAACTGGTCGACGAAGATCTCTGGATATCACTCTGTAGGTTTGACCATTTCGTCGCATTTCGAGTGCCCTGGCAATCTCCGTTGGGGCTAAGTCAGGCATAATTCAGTCATCAACTCCAGAAAGATACGCGATTAAAAAAAACTAACAAAAAACAGTATTTCAATGAAATTTTAAATCAAACTCAGAAGGAAGAAATACTCGAAGTTCGCTCCAGGTAAGGTGTATTTGAATAAAATTAAAACAATTGCATAAAATGTGATGTTCAGTTGTTTTCTTAATTTAAAAATATTTAATTTAAATTAAATGACGTATAAACCAGCCAGCAACCTTATATGATACTGATATCAAACCTTTTTTTAGGGTTCCGTACCCAAAGGGTAAAAACGGGACCCTATTACTAAGACTCCGCTGTCTGTCTGTCTGTCTGTCTGTCTGTCTGTCTGTCTGTCTGTCTGTCTGTCTCCAGGCTGTATCTCATAGACCGTGATAGCTAGAAAGCTGAAATTTTCACAAATGATGTATTTCCGTTGCCGCTATAACAACAAATACTAAAAATTAAAAAAATATATATATTAAGGGGGGTCCCCATACAATAAACGTGTTTTTTTCGTATTTTTTTGCTCAATATTAAAAACGGTAACAGGTAGACGGTTCAAATTTTCACAGAATATTAAATTGTATATTACCTTTCAAAATAAATAATTAAATATCAATAAAGTAAATATTAAAGGGGGGCTCCCATACAATAAACGTAATTTTTTGATATTAACAGTAAACCTCTACAAACAAAGTTAGTTTTGCGGTTCATTAACAAAGATAATTATACCTACTTCTTGAGTACGGAACCCTCGGTGCGCGAGTCCGACTCGCACTTGGCCGATTTTTTATGTTCCGCTAAATATGCCGGCGAGTGTATGTATGATGCCTTCTACTAGGTACCTATATTTGAACTGCGTGGTTCTCGCATCCAAAGCAGATGGCTTTATGCTTATATAGACAATAAGATCCTAATCTGTTTGAGTTTTGAAATCACAATAGGTACTAGCCACTACGTAAGATACGATTTTGGTTGTTTCTCTTTCAATTTTACTAACGCGAATACTAATTTTACAAATGCCAGGAAGGCGTCGCGTCTTGGCAATCACAATTCACACAACCGTGGCGAATGGCATCGTGGGGTGGTCTTCTTTAACGTTAACGACAAACATTCTTTTAAATGTTAATGACTTTCCAGTGTACATAGTACATAGCATTGTACATAGTGAATCATGTATCAGCTGGTGGGTGCAAGGCGAAAATCTCAGTTAAAGAAAATTATGTCGAAATAAACTATTTTTTAAGTTCAATCATTAAAATGTTTATTATTGAATATTAATTAGACAAAGCACTGCCTACATAAATGTATTTCCTACGCGATAAATTTAAGGAAGTCCATTCGTTACGAGATCGAATGGCGTTGACAAATTTACCTAGCTACCTACTGAGCTTATGTGATTGATTACGACACCTACATGGACACATTATAGTACATAAACAATATGACATAAGTTAATTGCTTATCCACATGTAAATAAACGGTGGCAAATAGGGACCTAACTACCTAGTACTCATTCACAGTGAAATTATTCTCGGTTAAAATTAGAAATTATAACAAAAACATAATAGCGGGACCTTCAGCACTTATCCCTTCCAGGCACAACGACAGCAGCCCCAGGTCCTAGCATATGCAGATGAATAAATTGGTGTTACATTACCCTAAATATACGTTATACGTACTTATAGGAGTACCGAGTTTTGAAAATAGGTAAGTGGGGTATGAAAATGTACTCTTTCGAAAAAACCTTCATTAGGTAGCATAACCCAGTCTAGATGCTATTAGGATAATAAAAATTGCTTTATATCTTTTCCTCATACGAATACAGCCACTCGAGAGAAAGGGATAGAAAAGCTGTCATCATATTATGATAAGTACACGCATTTTTTAGGGTTCCGTACCAAAATGGTAAAATGGAACCCTTATGGTGCGACTTTCTCCGTCTGTCTGTCCGTCTGTCCGTCTGTCCGTCTGTCCGTCCGTCACACTCGATTATTTCAGTAACTACCGAAGCTATTGACATGAAATTTGGAATAGTTGTGTATATTAGTGGCCCAAAGACACTGGAATTAAAAAAAATTGGAAATTATTTTTGTTCTTTTTTAAAAAGGGGGGAAAATCGGAGGGTTGAAATTTAAAAGTAAGATAACTGTACTGTGTGGGGTATCATATGAAAGGGTTTACTTTGTACATTCTAAAACAGATTTTTAATTATTTTTAGACATGATAGTTTTTGATTTATCGGGGAAAAAGTCTAAAAAAATACCGTTCCCCCCCCCCCCCTATCTCCGGAGTTTACCAATCGAAAAATCTGAAATAATTATGGTCAATAGGAATTTATGTATATTTTACAGGAAAACTATAGCCAATGCTCTAACTAGCATAGTTTTTTTTGATATTAACAGTAAACCTCGTACTCGTCGTCAAATAAACATATTGGTTTTTGCCTGATTGTTTTGCTTCAGTACCTACTTCTTGAGTACGGAACCCTCGGTGCGCGAGTCAGACTCGCACTTGGCCGGTTTTTTTGTTTCCATACTACATATTTGTTTTAGTTTAGAAAGTTGTTTGTTCTGATTACTTAGCACCAAGTATACATATTTACCTGCATTGGTGGCTGGTAAATATTATTATTAATTGATAACTATTAAATTAATTATTTATAATTTATAGCTAAGTATAAATTATTAGGAACTGTGTTTTTGCTGGCTGGTAAATAATAATATTATAACTTAATTGATTACTGTTAAATTAATTATTTTATAATTTATAGCTACTAAGTATACATTATTAGTAACTGGGTTTTTTTCATACCTCATCAAAGGCTAGTTTATATAACAACTAATTATACCTTTTATTTAGAGTGGACTAATGTTTATTTTATCAAACAAAATACCTCTAACCTATTTTAATGAGTTGTAATAGGAAAAATCATTTAGTTCGTGATGCAGTTGCGCTACATTCTTCTAACCGAGCCCTAGGTTATGTAGACTAGAATTCACATAGTATTATAGCATAGCAGAAGGTTCATTTTGCACTGCATCCGATCCTCCGCAAAGAAGTAAATTAAAAATGCTCTAAAATGAGGGTATTCTTTTTTTATTTATTTATCCTAGCACTACTCAAATGTATAAATTATACACATAACTATAAAAACTCTTGTTTGACGTTTGGTATGTTCAGATAGGGTACATAACGGGGAAGGACATAGGCTAGCTTATATCTCGAGAAATTCTATTCATCATCTAGTCTTGTTTAAAGAATTTGACATCAATGATAATAATTAATAATGAAATACCTTTACTACTGACATTTCGTCGTCTGCCTCGTTGGTCTAGACTCTAGTGGTTATAGCATAGTCGACTGCGGATCACGAGGTCCTGGGTTCGATTCCCGGTCGGGCATAAAAGTTAGGTACCTATTGGGTTTTTCAATTAAGAAATTCTCAGTGCCAGCCCGGAGTTGGAAGTTGGCGGTGTTTCACCCCCGTGCCTCGGAGAGCTCGTTAAGCCGTCGGTCCCGGTTATTATCACTAACATGATAATAGTCGTTAAAGCCCGCCAACCCGCATTGGAGCAGCGTGGTGGGTCTAAGCTCTAATTCCCGCTCTCCTATGAGAGTGGAGGCCTGTGCCCAGCAGTGGGACGTTAATAGGCTGTAGTGATGATGACTGACATTTCGAACTTCGAACTTTCGATGAAATTCGAACAAAGCTTACCTACAGATATAACTAGCAAGATGGTAAATCCGCTTGAAGCTACATATTTCTATTGGTCTTCTAAGAATAAGTAGGTAAGTACATTTAATACTGAAGGATCTTTGCATTGTTATGCTGTCCGCTTTGGCATACACTTTGTTCAACAAAAGCATGAAATTGTAACATTTTACGAAAACAATACGAATACTGCTATACAAAAGCGGAAGATAAAACATCGGTCATATCATAATATTATATTTACCGTTAATAACCATATAAAATTTAGATTTAATTTTAAGACGTTCTGATCAGCTATTTTAGCGTTTATACTATCACATCGTGTTTTTTAAATTGGTAATCTATTACTAATATTATTATAAATATATTATACTAACTAGGCTACTAAATAAGCTGAGCGGTCTGGATGAAATTTGGCACAGAGATAGATTAAGGTCTGGAATAACACATAAGCTACTTTTTATCCCGGAATAGAGTTCCCTTGGGAACCAAAATAAACTCAAACCACGTGGACGAAATCGCGGGCATCAGCTAGTATTTAATTATTTAGTACATTATATAGTGTGAATTTGTAGGTATGTACAAGGTTAATATTGTTATATGGTACGTGTTTCTTATACCTAATATTTTAGTTGTTACATCTCAGATAATATGACGAACTTTAGCCATTTTCTCGTACCTATCCACATTATCACGTAACACGTTCAAGGATGAAACCCATGAAATATACCTAAGTACTTATAATGTAGAAATTCGTAGTTTATTTTGCCCCAGACTGCTCCACCACAGGCGTGAGTCACGAGTTGTGACGTCACGGGGTGTGACTCAGCCGACTGTCGAATAAACGGAGATATTGATACTGATATTGGTTTTTACATTAGGCCATGGTTTTGATACAAATGGTTTGTTTGGATTGGGCACGCTATTGTGTATTGTTGCTTTCATGACAGTATCTATGTTCTTTATAAGTAAATAATTATAATGAAATGAAATGAAATTATTTATTTCACGTATAGGACAACTTGTGCCACTTATGATAAGTCGTAAGGATCTACCACATAATCGGCCGGTTTCTGAATTGAGAATTTTATGTTGAGTCTGTCTCAAAGACTACTTAAGGACTAATTAAGCAAATTTTAGTTTCTGAATTGATATTGTGTAAGGTTTGAGAGTTGGAACTAGCTGTTTTTGCTTGAATGCTTAATTCAAAAATCGGCCCAATATCAATTCAGAAACAAAAATTTGCTTAATTAGTCCTTAAGTAGTCTTTGAGACAGACTCAACATGAAATTCTCAATTCAGAAACCGGCCGAATAACACGTATCTACCTATAAACTTACTTCAAAATAATTAAGTACTTTAAATGTTACTTACTTAATTTATGTAAGTATATTTATTTTACATTTCTTATTTACTTACTTAATTTATATGTAAGTATATTTATTTTACATTTATATTAACAAAATCTAGATCTAGAGGCAAGACAGTTTGTATGTGTCACCATACATAAGCTCTGCATTCAACTCCCGCGCGATTTTTACTTAGTTCATTTTATTAAAGTTAGAATTGCTCATGCAAATAGGTACCTATATAAATAAAGTTTAACTTGCAAAAATATTTCATTTCAGGGCTGAAGTCAAATTAACGGAATTCTGTAATATAAATCCTGTAATATAATCTAGCAAGCTAGGGATTAGTAGGTAGGTATATCAACTAAATATCACTATACGTATTGAGTCGATTGACAGGTATGTAATTATTAATTCCTTGGCAGTCTCTTGTAGGGACTTAACTATCAATAAGTAAAAGTGTTGGAAAGCAAGTGAGAAAGTGAAATTACTATACGACTTTTAATGATCAGTATAATGTATACACGATGCCGATATAATATTAAATGAAAGGGACCCGATCCATAATTATGTTATAATAAGAGACGGAGCGGAGGTGTTATGAAAGGAATACAAAATTGTTAACTGACTTACCTAATGCATTTGTCACGTGCATGGATATGTCACCTTAAGATTGCAAAAACCGTTAGATTGTAATCCAACTAGCGATATTGTAAACTGTCGACAGATTGTGAACGTTCAATGTTCCGAGTGTCAATTTTTGAAATATTCATTGTATTTACGTTTTCTAGTCCCTTTCTTGTAGGTTAGGTTAGGGTTCGACATAAATAATGAGGTTAGGTTTTATCGGGTTATTATACCTAAAAGATTACAATCTACCGAAAAATAATGGGTTAAATTGTAATCTGTCGACAGTTTACAATATCGCTAGTTAGATTACAATCTAACGGTTTTTGCAATCTTACGGTGACATATCGTCGCTTTTCCTACGAAAGGACCTAACTGACATCGAGTTAATTGTTCAGGGCAAGCGTTTTTCGGTTTCGTGCTCAACTATATTGTCCACAGCTTGCTCAAATAAAGCTATATTAAAATTAAAAAAATATTCTTATAATCTGTGAATCAAGGCCTTTTTGCAAGTAGGAATTGTCTTATTTAAATGTGCGTATTCATTTAGGTAAAAATATTTAAAACAGTTACGCCACTTCATGAGAACTTTGTTTTTCTGAAAAATTAATTACTTAGGAGATACGACTGTATTTTTTACTGAATAATTAAATCACATTTAATTCAAAATAATTTGTTTTTTATTTCTTTATATATAATAATAATTAGGATAGTTTTAAATCATTTTTTGACTGAAAGTTTTTGGATTCGTACTATTTTGGATTTTTTTACTGCCCAAGGTTTTATACATTTTTTGTCACCAATTTACATAAATTTTTAACTCTATCAGTTAATGTCTAAGGTATTCCGTCGCAATCAAAATTCAGACGTAAGTGAAAACCCCATTTTTATTCAATATAGTCTAGTTCGCACTAAATGACGTATTTTCAGTTACGTCATAGTTGATAGATTTTTATTTAGCTGATCACTAAATAAAAATCTTTCTAACAGCCCTAAGTATAACATACGCCACTTAGTATGATTTCCTTTTCGCAAATGAGCATATACGCCACACTTACCGATTGTTCTAGCCAGTAAACGGTAAAAGATATGAAAAAGTCGATAAGACAGATCGACAGAGAATCAAAAGTACATTATTATGATGTATTTAGTGCAGTTACGTCAAAAGTGTCAGATAGGTCTTTTCGTAGGAAAAGCGACGATATATACACGATGCCGATATAAGATGGAATGGAATGGAAGGGATCCAATGCATAATTATGTTTTAATAAGAGCGACTGAGCAAAGGTGTCATGGAAGGAATACAAAATTGTTAACTGACTTCTAAACGGCTAAAATGCATCTTTAGCGTGCCTGAATACAAGGTATTTTAGAATAGATTACTTAAATCATAGGAAAAATAACATAATTACAACATTCTGCCCTAAAACTAGTTGCATATTACATTATATCGTTTGCTTGATATATTTTTTAATCTAGTTTAATACGGGCGGACATACCCAATTTCCACAAGGTGTCGAAATGTTAGCAGTTCATATCGCATGGGTTCTAGGCATTTAAAATTCTACACAGGTTGTGAAAGTCGCCTACAGCAAGATCACCATATGAAAACTATGCCAGTCAGGGATATCGATTGCTTGCACAATTTAATTGACTAATAGTTTGGCGATTAACGCACGTCTTTATTGCCGGTTTTATCACGAACACCTATGAATGTGGACCAGTAATATTCACATCGTAGAACATTCGTTTATCATAGAGAATACTATACCTCATAATAATGTTATGGTATACCTTTGATATTTTCTAAAATGGAAATTAATAATACTATTCTTTATTACTGACAAGTTACTATTTCATTGAAGTACTTAACTATATATTTTTTTAATATCACATTTTTCTATTTTTTAGCGTTACTATTGTAACATTATCAATGATATAATTAAACATAGGTAGGTACACTAAAGTTGGCTACTTTGTGATTCAGCCCTTATAGGTACCTAATAATGATGACAAGTTTGTTCGATATGAATCATATCCTGCAATTGTTTTATTTTATTAAAGCCATTGAGCATTTCTAGCCATTATTGCACCCAGACTAACTGAAGTGGTCTAAGAAAGTAAACACTGTTGTTGTGCTATATTAAAATATATGTACTACAGGTTAATAAATGGCATAGTAATATACCTACTAGTACTACAGGGATAGTAGACGTAAGACGACACCAATCCAACAAATACTGATAACTGATTCATATCAGTCTTTTTTACAAGCTTTTATTTAACGTGCAATGTTTGTTTTTTTAAACAGTTATCCCAAACCAAGTCCCAAACCGGTTGAGCTGAAATTTTGCATACACGTTTAGTTTTGATGACAACTGCATGGTCAGCTAAGTGACGTTGTTCTAAATATGTGTCGAACTTTCAAGGTGGCCTAGTTATTTTTTTATGCACCCCTAGGATATCAAATAAAAGGGTTTGCTAAAAACACGAAAACTTACAATATGTCACACTAAATTCAATATGGCGGACAATAAAAGCTTGTTTTGTAAATTTGAATATTAAATTTAAAATTGAAATTGAAATTATCTCTTACTCAATAAAGAGTCTTATATAATTAAGTAATTCTAAGTTATAACTACTCATATGGTATGATAATACACTGCCCTTACAGCATGTTGACAATTCCAAAGAATTAAAGATAGGTACTAAAATTCTACATCAATGCATAAAAGTGAAAGCACTTGCAAAAGTAACACACAACACACACTCGTAGTTCGTACCTATACCTACATCATAAGCATATTCCTTCAATCGTTGCAAATTGCGAAAATGACAAGTGATTACAGTATCAACAGCGCTCACCACCAACCTTTTGGTTTAAAGTAAACCATAAATCGTTCAATTTACTAATGGGTCACTATTTTGATGCCACGTAAACTCAAGGGGGATTTTTCTTTCCTGAACTTAAATATAATAATAGTTCCTATTTGGGTTTAAGAGTTGATACCTTTTGTGATGAACATAGACTCTCAGACTCAGACTCCTGTTTCTTTTTTCAGGGAAAAAATGAAGGTTGAACTTACCCAACAGTCAATTGCAATCTTCACCAGACTGAAAATGAACAGTACAAGCTATCGTAACTCGTAATATTATACCGAATGGAAATAGTTATTTGTTATACAAGAGTGAAAAGTTGTTTTTTAACCGCGTGCTCAATATTGATGGCCGAGCAAGCGAAGGAATCTAAAATTGAATCACGAGCGCAGCGAGTGATTCAAAAATTAGAATCCTGAGGGAATCAAAAGAGCACGAAGTGAAAAATCTTTTCACTCGAGTGCAACACGTAACTTTTCATCCCACCTCAGCGAGGAAATGACATGAGGTGAAAGAAAATGGTGCACGCAAAGCTAATTTAAAAAGTACACCAAGAAGGTTACGAGTGTGAGTTTTTAACAAATTAAAAACGGTTGTATGGAAATTCGGCACCATAGAGATAGAAGTAAATAGGTTTTAATGATGTTTTGTATTCACAAACTTCATAGACGAGTGATATTTACTAACGTGCACACGATGTTCTAAATTCAATTTTCTTTATCCTCAAGAGGATAATAACGGCTTTTGCATTCAGATATCGAAGAATAAAAATACTCTTTCCGAGATGGTGGGATGAAAAATGATTTTTCCATTCGGTATTCGGTCTATTTTTCCGAACGGAAAAATGTTTTTTTTTTAAATAATATTTTAAACCTATTGGCAACTGTCTGTTTAATCTTGTGAAAACAACATAATAAACCTGTCCTCAAACGGGCAAGTGACAAAAAGTCATGGAATTCGCTAATGAGTGATATTTACTAACGTGCACACGATGTTCTAAATTCAATTTTCTTTATCCTCAAGAGGATAATAACGGCTTTTGCATTCAGATATCGAAGAATAAAAATACTCTTTCCGAGATGGTGGGATGAAAAATGATTTTTCCATTCGGTATTCGGTCTATTTTTCCGAACGGAAAAATGTTTTTTTTTTTTAAATAATATTTTAAACCTATTGGCAACTGTCTGTTTAATCTTGTGAAAACAACATAATAAACCTGTCCTCAAACGGGCAAGTGACAAAAAGTCATGGAATTCGCTAATGAGATACTACCAGGCACGAGGCATTGCTTGCGTTTCATACACTTGTGATACGGGAAGCACATCATTTGCAACGAGGTATTTTAAATAGATATGAAAAGTAAGTAAATGTAACACAAAAAGTACGTCAGCAATATGCAGGTTTTTTCACCAGTCCAGTATTTTCATTCAGTATGACGTCTTAAATAGATGTATAATATTACTTTACATGTGCAAGGATTCAAATTTCAAACTAGCGGTCATGAGGATTGATACAATTATTGACTTATTTCATAAGCCTACACATATGTATATAGTTAAGTACATCAATTGCTCAGTAACACAAGGGATGATATTTTCTACTTTCAATCCAATCCTCAAAATTTCATTAATTAATTATTGCATTATTATTTATTTTTTATTTAGTTTTTGCTCAGTTCGAAATCAAAACGTTTAACAGCACTTTATTAATGTTCGCACTTATACCGAGTGAGTATTGTAATTATTTCCAGCGAACAATTCATTACTTACCGCGTATTGCTAACGAGTGTAATACATGTCTAAGATTTTTCTCAAAGACGAGCAATTTAACACGATTCTCTCCTGCAACTCGGTTAATTAATTAGAAGTAATGCACGCATTTCACTTGTGATTTATAAGCAATTTTTAGATATCGTCAGCGTTAAAGTTATTGGGTTGTCAAACTTTCATATGAAGTAAGAATACAGGCAATCGTAAGCTATCCTTTTCAGTGCGGGGTCGCCATTCCAGCACCTTAGGACTTCAACGACCTTCGGTTTTTCGGACAATGTGGGCACATTGCCATTTCAGCTTCGCAACTCGTCCAGTTTTCCTACGAAACTCCTCATTTATGATTTGATCACGTATATTTACTCCAAGTCATAGCCCACTGAGCTTGACTTCATTAAAAGTATGCTTCTGAAAAAGCTTAAATTATATTTTTGAGGATTATGTAAATGATAAAAGAGCATGGATTTGACTCGCTCCAGCAATGCTTAGGACTGCGATGACTTATTTATATTCAAATTATTTTAAAAGTTTAATAAAATAAAAAAAGCATCAAAAAAGCAAAAATTAGTATGAGTTTGACCCTGAGCCTTCTTACCAGGCCCACGACAGGAGGACATACAGTGCACCAGAATGATACAAGTACGGTCCCAACCCGAAACTTACAATCGTAACGCCCCATAAAGTACATCCATACTAATATTATAAATGCGAAAGTCAGTTTGTTTGTTGGTTTGTTGGTTTGTCCTTCAATCACGCTTCAACGGCGCAACGGATCGACGTGATTTTTTGCATGGGTATATTTGAGGACCTGGGGAGTGACATAGGCTACTTTTTATACCGGAAAAATAAACCGTTCCTGTGGGATAGTATGCTCCTTCTCTCGCATTTTTCTTCAATTAGGCGGCAACGGCGCAACGGATCGACATGATGTTTGGCATGGGTATAGTTGAGGACCTGGAGAATGACATAAATTACTTTTTATCCCGGAAAATTAAGGAGTTCCCGCGGGAATCAAAAAAACTTAATCCACGCGGACGAAGTCGCGGGCATCAGCTAGTCTGTTATGTTTGTATCATTGCTCATATTTTACAAGGGCTCCTTCATTACAACAGGTACCATTCTCGACTCTCATTTGTTCCCTTTCAGCCTTTTAAAGCCCTATCACGTGGGAAGAAACGAGGCGCGGGTGCATTGTGTTGTGTTGGACCTGGATACAATATAAAAAACTTTTTGTCATTCCACTGCTCATTGTGTTGACAAAGGGCGTGTATCCTGTCATCAATTTTACTCATATTTTTTAAAACAACATAGGTTTACAGACCTATAGGAGGTTTATGCACTATAATGACTAGTGCATACAATATGAGAAGCTAAGATAAGGTAATATTGTAATGTGTATCTTTCTGTATGTCTGCTATGTTTTCAAGGCTCATTTATTAACCTGATTTTGTTGAAATTTGGTACAGAGGTAGGTTGCATCTTGGGGAAGGACATATGCTTTTTATCCTAGTTCCCGCGGGAATCAAACACCTTTATCGACGCAGACAAAGTTTCGGGCATCATCTCGTGAAGCAAAAATTAGTATAACCTGGAAAAGTGAAAAGGATTAGGAAGAGAATTACTCCAGCGTCTAGACCTACCTAGAATAATCATGGCTTTGTCATCGGTAAGTTCTCAAATGAATAAATGCACCACTATTGGTTCACTTATTTGACTAGGTAGGTATATCTTTCTACACTGTCTGCTCATGCAGGTCAATTGAATATATCTGCATCAAAATAAAATAAAAATTAAGTACGTACTTTTTATTTGATTAAATTTTATAATACCAATCCTATTTTTATATAAATAAGTAAAATAATCTATTTTTATTTTATTTCTATATAAATAGGATAAGTTATAGGTAGGTATCTTATCTCAAGAGATAGGATATACAGTTTTAACTGATAACTGTGTAAATAAAAATATTGTGTTTGAACGGACTTCACTCAAACTGCATAAGATATTAAGGCACACACGCCCGTAGTTACCACTTATCTCTAATACTGTGTTTTTAAGATATATTTTATGTCATAAAAAAACCATCGTGAAGTTATTATATTCAAGTTGTAGTTTTTTAAAGCGGGTTATTTATTTTGCAAGTAACGTTGAAAGTTGAAACATGCGTAATTTAAATGCCCGTTATGGTAGAAAAAGAGATGAGGTAGAGGAACAAGAGTAGAGTTCCATATTATTTTATGCCTGATTTTTTTTTTCAATAAAATATTCCTTAGCACTGTGCATTTAGCAATCATCTTAAAATATAATTTAGGTATATTATATTGCTTTTAGTCAAATAACCAGTCAATATCACCCCAAGTCTAACGAATGGGGTCTCTGATTGCATTACTTAGCACGAAACTACCCTAACTATAGATCTTCATAGGGGAATAGGTGATTTTATAGTAAATTGAGTATTCCAAACTCTTGCTTAAGGTGAAGAAACGTTAAAAATAAAAATATCCTCTACGTCCTAATATCAAAGAGTATCCTAGAATTAGATATACCCGACAACATCCATCGTGAGGATGCTGGATCCGTGGCGGATCCATTTGTTGGATAGTTTTATAGAATAGTAAAAGTTTCTTTCTATCGAGCAAAGAAAATATTACGCAAAGTGTTCGAGAAATCTCGGAGAAATAAGTGTATCTACAATCTACATACACTAAACAATATGGATAGAATGGAGAATCTCCTCCTTTTTGGAAGTCTGGAAAAAGCGTTGCGTGCGTTTTTCTGACAGCTTCACCTTAACCACACTCTCCCATAAATGAGACTGGAGTAAAAGTGTAGGGTAGCTATTGGAAGGCAGTTAGTAAAGTCCGTGTAGAAATAAACGAGAATTCGCCGCCGCGCCACGGTTCGCCCCATGCGTTTGTACTCATCGTTGTTTCTTAGAATAATATAACAATAGGTGTATAGAATGTGGCTCAACGCGAGCACCGCGCCATTGTTGAGACACGCGCGTTTCCGCTTTCTCGTGGAAAAATGCATGCGCGCCGTTGGAAAGTAAACGCATAAACCGATTTCGAGAACGACACATAATCATAATTGCCTATTTGGTTAAAATATGTGAATCACTGTTAGCGGCCGCTGGTAGTATGGTACGTCATTTGATATTACTAAGAAAGCACGAAGTTATTATTTTTCTATGACTGTCAATGACTGTGGTCATAGCCTATATTATTTTATACAATGTAAATTGATGTGATGACTTCATATACTTAATTAGTCTAAATTTTGATGGATAATAATACAATTGAGTACTTATCCTCGTTTCCAGACTTAGGTCTTACTTCAACGATTTGGTAGGAACTTGTGTGAATACTAAATAGACATTTAAGTTCTCCTTAGACTTGTAGATTGGTAAACAATCGTATATTTCAGAGAAATTTTGGTAGACATTCAGGAAGAGTAATGCTATTCGATAGAGACCATATCGATGACGATTGAAATCGAAATTGAATATTGTCACGTCAAAACAGGTTCGACATCAACACAGTAGCAAGTAGCAACACATAGTGGGTACATAGTACCTATCTACCTGCCGGCAAAAGCAGTCGAATGCGAATCACGATCGCAATTCAATCACGATCTCAAGGCAACATGTTTTGAATGGCTTGGGCGGCCATCATTCGTGCTAAAGCGATCGTTTGAAAGTTAAGAAGACTTAATGTTAGCAATAAGTATGTATTTACAATTTTATACGTAAGTTATACAACCTGTGATACCATTTGCTGCATTTGATTTGAATTTAATGACTACGTAACTTGGGCCGGCCGTGAAGACGTAAACTTTGATAAGCTTCAGCAGGGCGACCGCGTATCTTTTGCATCAATCATTGATACATCGCAATCACCTCTAATTGGCTGAATTTATGGTATTCTTGCTGCGTCAATGGATTTCGTCCAATAGTGGAAGAGTGTTAACCAATCAGAGGTAATTGCGATGTATCAATTGATGCAAAAGATACGCGGTCGCCCAGCGGATCTAATAAAGGCAGCCGCACGTCTATTAAGATTTTTGAGAATTTGCCCCAAACCACAGTATTGGTATCTATACATAATATTACCGTGCCTAAACTGAGGCAGGGAACACAATGGTGCAAACCGCATAGTGTTATTTTGTCGGTATAAAGTGATGTTTAGACAGTTGAGCAGGTGCGTTATTCATTTAAGCAGTTAAGCCTCAGCTTATCTTGAGTTGAGCTGCTCGTCCTAAGCCCGTCATAATTTGTATTAATGACGTTTTTGCCATACCATAAATTCAGCTAATCACAACAAATGCGACTACCAATGATTGAAGCAACTTTTTGGAACTACTGATTTGGTATTAAGAAATTTTTTTTATCTAGAAGGCGCTACATTATATCTAGCAGCTATCTATCTCAACGTTATAGACACCTACTGCCTAGTACGAGTAAGAATGAACATTTGGCAGGGTACAAAGCGTCAGACAGGCGCCGCAGAGATTACAAGGGGCCTCTGTAGTCTGTTCTGATACCTATTTCTCGATGTGAACAGTGTCTCTCACTCAACACCATTTACCCTACGGTCGATCAACCACGACATCCAATCAAATGCGTCATATGGTTTTTATGTTCAACAATTAAGTAGGTAGGTACAGTTTTCCTTGAGCTTAGACGATCATTTGTGCCTTGTGTTGTTATAGCTATACAAAGGTCGATTAGTTAGCTTGCTTGTCGTATTATAAATTATAATATAATAAACATAAGTAATATATGAATTAAATTAAATATCTTATAAATGTGTAAGGCACATACCGAGGCTTGCGCTGAAATCACACTTGATATTTATTTACTGAAGTTGAATCAACATTTTTAATTTACGAACCGGATTTACTACAATTTTTTTTTAGTAAAAAACAAGTTAGTTATTTCAGCAAACAATATAAAATATATAAAGTTTTGAGTTATCGCTTTACCCTTAAATCCGAAAAAAAGAGTACAGAAAATATACAGAAGTAGAGTGCATGCAAATAATTTTATTTCAAAGCATGGGAAACAATAGAAATGAGCAGCAGTAGGCAGATGCGCATAATTTCACAGTTGAGTAGAAACTGAACCGGTCAGTGGGGTCGACCGCAGCAGGTGTAGCCGACTAGCGAGAATTTCTCATTGTGACGCTCACTGCAAAGCCTACTTGGACGATGTTCTTTGATAACGAATAGTGAAAACATGCCAACAACCAACAACTAACTCAAAATATTAGTTGAATAGAAGTGTAATTTTTTGTAATCGGTAGGAATTCGTCATTCTATGCTGAACTTCTCAGCTACAAACTTTACTGGTGAAACTTTCGGCTGTAAAAATGATGGCAATCATTCCCGAGAAGTAAGAACTAATAAAATAGTTCTGATTGTGATGTTAATTTTGAAGTGAAAACTTCTTTAGCCGCGTTGAGCACTTTTTGATAGGGGGTAAACTTGTGGATTCGCGTGACCGACATGCTCGCGTTGTTACAAAGACAAAAGGTCTTAAATACAAATAATACTACATGCTTAATTAAACTTTAATTGCCTTAGTGTCAAGGTTTTTTTGAGTAAAAAAAAAATCGTTTTCACTTCTATCGGCAGTCCTTCTTCTATCGGTATGACTGCCAATTTGTTGTTGTTATGTTGAGCTACAGCAGCGGCAACTAGTCTACGAATATAAATATTCATATACCTACTATATTTTATTAAAGTAACAGCCCTACAACAGCATCCGCATCAAATTAGTTACGTAAATTATTAAGTCATCCGTTATCATATAAAAGTTAGTGAAAGATCGCAACGTTTCGCTATTAAGGTTTTAATTTAAAACACACTTTCAAAAATTAAGAGGCGATAATAATTATATCATTTGTTTATGTCACCGTAAGATTGTAAAAACCGTAAGATTGTAATCTAACGCTTTTTTTTCGATAGATTGTAAACAGTCGAAAGATTGTGAACCGTTCAATGTTTTAAGTGTCAATTTTTGAAATATTCATTGTATTTACGTTTTCTTGTCTCTTTCTTGTAGGTTAGGTTAGGGTTCGACATAAATAATCAATCAGAACTCAGGTTCTATCAGGTTAATAAACCTAACAGATCACAATCTACCGAAAAATAATCCGTTATATTGTAATCATTCGACAGTTTACAATTTCGCGAGTTAGATTATAATCTAACGGTTTTTACAATCTTACGGTGACATTTAATACGGTTTCATGTTAATTTTGCACACATAATAGGTAGGTAATACTTAATTATAATCATTATAAATTCACACTTCATAAACTTTTGACGACCTCCGTGGCGCAGTGTGTAGCGCTGTTGTCTTAACGTGCGGAGGTCCCGGGTTCGATCCCCGGCAGGGTCAATTTGGGCATTAATAATTTCTGAATTTTCCCTGGTCTGGCCTGGTGGGAGGCTTCGGCCGTGGCTAGTTACCACCCAACCGGCAAGTGTCGCCAAGCGATTTAGCGTTCCGGTACGATGCCGTGTAGAAACCGAACAGAGGTATGGTTTTAATATAACTGCCATGCCCCTAACAGGTTAGCCCGCTACCATCTTAGACGGCATCATCACTTACCATGAGGTGAGATCGCAGTCAAGGGCTAACTTGAAGTGGATAAAAAAAAAACTCTGTCTTCAATTTGTCGGTTAGTCTGGTAAGCGGCGCGGCGGCCAGCGTTATGTTTATGACCGAAGTGGCAAACACGAATTGGCATTCCAAGTGGCATCTGAGAATAGAACGATCGACAGTAAAAAGCGTAGGTACATAAAATGTTAGATTCCATAACACAAAACAGCACATCTAAAATCAGCATCCATGAAACATCTGTTATTAAAACTGCTAGCATAACATACCAACTTGTATTTAGAATAACCTAAAGTATTTGATATAAGCCCGGGCTCCAGGAATTAAATTCCAAACTATATTCTAAATCCCGACTTTTATCTTTATTAAACTTTCACAGAAGTTCATATTTAAATATCTATACTAAAGTAATATTATAAATGTGTGCATTATAAGTTTGGATGGATGGATGGACACAAAGATAGATATAACGCGTGTCGTAACTCGTAACTAATAGTTATGACACGCAGATTCTGGTATTTCCTCATAGTTACAGGACAAAAAAAACTATAAATACTTACTCTAATAATATGACCCCAATTAAATCAACTTTCAAAGAACATAAGGAATGTTAACGAAAGTGTAAATAAGAAGCACCGAGGTCAGACGTACATACAATCTGACGTGTAAATCTAAAGATAGCCCGTTAACCCCTCTGCACATCTCATCGAGGATACTTTAAATTCGATATCATATAAAAAACGGAAGAGAGGCCGGTGAAATTGATGAGCATGAGTGCATTAACCCAACCGGACCGACTCAGTACCTGAGACTAAATGCGTACCGCCGGTTCCCAAACTCTGTGGCTACTTACAGAAGCGAGAGTAAACAATCCCGAACAGAAAAAACAAAAAGTTTATTTACAAACCAGTCGTAATTTTTATCCGCCACAGAGAACCAATTTACATTGCACAGCGTCGGTGAAACAATAGCCAAAAGATGGGAGTGCCACGATAAAAGAAAATTTTATTGCTGTACTTTGCTTTGCTAATTCCTTGAGCAAGTGCTTTCGTTGCTTGATGCTTTTCAAACTTAATGAAGAATAAAAAAAAATCATCTTCTATACTAAAAGTAATTTTTAAATAGGTGCCTTTTAATAGCTATTAGGTATGACGTAAAAAATAATTACAGCTAAATTGGTAGCCTTCAAGTAGTGCAAAGAACAGGGCAAGCATAATGTAAGGGTAACTACTGATTAAGTAACGTTAGGCTAACCTAACATAGAACATAAACTTAGTAAATCCATTAAGTTTTAATAAATAATAATATCCGTGATTAAATTAAAAAATTAAGACACTAACCTCATTTGGCTATAGTATCACACAAAAGATTTTTTTTGTGGATTGGTTTCAGTCCGATTTGTGGTCACGAAACGTGATCCAGTAAATTCAGGTGAAACAAAGTACGACGTAAGGGGGCTCCTGCGTGCTTTTGAGTTCCTGGTATTTTCATTTTCATCGTGTCTTACACCTCAAGTCGAAATGTTTTGCATTGGCAAGGTTTCGGATTCAATTGGGAGTTCAGTCACGATTCGGTCAAACGTGACGCTATGGACGTATAGACGTTATGACGTGTGAACATTGTTTTGAGGTTTATGTCTAACGTTCAAATATGCATTGTTAGTTTTTTTAGACTTATTAACACACAAATATATGATATTTAACCAATATACAAGTGGTAACATATTCCGCTTCCTGCATATCATGTATAATTCAATCGGTTTGGATCGGACATATCGGTTTCAAATTTTGTGTGTGTGACATTAGGTATATAATGTGTAACAGTCAAACACCAGTAGGCCGAGCATGGGCGGGGAGATTTTATCCACGGGGAAAGGATAAGATGTCCCAGTAGGCTCGAGACATCTTTTTTATAATTTAATGGTATGAAAATAAACTTAAACCTACGTCCTATACAAAAGTCAAACAGGGATATACTTCTCCTTTCCCCTGTTGCTATGCTCTAGCATAATTTTATCTCTTGTCAGTGGATATAGTCGGGGGATAAGATTTTTGTCCCCTCCCATGCTCGGCCTGCAGCATTATTAGATAAATTACTATATAGAAATATTGATTCTACTATGGAAAGGAAGGAAGATAAGGTTCGATCATTCAAGCAAGCGAAACTTCAAAAAAAACGAACCAAAATAATATTTTTATCTGAACATTGTGATCCTGAATAGCCTATGCAATTCCGTAATATTCATCCAAACTTCGGGCATGAGTTGATACAAACAAGAAAAACGCAAATCAAAATCGATACAGAATTACAGAACCTACGGCCGGTTTCTGAATTGAGAATTTCATGTTGAGTCTGTCTCAACGACTACTTAAGGACTAATTAAGCAAATTTTTGTTTCTGAATGAATGCTTAATTCAGAAACCGGCCCGTGAAATGAAAGACAGACTTTGATGTGATTCAGAATTTCACGTTGACAGACTCAACGTGAAATTCTCAATTCAGAAACCGAAATCAAACGTTGCCTGAACCACTCATCCTGCATCTGAATCACAAAACGAAGCTTGCACTTATACAGTTAACAGGTGACGCATTCAATGCTAGTAATTCGTATGAGGGGAGAAAAGTTCTCATTCTTTTTTATTTGCACGTTTATACTGAGGGGGAGTGAAGTGCCGAAAATGGCGGAGGTAAGTAGAAGCCGAGCTGAATTAAGTGTTCAAATGTTTAAATAGTATACCTTTGCTTCATTCATTCCTATTACAAATTGTATTTTTTAGTACCTTTGCTTCATACACTACTACAAATAGTATTTAATGCATGTTCAGATTTCAGACCACTCACAGAACAACACAATGGCAAAAATGACGCCAGGTAATAGATGTATACTCGATGCAGCAGTCTGAAGTTGCCAGTTGATCCCACTTCTAGTCACAAATTAGTAAATATGGTATGATGGTCGCCAGTGATCAGTTTAACCGACTTCGTACCTACTAAGTACTGCGAATGGAGCTACGCAACCGCATCTTCATACATTTTTTAACCGCTGCAGTGTGGTTGTGGTGGGACTGGGCAGATCTTGTGAGCGAATTATGCGAGAAGACTCATTGTGGGCTAAATCTGTATCTTTCTCTAACCCCCAGAGTGTGGTAGATAGAGACGACGAAGGCCTGACGAATAAGATTTTTTTTTTTATTCCACTACAAGTTAGCCCTTGACTGAGATCTCACCTGATGGTAAGTGATGATGCAGTCTAAGATGGTAGCGGGCTAACCTGTTAGGTGCATGGCAGTCATATTAAACCCATATCCCTATTCGGTTTCTACACGGCATCGTACAGGAACGCTAAATCGCTTGGCGGCACGTCTTTTGCCGGTTAGGTGGTAACTAGCCACGGCCGAAGCCCCCCACCAGGCCAGACCAGGGAATATTCAGAAATATAAATTCCCAAAATGACCCTGCCGGGGATCGAACCCGGGACCTCCGCACATTAAGACAACAGTGCTACACACTGCGCTACGGAGGAATTCACAGTTGAATGGCACGGAATATGAAGATGTGGAGAAATCTGAGACAGGCCTTTGCCCAATGGTGATAATGTCAAGTGTTAAATTAGATTGACTGTAGACAGTGTTGTCGTTGGACGTTTGTAAGGAAAGCCATACTCCATACTCGCGAACACGAACATAGTAGGTGACAAAAGGTTAGTGAAGCCTTTTCAAATACCTTTCACAGCGAAGCCTTGACTCAGTAACTTCGATAAACAAAAAATTACGTGCGCAAAAATAGATTTTATTCTTTTTACTTAATTTGATTCGCAACATCGCTCGACAAGGAATTCTCGAGAAACGAGTGCGCAATCCAAGTTTTATGAAATCAACCAACAAATAAATGTTTTAACAGTTATGTTTTATTGCTTATTTGAAGTTCGCCTTATTAATTTTCTCAATTAAGTACACGAATATGGAATGTTCGCTTTCGCACTTTCCCGCGTTTATCGAATAGTAGAAAAGTAATTACATGCTAAGTACCTACGCCGATTTCTCTTTTTTTTTTTTGTAAAATAGAAGGTAAGTAGGTACGTCTAAATTGCAGGATTTGGTAGCCCACCGCAATTTATAATATTTTCCCAAAAAAGAAAACCCTACCACCATGAGATTAATGAAAGAGGTCACGACCCTCAAAAGTAAGGACACAAAGGGAAATTTCGGTCAAAACGACAAACGCCTGAATATTAAACAAAACGTTTTGTATAGCTAAACGGTTGTTAATTCAATCGTCACGGAGCGAGCTCGTGTCGCGTCAAAAAGATTAAAAAGTCCAACGCATACAACCGTGACTAGTATGTGGGTAATCTCGCTTAAATATCAAGGCCGAGAACGTAAAAATGACTAGATAATAAAGTAGACGAAAGCGGCCGACTCAGAGCCGCGAAGAAGGCACGGCGAGTGGACCGCGACACATCACCCACTTGCCGTTCGCGGACCTCTGCAACTCCGGTCCAACGCGCATACGGCGACGGCCGTACAGAGAGGTGCCGTGTACTCATATTCTAGAGGCGGTGTCCTCAACCTGGCGGTGGGCTTCAGCCTAACTAGCGGCCCTATTGAATGCCACAACTACAGGGTAACGTTTACAATCAAATTGTGATTTGATTGAGTGAGTGATTAAAAGTTAATCTAAAGTAGCAGGAAGGATAACGTAAACGCCAATCCACAAAAATAATAATTGATGCAGCTATAATTCAAAATCTTAGGCGGTTGAGAAGTCAGCTTCGAGAGTGGGTCCTCGCAAATAGTTAACTACTAGATGATGCCCGCGACTTCGTCTGTGTGAATTAAGTTTTTTCAATTCCCGCGAGAACTCCTTAGTTTTCCGGGTTAAAAAGCCTATGCCCTCCCCCGGGATACCACCTATATCTGTATCAAATTTCATCAAAATCGGTTAAACAAGTGGGCCGTGAAAACGTAGCAGACAGACAGAAACACACTTTCGCATTTATAATATTAGTATGGATTATAGCAGGATGAACTTCAGACTGTTCGCATATTTTTCACAACTACGAATAATTAATATGTAAAAAGGTCAGAAGAACCCGTTCTAGGTTAGAATTAGAACCCTCAACAGTTTGTCAGCTAAGGTATTTTTGAGCGCTTTTTTGCCACCTGTGTGCATCTCTATGGTCTATATCTCAAGGCGGCCATGCAACTCACGACACTTTCGCTGCTAACCAGTAAATTTACAGCCTACTGTGTTTACAGCAGAGAGCCACAAAGCAAACGATTACACGCGAGATATGTTTACCTACTAGGGCTAATTCAGTTGTACACAAAATTTTTTTGGCGGTTAGAAACAGAGTCCGGAGAGGATGTGAGTCACCGTAGGCCTAGAGACGTTTTCACAGGCAGCTGTAAAACGATGCTAAGTTAATCTCTACTGAACTAAATTTACAGTTCCAATGCCTGTTGAGCCACCCGAAACTAGTCAATTTCAGACGAATACCTCATTCAGCGGGTAGAAAACCACCACTTTTGCGGTTGAAACTCATGATGGGTTTCTACCCGCTGAATGACGTGTGTCTTTTGTTTATTTCAATTTTCAATTGTCATTTAAACAATCAACTAAACTGACAGATATAGGTATCATATTTGTAAACAACAACCTAGCAACAATATTAAATAAGAAATACAATTTTAATAAAACTCGCACTTTTAATGCAGATAATATGAAAAATATAGTGTGTGCCGCGGGATGAAACGGAATTTCAAATTTGGAGTCTTGTTTCACCCATAAGCAAACAATATACCTACTATTGTGTTGAAAGAGCACTACCTCCTTATTGTTACTGAATTACCACCAACTGTGTAACACTGAAGTAGTTACGAAATTACGATCAATAACGAGGTTTTTGCGAGCTAGTGTACATCTACATATTATAATTATTAAAAACTTTTATTTCCAAGAACCTCAAACGTCTTCATGAAAATACATCGTAGTAGGTATAAATCGTAGGATGAGTATTGAGTAGAGAATTGAAATAATGAAATGATACGAAGTTATTTCTGTATTTAGGTTCCCAAAAATCTTCGCCTAGATTAATAGGTAAGTACTAAGTAGGTATATCAACAGACGTATATACCCATCGATTTAGAAATGAACCATACCTATCACTTTCGTACCTATTTAAGAAAATTTTGATAAGTACCTAGTTACTCAACCATTTTTACTTAAATACCGAAATTTTCTTTTCGAGGGATAATAACATTTCAATTAGGTATCTTGGCCTAGATTTACGAACGCACGCACCTAATAAACTGTTGAAAAGTGAATTGCCCACTTGCCCAATTTATTCATAACTAAGTAACATAACTCTTTAATTTATTGCACATGGCACATAGCTGATAAATTTTTATGACTATAGAGATTTTAGTTATTAGCTTGTTAAAAAACCGCCGACGTTTCTAGATACGGCTTGAATAACGTCACATTAAAGCTAGGATTAATTTTCAACAAAGTACACGGTAAGATATGATCTTCATAGGTACCTATAATCTTTATGGCAGTTGCTCGCGTGAATACAAATTAAATCAACCGTCAAAGCAGACACTCGCGTGACCTTGAAACGTTTAGGAATTTTTTACCGGCAAATCACGGAAAGCTTTTAACTTTCACATGGGCAATGAAAACTGCATTTAAAGCTTTATGCTCAAAAAAATGCAACAGCTGTATGTATGCTTGATAGCATTACTTTAATTTGAACAATAATTTAATAATTGAAGTTTTGAGAACATAGAATTGGTACAATTCTTCGTAAGTACGTATTACGAAGAATTAGGATTAGGATATCCCTTCGAAGTTCAAGGTCCGAGGACGACACTACAAAGCCAGCCATACCATAAGAACCAAAAGGATTCCAATTAAGTCCTAGGCCTAGTCATTAATATCATAAAAAATGGATTGATGAAAGCGGTTTGGTAGTTAACTAGGAAGAGGGCCTAAGCGCATTAGGCAGGACGTATATTTTACTAAAACCACAGAATATATTATTAAGTTGATAACGTACAATTTGCGTACAAATAATAAACATAAGCGGATCAGATAAGCGGCGTTTTATTATTTGTTAATCCTTTATCTATTGAAGTTTGGGCACTTATCTTAAAAAATATTCTCACGGTTGAGCCGATCGATATGATACATCGCGATAAAATAAAGGCTTGGACACACGAAGTCCGACGGAAACGTGGCTCTCAAAAGTACTGTAATAATAATAATACAAGAAACAGAATAAAGGCGATCAAACAGCTATTCCCTTAAATGTTATGTAGTTACGAACTACTACAAATCAACGCGCTTGCTTTCTGAGCTGAGGGATGTCCTTCCTGCCGGCCGTCGCATCGCGTTTTGTACGTTCAAGCCTTTATGGTAATAGTAACTATTATAATTGTATTATACAGCTATTAAGCATTTCAAACTGGATTTCTACGCATAAATCATACTAATATTATAAATGCGAAAGTGTGTTTGTCCTTCAATCACGCTGCAACAGAGCAACGTTGCTAGTTTGCAAACATGACGTAGCAATAATAGTTTTTAAATTTGATCTGTGCGTAGAAATTCAGTTTATTAATTCCTATCTTCTTGTAGTGATTAGTGATTACACAAGTGAGAGAAGTGGAGTGGAAATCCAAAACCTAATACCAAAGATTTTCAGAAACCTAAGATATTTTCTTTAAAAATACCTAAGTACTTATTATGAAACTAGCTGATGGCCCGCGACTACGTTCGCGTGGATTGAGGTTTTTCGGTTCCCGCGGGAACTCCTTGATAAAAAGTAGCCTATGTGCTATTCCAGACTATAATCTATCTCTGTGCTAAATTTCAGCCAGATCCGTTCAGCCGTTGGCGCGTGATTGAGTAACAAACATCCATACATCCATCCATCCAAACTTTCGCATTTATAATATTTATTTGATTTTAAGTGTCGATATCACCATCGCCACGTACCAACACCTAAACTGACGTACCTACTTGAAATTTTGACAGAATTCCGACTCAAGTAGGTACACAACATACTCTGTCAAAATATCATCTTTATTCGTCAGTTATAGGCGCATGGACCATCGACCTAATAGTTAAAGTTACTCGGAGGTGGCGAAATAGGGACCAAGTAGGTACTTACTTAATAAATAAGTAAACTGGTAGTGCTTAGAGTCGAACTCGATTAGTAAAAGATTAAAACAGCATTCTATGTTGATTGAAAATATGCAAACGACCTTCGCATTTCAGTCGGGTTAAGCTTACGTACGTACCTATGTACATTGTACATATGTACTACATATTATTCTGAGGTATATCCAACTTCAATAAAAGCTTACACCTAATATTTCGTCTAAATAACTATAATAATGATACTGCTAAACACGAATTTAAACAAGGGCTAGGAATATACCTACCTACTTAGGTAAAGAAAAGAGTGAACAGCACAAATTATGAGGTTCTTACTTCTTATCCTAAAGTCATTTCTACGGCCTAAATTATTCATATTTAGTTAATAATATGTCGCTGACTTCGATCAAGCATACGAATCATTGAATTAATATGTACTATAAGTACATTATACCTCAATGGTACGAATACTGTAAGTTGCATTAGGGCGTCTTGTTGTACGCTCGACGGATCAGTATTCAGTACCAGAGACGATACCGTTGAAGAAAAGCAGACCCCTAATGCTCTAAGTTAACTTAAAAGTGACATAATAATATTATATGATAAAGAGACTCAGATAGCGGCAAACGGCAAACGTATTCGTATAGCGGCAAAGATTTGAAAATCAGTTTGAAAAGTTTAAGATCTATTACACATTTTGAAACTAAATAGTTAATACACTCAATATGTTATAATACATGATATTCGTGTGATGTGTACAAATCTCTGCACACATGTGTGGTGCCGGTAGTAACGGAAAGAAACCAAAAAAATGTTAACAGATTACAGGCTTCTGACTAATTGGCATTGATACTTGATAGTGCAAAAAAATATCATGAGAACAGCACGCCAAGCGCAAATATTCCCTAATGAATCGCTATTGATTACGTACCGACTACCGATAGAGTCAACAAAACAATTGACTAATTATGTTAGCAACATTTCACAAACAGAACTGCAACCGGAAAATTCTGCTTCTGACCTCACTTATATACACACAAGTGTGGGATAATCGAATCCACGAGGTCTATAACTCTGTGGTTAGGTAAATAAAATACTAAATAGTAAGTCACTCTTTATGACGTAAACAACTTCGCGAAAAGTAAGTAGTTAGTTATACTGATTACTGAATCAACTGATTTTGTGGAGCATAAATAATATAATACTATCGAGATGTTTGAGATTTGAGAGCATGTCGGACGTCTGAACGAAAGCATTTCATAGCTGCCGTAGAGAATTGAGCTTCTTAAATCTAAATGTTGTTGAACACGCATAGCTGCAATGTGCCTTCGACTCCGTAGAAGAAAGAAGATTTATTCGGCTATTTAAAACCACAACGAATCCAAACTTCCAAACAAGTGAACAACCTCGAACTTGAACGTAAATTTCGACGTATGTAAACAGACTGAAACGAGCAGATGAATTAAATTTCCTAAGAAATTCCCGCTTCCGTGTATCAGCCGACACGTGCTTAATGCAGCCGGGTATCAACATATAAACAGTTCAATGTAATAGAAACATGAAGCAGATCCAATAACCGATTTTAATTTTAACCTTTTGAAAACATCTCTTGAGACAATTACAACCGAGGAAAGCTAAACATCTTCGGAGATAATATCAGAGTAATTCGACAGCTTTACGGTGTGGATCGTAAAGCATATTAACGATAAACATCCTCTCGAACATCCATGATTTGTTTATACTTGACCTAAATCTAAAAGATTAAGTGTGTCCGCTTAAGCTAATCTCGGCTGAAACCCGACAATATTATGGTTTTATGGAACTATATACAACTAAGGATTTAAGTACTTTACCGTTATATTTTACCACGGACTTGCATCGAACCTTACTGTTTTTTATTCATCGTCATAGAAGTTGTTAAACGATCTTAGACCCTTTCAAAAGTTCCGTTCGAAAGATTAAAAAATAAGTCTCATCCTACTTGCAGTTTACTTAAGTTATTTTGAGCTTATTTAGTGTATTGGTATTCTTATTATACGCATAATAATCTACTCCAATTCCAGTTCCATGTTCAATATACTTAGTTATTTTCTGACGTTTATTTATTTATTTATTTACTTAATTATACTTTGTTTACTTATGTTAAACAAAATTAGTTTCATTGAGTAATAGAATTGATAATATATCTATCTGCTATTTCAACATTATAGTCATTCATGAAGTACTTAACATCAAAACTAAATTGAACAGACTACGTTAAGAACTAGAACTAACTCTCCAGAAACAGCTATGCTTTCACCGCAAGAAAACTATCCTTCAGTGGTGGGTTATTTGATACTCTTATGAGATGCAGTTGCAAGATGGTAAAGGCTTGACCACACCAAAAGCGCAACGGCACTGCAAGGCTTCCGCTGCGACAGGAAGTCATACTGGATAGTGCTTTCTCGTGTACGATTTGTGATTCAGGGAACTGTTTGAAGTACGTCACCATATTGCCAGGCGCGACGACAACGTTGCGTATTACTATAAGAACGTCATTGTTTGGTTCCTTCATCTGTATTATGCTTATGACTTTGCCTTTACCTGCAAGTTCGTCCTGCTTTCTTGATTCAGGTATTTTACAAGTCCATGGGAGCTCTTTAATTTTCCGGGATAAAAGAAGCATATGTCCGTCTCTGGATTGTAAGCTATTTCTGTACCAAATTTCATCAAAATCAGTTAAGCCCGTGGGCTGTTACCTTACCAACTAATATTATAAATTAGTTGGGTAACTGCTAGGGGGCGCATTAAATTAAAAGTAGGTACAGTGCGCTTTCACTGGATCGAAGGCTTTAAGACATGCATTTTTAAGATGGTAAGATAAACCCAGGTACGCCTGTGGACCGATAAATATGATTAACCTATCCCGACGGTTTATGTGTCATTTAAGATTTCCTGTTATGAACAGAGAGCAAGGAATCCGATACTAACTGTTTGTGCTACAATCAAGTATTTTCTGTTTAGGTAAGTACCTATTATGTATGTGATGTCAATGGTTTGCATAGATTTCTCTAGTTATATTATACACCAATACAGTGAGAGGAAATAGAAACTTTTAAGTAGGTATAAATATTCAATATGTAGGAAGGTATATCTTCTATAAATATTAACAACTGCTTAAACGAGTTTAAGCTTAGCTTAAAATTGTGAAAAACTTTGAAATATTTACTAAATCTCGCCAAATGTTATTTTATGGTATTTGGAAACATGTTTGCCCATTTAGGTAAGTTTTAAATAAAAATTTAGGGTAGCAACATGGTGGATAATATAGGGGATATAAGTAGGGTCGGAATTCCCTAGGGAAAAGAATACGCAGACACTAAAAAAAGTTTGCAGCAACGACGCGGTCTAGAGCACCTAGAGGCTCTTCAAAATAAAAGAATTCTCTTCAAATATTTTCTGGGCTTCCCTTGCGGTTTGCCCGTGCCATGCCACCAGTGAATCTTTACACGATTAAAATAATGTTTGAAATATCAGACGCGCATGAAAAATATTCGTGTCACGATTTGAGTATAACCGAAAAGGCGCCATTGTGGACGTTTTAAACTATTCAAACAATACAACACAGGAGATAATATTCATCTTGTTGACTTGATTTGTTTACCAACTCGCTTTTGAAGCCGACATTGACCTTCGATGTCTAAAGACAGAGCGTGAAAGTTATTTTGTAAAATGGATCTGTAAACCAACTGCGAATTACACAATTTTTAAACATCGCTTACTTGATAATTTCTGCGGATTTACTTTTTATGCTTTCTCATTAAAGCAATAAATCGCTTAATTGAATTAGAGTTGCTTAAGTAATTACTTAAATGGTAACAGTTAAGTGGTTAAACCATTCATTATTATACAGTGCTTTGTTTTATTCAATTCAATCTTTTAATTTGAGCGCAGAAACATATTTGTTGTAAGAAGTTATTAGTTTATTAATATAAGCAATGGTAAGTAATAACTAAGACAATGCCTATGTACGACAATACGCAAGTAAGTTAGTACTTACCTAATTGAATATTAGACCAAAGACATGTACTTAGTTAATTATGTAGGTAATATCACTAATAACTCATGAATTAAATAATGTTAAATCTAAAGTTACAAAAAAGTATCAAGTCCAAGAAACATTTTTGCGTTTTGTGTTACAATAACCACGAAAAGAGATGTAAAAACCAAAGTAGGTACTAGGTACCAAACCTTCAGCACGTCCCACGAAATCGACAAGACGTAGAGTAAAATCTAATCAATAAACTACAGAATATAACAATGGCAACTTAGCTACGAATGATAAGGTAAACCATACATGTATTTTAATAATTTAGAAAATAAATCATAAAGATTTGTTTTCTAATACTTAAGTAATATTATTATACACAAACTATAAATAATCACATATTACATAACACAAATTTTGGCATGTTTTGTGAAAGATTTAAGAACATTTTTCTTATATACCTACTAACTATCATGTATTTCAATAAAGAGTTCCAAGGTCTAAAGGGTCTTACTTTCTAAGACGATGTGTAGGCGATAAAGGAACTGGTCTACTAGGGCTAGGCAGTAACTATACTAACTATACAAAGCCCTTGTAGGATGAAGAGCTTTGGCCAATAACACGGATCTAATAGAGGTAACTATTCAGATACATAGGTACTTTATAATATTTTGATCTAAGGAGTAAAGGCAGTTGAGGCCGAATCTCGGAACAGTAAGTACTTAGTTAAGTACATACCTAACTAGTTACCTAGTTACTATACTTAAATAAAAAATGCAATCGTAGGCAAACTATATTCTTACTGCAATGGAGCTATAATAATATTTAACCTCATGTTGGACGATGACGTAAGTCGGTTAAACCAACTATTTTTGAATTCAATAAACAAAGATCCTTTTAAATAAACTGTAACTATAGATGTATTACATATAGGTACATACATCGATTGTGGCATTCATGTACTTCATATATAAGATGTATCGAACGTTTTGATAGGCACTAATTAGCAGTGAAAATTGAAACAAAGCGCAACAATAAAATTCTATTCGATATAAACATAATATAATTACAAAGATAGTTTGTCAACAATACCTTACTAGTGTGCAACTAAGACTAAATTCTATACGATTCTAATATTATTATTATTATTACGTAAACGTAGATCAGGTTTAGCAGATCCTGGTAACGAATACAGACCAAAATGCGTGGGATGGCGTAGGCTGGTGGTTGGGGCCGGTGGCGTATCGCGGGCCGAAGTTACTTGAAGCGTTTAGGGATACTCGAAAATAGCCCAACGAGACGTTTAAGTGTTTAAGAATATGAAAAATGATTTGCAGCCTTAAAGTTATGAATTAAAGATTTATTATTGCCCGTATCCGTTAGTACGAGACGCCATTTTATTTCGAACGGCTCTGCGTATTCTGGTCAAACCGGTTCCGCGCTGAAGTCCGCGAATGGACCTGCTGCCACTCGCCAAATGAGGCATGCGCCTGCATTGCAAATAATGGCAACCAATGTTGGACGGATGCCAATGTGCAAGAAAGAATAATTCCACTGGAGAAAAGGAGATAATCTGTACTGTGTGTTATTGAGAAACATTCTGATTATTTATTGAGGAAAGAGACGTTCTTTGAAATCATTGATTGACAACGAAAATATATCCGAACAAGATACCAGAAAAACGACCAGTTGATCTTTACTTTGTCCACGTAATAACCAGAAGTAATTATATAACCAAAAGATAAGGAATGTTATACATTCCTTATCTACATTCCTTATCTTCTTTTACGATGTCTAACTTTTCAAAAGGTTGGAAGCCTTCGTCCTTTAATTTACTAGCTAGTTGTTAATAAAGTAGTTACTTAAGTAGTATCTGAAAGCCAATTCCTCATAAAACTTCGAGAAGAACTACTAACTAAAAAACATCTAACAAGTCGAAATAATTTGCTAATGATACTTCCTTACTGCAAGTTTAGTGCTTAAATACTTAAGTACTAGTTTAAATATTACAAAATTCAAAGAGCAGTATTAACAGATTACAGCTTACGATGCGATCTTTGAAGTAACTCGCTGAAAATATAATGTGGATTGATTTATGGTTGACAAGGGAGGGTGCGGTAGCTGTAATGTAAAGCTATGCCGGGACAACCGGCAAAGGTCACACCTACGGTAATCCAATCTGAGATTATAACCTAATTAGCGAACAGCACTCAGCCACTCCTGTTATTTTCCAAAACGGTTTTTGTTTTGTCTATGATCATGGGCTATGGCAAAACTTCGAGGGAAACAAAAAATTATGATGTCATCTTGGGTTGAAACTTGAGAGTAAGAAATGTTATTGTTAAATCAAAAATGGTACTGCTGAGTAGAAATTCAAGACTTCTGACGATTTCTCAGAACTCTACTGCTCAAGGCTTCTCGGAAGGATCTGCTTTCTGAACCGGAAGTAGAGTCATGCTCATGACTGGACGTTGGAAAATATTATGATCTAATTATCGTGAAGCACACCATAAACTTTTCACGTTATAGATATTTCATTAACCATTTGTTAATTTCCAAAATACGTAAACGTAAGTATTTATAAAACCATTTGTGGTTTAAACTTTTTTGAAACTTTTGCAATATTACTTACTCACTTAATTTAATCCAATTAATTAAATATTAGAAATTTGCACCGTTACTTTCATAGTTATCATTTGAATGAGGAAAACCACGCATTCTTTAGACTTATATTCTACATAATAGTTAGTGAGTAGTTATTTTAATTGCTTAGGTTGTTAACGTGACACGACTATTAAACAATAAATAGCGATTCCTTTACCTCGTAAAATATCCAAACCCACCAATCGGTACCTACTTAGCTAGTAGTGAACACTCGAGCGACGAGCGACAAGGAGTCCAAATTCGTAAAAAGTTCAAAACAAAGAAAGTGCAACAAAGATCCCCAGTAAAGCTTTGTGAACGCCAATAATACTTAATGCTTGAATAACTAATAGTTGGTTAGCGCCAGAAAAACAAAGGCATCTAATACTTTAGCGATGATGTCATCGTGTCGCGAGAATCCCATAGCAGGTCGAATCGCTCTAAGCTATTAAAACTATAGTTCACTATCAGATTTGACAGCGAATTTAGCTATCTAACCATATCTAGTTAATAATGGGATATTATTAATCGATCGACTAAAAAAATTAACTGACGACTGTAAGTGCAACCGAATGAAATACTAAAGCTAGCGACAAAAATACTGAGTGACTTCAAAAATATACCTTTTAGGGTGTTCTATTAGTATTGTTAGGTACTGATAATACTATTTGAGATATTTCTTTTTCTATTTTACTATATTATTATTTTGAAAATAGCAAAACAGATAAGTTCGTCTCGTACAAAATCTCTGCGATAATCTTGTTTAATAAGTACAATATTTGTCAAAATGTTAGGTTAGGTTAGGGTTAGACTTTGCGGCTGGGCACTTAGGTTCTATCGGGTAAATATACCTAACTTAAGTTTTAAAAAATGTATTTTCAGAAGCAGTAAAGTTTGTGAAATGTACCGACATGTAAAATCGCGAATTTGACAAAAGTATTCTTAACATAAAATGTATATATACATTATTTTGAATATAATGTGAGCCATAAAATTGTCCCTAAAATAGAAAAGTGTTCCCTTAAGAATTATTATTAAACTGATCGTTCTGACTTCTGAATAACCAGTAACTCAAATTAGTATTTTCAAGTCAACATTTTCAATATTTGTAGTCGCCCACAGCCTGTCGCTAACTTAGTATTTCAGTACGCTATATTCTGTTTTTTTTTTGACACCTTTGAAATTTATTTTCGCTCGTTTAAATACTACCCGTTAATAATTATGATTTATGAATATTTGTGTACTTACGAGCAGTATTTGCCCGCGACAACGAAATCCTGGCATAAACAATAAGTAGCTGTCAGCCTAAGGTTGCCTGGAAGAAATCGCTGTTTAAGCGATAAGGCCGCCTGTTGTGCCATGTCCATTAGATTATTATATCTGTTGTATTTTATTTTTTGTATGGTGTACAATAAAGTATATTTTACTTTACTTTAGCTTCAGCTCCAGATAGTTACCACCTGGAGAACCAGCATTTTATAATTCCATTAGCATTACCGAATTTTCAGGCGTCATGTTTCAGGTGGTTCTGAATTCAGGAAAAGATTATTAACGGCTTTTTGCCGGTAGAAATCGGTTTAGGCGTAAATTGTTAAATAACCAACATACTTAATATTTTGGATCTAACTAGTTATAGTTAATACCTTATTTATTTACTTACTGACCAATAGGCTCATCTAGCAAAACTTCCTTACCTAACTAACGGCCAACTACCTTTAAGAATAGTGCTTTTAAGTTAGTAGTACTAGTAATAGATGTCAAACCAGAACAGAAGGGTAATCTTCTGTAAGGGTTTATAAGGCAGTTTTCCAGTTTCCTATAAACTCACAACTATACATGCTCACAGTTCCACCGTTCTGTAAAGCATGGTCGTGGTGTTTTATCTACAATAGTTTGAGTACGATGTAAAAGCAAACTACACAAAAAAAAACGAAAATGGCAATATGATAGGTACCTATGGAAGTTACAAAAACGTGCCGAAAGCCGTCATTTCACTCGGATCTAAATTCATAGAAGGAATAAAAAAAAGTAGTCAAGTCTTTACAATAGGAATAATAAAAGTAGATAAGTGGACATGATTGTTCAATGTAAGCACTTATTAAGTTTTTTTAATTCGCTTAATCATCGGGTACAGACTACGGAGCATAAAGCCAGCGTAGTGTAAACCGAGAAAGTTATCAAGATAACGGTATTTTAACAGTTCGAACAGGTGTAAAGAAAATAAGAATTAGAGACATATGTTACAAATTACAATGATTGTGATGAGAATTTTAAGTAACTGATATGATGTACCGTTCTTTAATCAAACGCTTATAATATTATTTTCTCATTAATGGTTTCCTAATTAAGTAATAGAGCTACCATTTATACTTACTTAGTTAAATAAAATAACTTTCATTGTTAACTACTTTGTTAACGAAACGAAAACCGATACAATAATGTCAGTTTCTAGTTTTACCAAACGGTCACGAGCAGCCGAAAGTCACACGAGGTAGACTGAAATGGTCATCGATATTGGTCCAATAGGATACCAGTTGAATCGCCATGGCTTCATTCGCCATGGCAATTCTGTACAGAAATCGTAATCGTTTGTCCAACGGATAATTCGACCTGTTTGAGGAGTTCATAGATGCCTGTACGTTCAAAAGCATGTATGAACTATTTAAACAGTTCGAGTAGTAGTTTTATGCTGTCAAATGATTACGATTTGCCTTGACAATTGGGCCTCTGGTCTTCAAACGAGCGATTGCTTATTCTATCCCCGCACTATCAAATTTTCCCTGTGTACACAGTAACAGAGCATTCTTTTGCTGTTCTATCTTTATTCGTGGAGATTCTCGGGAACGTTTTTAGAATGCTCGCTCGGTTGATGTAAACGATGTTGATGTCTAGTTCTTGCAGTTCCCATGCAAATGCTCGAAACGAATTATTGTTTACACTTAAAGTTCTAGGCTCGTAATAATAAACCGACTTGAACTCGTTCTCGACTCAAATCAGTCAATCTGTAGGGCGATTGTGTAAAACCTGCATCGATCATACAGTCTCAATTGTTTTGATTGGCTGATTTTATGGTATTTTGGCTGCGTCAATGGGTTTTCAATAAGAGGTGATTGCCATTGTAGCTGCCATTTTTAGACAATCGCCCTTCTGTATTCCGTGCATAGATTGACCGAGATTTGAGAGCATGTTCTTAGCTGATGTTGGTTTATTAATACGGGCCCTAGAATATCAAGAAAAGAATGCTTTTGCTCTGGTTCTATGATCGTTTAGTTTAAGCCCACCTTTAGAAAAGGTCGGACTTCTAAGTACTACATAAGTGCAATTTCTCGAGCCAGTTTATCCTTTCATATTTGTGTGAATTAGTAAGGACTAACTAAGTACTTAAATTAATTTGATAGAATGAATTTATTCACATAAGTATAATGCAGTACGGTTAGTCGTAAAAGTTCTATAGACTATACACATATGAAGATCTAATGGTCATAAAACAGTTTTTTTTGACGATTGATAAACATATCAGACGTTTTTAGAACACTTCGCAATGTAGTGATAAACTCAAACAAGCGGTTGGCGTCTCAGGCCCGCTACCACAGATCTCGCTGCCTATCCAACTATGGCGAGTTTCCAGGTCGCGGTTACAAAACGCTTAGCTAACTAGATCACGGACGGCGCAAGATAATTCAATTGTGCGACACCTGCTCTAAATAATATTTGATGTAACAATTCAAGCATGAATCGTTTATTATTATAATAACAATAAAAAAAGAGAAAAATATACGTGATGCCGTTTAATACTTACTTTAAATAATAAGTTTATTTTATTAAATATCAAGGTAACGTAACTACATTATGCGTGACTCGTCCCTGCGTTACAGAAGTTGGATAAGTTTTATTTACTTATACTAATGGTAGAGTCCTGACTCCTGAGGCCAGGCATAATATGACAAACATTTTATTTCAAATGTAGTAGGATACTTTACGTAATGTGTTAAACATAATGGATCTTTCTCGTAAAATCGTGATGGTGAGAATCGCATTGACAATTTGAAATTCAATTAAGGTTACTTAAGTAGTTAAACACTTCTTCTAGTTAGTAGAGTTCTTGGAAATAGGTAGTTGTCTCAATTTTTACTTTTATTTAGTTACTTAAATGTCGACGTTGCGCAAAACGGGACAAAGTGAACATTTTGGGAATTCAACTTTTTAAGAAATCAACGAAGGGTTCTGAGTGGATCAGGCTCGATATTTAAACAGTCAGCCAAAAATCTATCTGCATGTGTTTAATTAAGCTAAATAGCTATGTATCACAATAATTCTCATACAAACCAACTCATACGTCCATAATTATTATGTTGTTTAAAATAACGGCATGTAGGTAACAGATAGGCTCATTTCACAACTAGCAAGTAGAGTGCGGAATGCGGACCGGCCGTAGCAATCGGCCTTGCATCTTGCCAACTGACCACTCACACTCTAGATTCAGTATATAACTATGAACGCAACATTACTATTACAAGTAAGACTTTATAATAAACATCACAAGTGGTGTGCGGGGATCATTGACCTGATGTTAGTACAGTAAAATTCTAAACTCGTGCTTTTAATTGGGACAATGTAAATAGAATTTGAGATAAATTAGTAGAGCATCTATCTATGTTTGCGGAGCTGAATATTATCAGGAATTTTTTTTAATAGCGTAAATGGGACGCGGCAAATTTTTTGTTCAAAAAACCCAACGGGTGACGCGACAGTGCACTGTACTGCACAGTCGTTTGGATATTTCGATTCAGTTAGACATTGCCAAGTGCAGAAATATTAAAACACTAAGGCCTAAGCACAATTGCAGTACACATCGTGGATGTTGGCGAAAATGTTGCCAGTTACAAAAATCCTGTTTGTGCTATTTGTGTAACCTTTCATACAATTTTACTCTGTACAGTTGTTGTTGGGACTTGTGGGAAGGTATCTGACATAGATATAGAAAGCGCGAGTCGCGTATTATTGTGGTGCTGTACATGATTCACATGGTGGTGAAATTGCAATTCAAGTTGCTGATTGATGCTACTATTTGTGTAAGATGAAAAATAGCCCAGATTTAGCACAACAACACAAATAATTAATCTGTCAACAGCATGATTTTAAGGTGATTACACATACATCTCCTTTTATATCATCTATGCTATTTCAGCATGAGTTAATTAAGTAATTACATGGCTACATTGAGATGACACTTTTAAGTATGTAATATGCAGTTATTATACATCATATAAGACATATAAATATTATAAATGCGAAAGTTTGGATGGATGGATGTATAGATGGATGTATGGATGGATGTATGGATGATAAATGATAAATGACTAAAATTACTCAAACACACCCCAACGGCTGAACGGATCTGGATGAAATTTGGCACAGAGATAGATTATAGTCTGGAATAGCACATAGGCTACTTTTTATACCGGAAAATGAAAGAGTTCCTGCGGGAACCAAAAAACCTCAATCCACGCGTACGAAGTCGCGGGCATCAGCTAGTAAGACATAAATATTATAAATGCGAAAGTTTGGATGGATGGATGTATAGATGGATGTATGGATGGATGTATGGATGATAAATGATAAATGACTAAAATTACTCAAACACACCCCAACGGCTGAACGGATCTGGATGAAATTTGGAACAGAGATAGATTATAGTCTGGAATAGCACATAGGCTACTTTTTATACCGGAAAATGAAAGAGTTCCTGCGGGAACCAAAGAACCTCAATCCACGCGTACGAAGTCGCGGGCATCAGCTAGTAAGACATAAAGCTATTAAGTATACTTTTGGTTATTTTCTAATATATCCAAAAAAACTGGTCAAATTAAAGTCAAACTCCACTGAGGGTTCAGTAGCTGTTGAAAGATACATAAATAAGTAGTTACATAGAGTTGCAATGAATGTTCTGTTACTATTTGGTATTCGGCCTATTTTTCTTTTGAATAGCTTTCGACAAAAATAGCTATTCAGCCAAATATACCAAATCTTCTTCTTCTTCTTCTTCCTCTGGGCTTTTCCGCACTTAAGCACTGGTGCCCGCTGTGCGTGAGACCTCCGGTGCGACTCCCCGCTGGATCACTCCAGCCAGCCGAGCTCACTCCAGAATCCAAGCAGGCCGCCCAGGTCGGCAAGGACTTCCGGGAGTGTTGCTGGGGAGCCAATGTAGGCTTCTCGTTGAGTGGTTACAGCACTACACTCGAGTAGTACGTGTCTTGGTGTCTCCTCGCTCTCCATGCAGGCTCTGCACAGAGGGCTGTCGGTTATACCTAGAACATATAGGTGTTTGTTAAGTGGACAGTGTCCTGTTATCATGCCTACGGCCGTCCTGAGTTTAGCTCTGTTTAATTGCAGTAGTTTCTTAGTTAGGCGTTGATTCGGGCTGGGTATAGCCTCTTTTGTTTGTCTACAGCTGGTGGTGTTTGCCCAAAGTTCGGCATGAGTACCTACTGTTTGTCGTTTTAACCAAGTTTTGTACTCACTGAATGGTATTGGAACAATCGGTTCAGGTCCCATTACCTTCAGGTTTGAGGCTCGTCGAGCTAGTTCGTCGGCTGCGTCGTTACCTATGTTGTCGCTGTGACCTTTAACCCAGCTAAGTGATACTAGGTTTGATTTTGTTAGTGTTTGTAGTGCGTTATGGCAATCCAGTACGAGCTTGGATGAGGTTGTACTTTTGGCTAGAGCTCGCAGGACTGCCTGACTATCACTAAAAATGTTAATATGAAAGTTTGTTACCTGTCTGTCGGCCATTGCCATGGCCGCCGCAGTGATGCCGACGCACTCCGCTTGAAAAACAGAGTTATTCTTACCGAGCGCGCGAGCAATATGTATGTTTAGTTCGGGACAGTACACTCCTGCACCGGTTCCCTGGCTGGTTTTTGACCCGTCTGTGTAAACGTCTATCGTATCTGTAGTATTTTTGTGTATTCTGGTATCTGAGATGTTGATCTCATAGTCTTTCTCAATTATATGTTCCTTCCGTGTTTTTTCACAGATCCATCCTAACAGTGGACTTTTCATGTTCTCACCTGACAGTATCCGGGTGTGTGTTGTGTTTGTATCTTTCCACAGCCCATAAGTCTTAATCCTTAGCGCTGCGAGGGTAGCTTCTTCTTTTATATGAAGATGTAGGGGGGGGATTCCCAGTATTACCTCTAAAGCATCTGTTGGGGTGGTGCTCATGCAGCTAGTGATCGCTAGGCATGCTTGTCTTTGGAATTTTTGTAGTTCCTGTTGGGTTGTCGTCTGAAGTGTTCTGGGCCACCATACTAGTGACGCGTATGTTAGAGAGCTTCTTACCACTGTCAGATACAGCCAGAGCATTATCTTTGGTTTTAGACCCCAGGTTTTCCCGATCATGCGTTTGCATTGATTTAGGATTATTGTTGTTTTTTGTATTTTCGTGTCTATGTGTTTCTTCCAGTTGAGCTTAGTATCTAGAGTTACCCCCAGATATTTGACTTCTGTTGATGGTGTTAGATTTGTACCGAAGAGTGTTGGCATTCTTGGTACATCTGGTTTCCTTTTGTTTGTGAACAGTACTAGTTCGGTCTTTTTTGGGTTCACTGTTAGTTACCAATACCAAATATTCAATCGTTATTCTATTGGATAGAAGCACGTGTTATTTTGTGGAAGTCCATGATAATGAAAGAACTAGAAGTTTAATTAGCTATAATACCCAACAATAGGTAAA